>CM053580.1:467568456-467608203 GCA_028627135.1 Pseudochirops cupreus
ATCTAGAATCTAAAGTTCTATAATCAAATGTTATAAATATATATATATATATACATATACATATATATATATGCAATTATTATTATTATTATTAACTTCATCCAACTGGAACTTGAAATACATAGGCACTGTGGTTGGGAGATCCATCTTGCCCTACGGAAAAGTCAGAGGCATGAGTGGGGAAGACACAGGAGAGAATAGACTGGGGGAGGGGGTATACACTGGGATGGCTGTTTTGGGGCGGTGGGTAGGGGAAAGATGGGGAGAAAATATGTAACTCAAAATCTTGTGGAAATGAATGATGCAAACTAAAATAAAATTAAAAAAAAATTCCTATCCAAAGTGATCAGTTCACCAAAAAATGAGTTATTATCCCCATTTTCCATATCCCTTCCAACACTTGTGATTTTCCTTTTCTTTCATCTTAGCTAATCTGATAGGTGTGAGGTAGTACCTCAGAGTTGTTTCAATTTGCATTTCTTTAATCAATAGTGATTTAGTGAATTTTTAATGTGACTATTGATAGCTTTGATTTCACCTGTAAACTGTTAATATCCCTGGGCCATTTATCAGTTGGAGAATGATTTATATTCTCATAAATTTGACTCAGTTCTCTATATATTTGAGAAATTAGGCCTTTTGTCAGAGAAACTTGCTATAATTATCCCCATTTTCTACTTTTTTTTTCTATTCTTGGCTGTATTTGGTTTTGTTTGTGCAAAAACCTTTTATTTTAATGCAATCAAAATTATCCAATTTATATCCCATAATGCTCTCTATCTCTTCTTCATTCACAAATTCTTCCCTTATCCATAGAACTGACAGGTAAAATATTCCAAGTTCCCCTACTTTGCTTGTAATATTGTACTGTTATGTCTAAATCATGTGCCTCTGTTGACCTTATCTTGATGTACAATATGAAACGTTGGTTTATAGCTGCTTTATTCTAAATGGCTTTCCAGTTTTCCCAACAATTTTTTTAAATAATGAGTTCTTAGGTTAAGAGCTTGGCAATGAAGAAACAAAATTAACACTCTTTGCAAATATGATGGTATACTTAAGGAACCTTAGAGAATCAATTTAAAATGTAGTCAAAACAATTAACAGCTTTAGCAAAGTTGCAGGACATAAAGAAACCCACAGAAACTGTCAACATTTCTATATGCTACAAAAAAATCCAGCAAGAAGAAAGAGAAAAAGAAATTCCACTAAAAATAATGGCAGAAAAGATAAAATACTTAGGAGTCTACCTGCCAAGATAAACTCAGGGGTTATATGAATACAACTATAAAACAATTCACATAAATAAAAACAAATCTACACAATTGGAGAAATATTAATTGCTAATGGATAGGCTGAACCAATATATTAAAACTCCCTAAATTAATTTACTTGTTCAGGGTCATATCAATTCACTGATCAAAGTATTAATTGTATAGAACTAGAAAAAAATAAAATTCATCTGGAAGAACAAAATTTCTGAAGGAAATCAATGAAAAGCAATGTGAAGGAAGGTGGTCTAGCCATGCTGCATCTCAAACTATATTATAAACTGGTCATTATTAAAAACACTCTTGTACTGGCTAAGAAATAGTGGTGAATCAGTGGAATAGATTAGGCATGTAGTACACAGCAGTATATGACAATAGTAATCTAATATTTAATGAGCTTGTTTAGATATGAAAAGTAGTATGTATATGCATATATGTGTGTGTGTGTGTGTGTGATATCATGGGTCTTCCAGTGCAGATAAGAGAATAACTGTTGGACATATGTCATAGCCAAGATCATTTACAAAAAGAATTATTCTGTGTTAAGCTTTTACTCATCTTAGGTATTTTTTTTTTTGCCAGGGGAGGACAGGGCAATTGGAGTTAAGTGATTTGCTCAAGGTCACACAGCTAGTAAGTGTTAAGTGTCTGAGGCCAGAATTCAACTCAGGTCCTCCTGACTCCAGGCCAGTGCTCTATTCACTGTGCCATGTAGCCACCCCTCATCTTATGTATTCTGACCTTAGGTCTCTTTAACAATAGGAACAGAACTTTTTCTATTTCTTTTTTTTTAATCAACCCATTGTTGATCCTGCTTATCAAAATTAGATTACTTAGCAAAAATTGTCATTATCTGTATCTTCTGCACCATGTATCTATTGTGATGCAGACAGAAAATACATGGTGGGTGTTGGGTTAATTCCACAATATGTTGCCATCTTTTTATGTACAGACTCACTGCAACTTCATCTTGCACTATTTTGAAGAGTTATGGCAGTAAAAATGGACATTATCCAAGTGCTTCCCCTATCAGTACTGCACACAAGGTAAGGGGATGAAGTCGTTTTGTAAATCACAGATATTATCCAAAAGTCTAAATGGTTTAGACAAATTGAGGCATTATGCAACCCAACCGTAATGGATTTTTTCATGAATAAGCCCTGAAGTACTCTTTGAGCATTCTGTAACAATTGTCTTCTGATAAATGGTATAAATAAAAGAGTGATTAATGAATTTATAAGGCAGTGTGTTGATAGGTCTTTAGCTAAACAGAAAAAAAAAACCAGTTGATTAGTACTAGAAGCCTGCTGGATAGGTTAGCAGTGGGCAAGTTAGAATGTCCAATAACACTGACAGTAAATCTTGGACTTATAATGAAAAATGCCAACCTTCTGTCCTGGAGAGATATGTGAGGATATACCATTTAGCCTAATGAATAAAATGCATCAGTTAGCTACAAGGTTAAATTAATAGTGAATTCACAGATGGAGAGAGGAATGAGAAGGGGATAAGGCTCAGGATGCTTTTGACTATCCAGGGAAATAAAGGACTCAGCACACAAGAGCATTTAGCTCAGGGAAAATATTTACGAAAGCACAAAGGATGCATATGTTTTATAAGTTAGTTGAGTGAGACTGTATCTGGAAAAGGAGACTGATAACAATAAACAAGATTACAAAGGACATTAGCTAAATAAAAATAGACACAGGGTTTAGGCTCTTCATCTCAGATCTTGAGTTAGCATCTCAGGTCCTGGAGGGAGGGGGGTTATGTTCCTTTCATTAAAGGAAAACTGACATTTGAGAATAGGTCTGAGATTTATTATCTGTCTAATGTTGTACATGCCACTTCAAAAATAGTAGCAGTAAATGCAGAAAAACAGCTATATTTAGATACAAGTATATTGTAATTTTCATTTACCATACCTTAAAATTAATTTAAAATTATCTTAGATAATTTTTCTGAGGTCAATCTGACACTTAAAAAAAGATAAAGAAAGTAAAGCAACTTGTTCATGGGGACATTATAAACCAAGAACCAAATAGAAAAGAAGAAAATTTTTGAACCAATTAAAAGCACAGCCACCAATTTCTTTGAAAAATTTATCTCTTCCTTGATGTTTTCCTAGAAAAAAAATCTGGCTTGTTTCTGATCTCTCTCAAATCAGCCCAATAGATTTCCAGCAGACTATATGCAAATAGTCTTTGCCTATCTTGCTGAGGTGAAGAATAACCTGGGAACTGTCCAGGGTAGCTAGCAGGAAATCTGTCCTTATTCTGTTGCTTCTCTGTTAACATTTAGATCCATTGAATTGCTGAGAAATTTGATGTAAGTAGATCATTCTTGAGGGACTCTTTCCTCCCTAGGAGTTTAAGAAGTTACCTTTAAATTCAGAAAGTTATTTCCAGAATTATGTCCTGAAACAGATTATGTCCCCCAAACAAGATAGATAGATAGATGATAGATAGATGATAGATAGATAGATAGATAGATAGATAGATAGATAGATAGATAGGTATCTCATCGGTCAGATATATCTTCATGTGCAAAGTACAGATAGATAGGCAGATTATTAGACCTATGTCCTTTCACACACCCCCTCCAAAAAAAAACAACTACTTTCCTTCAAATGCACTGAAAACAAAAGCATAAGAATTTACTTAGTTAGAATGTTCATTATAACTGCTCTTCTACTCCCTATCACTGTATCTAGAGATAAATCTCCCTTATTAAAAAGTTACATGTGTCTAGGGGTGTTCTGGAGCCAGCTTGAATTGGCTCATGAGAACTGATTGCTAAATTTCCAATGTGAGCATTTACACCTCAGAAATCAGCAAAGCAGTGTTTTGCTGATGGTCTTGATTTAAGAAAATGATGAGAAAAGTGTTGATAACACAGATTCATCTTCAAGATGTGTTTGCATGTGCTTTACCCTAGAGAGTTGATTGTTAAATATTTTCCATTGCTTATTTCCCCAATAATGGAGACTTTCATTCAAACTGAAGCAAAGTTATTTCTTTACCACCTTCTATGGGAATACTTTCCTGACTTCCATGTTTTAGTGCCCCTCCCATTATATAGGGTGGATGTCTCAAAGTCTTGGTGAAGTTTTAGGTTTTAACAGTTTAAAACTGCACTGAGACTTTTGAGATGCCCTATATTTATTGTAAAAAATTTTACAAATTTTATTGTAATATTTTGTTTTCTGTCATTAAAATGAAGTTGCTAGGTGATGCAGTGGATAAAGTGCCAGGTCTAGATTCAGGAAGATGAGTTCATATCTGGCCCCAGACACTTACTAGCTGGGCAAATCATCTAGCCTCTATTTGCCTCAATTTCTTCATCTGTAAAATAAGAGTAACAATAACACCTGCTAGGTTCTAATGTAGTTAGTTACCCAGGGTAGTTGAAATGATCAGATGAGATCATAATTGTAAAGTGCTTAGCTTGGCAAGTAGAAAACACTGTATCAATATTAACCATTATTCTTAAGCTCTTTGAGGGCAGAGACCACTCCAGTGCCTAGTATAACGTCTGCCCCGTAATAATGCTTGTTGAATTGAATTGCCTATGTTTCCATATAACTGATTTATTATTGTTGTTAGTCATTTCAGTTATATCTGTTGATTAGTGACCCCATTTGGAGTTTTCTTGGCAAAGATATTGGAGTATTTTGTCATTTCCTTCTCTGGCTCATTCATTTTACACGTGAGAAAAGTGAGGCAAACAGGCTTAAGTGATTTGCCCAGTAGTAAGTGTCCAAGACTGGTTATGGACTCAGGTCTGGGCCTGACTCCAGGTCTGGGCCTCTTATCCACTGTACCACCTAGCTGTCCTAGTTGTATAACTGATACTAGTTACTTTCTCAGGTTTTCTGTTTATGAATTATTCAATTAATTGACCTGGATGTGGATCACTGCATATACTGTCAGACTTAGTTGATTTGTTGTTTAGTTTTGCTAAGCTGTTTTTTCTCTTCTCTTCATTTTTTTAATAATAAGGGATAGGCTCACTGATTTTGAGAGGTCAAAGAGATGCATAAAAATGAAAATGATATAAAATAAGCAGAGGTAGCAGTAGAATACTAGCTCTAATTTTAAAGCATCAGGTAGTTGAAACTTGAAGACCAGTAAATAGATTACTTTCCTGATGTGGAAAAGTGTGTTGAACCTAATGGTCAAAGCTTTACACTAAGAATGAAAAGTCCTGGGTTCTAGTCCCACCTCTGTTACTAATCAACTTTGTGACAAGATCACCTCATCATTCTATCTTTCTTCTGTATTACTCAGTAACTCTAAAATAAATGAGTTGTATTAAAAGAATGACTCTAAACAATTTTGAGGTAAGCCATTAGACTCAGTACACAAAGAACCTAGGGTATGATGATATGGTATATGGAGGTATCTGTAGTAGTAAGTACCCTAGTACACCCAGGATGACCTGCTAGCCCAGGTTCTTTGGATATGTTTTATAAAAGAAAGACAGTTTTAAAGGTGTTAACAATCCTACTTTAATTACAGAGAAAGAGGTGAGTATAGAAATTACAAAGCAGAGAAATTAGCACAAAGACCAACAGATAGGGCTCCAGTTGAGCGAACACAGCAATATTGCTATTCACTTTACATACATCACTGGATCGAGGGAGCACAGATATCTAAGCAGTCAGGGGGCTCCAAACATACAACTACTCAGTCTTGACCAGGAAATCAAAATATCCTTATCATGAGTGATCCCCCAAAGCAAAATGTCAACCTTCCAGAATATATAAGATTCAAGCCACTGATTGACTCAGAGCCACTAGGCACAAAACCTATGTGACTCTGCACAGTTGTGAATTATCAGGGTTCAAAGGATATCAATCCTTTAGATGTTTGCAATTTAGCCTGAGTGTAGGAAACTGAACTCCAAAAAGAAAACAACAAAAATCCCACTTTGCTTATGCTTACGGCATCCTAAAAAACCAACAAGATAAAGCTTTAGATCCATCTCTAGACTTCTCCATCCCTTTGCCACCAGCCTTTCCACCCTAGAGGAACCCCAACCCTGATGCCATCTCTCCTCATTAATGAGCCGCTATCCAAGATCAACATCTCATAAGAAACTCCAGATATGTTCATTTCATTTCTGGATTGCCTCAGTTTTTTAACTTGGCTACCTCTTCAATAGCAGCTTTCACCCTGGCCCCTCACATCTCTTCTCCTTCTTTCCACCTCTCCTTTAGGTGTTCCTCCAATACAATGGGAGTTCCTTATGGGTAAAGTAAAAATATAATGAAACCATATTAAAAAGTGGTAGTCATGAAAACAGTCTGGTATTGGCTGAGAAATAGGATGGTGGATCAGTAGAATAGATTAGGTACACAATACACAGTAGTTAATGACCATAGTAATCTAGTGTTTGATGAATTTATTTAGATGTGAAAAAACCAGTGTGTGTGTGTGTGTGTGTGTGTGTGTGTGTGTGTGTGTGTGTGTGTGTGTCTTTCAGATCATGGGTCTTCCAGTGTATATAACAGAATAACAGCTGGGCATATGTTATAGCCAAGATAATTTTTTTTTGTATTTTTGCCTTTGTATCATCTAATTCTACTATCATTTTCATTTAGATATTTTGTTTTTAGAGGTGGAGGGGGTGTTGTTGTCAAGAGCAGTCAGTGTGGAAATTTCCTCAGCTACAATTTATGATCTTGGACAGTTATCTAGGGCACTGAGAACGTAAGCTAATGGCCATACAATATCTATTAGAAACAGGAGTTGAATCTGAAGCTTCTTGATTCTGACTGGTCCTCTATCTACTGAACCAAGTGGCTTTTCTTGATACTACCTACTTACAGATGGCATTAAGAACTATAAAAGTTATAGACTTTACCCAAAGTTATACAATGTTATTGAAGCAACTGTAAAAAAAAAAAGAGGCACATTAGCAATATGAAACAAAGAAACAGCTAGTCACTATTTCCGCGATAATGAAGATACAGTGTTCATAGGGTATGTCATGGAAACATAATTTGCAAAAATTCAGATAAAATGAATGATTCTCATAGCTATACTCTTCCAGGAGAAGTAGGTACCCTCTTTTTTTAGTTGCATTTGGCTTTTCTAATCAAATTTGTTTCCAACCCATAGAAATAAATTCAAATAAAAGAAAATCTCTTATTTCATAATAACAAGCAAAATTCTTTCTCTTCTAGAATATGAACCATTCCCACATCCTTATATTTCTCAATGCAGATTCCACTAAATTACATTGATGCCTACCATAGGCTGACATTTTATAGAAGATCCTGATCTATTCATCTCAATTCTAAGCCTCAGCACTATCCTGTCTAACTGTCCTAAGAGCCATCTGGGTGTTTAAATAAAAATTATCTACCGATTTTTCCTTGTATGTCACAGTATCACAGATTTTCAGAATTAGAAGAGACCTCACAGATGGGCCTACACAACCTTCATTCTAGTGACTGGATTTAAATTCAGAGACACTGTTCTAGAGCCTCTGCTCTTTTTATTGCCCCATTCAAAAATCAATGAACCCTGTGAGGTCTAGGTTGGAGGCCAGGGATCATTGCTTACTACATAGACCAGAGGAGGGGAAACCTGCAGCCTTGAGGTCACATGTGGCCTTCTAGAACCTTAAGTGCAGCTTTTTGACAGAATCCAAATTTTGCAAAGTTATTCATTCTATAAAATTTGGATTCAGGCAAAATGCCACACTTCAGGATCTAAAAGGTCACACGTGATCTCAAGGCCACAGGCTCCCCACCCCTGACATAGACCAAAGAAGGCTTTAGAGAGTGGATAAGTATTCAGCAGGCTGAAAGAGAGGGAAAGCACTTCAGGAATGGAGAGAACTATAAACATTGAACTTGAAATTAAGAAGACCTGGTTTTGACATTCCTAAGACATTTATGGTCTGTATGAATCTGGGCAAATTATTCCACCTTTCGAGGTCTTACTTTATTCATCAGTGAGAAGACTGGACTTAATCAATCAGTCAGTCAATAAATATGTTAAGTGCCTACTATGTGCCAGGCACTGTGCTAAGTATTGGGGATACAAAAGAGGTAAAAGATATTGCTTGTCCTCAAGGAGCTCACAAGTTAATGGGGGAGGCAACAAACAAATATACACAAACCAGATACATATAGGATAAGTAGGAAAGAAATCACAGAAAGAAGGCAGTGGAACTGAGAGGCTGGGAAAGGCTTCCTATAGAAGATGGACATTTAGTTCGGACTTAAAGGAAGCCAGAGGAAGCAGTAGGCAGAGATGAGAAAGGAGAGCATTCCAGGAATGGGGAGGCAACCAGAGAAAGTGCCCAGAGCAGAGAGATGGAGTTCCTTGTTGGTGGAATAGCCAGGAGGCCAGTGTCACTGAATCAAAGAATGCATGGTGTGAGAAAACAAGAAAAATGGCATGGAGAGGGCAGTGCTAGATTATGAAGAGCTTGGAATGCCAAATAGAGCATCTTATATTTGATCCTGGAAGCAATAGAGAGCCACTGGAGTTTATTGAGAGAGGGGATGAGTATGTGACATGGTCAGACCTGCACCTTAGGAAAATCAAATAAAGCATTTAAACAGTTGAATAGAGAATGGGTTGGAGTGAGGAAACACTTGAGGTAAGAAGATCCACGAGCAGGCTATTGCAGTAGTTCAGGCATGAAATGCTAAGGTTCTGCACAAGAGTGGTAAAAGTATCAGAGGAGAGAATAGGGAATGCATGTTGGAGAGATGTTGCATAGGTGAAATTGTCAGGTCTTGGCAAGAGATTGGATAATGAGGGGAAGAGATAGTGCAAAGTCAAGGATAACTCCTAGATTGTGATACTAAGGGAGATGAAGGATGGAATAATCTGCTACATTAACAGGATAGGTAGGAGGAAGGGAGAGTTTAGGGGAAAAGATAATGATGTTTTGGATGTGATAAGTTTAAGATGTCTATGCCATATCCAGTTTTAGAGATCAGAAAGAGAGGAGAGATTGAAGGTCAGCAGAGAAGTTAGGTCAAGATGGGTAAATTGGAGAATCATCAGCTGATAATTAAATTTGTGGGAGCTAATGAGATCACCAAATGAAGTAGTATAGAGGGAGAAGAGAGCAGAGCCCAACACAGAGCCAGCCCTATGGGATGCCTATGTGTTCAGGGAAATGATCTGGAAGAGGACACAGCAAAGGAGATTGAGGGGGAGTGGTCTGAAAAGTAGGCGAACCAAGAGTGGCTCCCCAAAACCTAGAGAGAAGAGAATATAGAAAAAGAAGAGGGTTATCAACAATGTCAAAGGTTGCAAAGAGGCTGGGAAAAGATAAAATTTGAGAAAAGGCCCCTGGATTTGACAATTATGAGAGTTATGGAAACTTTGAAGAGAGTAGTTTTAGTGAGAAGATGAGGTCAGAAGCCCAATTATAAAGGATTGAGAATGAGAGGTGTGAAAGTGGAGCTGCCTCTTGTAGATGGCCTTTTCAAGAGTTTTAGCCACAAAAGGTAGAAGAGCTGTAGGATAATAGAGATGGGAGTATCAAGTGAGGGATTTTTGAGGGTAGAGGAGACGTTGACATGTTTGTAGACAGTAGAGAATGAGCCTGTAGAAAAGCAGAGACAAAGTAAGTGATAAAGGGTGGATGACAAAGAGAGAAATCTATTGTAGGAGATGGGATCCTTTGAATAGGTAAAGGTGCTAGCCTTAGCAAGGAGAAAGGTCACTTTATCCTGTGAGATAGAGGTGAAGAAGGAGGTAGTGGGAGAATGCCTATCAGCGATATGAAAATCAGAAGAGAGAATAAGAGGGATCTCACATCAAATGATGTTTAATTTTTTTCCTGTAAAATATACAGCAAGGTTCTCAGGATGGTGGGAGGCAATGCAATGGGATATTTGAGGAAGCATGTAAAGGTTTAGAAGAACCACTGCATAGGATGGGATAATGAATTGATAAAGGAGGCATGGAAGGATTGCTTAGCAGAATTGAGAGCCCAATTTTGGTTGTGCAACATGAATTTGTAGGGGACCCAATCAGATAGTTGTATGATTTTTCTCCACCTTCATTCAGCAGCATATGTATAGGACAATAAATGGTGGGAGTAATCCAAGGCTGAGGCTTGGCAGAGCATCATAGGTGAAACAATAAAGGAGGTAGGGACTCAAGAAAACAGTGTGGAGTTGAACTAATTCACCAAGGGATTAAGATGGGGAAAATAGGAGAGAGTGGCTAATTCAGGGGAGATAGTCTAGGAGAGAATTGGAGTAGGGGAGGGTTAAAGGGATTGGAAGTCACCAATAAATTATGGTCAGATAAGGGAACTTCAAAATTTTTACCATAAAGGTGGTGTATTTGTGGGTGATGACAAGATCAATGTTTGGCCATCTTTGCATATAGTTGAGGTAGAAGGTTGAGGAGTAGCTGATGGGAAGTGATTAGGTTGAAGAACTGAGTGGTCAGGATGTTTGAGAGAGAATCAAATCTCAAAGGTCCTTCCCAGCTCTGAATCTATGATCACATGACCCAATGGAAAATCATGGAGGCATGAGAATGCAGGGAAAGTTCTTGGGAGAAAAGAAAAAGAGGGTGCCAAGTCACCCAGTTTGTGAAACATATAAAGAGTAGTAATATGATGAGACAGGAAATGAAAAATGACAACCACATGTGGGGACACTTGAAGATCAGCCAAACAAAGGAGTTTCAGGGTGATCTGGTCCAATCCAGCTAGCATTTAATATGGGAGAAGCATTGCATGTTGGATGACACAACTTCTGAGACCTCTTCTAATTCAAAATTTTGGTGATTGATTTGCTATTTTAATATGAACATTAGAATCTGTGCTCAGTGTTTATAATGAGCAAAAAAGAGGAGTATACCACAACCCCATATCTTACCAGGCTATCACTACCTTGGAAGCCTCTGAATCCCATCACTGTTTGAGAAGATGCCACTCTGAAAGGCTGCCATTCTTTCTCTCTCTCCTTTCTTCCTTCTGTCCTCCAAAACATCTTTAGAATATCCTCAGGATACTTAGAGAGCTGATTCCTCATATTTGACTTTCCTGATAAATTGGTAGTTCAGAGTTCTGGGTCTGGCAAGGGAAGCAAGGAGGAAAACCATGCTGGGTCCATATTGACTAAATGTTACCAGAGCAATTAAAAAAAAAACATGAGTGTGAAATGTATGAGTTGTGTGATAGAGAGCAGCTGACTAAAATATGCTTTGTGGCACTGGGTAATAATGAGGGAAAGGTTATTTTGTTTTTAATTTTCTTTTTTTTTTCTTTTTTTTTTGCTTTTTGGAGGGGGGAAGGCAGAGTAATTGGGGGTAGTGACTTGCCCAAGGTCACACAGTTAGTAAGTGTTAAGTGTCTAAAGCTGGATTTGAACTCAGGTCCTCCTGACACCAGGATGGGTGCTCTATTCATTGTGCCACCTAGCTGCCTCTGTTTTTAATTTTAAAGGCAGTACTTGAATAAGAAATATATTCTAGGTACACTTGCATCAATCTGAGAGAAGTAAAAATGGCATGAATACTGCCCCAAAGATCTTTAGGATCATTTTCCAAAAGTCAAAATAATAATAAAAAAAAAAGTCAACATTTATATTAGCTGGAGATGCAATGTAGTATATAGCTAGGTCCTAATCAGTGTGAATAATGAATCCTGTGAAGTGGTCACATTATTCAAATTTGCACTTCATATTTCCACTGGACTGGAACTAATTAGCATATTTTACATAATTGTAACTCTAAATAGTGCGAATTTGAATACTGAGACCACTTGAGGGAATTCATTATTTGAAATAATTATCACCTAGGTGTAGTGGATAGAGACCTGGCCACAGATACAAGATGACCTGGGTTCAAGTCAAAACTGACACATACTGGCTTTGGGACCCTGGGCAAATTAATTAACCCTTTTGTGTTCCTAAATAATTAAGAATGTAAGTGTCAGAGAAAGTATAAGTCTACATTGGTAGAGTTAAGTTCTTCACTAGGAAGGAGTTCTCTACACCAATCACAAGTCAGGTAAACAACTATGTGTGTGTCTGTGTGTGTGTGTGTATGTACGTATGTGTATATATATATATATATATATATATATATATATATATATATACACACACACATACATATGAGATTGATATATATGTCCATATACATGTATTTGTGTATATAACACATATGCTATATGTTTGTGTGTGCATGCATATCACATTTAAGGCTTGCCAAAAAACTTTATGTATGTGTATGTGAAATCTCATTTGATTCTCTCCATGTTACCTCCTGTGAGGTTGGTTCTACTAGTATCTCCATTTCGCACCTAAGGAAACTGGAGTTAGTAGAAGTTAAGTAACTTTTCCAGGTTCATAAGCTAGTCAGTGTAAGAAGCAGGATTCAAATCTAGGTCCCTTAAATTCCAAATCCGATACTCTTTCCACTACATCCCATGGTCTTTCAAAACCTCCAGTAAATACTCTGTTAGCTTCTCATTTAACTTAAGGAATGCAAATAGATGACTTTTCACAGTTTAAAAAAACCCTTTAACAAATGAGCGTAAAGTCCAACTTTTGAGAATTAAAAGGCGTCTTAAGACATCAAGGAGTGCAATTCCCTCAGATGAGGAAGTTGAGGCCAAGAAAGATCAGAAGGGAACAGCGGAAAGAATATTGGTTTGGGATTCAGAGAATCTGGGTTCAAATGCTGCCCCTGCTACTCATATGACTTTAGGCAGGTACCTCACTTCTCTCAGACTCACTTTCCTCATACTTCTTTTGAAGCATCCCTCATACCATTTTCCCAGTCACCATGGACCACAACGTAGATGATGTCATCCTCAATTCTTCAGTCTTCTCTCAATGCCCGTATCCAAACTGCTATGTCAAGGCCTGTTGATTTCATCTGTGTAACATTCTGAATAGCCTCCCTTCTCTCCTGCGACAGATAGACTATTGCCATAGTCTGCTGGTGGCTCTCTCTGACCTTAGTCTCTCCCATTCCAGTCCATCTTCTCAGCTACCAAAGTGATTTTCCTGAAGCTCAGGTTGAACCATGTCATCCTCCTATGCAATAAATTCAGTTGTCTCCCTGTCACCTTCAGTATCGAGGATAAAATCCCCTGTTTTAGCATGCAAAGTCCTTCACAACCCGGCCCCACTCCTCCATTCCTAGAGCACTATTCCCTTCCATGCATACTCTTTGATCTAGTGGCACTGGCCTCCTGGCTGTTCTTCAAGCGAGACACTCCATCTCTAAATTCTGGGCCTTTTTACTGGCTCTCCTCCATGCCTGGAATTCTCTCCTTTCCCATCTCTGCCTTCTGGATTCCTTGGACTCCTTCAAATCATTGCCAAAATTCCACCTTCAACAGGAAGCCTTTCCCAATCTCAATTTTATTATTATCCCTATTTTGATAATATTCTATTTATCTTATTTATGTACCATGCTTGTACATAGTTGTTTGCATATTGTCTCCCTGATTAGATTCTGAGCTCCTAGAGGGCAGAGTGTCTTTTGCCTTCCTTTGTTTCCCTAAACCTTAGCATAATGCCTTAGTATGCAGTAAGCGCTCAATAAATGTTTGTTGACTGACTTACCTATAATATGAGAAGTTTGAATCTGGTAGTTACTTATATCCCTTTTAGCTCTAACTCTGATCCTAAGATCACCTCTCCAAACACAGGCATCTTCTTCCACTCATGGAATCATGTATTGCACTGAAGTCCAATATTAAGCAGTGTTAAGTGGCAGAGCTGAGACTTGAACCATGGTCCTCTGATTGCAAATGTACCACTCTTTTGACTGTGCCACATTGCTTCAGATAGGAATAATGGAAAGAAGGAATAATGATCACCAATAATCTCATAAACCCTCAGAACCTACCTATTTTTATCTTTCCTATCTCCAGATGATTAAGTAACATGCTAGGGATTTTTTGGCATTTCCCTGAGGTGTTCTCAGGCCTGTTTCTTTGCTCATTAAACATTTGAGAAGTTGGGGTAAGAGGAATTTGGAAACAACTGTTTTTTTCTTTGTCATGTCACAGGGACATTCACAGATCTTAAGGAATAGACAAGATTGGAAGGATACATACAGTAAGACCAAACTAACCCTGTGTCATAAATTTCCTTGTTCTATCATCTGACATTTTATTGGTTCAAGATGTGTAGAGCAGAAGTCATGTAACCCTAACTGGGAGCTTACAAGGACATAATATATGTGTAGAACTCACCATGTGACCCTCTCCAATGGTCTGTCACATCTTACATTTCAATAGATAATGGTGGAAGATTTGAGAAAAATTTTGCTATCCTCCTGTAGGGACATTTGACCCTCAGTCACCATGATGTGCAGCCTGACTGGCACATATTTACAGATCAAAGAACATCTCAAATATTCTCTCTCTCTCTCTCTCTCTCTCTCTTTCTTTCTTTCTCTCTCTTATTACTTAGCTGCACAACAACCTTTTATTTTTGATTATTTATGCATTAGCAGCATGGAATGGAGATGTGCTATGGGGAAAGTTATTATTTGCTAATTTGCTGCTTTTAAAATACACAGCACACTATCTATTATGTATCACGCATCACAATTACAACAACAGTTTAATTAATCACCAGTACCCTGTTTTGTACCAATCTACAGCAGGATTCTGGGTAATGGTGTTGTTTACTATTTAGCAAAGTACCCACACTTCACTCTGTTTCACTACATTAAACTGCTCAAATAAAGCAAACGGATATTGAAAAGAGTTGGCCATCTGCCTTTATTTTCTTTTACTTTTGTTTAAAAAAAAAAGCCCTCCTCTCAAAAGAAAAAAAGAACACAGCCGTGAAACTGATAGTGACAAAAAAACACTCTTTTTTTATCAGGTCAGAATCTCATCTAGATGCAGTTTTGATGAATGGAGGTGGGGGGGAGGGCTTGTTTTGTGGATTTCAAGTGGGTCTCAAGACCAGCCATGGAGTCTAATGATTATTTAACGGTGCTGCACTTGAGGCTGGATTATGGGAGCCTCCTCTTAGCCCTTTAAGAGTTTGATGAATAGGTCTTGTGACAGGCATCTAGGAATAAACAAGAATTCATCAGTCTGCATAAGAAGAAGCCAGTTTATAGATTAAGTTTCTTGAGGTAATTCATGAGGTCAGTCCCATTTAGCTGTAGACTATTAGGGCTCAGCTTTTGAGAGTGGCCATACAGAGGAGTTACTCCAAATGGACCCCGCTCACACAAAGCCCCCTTTCAGAAAGAAGCCTGCAATTTTTATGACCCCACTGCTAGGAAGCACATCAACTTGTCACCGCACAGATCTGTGGGGGCAGGACCTCATCACTCTATTAAAGAGCTCTGTGACCCTATTGATTTGAAGTATTTAAAGCAGGGGTGAAGTTCAAAGCAATTTCTTTTCTATACTATTACTCAGCCTCTCCTTGTCTTGGCGCTAAAACATCTGCTGTCAGTTCCTCTCTGTTGTCTGACTCTGGAATCTGTCACCAGAGAACAGAGTAGTTTTATTTAAAATAAATTGGATTCCTTTTCAGTTCTCAGCATTTTGTATTGTGATCAATGGTTTACACTCCTTCATCTGCCATGAGGCTTAACTGCAAGTGTATCCTATTATGTCTCTTTAGGGGAAAACCAAAGCTGAGAAGGCTTTTAAGGCTCCAGGAACAGAAACTAGCCTCAGAACTAGGTAGCAGCCACCAGCTTCTCTAATTGGACAAGGAGCAAAAATAACAACCTTTCATTTTCCAAAAACAAAATATAGCAAGAGGAGGGGTGGGGTGGTAAACACAGCTCCAAATGTGGCTCCAGGACCCAAATGCTAACCATTCCTCTAAAAAATAAATAAACCAACTCATATTTGCTCCAAGAAATGAAAACCAAGTAAACAACTCGGTTATTTTTAAATGCCAGCAGGTAAGGTAAACCTTAGAGCCAGTTCTGAAAGGTGTTTTGCTAAACAATACCGGCTGCCATACTTGTTCTGTGAAAGCTGCGGGAACTCGAGTGCATTTTGAATGGTTAATAATACATTAGGCATTGTGCATGCATTACAGGCCTGATGGTGGGAAACTGGTAGTCTTTTTATTTGTTCTTCAGGCAGGTCCACAAGCCAGTTTGGACAATGTACTAATGCTCTAATGATATCAGGGAAATTTGGGGCAAGGGGAATCATAACCGGGAGTGAAAAAAATGGTTAAAAACATCACAAAGATTATAGAGAGCTTTTTTTAATGAGTATTTTCATTCACCAAATACTGCTTTACAATAGAGCTATATCAAAGCAGAATTGTTTGTCTCAAAAGATAGTGGATTCCCCCTCCCTTGAGGGGACTGAATGATCAAGTGTATAGGATATTATGGGGTTTTCTCAGGTGTGAGTTAAACTAAATGGCTGCTGAAATCTATTCTAAGTATCAAAGTCTGGGATTCTGTGACTTCTGGAGCTTGTGTGTCAAATGAATTAGTGAAAGGCCCTATGGTTTGGTCATAATAACTACTACAGTGGTCCCCATGCCAATGCCTTAGATCCTAGGAGGACCTGACCAATAATGCTCAAAAAAGTACCAATATAGCCATCTCTAGGACGAGGGGCAGGGGAAGACAGAAAAAAAGGAAAAAAGTTACAAGTTAAAAGATAATTTTAATATATATTTAAAAGGAATAGTTCATAGTAGATTTGCAGTTTCATGTGCAATCATCTTTTTTTTTCTATTCTACTATGTTATAGAAATTTTTTTTTATTTCTTAAGTGTATGAGAGTGAGAGACAGAGAGAGAGACAGAGACAGAAAGACTGTGTGTGAGAGACAGAGACAGAGAAAAAGAGAGAGAGACAGAGAGACAGAGTGTGTATGTGCGTGTGGGTGTGCATGTCTGTGTGTGTACGTGTGTGAGAGAGAGACAGAGAGATACAGAGAAAGATGAAGACAAAGACAGAGTGAGATCAAGTGAGACAGAGACAGGGAAAGAGACAGGAATAGAGAAAGGAGAGAGAGAGAAGGAGAGAAGGGGGAATAGAAGGGGAGAGAATGGCCCCATGCCCTACTTTTCTTTCAGGTCAGCAGGTGACTTAATGATGCCTTGTCTTGAGTTCCTGCTAAACCCACCTTGCCCTGAGTCCTTTGCCTGCAAATAGAAGAGCTAGAATTTCTTTTTGTTTTCTTTTATTTTTTTCTTGTCTCTTCTTCTTTAACCTGAAAACAACACGCATTCCTGATAAATCTCCTGGCAAATATGTGTACACACACACACATACATATATAAAGTATGTGTATATGTTTGTATATGCATATATATGCATGTGTGTATGTATATGTATATATTAGGGGTTACCGTAACTGAAACAAAGGAGATATACTCAGTATGACGTGGAGTTTTGAGGTGAGGAATAAGTCATAGCATGTTGCTACTGAGGTGAGAGCGACAGGGAAATAGAGGGTCACAGGACCACACATTTAGAGCTAAAAAGGATCTTAGAGTCATTTACTCAGTCAGTAATCATGTATTAAGTAGTTACTATGTGCCAAGCACTGAGGATACAAACACAAGAAAAAGGAACACTAGTCCCTGCCCTCTCTAGTGGTGCAAGAGAACACATGAATGGTGGGGGGAGGAGAGGTACTGGCTTAGGGCTGGGGCATGGCAGAGAAGTCCTGACTGCAACCTGTTGAGAAATAAAGAAATGACTGGCCTGGGTGCCCTCTTTAAGGAACCATCTAATCAGAAAGAAGACCCCAGGGGCTGAGGGGACTTGAGTGGTGTGAATCCCAGTATGACATGATCTTCCAGGATGAAGTTTTCTGGACGTGATGGAAGAATCAGATTCCACCCTGACTTCTCTTCACTCCTAGACTTCCTTGGAGCCTTCCCTCTCTTGTCCCCTCCATCTTTAGCTAGGTTCCTCTTTCCTGTCTACCTTGTATTCTTTCCTAGTCTTTGACTCAAAAAAGACTTCCTCAGTCAAATTCAAGAAGAATTCTGTTGAGAAGTGAAGCCATTTAGTCCAATCTCCTTATTTTAGAGGCAAAGAACTAAGTCTCAGAGAGGTTAAATGATTTGCCCAAGGTCACACAAATAGAAAGGATCAGAGACAGAATTTGAACCCAGGATCTCTGACTCTAAATCTAGCTTTTAATAGCTAGTGTGGATAGGGAACAGGAATCGGGAAACATTTCAGGTATTATCAAGAAGGGCTAAGAGTCTAGTTGAGACTAGATAATAGATTTGTAGGAGATCCAGCCAGTATAGTTGTATGACTTCTTTGAGGGGCTGTCACCAACTTGAGGAAGAACATAGAGAGAGAGAACAGATGGTGAGGATGACCCAGGATTTTGGTTTCGTAATGTGTATCAGCATCAACAGGACAAGGAGACAAGGGATCAAAGGTAGGGGATAGCATATATTTGAACTGATCAATCACAGGTTCAAGACTGGGAAAAATAATACAAAATAAAAATGATAACTTTTATAGCTATTTAAAGTTTGCCAAGCACTTTATAAATATTATCTCATTTTTTTCCCTCACAACAACCTTAAGAAGTCAGTGGCACTATTATCCCCTTTCTATGGTTGAGGAAACCAAGACTGTGGAAGTTGTTCTTGCTGAGGGTCACATAGCTAGGAAGCATCTAAGGGTAGATTTGAATTCAGATCTGTCCTAATTGCAGGCCCAGCATGATATCCACTGTGCCATTGTTATGGGAATCTGAAGATCTTCCCTGCCCCTAGTCCCTTTGCTAAAGTGGCTTAAGTGACTCCGAGAACCTTCCCAGATTTGAAAGTATACTCTGCCCCCTAATAGGCTGAATGTGGTCACATGGAGCCTGTGGTGGGAGGCTTGTTCTTCAGGAATGCCCACACCTTATTACTTTGTGATTGGGCAGTAGGTCAAGAGGGGAACATTCTCTGAGCCAGGAGAAGGCTATATATATGCCCTGATGTGAAGTTTTGCTTTGGGGCTCACTTTGGAAAGAATTGTGTGATTTGGCCAGAAGAGACTCTGGGAAGCCGTTGAGCCCCCTGGCTTTGAAATCCCAGATGTTGGTGCTTCCCTCTCTGGTAACTGAATAGGTATGGATGTGATGGTCAGATGACTGGAAGCCCGTCTGCTAATCTGTTTCTCTGTCTGCTTGTAACTTGTGTTTGTAACTTGTGTTTGCATTCTCTGAAGTTCAGGATGCTGACTTTTTCCCCTGAACTGGGTAAATGATATATGTTTGATTGATCAAAGTACAATTGTTAACCCATTTTGAGTTGCTTTCCTTTGGAAAAGCAGATCTAAGAACCTGTGCTAGCAGCAACCCTGGGTATGCTAGCGTGCTTGCTGATACAGCCACTTGGCTTTTTCTCCAGTTACTGATGCCTTCATACTAGCTGGATAGTGGGATCCTCTAAGGAGGAGAGATAGTTTCTCTGTATCTACTAGAGCCTTCTTCTCTTAGCTTACCTTCTATCTATTCTGTATGTATTTATCTACCTATTATATACCTGTTATCTTCCTCATTGGAAGGTAATCTCCTTGTTTGCAGGGATTTTTTTAACCTTTCTTTGAGTTTAGTGTAGTGCCTAACACAGATGATGACTATGAGTTCCTTCCAGAGCATACTCAGGATCCCCCCAGAAGTCAAAGATCCTAGAGACAGACAATGCCACCTGTAGTGAATAGGACCCTGGGTACTCCACTGAATTCATGTGATGCTCACTAGCTCTGGGTTGTCATCCTTAGAACTACAAAAACGCACATTGATGTAGTACTTTTGGTTTTGAAAAGTGCTTTAAATATATTATCTTCTATGATTCACCCAACTTTCCTGTGAAGTTAGTACTATAGTTGTCATTATCTCCATTTTATAGATGAGGTAACTGAAAGAGACATTATATGACTTATCCAGAGTCTCACAACTAGTACATGTCTGATGATGGATTAGAACCCAATTTCAAGTCTGACATTCTCCCCACTAAGGTGCATTCTCTTTTGCTGCGTCCCAAAAATATCAGTGCATGAATTACTCCCCAAAGTAAGCCCAGATGGGAAATAAGCTTCCATCGCCTAATCTTGGAGGTCCTGGGAGTAGAGTATCTCGAGTGCCTTTGGTGTACTAAAACTTGAGAGTCTCTAATGGCTATGAATCACCTTCAGCACAGCCCTCTTCTCACCCTCAGTGGTACTATGGACCTGCCAATGGCCTTGTTGTGAATCTTTAAATTCGAAAACTCTTGCCAACCAAAGTTGGCCTTCCTAGGTTTTACGTCTCTAGCAATCAACTAGCACTTATGTTCTTTGCCCTCCTGGAGATCTCAATGGGCTTGGCCTTGAAAGCACTCTCTCTGTCTCTCTGTCTCTTCTCTCTGTCTGTCTCTCTGTCTGTCTGTCTCTCTCTGTCTGTCTTTCTCTTCTCTCTCTCTCTTTCTCTCTCTGTCTCTCTGTCTCTCTTTCTTTCTCTCTCTCTCTCTGTCTCTCTGCTTCTCCCTCTCTCTCCCTCTCTCTCCCTCTCTCTCTCTCTCTCTCTCTCTCTCACTTCTTCCCAACCTCCATCTCTCTCAAAACTGTTCAACCAGTTTCTAGCTCCACCAACAGTAAATTACCATTCCTGTTTACCATTTAAGGCATCTTTATTTCCTCTTACAAGGGGTGGCAGAAGAGACACATGAAAATGGCGACCCACTCCAATCTTGATACAATTGGAATAGGCTTGAATTTTGAGACAGAAGGTATAAGTTCAAATCTAGCCTCTCTCACCTGACTAATATGTATGACCTTCGGCAAGTAACTAAACCTCTCTAGATCTTATTGTCCTCAACAATAAAATAAGGAAGATTAAACTAAATAACCTCTAAAATAATTTCTAGTTCTTAATCTATAATTTTGCAATAATAGACAATATTTCCCTATTTATATGAACATCAGAAGTCACAGAACTAGAGCTAGAATGGGAGAACCTCAGAAACCCTTTAATCCAGTCTCCTTATGTTACATACGAGGAAACTGAGGCCTGGGCTAGTCAGTGACTTACCTAAGTTCATAAAGTAGTAATTGTGAAAGACGTGATATGAATCTATGTCCTCTGGCACCAGAGTCCATGTTTTCTTGTTTTTATTCTTATACCAGGAAAAAAGAGAAGAATCCTGAAAGGAGGGTATGGTGCAGTTATTCAGGTTTCCCAATACACTAAGGTAAAGCACTAGAACCCTCTAATAGTTTAAACAGAGGCTTGAGTTGATTCTGCATCATATGGTAACAATCACTCATATTTACATAGTGCTTTAAGAATGACAAGTCATTTCCCTCACCAACAACCCTTCAAAGTGGGTAACAGAAGCATCATTTTTCCCATTTTACAGATGAGGAAACTGAAGCTCATAATGGTCAAGTGACTTGCCCTAAGTCATACATCTAATAAGTGACAGAGGTGTACGATTCAAACCTCAGTTTCCTGACTCTGAATCCAGTGTTCTTTCTGTCATATTGGTCTGCTTCTCATAATTTAATTCATTTGCAAAACATGTGTGATTTTCTCTGAAGTGGACCTGGATGGAGAAACTTCCATTTGGGCATCTGTTCTTCCTAAAGCTGCTTGTGAGTAGTTGTACCTTTCTAGGGGCAGGACTTACATTTATGCAACTCTGACAATTGTCGCTTATTCAGTGCTATCATCAGACATCTAGCTGTGGTTCTGACTGATATATATTGTGTGGTTTTCTGGTCAGTCAGAGTACAGTAGTGTCATTTGTTATTTGTAAAATCATAAATATGTGTCCTTTTGAGCTCAGTCCTTTCCTTTAGTCAGCACAGAAAGTAGCTCAGAGGTCAACCGTAAATACAGCAGCAGCATCTCTCCCTGAGAATTTTCAATAAAGGAAGCACAAAAGATTGGAGAGAGATAATAGTTTGCATTCAGCACCTCTAAGGAAGTCTGAGATAAACAAGATTCAACTCTATTTCTCATAACTTTAATATGAAAAAAAAAAGGAGCAGTTTGGTTGTCAGTAGGAACAGAACACCATTACAAGTTGATATCATCCTGAGTTCATGCAGCCAAATACATTGGCATTCACAGCATATTCTCCTAGGGCACATTTCAAACCGAAACTGAAACTTGATGGAACACTGTATTCTGTTTAAAAAAAAAAAGGTTGGGGAGGAGGGGAAAGAATAGAAGGATATAGCCATAGCTATGAGAAATGGCTAGTTTCAAAACCAAGCGGCTTCCTTCTAGAAATCTATATGTTGAAAGTCAGTCCAAAGACACAAATCAAAATGTTTATTTTGTGTAGGATTATGACTTATCCTAAGATGAAGCAGTCCTATTTATTTTTTCAGGACTATTCTAGATCTCTAAATAGAGAGGCATAATACAAGGGGTCATTTTACTGCTGCTATTTTTTCATTGTATTTGAGAACTAGATCTATCCCCAAAGGGCAGCATCTCTTCCAAGAAAATAGGACACTCAGTGTGGACTAGGCTAAAATTGAAGTAAGACTCTTTAGAAATATGAGTGCAAATTCTACCTTTAGAAATTTTCTCATGGTAGCTCTTATCTTCTTCTTGAGTAGAAGTCATTATGACAATATCCAATGCTAACCTGCCTCACAGACTACTTCATTATCCTCATCACCAGAGAGTTGAAACACTAAGAGAACATTAGGCACTATACCAAAATCAGACCAGGAAACTTTTACCACATCGGATTAGTCTAAGTTCATAAAGCCTACTGCAACTAATAATAAATAAACAAACAGATAGACAGAGAAATAAACAAATAAATGACTTTATATGTTACTTTACAATTTGCAAAACACGTTATGAATATTATTTCATTTTATCCACATATCCGCATTTTATCCACCCAGGAAATTAGGTGCTATTTTCATCCTCCTTTTTTTAAGTGAGGAGACACAAAGTAAAGGACCTAACCAGGCTCACACACCTAGTAAGTACCCAAAGCTCAATTTAAAATCAGATATTTTTTTTTAAACTCCAGGCCCAGTGCTCTATCCACTGAGAAATCTAACTACCTAAACAAAGACATTTTTCAAATATCATGGAAACACAGTTTATGTCAGCCCCAGGACTTGTCAAAAATACTCACTTATATAAATGCACAAAATATATCTGTTTGTATATGTATTTAGATAATATATGCGCATGCTTTTGCATGTATATATATGTATGTATGTATATGTGTGTGTGTGTGTGTGTGTGTGTGTGTGTGTGTGTGGAAAGAGAGAGAAAGGGAAAGAGAGAGCTCATTTTTAATGGTATGTGTCCATTCAAAAGATTTCATGTCAAAATTCAAGGATAGACTTGCACACATAAATCACAACTGAAGACCAAACATTGACCAAAAAATAAACCAATTAAAGAATGCATGGGTTCTATTTATATGAAATAATTTACATAATTTTTTGTATTTTATATAAAATTAATATTTATATTTTAATTCCAAAAGTCCATTTCTTTGTTCTGTGGTAGTAATGACGATGGTGGTAGTAGTGGTGGTGGTAGTAGTTGTTGTTTAACTAAGATGATCTGCCCTAATTATGGGCTTTTTGTGATCTTAAGGAAATGAAAATGTGTTTAGATTTTAAAAGTCTATTTCTGGATCACCCAAAGAGCAGTCAAATAGACACATAATGAGTATGAGCAAGCCCACATGTGTCTGCAACACATTATAAACAAGGAATTATACAAGAGGAGTCATCCAAGGGAAACCATTAGAGAAACATATGACTGGCGGAAAAATTAAAAAGATGGGAGAGCCACACGGTAAGAGAAAAGAATATAGCTGATGGACAAGCCTGTGTGCTTCATTAGTAGAAATACAATATCAAAAGAATTCAAGCAAGACTCTCAGAACTTGACTCTTGGTGATGAATTTATCAGACCTCATGAAGACCTTTTATGCATGGATTGCTATCCAAGTTGCTGAAGGAAATAATACATACATGGAAGTATATTTACAGCATCATTTTGGATTTTATTTCAGGAAGCCAAGGCCATTTCTGCTTTCATTTAGAAATGAAAGCAGCAAATGACCTTGGCTTTTACCTAAAAGACTTTAAAAGGTCCTAAAGGACCATCTTTCTCAATTGTAGTACAAACACAAAGAAAATTAATGAATTGTCTAATCACCCTTCTCTGTTTTGAATATTTAGCAATGACAACACACATTCTTCCAGAGTGATATAGCAAGACCAACAACCACACCCCACCCTGAGAATATTCATTAAAAATAACATAAAAGACTAGCTAATAATTAGTATTTAGGAACCCCAAGGTATATGAGAATTCTTCAATTGAACTTGCCTCTCAAATTTAACTTCTTTCAAGGTGCTGCCTCCTATGGAAAACTGCTCCTGATTCTCCCTCCCTTTATCAAAAAGTTTAGTCCTATCTCTCTTTGCTAAATATCTTGTACTTACCAAGTAGAACATTGGCCTTGGAAACAGGAACACTTAGGTTCAAATCTCAGTTCAGGCACTAACTATATGACTATGGGCAAATCACTTAACTTCTCTGTGTTTTTTCATTTGTAAACTGTAAATCTCTAAGGTCATTTCCAGATCTAAATCTATGAACCTTTAACCTATGATCTGTGGAAGAGGATGTTCCATTCACCACCCCACTTCTCAACTCCCACCACCAGTAGAATACCCCAGCAGAGTACCTCTTGAGAGCAGGGATTTTTTTTTCTTTCTGTCCCTAGGGTCTAGTGCTATACCTGAAATAGAAGACAAGTTTCACAAAAAAAACCCTTCAATTCACGTTCTTTTCCCTTCAATGTATTTGACATGGAACAAAGGGCATTGCTTCCAGGGGTCAAGAAAAACAAATCCTAAATTCCTAAATCTAAAGCCTAAATTTTAAAAATACTTTAAGATGATTCTTACTGATAAAGTATCGCTTGCTTTTATGTCACTTTCATTTCTCAATATATCCTTCCCCTCTACCCAAAGAGCTGTCCCTGGTACTATTATAGCTCCTGGTAATAAAGAATGTTAAAAGGTGGCAGTGAAGGGGGTTGGGGGGAAGAAGGAGAGAGAGAGACAGAGAGAGAGAGAATAGCACTTCAGCAAAATAAAAAAAACCCACACCAATTGAATTGGACAACATAAGCAACACTGTACACCCATAATTTTCCTCTTCAAAAAGGGGAGCCAATTTTGATAAACCCGCAATACTCAAGTTTCATGGTTGTTGTTGTTTTTTAATTTTTATTTATACTATTAATTGTTGTGTATATGTGTTTTTTGGTTCCCATAACTTCACTCTGTATCAACTCCTAAGTCTTTCCATTCTTCTGATTTCTGCACGGTCATTCTTAAGGTAAAGTTACTGTATGCTGTGACGTTTGCATGGCACAAATGGTTTGGCCATCCCCCATTCAATGGACATATACTTTGTCTTTATTTCTTTACAAAACATGACCTCAGAGGGTGTGCTTTAGGTTCCCTGTCATTCTCTGAGCACAAGTACAGAATGAGAATAAGGCACAGCCCTGGGAACAACATTGCCTCTTTGGTCAAAGTGGTCAAATGGAGACCACCAGCTCTGTAGACTGTAGTCTGAGGAAATATTTCCTGATGTGCTTTTGGGAACTTCCCTTTCTCTTTGATCAAAAGCTTCCTATGGTCAAACATTACATTTTGTTCAAGCTGATTATTGTACAACACAGTGTTATACACAGGGGACAATTAACTCTAACTTCCTTGGCTGACAACAGCAGGAATCAAAAGAGTCCTGTAGAGATGTGCTAAATGTCAAGGAACACTATCATTCAATCATACTGGGGGGAGTACAGGGAGGTGTTCCTTAAGCTTATAATGGCAGGGCCACAGAATTAGTGCTGGAAGAACCCTTAAAAGTCA
Organism: Pseudochirops cupreus; assembly: GCA_028627135.1. NCBI lineage: Eukaryota > Metazoa > Chordata > Mammalia > Diprotodontia > Pseudocheiridae > Pseudochirops > Pseudochirops cupreus. The sequence goes on from CM053580.1 coordinate 467,594,579, forward strand.
TCTAGTCAAATATACTTATTTTCTAGCTGAGGAAATCTAGATCCAGAAGAGTGAACAAAGTGGCCTGAGGTTACTCAGGTAGCGAAGGGCAGAACTAGAATTGGAAATCTGGACCATGACAGATTCAGAGTTTTTATTTCCCCTACTTCTACTTCCCCTCCCCATGGTACCTCAAATTATACATGGGGAGGTGGAGTGTCTTGTGTGAGAAACAATAATGGGTGAGCACAACTAAACTATGGGCAGTAGGTGGCATCATAGTGGATAGAGTGGTAGGCCTGGACTCAGGAAGATTCATCTCTGTGATTTCAAATCTGGCCTCAGACACTCATTAGCCGTGTGACCCTGGCAAAGTCACATAATTCTGTGTACCTTAGTTTCCTTATCTGTAAAATTAACTGGAGAAGGAAGTACAAACCACTCTTTGCCAAGAAAAGTCCAAAGTGGGTCATGAAGAGTGGGACATGACTAAAATGACTGAACAATAACAATGACTAGACTGTGGAATTTGGGGAGGGAAATCATATGAGAACATTGGAAGCATGGAAAGGGGCCAAGTTGTTGGTTGCTTGTTGTCCTTTGTTCTCCAAGAGGATCAAAATGACATCACTATGTTAAAGTCAAGTTACAAAGATTCTGACTGTTACTGATGAAACCAATACAAGCTTGGAATGCTCTACCACAGGTTGGGCACAAATAGTCCACGTGAACATTTGGGGTGGATTCTCCAAATTCGCACATCTCATATTTCTTTAGTGCTACTTCAATTCTGCTTTGCTCATAGAACAAAGTACTTTCTCTGACGAGGGCACAGCATGGTGGGCAATCCTGTGCCAGTGTCTCCCGTGTCACATAATCAATTCCAAAGTTCTTAAGAGAAATCTTGAGAGTGTCCTTATATCACTTCTTCTGACCATCATATGAGCACTTGCCCTGTGTGAGTTCTTCGTAAAAGGTTATAAAATGTCTTAAATGCCAAGCAGAGAGTTTATACAGGGTATGCCAAAAGTCCTAGTGCAGATTAAGCTCTTAATAACAGAAAACTACATGAAAACTTTTGGAATATCCTGCATCTGATCCTTGAGATAATTGTGATTCATTGGAGTTTATTGAGTTAGGGGAGAGCAGGGGTATACCACAATTAACTCTGTGCTTTAAGAAAATCACTTTGTCAGCTATGTGGAAGATCCACTGGAATGGGAGATGCTTGAGGCAAAGAAGGCCAATTAAAGGCTATAATAATAGCCTCAGCAAGAGGTGATGAGAGACTAAATTAGAAGTAGAAATAAAAATATTCACCAATAATTGGAAATGTGGGGTGGGTAAGAGTGATGAGATGAAGATGGCACCAAGGACATGAGTCCTTGGAAGAACAGTTATGCCCCAGATAACAATTCAGGAGTTCAGAAGTAGAGTGGGTTTTGGGGGAGAAGATAACGAGTTCTATTCTGGATATGTTGAGTTTGAGATGCCTATGGGATATCCAGTTTGAAATGTCTACTGATAAGTTTGTACTGTGGGACTGAGGCACAGGAGAAAGATTCAGGATGAATATATACATCTGAAAGTCATCTGCTTAGATGATAGTTGAACCTTTAGGAATCTAATAAGACTACTTAGTGTGAGAGTATTAAAAAAAACAGAAAATAAGCCTATGATGGAACTTTGAAATGAACGCACAGTATAACATGGTTGTTGATCCAGCAAAGGAGACAGAGAGAAGTATTCAAACAGGCAGGATGAAAACCAGGAAAAAAGAGTAATATGAAAACCCCAAAGAAGAAATAGTATCCAAGAGCAGGTGGTCAACAGTCCCCAGTGTTATTGAGAATTCATGGAGGATGAGAATTAAGAAAATACAATTCAAGCTGGCTATTAAGAAATCATTAAAGGTAACAGTTTTAGTTGAGAAAAGAAGTCAGAAACTAGATTGCAATGGAGACGTGTGGCAGGAATATTCTAAGATTGACTTTTGGCAGGGTGTGAATAGCAATCAAATAAGGGAGCAAGGGAATCCAAAACAGAGAATAGCACAGAGCTGTGTGATTCTCTGCTGCCATCAGAGGACAAAATTTAAATTTCTCAGTTTGTTAAAGTTTGCCAAAGTCCAGCTCCAGACTAAATTTTCCCAGGAAAATTGCATATTACTGCACTTCATCCTTTCTATGTTTTAGTCAAACCGTCTGTTTGCTCTTTCCCAAATTTGCCATGTCATGTCTTACCTCCAAGCCCAGAGTGCATGCCCTCCTTACCTTCCTTTCTTAGAATTCCTAGTTGCCATCAAAGCTCAGCTTTTGTCCTCCTTCCTACAGGAAGCCTTTCCTAATTTCCTTTGTTTTTAGTATCCTATCCTTCTTCCCCAAAATAATCATGTATGTTCTTTTTTACTCACTTAAAAAGCATTATGAATTTAACAAACATCAATAAAACGATGACTGCACAGTAGATCAGAAAAAGAGGGTTATATATCATATGTATTCTTGCCTGTTTACATGGTGTATTCCTGATTCTTCCTAGTAGAATACAAAAGTCACTCTAAACACTACTTTGCTATTCAGGGTAATGATGATGGTCTGGCTAGAAAACCTGGGCTTCTAGGACACCAGGTGAAGGGAATGATGGGATGCTGAGATGCCTGGGTATCAGAATACTTGCTTTCCAATCCCTTTACCTAAAATGAAAAAATTGGCCAAAGACCAAGGCCTGTCTCCTGAGCTATGTGGCCTTGTAGAGAAGGTCCAAGATTCCTTCTCTTATAACATTGTCTTTCATTGGATACTATCAGCAAAGGAGGCAAACCAACAGCAGAATAATCACAAATAAAAAAATGTTGACATTCTTGCTGTTGGTCCTTTTTGAATGTTTTCAGTCAAAGAGACACCTATTTACCATGTAGACAACAAAACAGAATGAATTACAGAATGTCAAGGTATGCACCAGCATCTCTCCAAGGCACTTCCATTACACATCATCAGGATTTTCCTAGGAGCAGATGTCCTAGCCTCTCCACATGTGGCAACCCTGCCAAAGGTTCTTTGTAGTTGTGCCATACCATTATATAAGTATTTTTGATTTTCCCAAAGTGTTTTTAAAAATTATTTGCTTGATAAATTATTCTCTAAGAACATTGAATCTAGCTGCTTCTGAGACAATGGCACTCTTTGGTAAGCTGAATTCACTGTCTTGAGGTAGAGTGACTAGTGAATAGCGTGCTAGGTTTGGAGTCCAAAAGACCTTGGCTGTTCAAAAACAGCCGCTAACATTTGCTAGCTTTGACACTTGGGCAAGTAATCTACTCTTTATATGTCTCAAGAAATTTCCTAGGACTTAACTACAAAGTCACAGAACAGCTATCTTTGAAGCATTTCTATTGGCTGTCCATAGTTCCCCAGGCAATATCATCAATGCTTTGCACCTATATAGAAGCTCAGCTAACATTAATGGTAATGTATATGTGTGAATTAACACAAAGAGGCTATGATGTTCCAGATCGAAGGATCATGAATCCAGAGCTGGAAGAGTCTTTAGAGACCACCTGATCCACTTCCTTTCTTTCACAAATGAGGAAAACACAGACCCAGAGAGGATAAATTATTTGCTCAGACTCACAAATGTAGTAAGAGATAGTTGAGATTTGAGCCCTGGTCCTTTGACTCCATTCAGTGCTCTTTGCTTAATACTCTGCCTCTCTGTGTCTCTCATATTCCTTCTGTGATTGCTAGATATTAGGAGGTTAAAAGTATAATCAATTAAGGTTATTGCTGCTTAGTTTTTAGGTATCTCTCTTTTTTTTTCTTATTGTTGAAATCTGGGGTCTAGAAAGCAGCAGCTCCAGAAAGGATGAGAAGTATGTTCAATCAAAATATTCTAAGATTTATTTCTGTAAAGTAACCACAAGAAAAGGTTCAAGGCCTTGGCTGGTTGTGCACACATACACATATACACACAAAAGACCTGAAATGTGGCTGAATCAGAGAAGATGATTTCCTTGTTCCTTGGGCTTAGATGTGACCCCGACCGCACCCCCATCTTGATAGATAACTCAGCTGATAAGTAACTCATTTGCTAGGGAGAAATTGGGAGACCTTTATCCCTAGAGTCTTTGAAAATCAAGTATAGTTTAACCACTGGAGATTATAGGGAATTAATTCTCTCACACTGAGACCAAAGCCACTGGACCTGGAAGTGGAGTTCAAGACTGAAGAAACCGGAAATACTAGCTGAATATCTAGGAGTCTGTCTCTGCTAGGTATCCCAAAAAGCTTAGGACTTGAAACAACGGTTTTTCTGCTGAAAATGAGAAGGTCTTACAGCCAAGACTCTGAGACAAAACAGATAGGCCTTAAAGAAAAAAAACACACAAAAGGTTTTTGTTTGTTCCCCCTACCTAAGCGATAGCTTATACCATCCTATGAATAGAAGCTAAAGCTTGCTATGGAACATGTAAAATGTTTCTAAATTTGAAATTAAAGAATATGGCAGAGTCCATTCTTCTCAAGAGGTAGAAATAGCACTAAAATGAAGGCCAGAAGCTGGCAGTAAGGAGAGCATCCCCCTGTTCTCTGTGGAAAAGAACAAGCAATATTTGTTAGAGACTAGTCTTCCTGCGCAACAAAACATGGAAGAATCTAAACAGCCAGTGGGGCAGTGTCCTCCAAAGACAATACTTCTGGTAGAAATTGCCCATCCTGGGGAGGCTGCCAGGTCTGGTGGGAGCAGGGTAATGATGTCATCAGAAGACATCCATGTCCCTGAAATATCAGAAGTATGAGGTGCTCTTCCATGAACGTGACCTGGCTTTATGTGTGTGTGCCACAACAAGTGTACCTTGGTCACCTGAGGTCCCTGTGTATACATCTTTCCAACTGTATTCTATACAAGTGTCTTTTCTTCCCACTGATAATATTTGAGCTACTATATCCAGGTCTGGGTTTTTTTGGGGGGCAGTGTGGCGGGAAGAGGGGGCAAGTGTATTTTATTGTCTCTTTTTTGACTATGTTATTTTATTGAGTATCTTTGCTTTGAAATATATATTTCATATAATTTCAAATATATATGTGTGTATTTATGTATATGTGGGTATACGTACATATATACACACATATTGTATACTCTGACTGGCTACTGAAATAATTCAATATATAGACAGGAGCTCATGAGCTATAGTTTTAAATGGGTGCTAATCCATGGAGTAACTTATACCTTGGGTAGTCTTGTCAGTGAATATATTCTGTGAGTTGGTAGGTAGTTTCCCCCAGGTGCTACAGTTCTAAAAGTGGACCTGGAGTCTAGCTAACCAGCACTCTGCAAAAACAGAACATAAACAGAGGATGGAAACCTGAAAATAGAAAGGTGTTTGGAATCAGCAAGCTGATCAGACAACTGTTTGGTGTTCATCAACCCCAAGGTGAATTTGGAATCGTGAGAGGTTCCCATAAGACTCAATTTCACACTAAATAAGTATATTCCATTTGGAAGACTTCATGTTGGCAGCAGCATCATGGAAAAACCTGGTCCTGGGGAAGGGATCAAGGAGATATTGAGAACTTATGGCCTTCTGTGGAGAATGAATAGTGTAGTTGCTACTTTGGAGCTATGTGTTGTTGTTGTTTAGTCAATTTGGGGTTTTCTGGGCAAAGATTCTACAGTGGTTTGCCATTTCCTTCTCCAGCACATTTTAGTGATGAGGAAGTGAGGAAAACAGGATTAGGTGATTTCTCCAGGGTCACATATCTAGTGTGTGTCTGAGATCAAATCTGAACTCAGGTCTTCTTTACTGTAGGCCCCATACTCTGTCCACCACACCATCTAGCTGCCCTCCTTGGAGTTGTGTATATGGGAACAAGTGGCAGGGGTATCTTTGCCAAAAAGACAGAGAGAGAGAGAGACAGAGAGAGAGAGACAGAGAGAGAGAGAGACAGAGAGAGAGAGAGACAGAGAGAGAGAGAGAGAGAGAGAGAGAGAGAGAGAGAGAGAAGACGTAGTCAGACATTATAACCTGGCTTTCAATTTCTCCCAGGCAAATTGGTTTGGACATAAAAGATAAAGCTGAAAGGAGCTCCTCAAAAAAAAACTGTGCATGTAAAATGAAGTGAGTGGAACCAGGAGAACATTGTACACAATAACAATTGTTAAAGCAATATTGTAAGGATGATCAACTGTGAAAGATTTAACTTCTCTGATCAATAGCAATGATCCAAGAAAATTCCAAAGGACCTATGATGAAAAAAGGCTGTCTACTTCTAGAGGGAGAATTGATGAACTCAGTGCAGACTAAAGTATAATTTTTTCTACTTTATTTTCCTTGATTTTTTTGCAACATGTTAATATGGAAATATTTTCTGCATGATTTCACATGTGTAATTGATATCATATTGCCTGCCTTCACAATGGATGGGAGAGGAGAGAATTCAGGACTCAAAGTTATTTTTTAAATGAATGTTAAAACTACATAAATAATAAATTTATTTTTTAAAAAAACTATGCATTTGATCTGCTTGGGAGGACAAAGGATGTAGCTATCAATCTGAGACAGAAGATCTGTCACAGAGTGATAATTTAGAAGGTTAAATAAGAGTTCACCCTTATATTTAACTTTAAAGGTTTGAGAAGCACTTTTACAAAAATTATCTTATTTGTTCCTAGCAATAACCTTGAGGTAGGTTCTATTATTATCACTGTTTGACAGCTAGAAACACTGAATCTGAGGGATTGTTAAGTGATTTAGCCCAGAGTCATTCAGCTGATAAGTAACTGAGGTAAGTTTTGAATCCAGGCCTTCTAAATTCAGAGCTCCATCTACTACATTAAACAGCCTCATTAACAGGGAAATGATTTCTTATCCTGAAAACTAAAGGACTAGAGCCTTATTTTGATTTCTCAAATCTATGATCAAAGTTGAGCATATTGGATATGGCTAAAATATGCTCACATAAAGGCCAGAAGAAAGGATTTACATGGAAGAGGACTGGAATAATTATTGGCTTAAGGAGGAGTGGAAAGGAGAACCTGATCTAGGACTTAAATTCTAAGCAATGGCATTAAAAGTTGTAGAAGTCAACTCTAGAAGGAATTAGATTCCTAACAACTTTGCCCCCCAAACACACACACATACACACGCACGCACGCACGCACGCACACACATCCAAAAGAATCCTAGAACTGCTCTAGCATTCCATCAAGACAGGAGTGGGCCGGCTGTGAAGAAAAGGTTTGGTAAGGGCTAAGTTAGACCAGAGAGAGAACTCAGAATAAGACCTGCTTTCTGGGAGAACCATAAGGTTTCATATATAGGACCTTGTTAACCCCACTATTTATTATTTTAGCCGCATGTGTAAATTTAGTAGTACTTTAAGACTTCGGGAATTCAAGTCTGGTTCCATTCTTTCACCAGTGCAGATGGAGACTCCTCCATTCCTTTAAGTGCCTATGTGGCCATACTAATAATGATGATGATGATAATCCATCACTTTTCAAGGAGGAGCTTCAAATTTAGCAAGGCTGTTTAACAGATCACAAATATATAGGAGCATGTATCTATGACAGAAATTATTATTCATAACCAATGATTTGAGAAGATTCAGATTTTCCCCTTTTTCTTTTATCTTCATTTCAAGACCTCAGTCTCTGAAGGTTGACCACCTTCTCTATCTAGACGGGGGGGGGGGGGTAGGGAAGTGGGGGAGCGGGAGGACATTGTATTCTGCCCAGGTTTCAGTAGGGATAAATTCTCTGAACACATTTTTCAAGGCTGGGGGTTACTTAAGAAGTAAATAGCATAATCAAAGTTTAGCTCCAACACCTCATTGTAAGTCATTTTCTCATTAATTGTTAGTAAATCAGAGTTGACTGCCATCTTCAGGAATGCCCTCTTCCAATGGGCATATAAGCCATGGGTCTGCTGCCATGATTGTCTTTGGTCAAGAGACAGCCAAATGACCATCCTTTTGTTAAAGTGCAGACATTATTAATAGAATGATTAAATTACCCAGACATTTTGTCTCTCAAATATTTTTAAACACCACACCTAATATTAATTCCTTCAAAAAAATCAACAACTCTTCAGGATATGTTATGTCTAGAGAGCGCCATAAGAGGAAAAAAAGAAAAACCCAACATCTTCTCCAGTAAGCAAAGTTCAATGTCATGAAGATGTAATGGCTCTAAGAAACCAGATCAGAGATGTAGAGTAGGGTCATTCATTTCAATATCTTCATTTGACAAATGAGGAAACTGGGGCCCAGAAAGTTTAAAGGATCTCTCTGGGGTTGCACAGCTTTCTTTGTATCCCCAGCACTTAGTGCTGGGAACATAAATGCTAAGTGACTGACTAACTGAATGACTGAAGTATCTGGGATAAGGAGGAGGTCAGACCCAGGTCTTCCTCCAAAGTTCTGGAAAGGAGCAAAGGGACAGGGTAGAGAAAGCCTGTGGTTTCACAGAGCTCCATTTTCCACTGAAATCCTCTGAAACACATTTCTTAACATAAATCTTTTTTTTATCCAAGAAATATAAGCTTTCTGGACAAGTATTGATTCAAAGCACCTACAAATCTGAAAAACCAAAATGGATTTTAAATTTAGCAAAGCATATAGTATCTAAAGGGCAAAATGAAATAGCAGTTTGAGGAAATGAATACTTTATTTACCTAATCTGTATTACCTGGGCCAACTAGTTTCTCTGAGCATATAAACATTGGGTCTTTTAATTGACTGCATATAACACCTAAGAGAGTGTAACATGTTAACAGGCACCCATGACAGAAACTCTTGGCACCATATATATTATTTTCCCCAATAGCTGCATTTCTTTAAAAAATATTCCCCCAATGATTTGCGTCATTGCCTATGGAGACATAGTTTTATTTTCTAGGAAAATTTCATAACCTGGGGTAGGTTATATCTAAGGAGCATTTAAATTTGTTTGAGAGGACATCATTGCCTCCAAGTTATTTGTGTATCTTATGCAGTTGCTGATCCTTTCACCTTTAGGAAATTTAGTGGCTGTACTATTGATCAGCCAGCTTCCAAATAAACATGGTGGGATCTGATTGACTTCCGGCAAGTTTAGAACCCAATACTTTCTCAACACATTGGTACTTGAAGAGACTTGAAGGTTTGCCTCTGAACAAAGATTAGCAAATGTAGGAACCTCTATTCCAACTCTTGAAACGTTGCCCTTAATTTCAGTATCTCTGATTTGAATGTATGGCAACAAGCATCCAACAGCCAAACCATGGGTATCTGTTGATTAGATCTCACAGCTCCCTGGGAAGAGGACAATTAGTGCATGATGGTGCCAGAAGGAAATAGACTGTCTCTGGATGGTGTAGATTCATTGTTTCAAAATTCACTAGATCTTAGTTAAGTGCTGAGTTGTAAATGCTCTCCCACTGCCAGATTGACATTGACAGAGAAACAGGGTAGGAAAAAAAAGCTCACCCTTTGAAAGTTTCTGTTGTCCACCTCAGGACATTCTCCAGGTAGAAACTCTCGTTTCTCTCTTGTTCAAATGTGCTTGGCCCACGCTTGCCCCCTCCCATCCTGAGAAGTCTGAGTTTATTAGACATCCACTATAATTGACATATTGTTGCAGTGGGGGTGAATAGAGGCATTAGACAGATGATCTTAATTGGCTTCTATCCAAAAGAACTTTAAAAAAAATAAAAGAGAGAGACAGCTGAATTTCATTCACATTTACAATTAGTAAAACTTTCTTTCATTATTGTAATGCTTACTGAAACAGCAGCCACATCAGGGTGACAAATCCCGTTATCATGCTTTCTGCAATTGTCTTCCCCAAAGACGTCTATTGAAACTATTGTCTGGGTTTGTGCATAATGCTGACAATCAAACTCAGGAAAAGGGGAAGGGGTGGGGGAGGCATGTGCAGACTACATAGCTTGTTGGTTGTTGTAGTGGTTTTTGTGGGTTTCTCTTTTTTCCCTCCACTGGTGATTGCTCAGTGCTGAGATCTAAGGTTCTGGAAATATATTATGATACGCATCACATTTTAACAAGATCAGTCACTAAGCATTAGTGGAATTCACATGCCTGGCCCCCTTTAGTTTTCCATCTCTCTCTCTCTCTGTCTCTCTCCCTGTCTGTCTCTGTCTCTCTCTCTGTCTCTCTCTCTGTCTCTCTCTCTCTGTCTCTCTCTCTCTCTCTGTCTCTCTCTGTCTCTCTCTGTCTCTCTCTCTCTCTCTCTCGCTCTCGTGCTCTCTGTCTCTCTCTCCAGGTGCTATTTATTTGTCAAATTGTTACAGAGAAAAATCGGGAGATCATTTTTTAAATGAGCAGTTAACAGCTGAACTCACATGGCCAACAATAGGGCCAACAATAGATGAAAAAAAGAAAGAAAAGAGTGTAAAAGATGATCCTTTAGGGGTCTTGTGAACCAAAGCTGTTTCCTGAATGGGGTGAGAGGGAAGTGCTTGTATGGGACCTTTTACTTACAGGTGGATGCTTCTTGCTGAGTAGGCTGGACAGGTGGTATTCCAGGCTTTGGTACAGCCACCTGGATTCCTTTGGTAAACTAAGAAATTCGTTCTCCTTTAAGAGAGGAAGAAAAAAAGAAACCTAGCCACAAGACAGGACTGAAGTGAAAAAGAGGGATTATGCTATAGAATTTCTAGGGGCCATCTACATCCACAATTTTCATGTGGTGAAACTAAGATTCAGTGGGATGAAGGTCACACAGCTAGTAAGAATCAGTGCAGGTTTTGAGCCCACATTTTTCTAACTCCCAAGGCCAACACTAGATACAACAGAACTAGGCTGATAACCTGCCATTTCAATTCAACTGGGATATTACTCACTGTTCCTTTGCACTATATGCATACAGCCTGAAGGTGCTTTACTGGATATCTTATTAATTAACTAATTAATTAATTAAATTGTCCAGTTCTCAGCATGTTGTTTTGCAGATCACTCATCTCTCTGCTTTGACAGCTCCATTCTCTATTATGAATCTACACCCATATCAAATTAGCCAATAGAAGCCATGCCCCACAACAGGAGAAGGTCCATTCTAAAGTAGGATTTAAACCCTCTGTCATGATCCATTTCCTACGTTTGTGCTGCTAAGGAGCCATGTGGTTTCTGTCACTGGTTTGTTTTGAGAAATATATAGATGATGCTGGCTCTGAGGCAGGAAGATAAATAGTTCCTTGGAGTAACACAACCATTCTGTGAAACCTGAATACCTTCACTCCTCCTACCCTCTACATAGACTGAAGTAAAGGTTAAGTGCAATTTATGCTTGCTACCTATATTCCTTTAAATTTCCTCTTGCCTTCAGAATGCCAGTACCTCAGAGTTGGAAGGGATCTCAGAAACTACTTAGTTCAGGGGTGGGGAACTTGTGGCCCCAAGGTCACATGTGCCTCTAGGTCCTCAAGTGCAGCCATTGCACTGAATCCAAACTTCACAGAACAAATCCCCTTAATAAAATTATTTGTTCTGTAAAACTTGTACTTGGTCAAAAGGCTGCACCCAAGGACCTAGAGGGCTACAGGTTCCCCACCCCTGGCCTTAGTTCAATCCATACCTAAAGAAAAAGTGTCTTCTAAAACACCTGTAACAAGAAGTCATTAACTTTTACTTAAAGATCTCTACTACTACTACTACTACTACTACTACTACTACTACTACTACTACTACTACTACTACTACTGCCACTGCTGCTGCTACTACTATTACTACTACTACTACTGCTATTACTGCTACTGCTGCTGCTACTACTACTACTACTGCTACAATTACTATGAGCTAGCTAACTAGCAAGCGTTTATATAGAGCTTTAAGATTTACAAAGTACTCTACAGATAGTATTTTATCCTCACAACAACTCTTGGGAGGTATGCACTATAATTATCCTTATTTAACAGATGAGGAAACTGAGACAGACAAAAGGCAAGTGACTTACCCAGGGTCACATAACTAATAAATACCCAAGACAGGATTTTAATCAGGCCTTCCTAATTCCAGACACAGTAGTGTGTTCTCCAGTTGCCTCTACTTCTCATCACAGCCTATTCCATTTGGAGATGGTTCTAATAATTAGGGAGAGGTTTGTATTTTCTTTGTTCTTTACTTTGAACCCATCTCTATCTCTTTTTATCTTCTACCCATTGTTCCTAGTTCTGCCATCTGGAAACAAACAGAAGAAGCCAAATATTTCTTACACCTGACTAACATTTAGATACTTGAAGATAGCTATTACATCCCACCCCCAATACTAAGTCTGCTCCTTTCCAGTATAAAAACCCCTAGTTCCTTCAACTGATCTTCATATGACATGATCTTTAGTTCCTTTGCCATTCTGGTGGCCAGGAAACTCTCTGGCATATCAGCATCCTTCCTAAAATGGGACTAGTCTTTTCAAATATAAATCATTAATATTTATAGACCAACTAGTAGGAATGACCTTGTCTTATCTATCGCACAGGATTATTAGGAGAGTGTGTTATAATGAAAGAATGATGAATTGGGTCAGGAAACCTGGATTCTGGCCCCAACTCATGGGCCCTAGGATAAGTCAGGTTATATTCCTCGGCCCCTGTTTCCTTGGGTAAAAAATGAATGAGCTAGACAGTATGAATATGAGTCATTTCTAGCTCTAACATTTTTAGCTTCTATTATATTAGGCATATAGCTTTCGGTAGCCAAAGTATTTAGAATCTTTCTTCACAGACACTTGCTCTCTATTTAGAATGGTAGAGCAGATGGAGAGCTTACCTCAGAGTCCAAGAGATCTGGGTCCCAGAACCACCTCTGAGCCATAACTGTGAGCCCAGGACTAGGCATTTACGCTCAAGTGTTGAGCAATATTAATACAGGGAGTTTCCTCATATAGGGAGTTCTCAATGCTAATGAAAATGTTAACAAAAACAATATCACAAATCCATGTGTTGCAACTGGATTTATTACCAGAGAAATGCACATGTAGGTGGGAACTCCCTATGCCCAGAAGTCCAGCAGTGAACGAAAAGCTTTGGTACTTAATTTACCGGGAAAGAACCAATCCCTCTCCAAAGGGGAGGAGAACTCATGAATAAGTAAAATGGAAAAAACAAAAAACAAAACCAGTATTCTTTTCCCTTCAGATCTGGCTGGACTATGAAAATATGATGGTCTATTCATCTGCAAGGGTCCCAGATGCAGAAATAGTTTCTCAGTCTGGTGTAGACTAACTGGCACCTATCTTGACTGTCAAGGACATACAGAGAGCCCAGCTTGGGGTGCAAACAACAAATCATGTTAGCTCAGTTGGGGGGAGGGGGTTGTTATGGGAATCTGAAGATCTTCCCTGCCCCTAAGCCCTTTGCTAAAGTGGCTACGTGACTCTGAGGACCTTCCCCTATTTGAAAGTATACTCTATTCCCTAATAGGCTGAATGTGGTCATGTGGAGCCTGTGGTGCCAGGCTTGTTTTCCAGGAATGCCCATGCCTTGTAGCTTTGTGATTGGGCAGTGGGTCTAGAGGGCTGTGACATTCTCCAAGCCAGGAGAAAGCTATATATACGCCCTGATGTGAGGTTTTGGTTTGGGGCTCACTTTGAGAAGAGTTGTATGATTTGGCCAGACGAGACTCTGGGAAGCTGTCGAGCCCCGCCCCCCTCCCGCT
>CM053580.1:467608703-467631679 GCA_028627135.1 Pseudochirops cupreus
TACCAAAAAGTGACATAGGAGAGAATAGACTGGGGGAGGGGGGAAACACTAGGATGGCTGTTTTGGGGTGGTGGGTGGGGGAAAGACGGGGAGAAAATATGTAACTCAAAAAAAATTTAATAAAATAAATCAAAAAAAAAAAAAAGATCATGCCCTGAGAAGACTTAAAGTTCTACTGAAGCTGTTCAATCCAATGAATGGTTAGTTGCTCCTAGCTCTAAGCCAGGGCCCTTGTCTAAAGACATAGAAGAGGGCTGATGACTGGCAAGCCATTTATGATCAGAATGAGATGTACACATGTTCATTGCTAAACAGGGAACAAATGCTCAGCCTTTGCCTTCAGCCTAAGAATTTTGCACATGAGGCTCTAATATATACCTGAAAGAATAAGGCTGACAGAGTGAAGCAAAAATCTCTATTCATCAGACCACCTGTGTTGTACACCTAGCTTTGCTCATAGACCTCTGCCTGACCTTGGAAAAATCATTTAACCTCTCTGTGCTTTGTCTGTCCTATTCCAAAATGGGAGAGTTGGAGTAGACAATCTCTAAGGTTCCTTACAGCTCCAAAATTCTACATTTCTCCTATTATGTTCTGGTAAAGCCTACTTCTGTGTCAGTATTTTGGTGGGTCTTGTTTGTTTGTTGTGGGGGCAATGTGTGCATTTGTTTGTTTATAAAGAGGAAAATACCACCTCCAACTTGATCACTAAGGTTTTCCATCCTTTTAAAGCCAAGGTTATATTACTTGATGTTTTGGTCAGCTATTTCTGTGGATTCCTGGGCTGCCTTCCTGACATGCAGCCAATCAGTCTCAGTGCCCAGGCAGTCTATAAATCAGTAGACATGTTTTAATGATACATTAAATTACAGTGTGCCCTGAAGCAATATACCTGATTCTGGCTGACCATGGCCACTTGCCAGTGGTGTCAGTTGGGACACAGTTTTTAAATGAACTGCCTTGTGGGGGACAACAGGAGAGAACAGGAGGAAATGGAGAAGTAAATTCTCTTGGACAACAGAAGGCAGCTGCAGTGTGCCTGATAACTTTTAAGAGAGTGACTATTTTGTCTATGGGATTTAAAGAATGGCATTTCAGTACCAGTGGCCAAGTTGTTTACTTTAGGTCAAGGGACTCAAAAGTAAGTAAAATACTAGTTGAACTCTCATGGTGCATGATGATGTCCTTATTTCTTGGAAGGATATTAAGGAAAAAGGGCAAGGAAGTGAATTGAGTTCAGCATCCTGCATAATCACACAGGGCTACTTTCTTAAAGGGGGAACTTCAGTATGATACAGTAGATTCATATTTATCTCTCACTGGTCAAATCAAGTTATGCCCTGAGTGAAGAATGTGCTGCAGGAACAGATGCTTCACAAGCCACACAATAACCCCTTCTTTTCTCCCCATGTTCCAGAATTCCTCAATTCTGATATACATTGTTGTACAAATGTCATTGGAGAATATACTAATTGGGAGGTAGCCAGGCTCCTGATGGCCCTGGCAGAGGTAAAACACGAAATGAATGCAGAGGAGGGATTTTTATTCCGCAAACAGCATGGGCCAGCAAAACCCCAGCCCCATGAGCATCAAACATGGAAGCATGGCCCAAGAATCACAGACTTACAGACTCAGAGTTGGAAGGATGCTACAGTATAACTGAAAGATGGTTAAGCATTTGTTATATATTATTTGATACTGTGTATCATTTATGTTCAATCGATATTCTTTCTTGTTTCTGATTGGCCCTATAACATTTTTATAAATGACATGGATAAAGGAATAAATGGCGTGTTCAGCAAATTTGCAAACAACACTAAACTGGTAAGTATAACTAGTACACTGTACGTCAGTCAGGATCCTCAAAGACCGTGAAATTACCAAACATTAGGTAAAGTTTGCAAGGGATATTTTGGTCAATATCTAGAATTTCATCAGCATAGAAAAAACTCTTTGAAGAGGAACTTTCCTATTTCAAAGCAGTTTGACCACTGTTCAGTAAGGTATAGTCTTAGAGAGCTACCTGGTCCATTGAAAGATTAAGTGATTTGCCTAGGAATATGTGGTCAATGTGTGCCAAAGGCAGTAGTAAAACCCAGACCTTGTTTACTCTGAGGCTGATTCTGTGTCTACTGTGCCAAACGGCCTCAGAAGATGATACTTAAGATCAATGTATATTTGGGTTAAAAAGTACCAACTTTACAAGTAGAAGACAGAAGAAGCATGGTTAGACAATACTTTGAATGAGATCTGGAGGGTAGATTAGGATTGGTGTAGTACAAATTTAGTAGGAATTTACAGTGTAATAAACCCTCTAAGTATAGTTCCTGATTGCCTGGTGAATCTTGGTCTCTCTTTTCTATTCAGGGGACAATTGGTCTTTCTCTCTGAGTGACTCATTTCCAATTTCCTGTTTCTATGTTGGTAAATTAGGACGTCCCCCTTAGGATAATTGCTTCTAATCTCAGTGTTCTCAATTTCCTATTTAGTAATTTTGATTATTATTCATACTAATTCTGTAGTTCATGAGCCCTTACTATTATATTATCCATTAATAAATCAGTTATGATTTATAATTTATAATATATCAGTTAATCCAGTTGTCACTGATGTTCATTTGATTTTAACCAAAACAGTTGCCAAAAAATGCCAAACAAAAATGATAAAATTAAATACTATTCCATCTCTAAATCTGAATCACAAAATCACAAAATCTCCTAATTTTTTTGCTGCCCATGGGCAGCACAAGCACATGCTTACAGTCTGAGGGTGGTAAGGTCCACATGTAGGGAATACCCCTGACCAAACGAAGTCAAAACTAAAATTGTAAACTTCTACATCTTCTTTCAGTTTTAGGAATTGCTCATGAAAGTCCCATGATATGCACGGCTTCTGTGTGAGTAAATGCTTCCATTACTAAGTTCAGTTGTACCTTGCTGTGTTGGCCCATCCCCTCTTGGGCGTGATATCTCAGTTGGTTGTCATCTGGTCTCCTGGTCTCCTGGTCTCCTTCTCAGTTGTTCTTTTGCTGGTCTAGCCTTATTTGTCAATAGCAAGTAGGGGGTGCTTTTTAAGGAAAAGACTACAATTTATCCTAATATTAGTTAAAGAAAAAATTCTCCATTAACTCCATTCTTTGACAAAATGCTTCTTCTTTCCCATTCAACAGCACTAGAGAAACCACAAAGAAGTATCTTGTGTTTTCTCAGCAGCAATTGGTAGTAGAAAACAAAGTATATTTTCTCCATTTCTTTTGCTCATTTGTAAGTCATAGATAAATAATGGGCAGCTGCTCTGTTATGTACAAATCAGTAATGCTTCCTTCAGAATACTCAGTGACTGCTTCGGTTAGGATAGTAAAGCCTATTTATGACCTAGTCAAGTGAATTGGCAAGGGTCAACCCCCTTCTATAAAAAAGCAAATGTGATTTCAGGATTCATTGTGAAGGCATAGTATCTAGCTCTAGAGAGGTGATAGTCCCTCTGTACTCTGATCTAGTCAAAACATATCTGGATAACTGCTGAGTCGTGGGTACCACATTTGATCAAATACATTGATGAACCAGAGAGTATCCAGAGGAAGCAAATGGGTGAGTAAAAGTTGTTGAGTTTTTGCCATATGATGATTGAATGAACTGAGTATGGTTAGGCTAGAGAAGAGAAGACAGGGGGGAATATAAGCCTTTTCTGTTCCCACTTAATACGAATTTTCCCTTACTATTTTTACTTTATTTTTTTAGGGTTTTTTTTCCCTTTCATTCTATTTCTCCTTTAACAACATGACTAATATGGAAATGTTTTACATGATTGCACATATATGACAGATCAAATTGCTTACCACCTTATGGAGGAAAGAGAGGAGGGAGGGAGGGAGAAAATTTGGAACTCAGAATTTTTATTTAAAAATGAATGTTAAAAAATTGTTTTGACATGTAATTGGAAAAAATGCTAAAAATACTAGTATGCCTTCCTTCTGTTGATTATCTCTAATGTATCCCACATTTATTTTATTTGTATAGAATCATTTGCCTATTTTCTCCCCCACTAGAAAGTATATTCCTTAAAAGCAAGAACTGCAATAACAAATAGCTAACACTTACATAGCACTTACTATGTGCTAGGCACTATGCTAAGTTCTTTACAAATGGCATCTCAGTTAATCCTCGCAGCAACCCAGGAAGATAGATGCTATTACTACACCCATTTTTTCAGATGAGGAAACTGGAGCAATCAGAGGTTAAGGCTCTGACCTAAGATCACACAATTAGCAAATTGTCTGCATCTAGATTAGAATTCAGGTCTTTCTGACTCCAAGTCCCGTATTCTATCCATAGCACTACCTAGGTGCTTGAAAAATCCAATATTATGATGAAAAAAAATGATTGTTTATGTCTGCTCTGGAAAGTGACAGCACTACCCAACCTAACAAAGCCACAAGTAGAGAAACATGTTACATTTGTGGACTTATTCAATCCAATCCAATTACATCCCATTCAATAAACAGTCATTAACCACCTACCGTGTACTAAGGGCTGGGAATACAAAGAAAATGAAAAATCATGCCTGCCTTCAAGGAACTTACATTTTACTTAGAGGTAAAAATATTTAAATAGATTAGTAGATACAAAATCATTTGATTGGGAGAAAAGAGTGAAGGACTAAGGGAGGCTTCCAGTAAGAGGTGGTACATGATATAAGTTGTGAAATAAGCTAAAGAAACTAAGAAGTAGAGAGGAAGAGAGAGAGCATTCTAGGCATAGGAAACAGCCTGAGCAAAGGCAAAGAGGTGTGAGATGGAATGTTGAGTTTGGAAGACAGTAAATAAATCTGTTTGGTTGGATTTAGAAGGCATGCCTATTGGTATTGTGAATTAAGACTAATCAGGTAAACTGGAATCACCTTTTGAAGGGTTTTAAACTACAAGCAGAGGAACTAATGCTTTATCATCAATTCAGAAAGCATTTATTAAGTGCTCACTGTGTGCCATATACGGTGCTAAATTGGAGGGATGGATGAGATACAAGGAAAGTCAAAAGGTCATTCAGTCAACAAGCTAACTTATTATGTGCCAGGTGCCTTGCTAAAAACAATCCTTTTCCCTAAAGATCTCTCCCCTCCTCATGCTAATGGGGAAGACAATGTGCAAACAACAAAACACAGGCAAGACGTTTGCAGAGTAAACTGAAGGTCCTCTCGGAGGGGAAGAAATAACATCGAAGAAGCCCAGGGAAGGTTTCTTTCAGGAGGTAGAATTTTAACTGAGTCTTGAAAGAAGCCAAGGAAACCTTGAGGTGGAGATGAGGAGCAAGAGCCTTCTAGGAAAGAGGGGACAACCAGTGGATAGGCATGGGATGGAGCATCATATACAAAGAACAAGAGGGAGGCCAAAGTTGCTCTATCAAGGGGTGTAAAGAAGGGAATAAATGCAAGAAGAAATCACTAAAGCTTCTTGAATGAAGGTGGGGCGTGATTTTGCCAGACCTATATTTTAGAAAGATTATTTTAGCAGATATGTTTCTATGCAGGCATATATATGGTGCTTATGCAGGAATAATCACAAATATGTCAAGAGGTGGATTGGAGAAGGAGACCAACTGGTGGACTTTTGTAATAGTGCAGAGTGAACTTGATAGTGGCCATGGTAGTGTAGAGAAGGAGACAGAGGCAAGAGAAGATGGATACAGGATACAGAAAAGATTTTGCAGCTGATTTAATACACACTATCTTGTTCAATAGAATGAGATCTTGTTTAAGGCAGTGATCGTTTTATTTTTGTCTTTGTATACCGAGGACCTAGCACAGCTCTTCAAACACAGTAGAGCTTAATAAATGCTTGTTGATTAATGAATTGAATGATGGGAAATGAGGGAGAGTGAATTGTTGGACACTATTCTGAAATTGCATGCTAGGAAAGATGGATGTCCTCAACAAAAATAGGAAAGTTTTCCTTTTCTTCTCTTTTACAGGGTCCTTTCCATTTGCAAATGTTAATCATACCCAGTCAAATGGAAGTCTTTATTTTCAACAGTGAATTCTTAACATCCAGTGCTCATGTCCTTAGTGTAGTCTGTCAACATGGTCCTTTCCTCTCTCATGTGGTACAGTGCACCTGGACACACACTGCACAATTCCTGGCACATAGTAGATCTTAATAAATGACTGACTGCCTGTATAAACATAACTTGACGACATTGAGATTTCACTGCAGTCCTGCCCATGTCTCACAAAAAAATCAAGGGCTCCCACTCCCACCCCCCACCCGGGCAAGGATCCATTTGGCATCTGGAAAGCAAACAGCTAAGGGAGGTCCAGCTTCCACTCTGCAGCCACAATGCAGGCTCTCAAGAGATGCATTTCGATGAACTCAGACACCTCCAAAAATGCCAGCAAACATAAGAAATAAAAACGGCCTAGCTGTCACAATAAAAGAGCAGCATATGTGGTTTAACCGAATTTGTCTGGAGTCCAATTAAGCAATAAGACACGATAGGGTGTGTCGTATTACAGGGCCATTAATGCAGGCCTCTGGAGCCCTATGAGGCATAAGGCCAAAGCCAAGTGCATTAATGGGCCAATAATGTATGCTTGATCATGTCCTACTGCCATTAGAATATGAATCTTCCCTATGAAAAGAATATCAAACCAAATTTTAGAATAGTTAGAACCCTTCCTAATCATTCTCACTGCCTTTTTATGGGGTTGATTTTTTTTTTTTAAAGGACAGAGTTCAAAGACAGCAGGAACTCCTAAGTCATCTGTGGTTGTTCGTGCATCTACTACATGCAAAGAACTATGCCTTGAAACAGAGCTTCTTAACTGGGGTCCATGAACTTTTTTAAAAAATGGATAACTATATTTCAATATCTTTGGATTCCTTAGTAATATTATGTATTTTATTTTATGCATTTGAAGACAGTCGGGAAAAAGGAGTTCATTGGCTTCACCAGATGGCCAAAGGGGACAAGGACTCAAAAAAGGTCAAAAATCCCTTCCTTAATACATGGCATCTAATTTATCCAAGGCAACTGCTTAAATATATCTAGTCACTTCCTTCTGAAACACCCGTTGCTGCTATACCCATGACCATGGGGAGTACTTGGAGCAACCTTGCCTCTGCGTCTTCTTAAAAAGAACTGGACTTTTTTTATTTTAGGTTTCCCTTTATTTTAAGTGGAGTTGCTAAAATTTCCCAGTGTTTGACACATGGATGAGGATCATTAAATCCAACCCCTTTATTATCTGGATGAGAAAAGTGGGACCACAGAAGGGAAATGACTTCAAGGTCCCTGAGGTTTTAAATAGCAGAAGCAGTCAGAGAATCTCAGAGTTGGAATGGACTTCAGAGGCCTGAAAGGAGCCCTTAACTGACCAAGAATTATTTTTATAAAATCGCAGTCAAGTGGTCACATAGATTGATTTTGAACACTTCCAGTAAGGGAGATACCATGTCTTGTAATTCCAAGTTCAATTCTTTTTCCACTGTCTCACAATGCTTTTCTATGGGATGGTAGAATTTTAGATTAGAAATTAGAGGTGTGCTAGTAAATGTTTAATAATCATCTCTTAAAGAACAGAACATTTTTAAGCTTAATTTGCTCTAGTAGCATTTTCTCTAGCATTTTCTTAAGTCTAGACAACCAATAAGATAATAAATCAAGCTCTGCTTTGTAGTATTTGCTAATTTCGAGGTGAAAATCCTCATATGGAAAATTCAATAATCTGTTCTCCCTAGTCTGTATAAGTTGTCTTTTGCAGCCCATGCCTGGGAGGACATTTGAGATCAACCATTTGGATTCTCTTCTTTTACAAATTATGAAATCCAAGTCTTGAGAGATAAAGTGACTGGTTCAAGGTAACAAAGTTACCAAATGAGGGAGTCCTCTTTCAAACCCAGTCTTTCTGATTCCAAATCCAGTGCATTTCCCAAAGCACAGAGCGAAAAGTGAAGGAAAAATTGGACTCTTCCCATTTCCTTCTGTTTAGACAGAGGTATCATGAATCATACTAATCTATACCTTAATGGTGACATCAGCTTTAAGTGGCAAAGAAATTGAGGTACAGCACTCATACCTCATTACCAAGTAGATATGTAACATTATAGCTTGTGCTGAGTTCCTTGACTGACAAAATTTATATCTATATCTATATATCTACATATTTAGAGATGTGTATATGCATATATGTATATGTATACATGTATGTATATGTATGTATATAAATATACGTGTATATGTACATACATACATACATATAGGCTTCAGGGTTTTTCAATGCACGTGATTCCCTTACATTTTTTCTAGCTGGTCCTTTCACTGAGGCAGGCTAAGGACTCCATAGGTAGTATAAGTCAGACAGGATTTGAACCCATGTCTTCCTGACATCAAGGCAGGTTTACTATGAACTACACCACAGCTATTTTTCAAGTGGAAATTGATGGTGATGATGGTGATGATGATGATGGTGATGATGATGATGGTGATGGTGATGATGATGATGATGACTTTCGTTTTAAATACAAGCATGATTTCTCAGTGGACCCAGATTACTGAAGGAGGTACCTTTTGGCACCCATTTGCACTCATTACACACTTCCTTGAAGTTCATTAGTGTTGGTTACTAAACATAGCCCTTCATTAAAAGATTCCTAAAAGATTCTTACAGGCAAAGAAAGGGCAAAGACTTTCAAAGAGGAAATGACACATGCAAGCTAGATGTTCTTGTTTTGAAAATCATGAATTTCTGGCCCTAGAATAACCATAAAAGTAAAGTTCATTGAGCACTGATCAGATCTGCCCTCATGCTTGGCACAGGAGATGTGCTTAATAAATATGTGTTAATTGATAAATATGAATAGACCAGGACCTCCTTAAAATGATTTTCAATTGTCTTCCTGGTGAACTAATGGAAGTCCATTTATTTTCAAGCCCACCCACAGGAACTGTCTTCAATGTAAGCTTCATGAGGAAGACTGCTTTCCCTCTTTTTGTATCACCAGTGCTTAGTACACTGCCCAATGTCTGGCAAAAAGTAGGTGCCTAACAAATATTGATTGACTCATTAGGTTCTCAGAAAGACTATACAGAATTGTGGATAGAAAGTCAGCACTGAAATCAGAAAGTTCAAGGTTTAAATCCTCCTTCTGATACAAAATACTTGCTAATCTTCCAACCCTTCTATCCATGTAGAGCATTTCTTCACCAGGGTTTACCTACACTAATGTTTACCTACAACTAATGAATTATGTTACTGTTTCTCACTCATCTCTTGACTTTGGAGGCAAAAAAAGAAAGAAAACCCATGTTCCTCCTTGGCTTTAGATGTTAAGACAAAAGGGAGGAAATTTAAAAAGGGATTGCTTCAGTTATGAACACACACAATTATTTGATCTGTGACTTAAAAAATAATAACAGTTACATAGTGCTTTGAGATTTGCAGAGTTTACCTGTGTCACTTTATTTGATTTTCACAACAGTTGAGGGAGTTAGGTGCTATTATTACCCTCATTTTATAGGGGAGGCTACCAGGCCTGAAATAAAGTAACTTGCCCAGGGTCACACAGGTAGTATCTGAGGCAGGATTTGAACTCAGATCTTGGCTTCAAACTCAGTATTCTCTTCACCTGCTCTGTGCGTGTGTGTGTGTGTGTGTGTGTGTGTGTGTGTGTGTGTGTGTGATTTGGAACTGAAAGTAACCAAGAAAATCTTCAAGTCTGACCTCTTCATTTTGCAAATAAGGAAAATGAAGCCCAGACAGGGAAGTCACTCAAGCTCACAACAGGTAGAAATTATAAAGAGGTAGGATTCAAACCCATGCCCTTTGACTCCAAATTGAGCATTCTCTCTACAGCACCATGAGAGTTCTCAGTTCAATGGGACACATAATTATCTGATTTCTTGATTCTTTTTCTCTTATCATTGGGACAGGTTATCTCCCAAGGCTGGGAAATGTAGCCTATGATATGTAAATATTACATTTTCCCCAACACTCTCCATCATTTCCACCTGAAACTGAATGAGGTATCTATTTGTAGCACAGAGCTTCCATCAACAAGGAGGACTTTCCTCATCAGGGGTTTCAAGAATGCATATCTTCAGTGAAGTACTTTGAGATCCAGAGATCAAAGATACTTTTAAGCATATCATATAATGATTATCATTAATGAGTATGAGACAGCAAGCCCTAAACTCCCAAATTTTCAAAGCAACAAGAACAGCACAGCTTTAATGGGACTTTGAAGTCAGCTAAGTCTCCAGGTATTTTCATTATAGAAACTCAAAGCTAATTAAGGAAAACGATCTGGGCCAATGTTTAATTATGTTGGCCTGTCTCCCTGTGTCATGTGCATTTGTCTGAATGTGGAGAGATGTCAACTGAATTGTACCAAAAGACTGAACTGGGACTAGTCAGCAGATTTCATTTTGAGTAAAACAGCTCAGGGTTGGCCTGTTTTTAAGGCATTTTCACCAAGTAAAGGAACTCTTTATCAAACAATGGCCATGGTTTTTAAAGTCTACCCCTCTAAACTTACCTCACAATCACTTTCACAGCAAATGTTTCATCTGTTTTTAAGCTACAGGAAGACACTCATCTATCCATTTTGGAAGATATCACTTAAATTCTGATAATAGTCCTGAGCAAGAACAAATGGCCCTGACACTTTGCTTAAGGTCAGATTTCTCACAGAAAAGGTGTTTATAAAGGAAAGAAAAATAAATTATACTGGCCAAGAAAGTTTGTGAATTCAGCATGTATGGAAGTGGATACTTGCTGCTTTGTTTTCTATTGTCTTTCACCAGATTCTTCAGTGAATAAAAGAATAAACATTTATAAAACACCTGCTATGTTCCAGGCATTGGATTGGTACTAGGGATAAAAATACAAAAATGAGACAATTACTGCCTTCCAGGAACATATATTCTAGTCAGGGGATTCTGGCCAGGGAAGGAGTTCTGGTCTGTGGAGTCCTGGGGATTGGGAATAGATCCCTGAATTGTCATTCAATTGTTACAAATTTTCTAGTAGCATTGATTTGCTTACCATTTCCAGAGCCAGAGAAGGAAGTCAAAAGGGAGAAGGTGATGAAGGCAACTACAGCTAGCAAGCAAAATAGCAAGGAACTGGGTGAGTGACTAGATGAGAAGTCAAATATGTAGATATTGTTGAGGGACAGCTAGCAAGAGCAGGTTGAGATGAGTTTTCACTTCCCTAACATCCTGTTGTCATCTCAGAATTGGGACAACACAGAGCCAGAACAGAGTGCCAAAGGTGAGTAGGTTAATTCTTCTAGGATTAAGATTTCCTGGTGGCAGAATGGAGATCCCATGGGGCTTTCAGGTCAGCTGAGTCATATCTTTTGTATTAACTGGTAGCATATTGGATCTGCTACACACCTGCTTCAGTATCACCCTTCAGTCCTCACTTTTGATCCTGAGTTACTGAAAAGCAAGTAAAATCATGACCTTCCAACTTCTCTCTGTAGGTCCCCCAGCAATTGGTAAATTGCAGCTTGTTATTACACTAGGGTCATGGGGCAAGCCCATTTGATCAGTGTTTTGCTATAGGGAAGACTACTGTCCTCCTGAAAGGAGAGGAAGGAGCTCCTGGAGAAGAGAGAACTAGTAATTAGCAAGTCTTTAATTGCTTGCAACTGGTTACCCAGGATCGCTGACCAACGGAACTTTGTTATAGTTTGTAGGAAGAAAACTTTTTTTTCATTTTAAAAATTTAAAGATAGAGTTACTGACAGAATCAATAACAGATTCCTTGATGGTAAGAGAGAGCATCTAGCATTATACAGTGCTCTTGTGAGAACAAAGACAATACTGTAGAGCAGTGACTTACACGGGTTCATAAAATCCACTTCACAAGTACAGGATGGGGACAGTGAAGCTAGACAAAAGTCCTATGGAGCTGACTGGAGAGTTTAATGGATTGAAAAGTCAATATAGGTCACAGTGGGGCATGGCAGCCAAAAAAATGCTATCCAAAGATGCATTAAGAGAGCCATAAGAACCAAACAAAGAAGGTGATATTTCTGTTGCTATGTATTGAAATCAGACTTTACCTTCAATACTGATCAGGTTGGGTTGTCACATCTTAGGGAAAAAAATGTTGATGTTCTGGAGATCATCCAAAAGAAAACAACTAGCATGAGTAAGGAATTGGACCCCGACTGAGAATCTGTCTCAGAAACTGGAGAAGAAAAAATTCTGGGGGTGAGTGTGGCCATTATAGCTGTCATCAGGTATTTCAAAGATTGTCATAGAAGAGTGATTAGACTCATTTTGCCCATCTTCAGTGTGCAGGACTAAGAACAATTGTTAGAAGTTTCAGAGAGGCAGACTATTAACTAAACTTGTTAAGGTTTCTTGACAAGTAGGGTGGGCTGCCTCAGGATGTAGTGTTTTATTCTCAGGTCTCCTTATCCATAAAAACCTTGCTTTTGACCTTGCCACCCTCTTGAACTACTGTTTCATTTCTTTCTCCCCTTGGACTGATTAACCTGTCAAAAGAGTATAATCAAACAAGATCCATAGTAATCAGTCTGTAATTATAAAGCATTCTCTTTTTAATTTAATAGTGTTTTATTTTTTCCAATTATACTTGAAGACAATTTTCGACATTTGTTTTTTGAAAGATTTTGAGTTCCAGATTTTTCTTCCTATCTCTCCCCTCCCCCAAGACAGCAAGCTATATGATATAGGTTAATACAAATGCAATCATGTAAAACATATCTCCACATTATCATGTTGTGAAAGAAGAAACAGAACAAAAGGGGAAAAAAATCACCAAAAAAATGAAAATAGTGTGTTTTGGTCTGCATTAAGATTCCATAGTTTTTTCTCTAGAGTTGGATAATATTTTCCATCATAACACTTTTGCACTCGTCTTGGATCATTGTATTGCTGAGAAGATCTAAGTCGTTCATCGTTGACAATTCAATACTGCTATCACTGTGTACGATGTTCTCCTGATTCTGCTCGCTTCACTCAGCATCAGTTCATGTAAATCTTTCCAGGTATAAAGCATTCTCTTCAGTCAGTTAACAAGCACCATACTAAGCTATGAAGATTAAAAAATAAATAGTTCCAATAGAAGTATTCCAAAAATAGTTCCTGACCTCAAGGAGCTTAGTTTCTAAGAACATAAATTGCTATTATTTTTACAGTTAATGGTCTGTTTTCCTACCCACCAAACCTCTTCACAACCCCTCTGTAATCTGGCTTTTATCCCCATTGTTCTATTAAAACCACTCTTTCAAAGTTGTGTCTCTTCACTGTGAAAAGCAATTGTCTTTTCTCTGTGCTCATTCTCCTTCACCTTTGAGCAGCCCTGGAGGCTGTTGATGCTCTCTTCCTTCTTGACTTCTATAGGACTAAACATGTCTTTCTGTTCTTCTCTATCTCCATTTCCTCCTCTAACCAAAAGAGACAAGTATGAGGAATTGAGAGAAATATAAAAAGATTTAGATCATAGGATCCTGTGATTAAAATCATAAAGGAACTTTATAGGTCATCTTAGCTTAACCCCTCATTTTCCAGATAAGAAAACTAAAGTTACAAGAGGTTAACTGAAGTAACATAAAATCAGGCCAGCTGAGATTACAATATACATGATGACTATAATAATGTAAATGTACTCAAAACCAAATTAATTGGAATAATGAGCTCACAGATTTAGAGGTAGATGGAACCCTTAAAGGTTGTTGAGTCAAACCTCCTTCTCTTACAGATGAGAAAACTAAGGTCCACAGAAATTAAAGTAACTTACCTAAGGTCACAGCCCTATTAAGTATCTGAGGCAGAATTTGAACCCACTTCTCCCTGGCTCCATATCCAACACTATACACTACACTATGCTGCCATCTCTATTTCTGCCATCTCAGTCCCAGAGAAGTAATGACAAAGCACACCCCTTTCTCTCAACACAGATTTGGGAATCTTTCATCATGAAATGTGAACTATATTGGATGTCTACAGGATGACCTTGCTGACTCTGTTGGATTCGATATTTTTCTTTATAGAGGCCCTGTTATGTGGTAAATAGTAGAATAAACATCCATTTTCAGTGTCATCATCTTTGAACTGTAAAGGTCAAGGCTGTATAGACACGGATTTTAGAGAACAGTTGCTGAATGCATTGATAGTTTCCTCACTAGGAGATTCTTATACTAGTGAAATTGCAGGTTTGCACCACACACACACACACACACACACACACACACCCTTTGTGATAAGGGAAAGTTCCAAGGGGAAATGATTATCATTTCAAAATGTAAGGCAACAATTTTTTTTTAATTTTTCAAAGAACATCCTGTCACAAGCCAATGACAAAGGCTTATATTTGAGGTGTTCATCTGTAACATGAGATGACACTGGCCATGTCATACAGGTACTGTGGTATTGAGCTGATTTTAAAATTATCTGCCAGAGGGGGCACACGCCATTGTATTTATTTATTTTTTAGTTATACCAGATTATTGTGAACTCATAACACATTATCATGAAAAAATACAGAAGAGTATTCAATGGCCCCTGAATGGTCCTCCAAAGAAACTGAGATGGAAAATGGGTAGGCATGTAATAGGATATTAAATCGGTATCTCTTTTACCAGAATCTCTGGGAACAAATTTTAGTAAGGATAACAGAATAATAATATGAAGGAAGTTTTAAAACGAGGAGTGGGGGTGGAGATGTGAGAGAGAAAGAGAGAGAGAGAGAGAGAGAGAGAGAGAGAGAGAGAGAGAGAGATGAAATACACCATAAGTTTTTATAGAATCAAAGGAGGAATGTTGGGCCTATATATTTCCATAAAGAAACATCTATTTTGTTTTGGGACCCCAACAGTACATCTTGGATTCACTTTTTCAATGTTGAAAGGGGTTTGCCATTTAAAAGCCCTCAGGTGAATGAAGCTAGTCCTTGTTCCCCTGGAGAAAAAAAGAATTTAGCTGAATAAATGATTCTATTTTGGTGCCAACTAACAGAACTTCTTCTTGCTAATTAGTCCCGATATTGCAAACCAGTTACATTAATTGTAATGAATCAAATTATCTATTTGAATCATTGTCCACTCTTTCAATGAATTAGTTAGGATGAATTGTGCTTCCAGATCATTTATGCCAATTAGCAATGGAATTGAGGAATCTCTTTCCCTTGCCGTTGACTCAAGTCTCCTCTAGCTAAATTCTCCCATTTTGTGGGGTTCAATGACTAATACCTAGGTATATTTAACCACTTAACCTTGGATTAGCTTTTGTAATGGATATTCACTTCAAAGATATTGCACAAACAAGCATACAAATATTTTCTCCAACCCCTCAGGGGCATAATCCTCTCTACACCACCTTAGTTTATGGGGAAAGTTAAGGTTTATAATTTAATTTCGTTCCTATATAGCATGCATCCCACAAAGTTCAAGTTCAAAGCCGTCTGTGTCTGCTTTTGCTGGGTTGGAGTTACAGGACTCTTGATCTTTGGGTCATCACTGTTGAGCTGGCCACAGCATCTCAGATCCCTGTGGTTCATGTTCCTAGGAGTATGGAAGACTCTCCTCCCTGCACCTAGAATGGAAAAGAATGAATGACAAGCCCAAATATAGATGCCAATTTTTCTAGGGGATAGGGGTAGGGGAAGAGGGAGACTATAGGACTTCCCTGCCTTTGCCACCCAGTATGAGTTAAAGAGACACCTTCACCCTTAAATTCAAATGCAGTCAAATCTATAACTGATGCTTAGTTAAGCCGTTTTAAGACATTGACCATTCAGGCTGCATAAGCAAACTAAAAATGCTGCTCCCAAACCATGCGGTAGGTCAAGCCAGAATGTCCACATGTATTCCAGTTCTCTCATCTCCCAAAGGCAGTCCTCTGGCATTTTACAAAAGTGTTCCTCCATTTATGTGCTCTAGATGTGTCAAACCTCAATTATACCCAAAATGACCCTATGTGGTAGGTATTAACATACATGATAAAGCAGAGGCTCAGAGAACTCAAGTGACTTTTCCAGGTTAGGATGTGTAGTCAGTGCCTAAAGTAGAATTTGAACACAGGCCTTCTTGAGTCTGGGTCCAGCACTCCACTGACTTTACTATGCTGCCTCTCATACCTCACTTCTCTGTAGTCTTTCAAAGATCACCAAAAGGAGCTTAGCAATCACACCTATCAGCTGTCACTGCATTCATGGATGTTTCTTCCATCCCTGGTCACTTGAAATGATTGAAGTTAGCAAGACAGAGTCTGCCTATCTCCTTACTTGAGTAACTGATCCCTGCTAATCATTTTTGTGCTATACTTCCCAGTCCAGAGATCTCTCTTTCTTAGAAGAGAAAACAAAAAGAAATTACTTAAATAGTTTAGCCTTCGGGCGGCTAGGTGGCACAGTGAATAGATCACCAGCCCTGAAGTCAGGAGGACCTAAGTTCAAATTCAGTCTCAGACACTTGACATACACTAGCCATGTGACTTTGGGCAAGTCACTTAACCCCAATTGCCCTCCAAAAAGCTAAAAGAAAACATAGTTTAGCCTTCTCATTGTTATAACCATCCAATCTACTTAGAGCCTTGGTCCTGTGGTCCTAATTTTTTTTTAATTTCTAATCACCCCAAAGATAACCCCAAAAACAAATTAGCAAACAAACAAAAATAAGCATACACTCCTTTTGCTGTTGTCTTTTGCTGTCATGGGATCTTGTCTTTGGAATTCCTTATCAACCTCAGATGACTCTAGGCTTCGTGATCCTGTCACAGTCCATGACAGTGATTTATACACACACGGTCCAGCCATGTTACCCCTTTCTATTCACCCTTGGTTGCTTGACCTCACTTACATCTCCTGTACACATCTTATTAAAATATAAATTAATTTGGAATACTACTCTGTTACCAAAAAAAAGATTAGCAGGTTGGTTTTAGAAAAACATGGAAAGACTTGCATGAAATAATATAGAGTAAAATGAGCAGAACTAAAAGAACATTGTATGTACTAACAGCAATATTGTTTGAAAAGCTGTGAAAGATCATGATATTCTGAGTAATATGATCATCCAAATCAACGATGAAGGACTTATGAAGAAAAATGCTACCCACCTCTGGAGAAAGAACCGATATATGGAAGTATGTATTGTATGGTTCCACACACATATCAAATGTTGGCCTTCTCTAATGCAGGGTTAGGAGGGAGGAGAGAATCAACCCAGAATTCAAAATGTAAAAAAAAAATTTAATTCTATATGTGTGTATATATATATATATATATGTATATAATGTATGTATGTATGTATAAACACATGCATACATGTATATATATATATATATATATACACACACACACATATATTTTATATACAGAGAGAGAGAGAGAGATTCCCTATGCCTCCACAATTGTAAAATAAAAGGATTAAATTAGACTGGATTGTCTCAGAGTATCCTTCCAATGCTAGATAAGTGATGCCATGATCCTTTGGTGTCTTCTGACAACTCCCCCTTTCCTTCTTCATATAGGATTGCTTTTCTTTACATCTTCAGAATTCCTTTTCATCCTTCCTGGACTACCTTGCACTATATAATACTAGTTCATGGGATCCTATTTATTCTTGCTCAGAATCACTTAAAATCTGCTCTCTAAAACTCCAGCATGCATGGCAGAGAATGCCTGACTTTCTTCTCCTCTATCACAAATTCTTTTTTTTTTCCCCTCTATCACAAATTCTAAGATGGATTGGTCTTTTCTCCAAGGACCTTTTTATACCCTTTTTATGTTCATCTTCCTTACTGGTGAGAATCACATCCAGAATAAAATTTCCTCTTTGTTGATTTCCTTAGCTTTTGAAGGATAAATTTAATAGGCAGGCTGGTCAAGAAATTATTAGTTGCTCTGCTTCTGGTAGAAAGAGATTTCTAGCAGACAACCAAATAATTGAAGTCACTCGACCCTACTCGAGTATGCTGTTGTGACTAGTTAGTGGTCTGCTTCTTGAACTCATTTACTCCTTATTTCTGTTCAGGTGATCTACAGTACAAAAATGACAAAAATCACTTCTATTTTGGCCTCCACTGATCTTGACCCAAATGTTCTCAATCATGTTTCTTCCTTCAAGTTTGTGGATTTATTCAAAAGTGTGTGTGTGTGTGTGTGTGTGTGTGTGTGTGTGTGTGTATTTTGATTTGAGTTCTCTTTTCAAATTCTATCAATGAGTACTTCAGCACTAAGTCAAAGTTACACTTATGAGATCAAAATTTATCTCCTTGTATTGGAATGTTTTCTTTATCTTATTCATCCATACCTCATATATTTATTTTTATGTAAACATCCAAGGCAGTGGGTTTTCTTTCTAGCTCACTAAGATCAAAGGATCATAGATTTATAATTAAGAGAGACTTTGAAGGTCACTGAATCCAACTTAGGTAGGGAACTAAAGACCCAGAGAGTTCAAGTGATTTGGTCAGGGTCATACAGCTAACAAATGTCTGAGGTGGAGAAGTATAGGACTCTATCCACTATACCAGCAGTTCTCAACCTGTGGGTCACAACCCCTTTGGGGGTCGAGTGACCCTTTCACAGGGGTTGCCTAAGACCATTGGAAAACACATATTTCTGATGGTCTTAGGAACTGAGACATCACTCCTGTATCTGTCTCCAGGCGGGTCCACCCACATGCAGATATGCCCACATATGAGTGTTAAAGGGTTGCAGCTTTAGGAAGGTTGAGAACCACTGCACTATATTATTTGAATAGTGTCTGCTATGAATCACTACTACTTAAAATCACCAAATCTCAAAGTTGGAAGATAATAGAATACATTGATGGGTTTATAGATATAGAGTTGGAAGAGACCCCAAAGACCACCCAACAATATATTCCCCTCACTTTACAAATGGAGAAACTGAGGCCCCTGGAGGAAAAATGACTTGCCCAAAGTCACACAGGCACTATGTCAGAGGTACGGTTCAAACATTACAAGAAAAACAGTTTCTGCCCTCAAGGAGCTTACATTCTAGTTATGGAAGATAACACATAACAGAAAGCTGGAAAGGGATTGGAAGAGAGATAAAGCTCCAGAGCATTGCAGAGAAAGTCTAGAAGGAGAGTAAGAAAAGCAGACTAGAGAGAGCAAAGATATAGGTGGGCTGTGCTTCCTTCCTTAAAATGAGGGTTCTCAGAGGAGCCAGTCAGAGGGTCAGAGGATACTTCCAATGTGTGATGTGTAGGGGTGGAGTGAGCTTCCAGGGTAGAGAGGTTTCTAGGGTATTGCATAGATTTTACAGGGTTTCTTAAACTTTTTTTCTGCTCATGACCCCTTTTTCACTTTTTGACAATGTTAGTTGGTGTTGTATGGCCTGAGAGCATGTGCAGCACAAAGGGTGCATGCTGTGTCTTCAGAACCAAGGCTACAGTGAAGTTACAAGATGCAACACAGGCAAGTGCTGCCAAAAACCTCTCAGATTCATTATACATTTGATTTTTAATTAATTTTTGGTTGTTGTGCTTTCATATTTCTCATAAAGTCATTAGCTCCCATTTGCTCCATCCTAGTTTTTAAGAAATTATTTTCTTCAGTGAGCTTTTGGACCACCTTTTCCATTTGGCCATTTCTGCTTTTTAAGGCATTCTTCTCCTCATTGGCTTTTTAGACCTCTTTTATGATTTGGCCTAGTCTGTTTTTCAAGGTGTTATTTTCTTCAGTTTTTTTTTTGTTTTTTGTTTTTGCTTTTTGGAGGGGGAATGCAGGGCAATTGGGGTTAAGTGACTTGCCCAAGGTCACACCACTAGTAAGTGCTAAGTGTCTGAGGCCAAGTTTGAATTCAGGACCTCCTGACTCCAAGGCTGGTGTTCTATTCAGTGCGCCACCCAGCCGCCCTATTCTTCAGTATATTTTGTGTCCCCTTCACTTTTCTCATGATTTTCTTGCATCACTCTCATTTCTCTTCCCAATTTTTCCTCTACCTCTCTTACTTAATTTTCAAAATCCTTTTTGAGTTCTTCCATGGTCTGAGAACAATTCCTATTTTTCTTGGAGGCTTTGGATGTAGGAACTTTGACTTTGCTATCTTCTTCTGAGTGTGTATTTTGATCTTCCTTGTCAACATAATAACTTTCTATGGTGAGAGGGTTTTTTTGTTGTTGCTTGCTTGCTCATTTCCTCAGCCTATTACCTGACTTTTAACTGTTTGTCAAAGTAAGCCTCTGCTTCCAGGGTGGAGGGTGCATGGTCCCAAGCTTCAGGGGTTTTGGGCAGCTGTTTTGAGAGATACTTCTAGGGACCTGTAAGTTTTCAGTTCTTTCAAAGTGGTATGATCTAAGAAGAGGTGTTTCCTATTCTCCTGGCTCCTGCTCTGGCCTGTGAGCAACCAAGAGCACTCTTTTCTGCTCTGGAACTGTGAGGAAGGTCTCCCCTCCACTGCTGCTGCAAGCTCTGCTATGCTAGTGCCCTTCCTCACCCTTGAACTGCCACCCAGGACTGGGACCCAGATCCAAGTATGGGCAAAGCAATAGAGTCATACCTCAATGCCAACAAGGAGACCCCTATAATCTCTTCTTGACCAGTTCTTTGATCCTCTTACTGTCTATGGGCTGGAAGCCCTAGAAGCAGCCACTGGTGCTGCTGATTCAGTCACTCCCAAAGCCTGCTCCTGGCCTTCTGGGGCCTGGCTGTGCTTGACTGCTCTCCATTCCTGTCTGGTGCAGCAGAGCCTTCGTGCTGACTTTCTAAGTTGTCCCTGGTGTCTGTGGGCCAAGAGGTCTGGAAAACTGCTAGTTGCCAGCAATTCAGGTACCCTGAGGTCTGTTCCAGGCTCACTGGGGCCCGATCTGCACTGGTGCAGCCTGTGCTGGAATGCACTCCTCTCAGTCTAGTGCAACAGATCTTTCCTGCCAACCTTACAATTTGTCTTGAGCTGCAAGTTTGTTTCACTCCATCTTTTTATGGGTTCTGCTGCTCTATAATTTATTTAGAGTAATTTTTAAAGGCATTTGAAGGGTTTTGGAGGAGAGCTCAGACAAGTCCCTGCCTTTACTCTGCAATCTTGGTTGTACCACCCCTACCACCCACTGTTGTATCTCTAGAAACCTTTTAGTGTTGCCAAATTTTTGGGGTCATGACCCACAGTTTAAGAAGTACTAGATGGAATACCCTAATTTGGAGATGTCAAACGTATTAAAGTTTGGTCCAAACCAGATTAAAATACAATTGGGAAATATTTAACAAAATAAATAAAAATATAATAGAACAGAGATAATGGTACTTTGTGATTCTTTTTTTTTTTTTTGCTTTTTGGAGAGGGGAATGCAGGACAATTGGGGTTAAGTGACTTGCTCAAGGTCATACAGCTAGTTTTGTGTCAAGTGTCTGAGGCCAGATTTGAACTCAGGTACTCCTGACTCTGGGGCTGGTGCTCTATTCACTGCACCACCTAGCCGCCCCGGTATGTGATTCTTTGAGCCAATATGTGACCCACAGAGATTCTTATACAAATTTAGTGATCTCTGTTTCTATTTGACTTTGAAATCACTTCTCTGGTTCAACTATGCCTGAAGGAGGATCCCCTCTGCAGCATGTGTGATCAGTAGTCATCCAGCACTCACTGAAAGACCTCTAGTGAAGGGAAAATTCACTAACCCATGACATTGCCCATTCTGTCTTTAGACAGTCCTAATGTCCTAATTATAAGAAAGTTTTTTTCTTTTTTTCCTGAAGTCAAACTGAAATCAGCTGCTATTAACTTTCAAAACTTTCACCCACTGTCCTAGATCTTCTTTTGGGGGTCAAGTAAAGCAAGAGATATCTCTCTTCTACGTAAAAATTCTTCAAACATTTGATGGCTGCTAACTTGTCCTTCTAAATTTTCTCTTCATGCTAAGCATTTCCAGTTCCTTCAACTAATTCTTGTACAGTATGATTTCCAATCCTGTTACCTCATCTACATATGCTTCGATATTTTCCATGACTTTCCTAAAATGTGGTATGTGGTATGTAGAGATGATATGACCAGGGATGTGGGTATCATTTCCAATATTCTGGGCACTAAAGCATCATTGATGTAGTTTATAGATGTATTAACAGTTTCATTTGTTTTAAGATCACTAGTTTCATATTCCTTAGTACCCAACTGAAGTGTATTTGTGTATGGACATCTGAGCCCATGAGTATTATTACTGCCACATTGCCCAGTTTCTTGAAAATTGAATCCTGTGAATTACTGATCTTCACTGATATTTTTTTTCTCCCAACGTTATTGCTATTATTCTCTGTATTATTAGACTTGGCAGATATGCGTGGATAATTATCTACCTGTTTTTCCATTTAAAGCTGTCTTGATCAGATTTGTGATTCTCTGCATAAATATTCCATATTATTACTGGCCCTTGTTAGTTATGCTCTATCCCTGACCCACAATACTATATGTTAAGTATTAGTCAAGAAAGCTAAATTTCTTCCTCAGATATCCTCTTCCTAACCAACTGTTTACCTCCTAAATCTTCCTTCCTCACAGTAGTACATTCCAGCACAGGATGCATCAGTGCAGATAAGGCCCCAGTGAGCCTGGAACAGACATCAGGGTGACTGTAGCATTAATGAAAACACCACTTGTTTGTCTTAGGTTTTTAACTTCTTGACTAAAACTTCATAATCCCAAATAATAACTTTATAAGTTCTTTCCAGTGGTAACATTTGTTCTCATGTGACCCCCCAAAAGTGATCATCTAGCTTGATAAATCTCAGGAGGTTCTCTGTAATATCCTAGATAAAGTCTCCAGAAAGAAGGCAGACCTCCCCATTGTTTATGTCAGATTGGCATACCTGGGTTTACTTAAAAGGAAATCACTAATCCAATAATCACTTTTGAGCTCCTACTATTTGCCAAACACTATTCCAACCACTGGGGATATGCTAAGTAAAAAGATAGTTCCTGTCCTCAAGAATCTTATAATTGAGTGGTAGAAGACAACATGCAAAAGGAATCGAGAATGTGGGGGG
>CM053580.1:467631779-467662684 GCA_028627135.1 Pseudochirops cupreus
AGAAGTGATGAGCTTATCCTGGGTGGGGCCTCTTGTTACTTGGAGTTGAATACAGGCAGAGCAGTAGATTTAAAGGGGAGGAACAGATGCTTTTTCACCATAGACTACAGAGGGATGAGACTGAATTTAGGGAAATGAATTGGAAATGACTACACAGTGTGGGAGATTTGTTTTAGAATTTAATGAAAGTACAGATGTTTTTAACATGTCTTAGCTCATGACATTGACTCAATTCTGTTTCAATAATGAAATACATGAAGACCACTTTTTTTGTGAGTCACAGCAGGAAAAGTGTACCAGAAAAGCTACAGTCTCAATGAAATGACTTCATTTTTTTAAAAAAATATATATTTTATATAAAAACTGTGTAATAGCTTCAGATGAAGTAATTGTTTTGAGTGGATTTTTTTAAATGAAAAAGGATTCTGGGCTAAGACTATAGACATGGCACCAGACATGAAATTTATTCCTTCTATCACTCATAAGAAAATCTTGCAGAAAATAAATTGGAGGCAGAAATGTATAAAATGCTACAAGATGCCATTGATGTGATTAATTAGGTAGAAATAAGGCCTTTGTAGAGTAGAGTTTGCATAATGCCTTGTAATGAGATGGGGAGTGACCATGAAAATCTTTTGTATTACCTACATAGAGGTTCTGGGCTATCTTAGGGCAAAGAACTTGAAGGAGCTGTCAAGCTTATGGAAGCTAGGCATTTATCTTTTACAGAAAGACAAGTGTTACCAATTTTGTGACCTTTTTGGTGACGACAAGTTGTTGTTGTTCATTCTTCATTCTTTAAGAGGATCAATGACATCATGAGAGTGACGTTTTGACTTGTGCCTGGATTGGATTTAAATGTGGCAGAGCCGGGCAAAAATGTCAGCCTCGCTCTCTCCTCCAGAGTCATCAAGGTCCAACTAGCAAGACAAAAGTCAAGACAACTAGCAATGGCCCAGGCTGACAAGTGACTGTCTGGAGTATACTAAATACATGATAGATAGATAGATAGATAGATAGATAGATAGATAGATAGATTTTTTTTTTAAGAAAACTTTTTCCGGTAAGAGTAATGGTTTAACAAAGAAGGAGTCACTGTGTTTTTTTTTAAAAGAAACATAGTATGGAGAGAACAGTTTTAAAATTTCAGATTTGATATGGTGTTGAGTGGGAGTAACATTAAAGGAGATTCATTACCATCTATTTTTCTATTGCAGCCTAAGGGCCATGAAGCCTTCCCATCACTTTTGCAGCTGAAACTTCCTATGTGTGTTGTCTTCCCCTAATAGACTATGAACTTCTTGATTGTTATGTAATTATGTTACTGAAAACAATATAAATATGTTATCTATAAGAACTTTCCTATTTCATACTTTTTAAAAATTTAGAAATAGAACTTTCTAACCAGTTTAAAAATCTTCAAATGGCTGGCTCTTGTGGGGTTTGCATCATGGAATATATTCTGATTAGTTTGCAAGAACAATTAATTAGCATAAGGGAAGAGGAGAACTTACTACCTGAAGGGGATGAAAAAATTACATTTCTCACAGCATAGTAATATTCTATTACATTCCTGTACCACAATTTGTCTAGCACCACTAATTATGGGGCAGCTACTTTGTTTCCAGTTCTTTGCTATTCCAAAAAATATTTTGGTATATATGGGGACATTCCTCTTATCAGTGGCCTCCTTGGGGTATAAGCCTAGTAAAGGGATCTCTGGGTCCAAAGGGCATAGGCATTTTAGGTTTCTATTTGCATAACTCCAAACCGTGTTCCAAAATACCAACAATGTATTAGTGTGTCTATCTTCATACAATTTCTCTAACACCAACTATTGCCATCTTTGCTCGTCTTTGCCAATTTGCTAAGTGTGAGGTAAAACGGAAAGGTTGGTATGATTCACATTTTTCTTGATATTAGTCATTTGAAACATTCTTTCATGTGGTTGTTAATAGTTTGCAATTCTTTTGAGAGTATCATTAGAAAATTACCTTTGACCACATTTCTGTTGAGGAATGGCTTTAAACCAAGATTTTCAAAAGTAATGAAACATTGAATCATATTGCTCTCACATACTGTTAATAAATTACTTAAAATATTATTGATTTTATTTCATACTTTAAATTTATATTTATATACATATATATTTTTTATAATGTATATGATACATTAGTAGAGTAATGCATTTATATAATTTAATTTGATTAGATTCCTGTACCCAGTTGCCTTCCTTGTACATGAGTCCCCTGGCTTCTCAGGGTTTCCATGCTGAGCTGGCTGACTCCACCATAGCACATACAGTCCTAGCTCCAATATCATCACGTCTTTCCCCTCTCACTGGTTCATTTTATGGCATACATGTTGAACTGTGTGATCTTTGTCTTCCGGATATAGCAGATAAGAATGGACAAAGATTATAACAGAAAAAAAAATGACCAGCTCTGTCTTTCCAGTTTAAAAGGCAACTAATCAAAGGAGATTACTACCATCCACATGGTAGAAAATTAAGAGACCTCCATGTTAGGCAATCTGAACATTCTCCAAAGACCCCTCAAGGGTGCCTCCATGTTAGGTGAATTGGGCATTCTCAGATATGCTTGGATTTTACACACACACACACACACACACACACACACACATACACACATATATACTCACTTATAATAAACTCATACACATACATGTATACAAAGATATGTCTGCATATGTCTGTGTGCCTGTGTGTGGTACATATATGTATACAGTACAGTTTATATGCTACAGACAGGAAGACCTGAGTTTTAAAAATCTGTCCTCATATACTTCCTAGCTACATGACTCTGAATGAGTCACTCTCCTGCTGCCTCAATTTCCTTATCTGTAAAATGGAGATAATAATAAAACTTACCTCTCAAGGTTGTGAGGATAAAATGAGATGATAGTTTTAAACCACTTTGCAAAACTTAAGGAACTATATAAATGCTAGTGATTGTTATTAGTTAGGGCAGCCAGGTGGTACATTGGCTAGAATGCCAGTCTTAGAATGAGGAATACTCATCTTCATGAGTTCAAATCAGACCTCAGAAACTTATAAGCTATGTGACCCTGGGCAAGTCACTTAACCCTATTAGCCTCAGTTTCTTTTTTGTAAAATGAGCTGCAGAAGGAAATGGCAAACTATTCCATTCTCTTTGCAAAGAAACCTCCAAAGGGGTACAGAGTCAAACATGACTGAACAACAATTATTGATAGTTATTTTTACATATATATACATATAATTATGTCATATATAATTCTATCTTATTAGCTATATATATACATATATATGTACACACAAACATATGCACTCCTGAGGAGAAACTGATAGTATTTATACTCACATATATGTGTACATACATTTGTGTGTATACGAAACTGATATAAATTGCGTCCATTGCTCCTCAAGCATTTCACTTTGGTTGAACACACCAGCATTTGGGGTTTAAATATCTGATTGGCACAAAGTCACTGACAGGAGCAGACTGGGGACAAGGTTGCTGTACAGGAGATTTTTTCCTTCTTCAGAGGGATTAAAAAAATAAATAACTAGAATAATATTTACAATTGCTCTGTATGCCACAGTTTAAGAAAGGCAGAAAATGCTGAACAGTTTGTAGAATTGGACTGCCAGGATGGTGAACAGTCTCAAGTTTAGGGCTTAGAGAATTGTTTAAAGAAAGTAGCCTGGAGATAATTGAATTAGAGGGAGGGGATATGCACTTATAGATTTCTTCAAGTATCTAAAATACTATTTGAGGGCAGGGGAGAAGGAGGAAGGATTTACATTCATTCTGCTTTATTCCCCAGCTTCAAAACTAGGATAAATTAGTGGAAATTTTAAAGACCACAAATTTAGAATTGATATAAAGAAAATCTTTCCTAACAATTAGAGTTATTCACAAATGGGATGGAAGGGAGAAGGAAACAGTGCATTCCTCCTCATAGAAGGACTTTAAACTAAGACTGGATGACCAGTCTTTGGTTGTGTTATGGTGGAAATACTTTGATCAGGTATAGATGGGACCAGAGGGCTCCTGAAGTCTTTCTAGCTCTATGATTATGTAAGTAGGATGGAAATAATACAAAGGATAGGGTTTTCTGGTTCTTGTTTATTTGGGGATGACTTGGGTTTTGCTTGAAGTCAAGAGGATGGAATAAATGAGTTTTCCAGATTCTTCCGAAGTCTATGATTTTACCATTTTGTGACTGGGTTCACAGAATTTCTGATCATTCTCTCCTGACTAGAAACAATGTAAAGACTGCCTTTCTTTTTCTGTTGGCATTTGTATATCCAGCTGGGATCACACACACATACACACACACACACACACACACACACACATCAATGCAATGACAGCTGTATAAATCACAACTGACAGAGAGGTAAGGAAAGTTTTCACATTCCTTTCGATTCTCAAGGAAAGGTGCTGTACAGTTTTGGTTTGAGAACTGGGAGGTGTGAGGACTCCTATTTCACTGGGGCCTCTTTGCCCACATTTAGCAATAATCAGAGAAAGGAGAACATTCTGCCAAGTAGAAAACCCACTCAGATCTTGTGGGATTTGAGTTTAGCTCTCGTAAAACAACATTTTGATGAGTTGTGTGTAAATGAATCAGAAACATATGGATTCAATTTCCTTTGAAGTGCATGTGGGTTGAATTTTTTGTAATGTGTGTGGTGTTTGGGTGTATGTCAAAGCTGAAATGTTAAAAAATATATAGTCCTAAGATGCTTTGCAGAACATAAAGTACCCCTAGGTTTTCCCCACCAGAGTAATTGTTGCAAATTCAGAAGCCAATTCCCAGATCCTTAAGTCAAAGTATATAGTGGGTCTAGCCCAGAAGAGCTGGCACCATCATATGCTGATGGTGTTGGGATGTTATTTTATTGTTGTTCAGCTGTTCCAGTCATGTCAGGCTTTCTGTGATCCCATTTGGGGTTTTCTTGGAAAATATAATGAAGCACCTTACCATTTCCTTGTCTAGCTCATTTTACAGATTAGGAAACTGAGGCAAACAGTGCTAAGTGTTTTGCCCAGAGTCGCAGAGCTAGTCTGAGGCCAGATTTGAATTCAAGAAGATAAGTCTTCCTGGTCCAGGGCTGACACTCTATCTACTGTGCCACTTACCTGCCAATGGGATGCTCTGGATATCCTTAGAACAAGGCTTTTTAAATACAATGCAGACACTACTTTGGAAGGATTAAACAATTAAACCATTGATTGTGCTCCACGGACTTTCAAATAAGATATTTGCACTCTACTTTGAAACTAATTTAATTGTAAATTGAGGACATTCTGCAGGTCTTGGCTCAGTTATAAACTCTGTCTTCTCTCTTTTATACCTTAAGGGCCCAGCCAAAGGCCACTGGCAAAAAAAAAAAAATTAAATGAAGGTGATGCTTGAGGTAATTGAGGCTTTGCCAGTAGAAATTGGACAAATAAACTCTTTCAGGTCTTTCAAATGCTTTTTGTAAATTGCCTTCTTGTCGTCATTGTATATTTCCCTAGCTGCTGGAAAGAGTCAATGTACTTTCCCAAAGTGAACATTTTTTCTCCTTACTTGCCAGTAAGATCAGACCTCTTCATAGTCACATAGTACACATGGCTCAAAAAATGTTATACTCTGATATAAACCAGGGCTCCCTGACAGGCTGATTGAGATTTACTAGTTAATTTTGAAGTTTTACCTGGTTGATTTCCAAACTGGCTGCCAACAGAAAAGGTATCCTCTCCTACTAAAGCTCCCTAGGATTCCCAGTGAGAAGAACATGGTTGGTGATCTCTAACATTCATCTTCCACCGTGGCTTATAAAATTCCCCAAAGGGAGGAGAAATCAGCCTGCCCTGAGCAATTTTCAAAGCAATTCAGACTGATCTCTTCCTCCTTATTCCACTCTGGGCACAGTTCATTTTCTAACTTTTTCAAGAAAGATGTATTTATTGATGGGCCAATTTGAGGGACCATCCATCCAGCTGCATTTCAGAGAATAGACAATTGGCATTTTTCATCCAGTTATATAGTTTCTCTTTTGTGGATGAATAGGTTGAACTCTTTCAATGATTTTGTATTTCATTAAATAGATCCTGTAATATTTCAGGGCTTGCTGCCATCAACACTATGTCATCTATAAACAAGAGCATCTGTAGGACTTTGCCCTCTTTAAAAATGATCTGAACATTTTACAGAATTACAAGCTCAACATTAGTCAACAGGTCCCTCTACTATATGCAATTTATACCAGACAACCTCCATATAAGTGGCAAACAGCTTTGACAAGCTTGTGTCTTCCTATTTTATGTCTTACTTGATAGTTAGAATCAGGAGGTCAGGAAAGGGAGGAAGGAAATAGAACAAGCATTGATTAAGTGCCTACTATGTGTCAGGTACTGTTTTTATAGATATTAGGTCATTTGATCCTCACAACAACCCTTTGAGGTAAGTATTATTATTATCCCCATTTTTCCGGTGAAGAAACTGAGGCAGACAAAGGCTAAGTGACTTGCCCAGAGTTACACAACCAGTAAGTGCCAAAGGTCACATCTGAACTCAGGTCTTCCTTATTCTAAGTCCAGAGTTCTATCTACTACCTCACATTGGCATTTCCATTGCTGTATCTTTCAGGGAACCTTCTCTGATTTAAATATATCCATGAGAGATACTTCATTGAAGAGGAACCCTTAAGAAATCATACAGTATCTTACCATTGAATCATCATCATCATTGCTAGCACTTATAAAGCACCCTAAGATTTACAAAGCATTTTACTTGTGTGAATTGGAAAGTTTGGTTCAAGGAGACAAATAGGCTAGGTGACATACGTTTATCATTTATTCCCTTAAAGCTGGATGAAACTGGCTTACTTGTACGTACAAGGAGTCATAACCTAAGTTCTGACTGCCTGAACAAAAGAATGAGAAAGCTTAAATACATTCTAGAACCATCCCAATTCAGGGTGGTTGTGTTACTCAAATTTGTGATCTCCATAAATGTTTGATCATTGTATGAGAAAGGAATTTCCTTAATTTAATAGATGATAAATACAATAAAACAAGAGAGTTGACAAAGTGTCAGTTGAAATTATGACTGTGTTTTCTTTACCTTTAACATTCCACAACATAATATATGCCCCAAAAATATTAAGATAAGAAAAAGTCTCATTATTCAAGTTAGTGCCTCAGGTTAAGGGTCTCATCCTTAATGGCCAGAAGGTAAGCGTCATCTGGCTTTGTTGACACAGGAAGAGGTATTCTCTGAGTTTACTCAGAGAAAAAGAAACTGTTAGGTCCAGGTTCTTCTTGTGGTTGATTAGTTCAGGCTCTGATCCTTATTTAAATTGATATTAAATTATTATCACCTGTTACCACATTTGATACTCACAAGAACCCTAGAAGTGAGATGCCATTATCACCATTTTATGGATGAGAAAATTGAGGGTCAGAGAGATGAAGTAACTTGGTCTGAATCACTCAGCTAGTCAATGATAGAGGGGGGATTTTAACTCACGTCTTCTTGACTCCAGGTGCGACATTCTATCTATTAG
This sequence comes from Pseudochirops cupreus, assembly GCA_028627135.1. Taxonomy (NCBI): domain Eukaryota; kingdom Metazoa; phylum Chordata; class Mammalia; order Diprotodontia; family Pseudocheiridae; genus Pseudochirops; species Pseudochirops cupreus. The sequence continues at coordinate 467,639,344 of CM053580.1, forward strand.
ATCAACCAGCTGCCTCCTTGGTTAACATACAGCCAACTGTAAGAACAATGGGATGGTGCCTTCTTCATTCAACTATGTGACAATGAAGATGTGATGTGGTCTTCTACAGAATGTAGTTTCTTCTATTTCTTCACGCAGCACAGAGGAGATGGTGACACCAAAGCTAAAATGGGATGGTTCCACTGTTGTTGATGGAGACGAGGTTTGTTATAGAAATCTTTTCCCCATTTTCATCTCTTTGTTGTGTTTCAAATGCAATCTTTAAATACTCTTGAAATGACTTGCCTTAAAGGGGGTCTCACTAAGCTTTCTGTACATTTGTTTTTCCTTCCACTGCTTTTCACAGTTTTATGAGATGATGCTATTCCTCATTTTCTCTATCCTCCCGCTCACAATTAGTGCTATTACTTATTATAACTTCCTGCTTTGCAAGAAGATCAGGCATTTGCTGGTTGAGAAAAACATCTTTTTTATGTTATCCAATTTTTTGCCGTGTTCAGAACTTAATGATTCTTTTCTTGAAGAAAGCATTGATGCTATACAGGCATGAAACATATCTATCGTCTAAGGTCTTTGAATTTTTTTGTTTCTAAATCCTGAATAATATTTTCCCAAACAGTTTGCAGCACTCTCCCCTAATCATCCTTGTGTTGAAATAACCAAGTTTTAAAGTATATGTTGGTTTATTTTTTTCCTTATTTTTTTTTCTTTGCCAAGTACTTCTACCTTCATATCCTCAGCTACTGAAAGAACTGGCAAATACAACTACTGAGCCATTCTCAGTGACTGTCAAAAGATCATGGAAAACAGGAAAAGGGACACAGGATTGGTAAAGATCAAATTCTCAGCTTTCAAAAAATGGAAGGGATTAGAATGTGGAAACTATAGGTTAATGAGCTTGACTTAAATGCTTGGCAAAATTCTAGAACATCTTGATAAAGGGGTCATTCATGAAAATATGGAAAAATAAATGATCACAAATCACCAAAGTGTATTCATCAAGAATAGGTCATGCCAATCTAACATTTTTTTAAAAAATCATTTATTTACTTTTAGTTTATGACATTCAGTTCCACAATCCCTTGAGTTTCTATTTTTCTTCCCCTTCCTCTCCTTTCCCCTCCCCTCCATGACAGCATGCAATCAGATATAGGATCTATAAATACCTTCACATTAAACATTAGTCAAGTTGTAAAGGATTATAACCAAAGGGGGTGAACAATGAGAAAGAAGAAACAAAACAAAACAAAGCAAATAAAGAGAGAGAGCAAGTAGTTGCTTCAATCTGCATTCAGACTCTATACTTCTTTCTCTGGATGTGGATATCGCTTTCCATAATCAGTCTTTTGGAGTTGTCTTCTAACCTTGTATTGCTGAGAGGAGCTCAGTCTATCAAAGTTAGTCATCACATACTATGTATCTGTAATTGTGTACAAAGTTCTCCTGGTGCTGCTCTCCTCACTCAGCATGAGTTTATATGTCTCTCCAAGTTATTATGTCTTGTAGCAAAATAGTATTCCATTACATTCATATATCACAACTTGTTTAGCCATTCCCCAATTGATGGGCATCCCCTTGATTTCCAATTCTTTGCCACCACAAAAAGAGCTATTACAAATATTTTTGTACATATGGGTCCTTTTCCCACTTCTATGATCTCTTTGGCATACAGCCCTAGAAGTAGTATTGCTGGGTCAAAGGGTATGAACTTTTTTATAGCCCTTTGGTCATAGTTCCAGATTGCTCTCCAGAATGGCAAGATCAGTTCACAACTCCACCAACAATGCATTAATGTTCCAATTTTTCCACAATCTCTCCAGCATTTGTCATTTTCCTGTTTTGTCATCTTAGCCAATCTGACTGGTGAGATGTAGTACCCCACAGTTGTTTTGATTTGCATTTCTCTAATCAATAGTGATATAGAGCATTTTTTCATATGCTTACAGATATCTTTAATTTCTTCCTCTGAAAATTGCCTGTTCATATCCTTTGACCATTTGTCAATTGAGGATAACATTTTTTTTTAATGCAGAATACCTGGATGGATCAAATAAGGGAATATTGTAGATACAGTTTACCTAGATTTTAACAAAGTCTCTCTGGCTTTGTATTGGACAAGTTGTATAAATGTAGGCTGTACAATAGATTCAGAACTGACTGAGTGAACAGATCCAAAGGATATCATCAATAGCTTGATAACAGATTAGAAGGGAGTCTCCAGGGACATACCTAGTACCTTGTGCTATTTAACCTATTTACCAGAAATTTTTAAAAGGATGTGGAAAGTGTACTTATCAAATTCACATATAACACAAAGCTATCTCCCTGAATGGCAAAGTCAAGATTCAAAAGTATCTTGACGAGATCAGAACATTTAGGAAGAATCTAATAAGATTATAATACACTTAGGTTCATCAAATCAATGTGACAAATACAAGAATGAGGAGGGGTGGTTAAACAATAGTTTTAAAACAATTTGAGAGGTAATTTCATGGAGGCCCTTTTGGCATCGTTGGTTCTAACTCAGTTTTAGTGTGGGCAGGGGTTCATCATGTGCATGGAGGTTCCTCAACTAAGCTTCACCGCTAAGCTGTTTGATTCAGTAAACGAGAATAACAGGAGAGTTCCCAGGATTCCAGAGTGCTCTCAAATTAAACTACAAATTGAGGAGAAGAAAGAGGAGTAGTATCTATTAAGATGTGCCAACCACTATCTTACCATGAAGTAAGATGGCAGATTACTGGCTCTGAAATGTGTGATTGAAGAGTATTTCTTTGAATGCCTGGACTCCAACTACAACACTTATTGCTAGAGAAAATATTGCAATTGGTATGTAGCATTCAAACAAATGGGGCATGATAAGCTTGGATCCAAAACTCGACCAGGACAGAAAGCCATCCTTTTCCTTCCCATATTTATTAAAAGCTGATTGGCACAGGGACCTCTGTTTCATCTTCCATTCCAAAAGGAGGCAGAAGGAAGGAATAAAATGGGAGAAACATGGTCATGTTTGCCCATTTGGGATGACTTTGGCCAAACTGTAACCTTTTATTTACCCTGGGTGGGTTAAATCATTGTGTCAATATAGAACAACAACAAAAACCACAACCCAGGAGATTTACTAAATGACTTTTGGGTCCATTGTGACACTGTAGTGAACCTTACTGGGAAAAAAAGCATCCCTCTTTTCTTTATTCTGGCTACCTTTGTAAATGTGCAAATATTTAAATACATTTTTCTTAAAGAAATATTATGGAAAGCATAGATCCAGTGATCATTCCCAAAGTCTGTTATTCATTCATCTGACCCCATAAACTCTTTTTAAATTATTAAAGGATGCAATTTTAGTTTTAATCCACTCTAGTTACATTTTTATAGAGCTCTGGCAACTCGCTGTGACAGTTTCTAGAACAGTCCTCTGTAGACACAGGGCAGCTCCTGTATGGCAAGGTCAATCTTCTCAGACCCTTCTCTGTGCCCATAGAGTGGTAGATTAGCGACTCTGCGGGTGATAGGAGCTATGTTGTCTGCTTTCGTGAGATCCTTGAAATTTATCTACTCACATTTCAAGCACTAGTGTGGACAGAAACTAATGTGGAAGGAAAGTGGCTTCAGAGAGCAGATGATTTCTGACTTGATGTCAGTCTTTTCTTAAACTTCCCAAATAGCTGCATCTCTGGGGAAGAAGAGAAGTGCACAACAACTCACATTGGTGGGGTCACATGGCTGTAGAACATTTCTGACTGACTGCAATCTGTAACTGCCATTCCAAAGGTCATATTCCCAGTGACAATAAGTAAAGTCTTCACATGCTCTTGGCCAAGAAGGAAGCCTTTAGTGAAAAGGATAAGACCTACAAATGACTTTCTGTTTTTATTAATTTGGCATTTTGTGTTTTCCCAGTAGCATGTGGAGGCACTTTGGGGCATTCATTTTTAGAGTTGTGTTCTGGGTTCTCACCCTCCTTTTTGCTCCCTCATGGGGAGGGCAAGCAGTTTAACATGGGTTGCACATGTGGAGTCATGAAGAGCATATTTCCATGTTGGTCATGTTGTGGAATAAAGCATAGGCCAAGATAAGGGTCCAGGAAAAATGGAGAAAGTAAAAAAGTAAAACAAATATAAAAAAACAATTTGAGGGTTTTAAAGAACTATAAGCTCAACCCTAACCAGCAATATGATATGGGGGCCAGGAGAACTAGGGCAGTCTTATGCTATATTGAAAGAGTCATTGAATACAGAATGAGGAGAGTTAGACTCTTGCTGTGCTCTACTGGTCAGACTGCATCTGGGAGCTAGTATTTGGGAGACCACACTTTCAGAAGGGCTTCATTAAACTAGAGAGTATCTGGAGGGGGGCAAGCAAGGGAGTGAAAAGTTTTGAGACCATGCCATGTTAAGATCTGTTAAACTGGGAATGGTTGACCCCAGAGGAGAAAAGAACATGAAAGCACTCCTCAAGTATTTAAAATATTGTAATGTGTTAGACCTGTTCTGCTTAATCTCAAAGGGTAGAATAAGTAGCAGTGGGTAAATGGTACAAAATGACAAATTTAGGTTTTATGTAAGGTAAAAATTCCTAAGTGCCTGGCATGCCATGGTCCATGGGGTAACAAAGAGTTGGACACAACTGAATGACTAGACAACAATGACCAAACAAACAAAACAATGACAAAAAATACAACAAAAAACCCTCCTAACAATGACAGCTACCCCAAAGTGGAGCAGGGTACCTTAGGACAGTGGTTCTCAACCTGTGGGTCACAACCCCTTTAAGGGTCAAACACCCCTTTCACAAGGGGCACAGAGGGCGCCTAAAACCACTGGAAAACACATATTTCCGATGGTCTTAGGAACTGAGACACAGCTCCTCTATTCATCTCCAGGTGGGTGCGCCCACGTGCCAGTATTAAAGGGTCCCAGCATTAGGAAGGTTGAGAACCACTGCCTTAGGAGTGAGGGGCTTCTCGCTTTGTGAAGGTCTTCAAGCTAAAACTTGATAGATATTCTTGTCCAGATGCAAGATGGATTAAATGTCTTATAAAGTCTCATAATTCAAATTCCACCAACTCTTTTATTTTCTTCTCTAAGGAGAATCTGTGAGTCATCCTTTCATCTAGCTGTGATTTCCCTTTGTCTTTTGGTTTCATGGATAGCAAAAATGTCAATATTGATTTGATTTATTTCCTCAAGTACTATGTTACCTCGTTGGTCACTGGACAAGCTTCTCCCTTGGGAGATAACAACCTGTCAGCCTTGACAGGCTATATGGAATTCAATCCACTGTTGTCCCAGACATGATAAGCAATAGTAATGAATAAGCTGTGTAGGATACACCAATGACAATCTGCCAACTCATGCATTGTTATCATCCCTTATATAGTGCATTCTGGGAAGTTAGACTTCTTAGGAGTTGAAAATAAGAACATGTCTGATTCTGAAGACTTTTGTCACGTTTATTTGCATTTCTGTGAGGTAATTATATTTTGATGATATTTTATTTAGAAGTTTAAATATTATATTTTGATAATCTATTTTGAGAATATCTCTGACTTCATCCCTCTGCAATATTTTCTTCTTAGTGAAACCAACTTTTTCTGTATTTTCAAAAGAATCACTTCTCAGAAATTTTACATTTAAGTATTACAAAATCATTGGACTCCTGACTTCCCAGATTAGTTTCTTTTCCATTATTCCACACTACTTCTTTCTAAGCACAGGATCTTTTTAATTTTTGTCTTGCTGTGGTAAACAGTAACTCTGGAGATGATAAACAAAGAATAAAGATTTTATGTACTTGCCATATTAAGAATTTGAAAATAAACAGAATGTCATACTTAATTGATATATATGTACATATATAATATATATGGATTTAATGTATTTTTACAAATAATTATACAAAACATGTATAAACCTAGGCCAGTCACAATAATTGGGAAGTTGAAGAAAAGCTTAGAGATTAACACAAAAAGAAGAATGCACCCCTAGAAAATAATGACAGAGAAAATTTTCAAATCAAATTGAATATTTGCAGAACTAATACTAAAATAGATTTTTAGTCCCACACATATAGGTACTCAATTCAACAATGCAGAGAGCAGCCCATTCATGTCTTCTCATCTGGAGCAATTATTGTACATGTGCTCTCATAAATCCTCCATTGAGGATCATCAGACCAGCAGTGAAAGCCTTCCTCTAAGTCCCTTACATTCCACTGACACTAGGCCAGCACTAAGGCTGCCCTTTGCTGAATGGTCCATCTACCATATCTACTGATCTTACATTTCCCAGATAATACCATTCGATCCCTTTTGTGCAAGTGGAGAGACAAGGTAGCTAAGTGATGAACTGATTTATAATACAAACTCATTTACAAAATGTTACAAAAATATGGTGCAAGAGCAGGAAAACTGGGAGGAAATGTGGAGAGGTAATAAGTCTACTGAAAGCTTGCCAAATCATCCCGAGAACTTTGTAGATAAACTGAAGGATGGAGATGGGGGGTGGGGGCTGATTGGGAACAATAGACAGAAAAAAGAAAGAATAAATTTGCTAACATTTCCCAAACTCTTGATGACAATGGAACCTCCACATCTGGACTCAGATACCTCAGTCCCTGATATAAGGAGGTAAAAATGTCACTTCAGAAAATGAAGTCAATAAGGGCAGCTGGACCAAGCCAAATGTTCATAAATGAAATTTTTTCTGGAGGTGGGACTTTAGAAAAGTCTCTGTAAGTCTGGCTAATAAATTATTCCATCAAAAACCTTTTGTACCAAGCTAAACACATATCTATTTTACTGTGGGCTCCGGTAGAATTAAAGGCCTCTTACTCCATAGTTCACTTTAGGTGAACTTCTGATTTCTGTCTGAAAATCGCTCCCAACCATCATTTTGAGTTTTCATCTTTGACATACGTTAGGCAAATAGAAAAAAAATTAAAAAGTAATGAGGAGGGTTCCCAACAGCTTTGAGAGAATTCCACATATGTGCTAATTAGTGATTCCGTCTGAAAATATTCCCAGAAAGCTGGATGGATAGAGCAGGCTGGGATAAATAATGCAAACGCCCTATGGCACTGTCACAAATACCCCAATCAGTGCTGTGTGTGATTTCAGGGAGACTCTCCAAGTTCTGCACCTGAGAATAAAACATTAATGAAGTAAAGCTATAATAAACAAACCTCTGGGTCCTATCCCCCCTCCTCTCTGCATCCCCACTACATACTTCTTCCCCTCCCCCCTCCATTCTTTTGGTTCAGGCTGAGCAGTCTTATAGGGGTTAAATTCAAGGTGACATTCTTCCTCCCCCTTCCCACTTTCCACCCTCCACCATGCTCTTTTCTGCATTTTTCATAAAGTGAAATGGATCTTATACCTAGGTTGCTGGTGCTGGTGAAATTTGCAATTTTCACTCAAAAGCTTGTCTAGTTCCACAATCACAGGCTGCTGATTGATTAGCTGCAAAATGAGGCATTAGCCCAGAGTTTCAAGTACCAAATAAAGTACTCTCAGATTACAGGGATCACAACCTTTGGAAGTTCCTTTTATGAAATGACAAGCCTGCCCAACTGTGGGTATTTTTTTTTTTTAGTACAATTGCTTTTCATCAAACAGACCATAAATACTGTGGGTTGAATTGAATTCTGTAAAGTCAGAGGAAAAACTAACACCAGTTCCCTTCATAAATGAGGGGTAAATAGCACTATTAGGGTAATTTCTGGTTTTAATGCTTTCAGCTAACACCTGAAGACTATGATTTGAAAGTTGCAGTATAGATATTAGGAGAAATACCTAGATGCTTTGCTGAGAAGTGCCATGGAAATGACAGGATCAATTGTCCAATTTTTCCCTACTAAAAACACAAGCACGAATAGTCACATGAGCACACTTGTGACATGTGTGACTATATTTTGTTGGAGGTATTTCTACTTCTGCCTTCCTTTAGGGCTATAAAAGTGGGCAACAGAGATTCCTCCCCCTAGGAAATAAGTGGTCTAGAATCAAAAAGACAGCATTGGATAACCAATAGAGAATTGAACTTGGTATCAAGAAAACAGGTTCAAATCCAGCACCTTCTGCTGCCTAGCTGGGCGACCCTGAGCAAATCACCTGCCCTCTCTGACCCTCATTTCATCATTTAGAAAATGTGGCTAATAATACCTGCAGTCCATAGTTCATAAGATGTTTGTGAGGCTCAAATGAGATAATGTAGGCAAAGGGCCATATATATGTTAGTAATTATTGTTAACTCCAAATGCTTGTTTCAATGCAAGGAGAATTTCCTAAGAATTAAAACTATTGGAAAATGGAACTATCTGAGTTTCAGGCCATTAGATAGGTTCCAATAAGGTTCCAACCTGGAAGGTACCTCAGAAGTCATATATCTGCATCTTCATTTCATAGATGAAGGAGGGAAATGAACAAGTATTTTATTAAGCACCCACTAAACAAGGAACTATATTAAATACTTTACAAATATGATTTGAATCTATTCTTACAACAAGCCTATGAGGTAGGTGCTATTATTATCCCTGCTTTGGCAGACAGAGGTCAAGTGACTTGCCCAGGGTCACATAACTAGTAAGTAGTTGAGGTCAAATTTGAACTCAGATCTTTCTGACTCCAGGCTTAATTCTCTATCCCCTGTGCCATCCAGCTGCTGCAGATGATGAAACAAGCCAAGAGATGTGATGTAAGTCTTCCACCATCATCACAGATTCTCAGAGCTGAATGGGGTGTCAGAGACTATCCACTTTCACCTGTACCTGAACAAGTATCCTCTCTCTAGCCTACCCAGCCAATGGCCTTTCAGAACTTTCTCAAAGATCTACCATGAGGTGGAGCCTCTCCTTAAGCAGCCCACTCCACTTAAAAAAAAATAAATTCATTAAAATCTACTTCAGACTGGAAGCATCATTGCTGCCACATTTAATTGAGACACACTGTAATTTCTAGCATTTTTGTCTTATGAGTCAATGTTGGTATACAGCGGCTAGAAAATGATGTACAATCTTTGGTTATCTTAGGGAAGCATTGCATCTAGGAATAAAGGAGCAGTAGTTCCCACTGTCCTCTTAACCAGCAAGGGACTTAATCTACTAGGATTATTGTTATCAATTCTAGGCATCACATTTCAGAAAGGTCATTGATAATCAGGAAAGCAACCAGAGAAGAATAACCAATTTATGCCATAGGAGGAATGGTTGAAGGAACTGGAGACATTTACTTAGAGAAGTGAAGACAAAACTAGGTTGTGATCATGTCTCCAAGAATGTTGAGGATTGTCACAGGAGGAGAAGAATTAGATTTATTCCATTTGGCCACAGAGGTCAGAATTTGAAAAATAGGTAGAAGTGTCCAGGAAACAAATTAAGGTTTTATGTGAAGAGAAACTTCCTAACAATTTAAGACAGAAGAAAGTAAAATGGGCTGGTAACAAAGGGGAGATGACCACTTGCTGTATATGATATAGAGGGTTTCTTTTCCAGGTCATCTCTGAGACCCTTTCCAAGTACAGTATTCTGAGAGTCTGATTTTGCAATAAAACAAAGAAATGACACTTTAAAAATGTTTTACAAAGGATTTTTGTATTAAATTGAATCCTCAAAAACAACCTAATGACTCCGTTAAGACATATGAGGGAACTGAGTCATTGAGAGGTAATATAATATGCCAAGGTTACTCAGTGAGTCAAGAGCAGGAGAAGCAAACTTAGCTTAACTTAAAGCCATTTTAAACATAAAATAAACTCATTTTACAGATGAGGAAACCGAGGACCCAAGTGAGGAAAAAATTTTTCCAATGTGACAAAGCTAGTATGTGTTAGAGTCATAGCTTGGACTCAGATGCTCTTATCTTTCAGGTTGCTCCTTATATACCATACTATGATGCCTTTCAAGTGCTTCTTACTCCCCATCAAAAAGAGCCTGAAACCCCAAAACATAACTAGTGCAAACAATTTTTAATCATTTGACAAATCTAGGCCTCAGTTTTTTTACATGTAAAATGAAAGTATTGGACTAGATGACCTCAAGGGTCCTTTTCTAACATTTAGAATCTAATATCACTAACGATATTTTCTAATATATAAAAATTCAAATTCCAGTAACATACATTAAAAAATATCCAAATGGAAAACTTAATTACTAAGATTTATTTCTAAATGCACCAGGACTTAATATTTCAGCTATAAACAGATTCTCAACAGCCCTCATTCTAGCCATTTGCAAAGGCAGGGTATTTTAGTATGAAAATAGCCCTGCTGTGTAGAACTTGGCATGGTAATGGGCTTCATCAAAATGGGATTATATTCATACTAACAGGAAGAGCATGTTGATACAATTCTATAGAATTTTCTTTAAAGTGGTGGCCTGTGTTGTTGTTGTTCAGTCATGTCTGACTCTTTGTGACCCCATTTGGGTTTTCTTTGTGGAGGTACTAAAATGGTTTGCCATTTCCTTTTCTAGCTCATTTTACAGATGAGGAAACTGAAGCAAACTGGGTTAAATTACTTGCCCAGGGTCACATAGCCAGTGAGTATCTGAGGCTAAATTTGAACTCAGATCTTCCTGACTCCAGACCTAGCACTCTATCCACTGAGACAGCTAGCTGTCCCTATTATGTATGTACCAATCACTACAGAAAGGGGAGAATAGGAAGAAAAAGCAAAAATAGCCCCTCCCCTCAAGGAATTTACATTTTAATGGAGGAGATAGTATGTAAATTGAGAAGAATACACAAGACACCTTCAGAACAGATCTAAACAGATCCTTTTTGTGCCCTAGTGACCAACTCAACTAAAATCTCAGTACTGCCATCTTTCCAATATCTCAGATTCATAATCTCATTGTTAACTTGGGCTCCCCACTCCCATTTATCCCACATACTCCAATAAATTGCCAGATCTTGCCATTTCTACCTTCATAACATCTCTCACATCTGGCACAGCTACTGACCTCACTTCAATCCCTTAGCACCTCTCACCTAAATTATTGCAAAAGTCTCCTAGCTGGTCTCCCAGACTTACACAGCCATCCTACACACGGCCACCAAAGTGATTTTCCCTAAGCAGAGATCTGTCCTATCACTCCAATACTCCATGAATTCTAGTGGCTTCCTGTTGCCTCTAGGATAAACTATAATCACCTCAGTTCAGCTTTCAAAGCCCTACACAGCCTGCTCCCAATCTCTCTATCATCACTGGACATTACGCTCCCTCCTACACACCGGGATCCTGCAACCTGCTCTGTCTGATCTGCGCTCATGACACTGCGTTTCCCATCTCCATCCTTTTCACTGGCCACCCCACATGTCTGGCATGCACTCCCTCTTTACCTCTCCCTCAAAGAGTCCCTCTATTCAATTCAAGCACCTTCATCTGGATGAAGACTTTTCTGATTCCTCCTGGGGAGTTACTGTGGTGCAATGGAGAGAGAGTTGGGCCTCGAGTCAGGAAGACCTGAGTTCAAATGTGACCTCAGACACTTACTAGCTGTGTTGACCCTAAGCAAGTCATTTAACCTCTGTTTGCCTAGGAGGCAGCTAGGTGTCTTTGTAGAAGAGCACTGGGCCTAGAGTCAGGAAAAACTGAGTTCAGTTCTGGCCTCAGGCACTAGCTATGTGACCTTGGACAAGTCACATAACCTCAGTTTCCTTAACTCTAAAATGGGAATAAATAAATAAAATGGGAATAAAAAATAGCATGTTCCTCACAGGGTTGTGAAGATAAAATGATATAATGTTTGGAAAGTACTTAGCCCAGTGCTGGCATATAGCGGGTGCTTATAAATGCTCATTCCTTTCTCCCCATTGCATGTGTCCTCTCTCCCAAACTACCTTATCTTTATATATTTTATCCTTATTTTTAAATAAATGTATTTATTTACAATTTTAAGTAAATTAAATATGTATATTAATTATTTACATCATTATATTTTAATAATTAGAGACTTATATTTATTAACTTTCTATTTATACTACATACTTTTTTATATGATCGATGTCTCTATTAGAATACTATCCTTGCTGCAACATGAGTTTCTCTCATTCTTTGTTCTTTTATCCCCAACATTTAGAATGGTGACTGGCACATAATTGGTACTTACAAATCCTCATTGATTGGTTGAATTCCTGGACATTATGCCTTATATTTGTAGAAGTAAGAGCAAAAATAAGTTATAGTATTATTTTGAATGGATTTATTTTGTTCTACATTTTGCTTCTTGTTATCCCTGTGGAAGTGAAAGACACAGGTCATTCTGGGACACAGTAAGTAGTGAGAAATAAATGAACATCCGAAGAAAATTGCATTATATTCAATAGTCCATACTTTTAAGATCTGTGATATTTAGCTGATATAAAATATATTCCAGGAATGTTAAAAAAAAAAGTTATCTTTCAACAATAAATAGGCTAGTTCTCAGAAATTGAGTGTGTTTTGTTTTCTTTTTTAAACTTGCTACAAAAATGGTCAGTTATTGCAGGGAGCAGAACTGATCTGCTCTGTGAGCACTTCACATCAAAGATTTCTAACACTCCTGGGTCTGACCTTAGAAGATTCATTTCCAAAAGAGTAGACACTAACCTGTGGGGTGTCTTCTCCCCTTAAAATGGCATACACAGACCACATTGATGGTTTTTATCTCCTGTAAATCAAGCAAAATCTGCATGTCTTACAAATAATTCATGTGTCACATAGGGCCCTTCTATTGCTAATTTGTGATGCTGTTTGGTGAAATGAAGCCAGATTATTCTGTGACCCACAAGTTAGTGTCTTTAAAAAGTAAAGGAAAGCAATTCTCCAGTGTGAGTGGGAGGTTTTAGTTCCAGAAATGGAGCATTGCTTGGTCCAGGTAAGGGGAAGTGCTGTAAGATGCAAAAGGTTCAGGACTTGGTGACAGCAGAACCACGGATTCGACTTCAGTCTCCAGTGCTTGCTAGATGTGTGACCAAGAGTAAGTCACTTGACCTATCCAATCCTCAGTTTCCTTGACTGTCAATGGAAAAGCAGTGCCTTGTGTATCATAGTCCTAAGGGCAACTAAGTTACCCAGCCTGGAATAAGGATGATTTCCCTTTGTGAGCTCAATTCCAGCCTCAGACACTCACTAGCTGGTGACCTTGGGCAAGTCACTTAAATCTGTTTGCATTAGTTTCCTTATCTGTCAAATGAGTTGGAGAAGGAACTGGCAAATCACTCCAGTATCTTTGCCAAGACAACCCCAAACGGGATCATGAAGAATCAGATATGACTGAAAAGCGACTTTAAAAAATCCTATTCCTGATCTGAGGATAAGCTGAGTTAACACTGATTAATTGAGTGCCACCACTATTTTAGTAATTTTTGTGTTACTTTTGCAGTTATTTAACAATTCTGATCCTCAGTTTCCTCATGTCTCAAATGATATGCTTAAACTAGATGGTCAATAATACTCCTTCCCACTTAAAATCTTATGATCCTAACAATCCCCTCAGTTACAACATAGAGTAATCTGAGGATTTAGGGTTGAATTCTGCCTCTTATCTACCACCCGCATGACTGTTGAAACTTCGTGATCACCCTTAACTCTTCAGCATCCTTCATCCCTGTAATCAACCTGTTGCCACGTCTTATTGGCTTTTTCTCCACAGCAATGGTTGCATTAATCTCCTTCTCTCCACTCACAGTCACCACCCTAGTTCAAGCCTCCATTATCCTCACTGCCTCTCCTGGTTTAAGGACATGAATTTTTTTCATAATCCTCTCAGAGAGGACTAATCATTTAGTCAACAACCCTAATTGTTCTCCAGGCTGTGAGTCACATCCTCCTCCAATCCATCTTCCACAGAGTTGTCAAAGCAAGGCGGTTCTGACCCATGACTGTACTCCATCCTTTCCCGTGTTTTAGAATATCTTATTTCCTTCAAAGCTCAGCATTGGTACCATTTAGCTGTGTAGATAAGTGATCACTAATTTGAGAAAAAAGAAAACTTTAAATCTTTCATCATGTTCTGATTTTTGGTGACCTGGATTATTTCAGGGAATTGACTTTTATAGTCTGAAAGGTGTTAAGTGAAGGCAAATTCTTGGTTTATTAGACAGAGTTCTGGATCTTGAGTCTAAGGACCTAGGTTCAAATCCAACCTCTGACTCATACTACTTGTGTAACCTTGAGAAAGTCACTTAACCTCTCTGAGCCTCAGTTTCCTCATCTGTAAAAAAAAGAGAAGGTTGACCTAGATAGCCTTGGGAGCTTTTTCATTTTTTGATTGATAATCACATTTGATTTGTATTCACCATAAAGGGGAAAAAAAAAGACCAGGAAAATATCAAAAGCAATTGCTTCTTTTATACTGTATCCTTTAAGACTGCTTCATTATTTTAGTAATGATGTAACTACTTAGTTATTTCTCCATGAAAATCTAGTTAAAAGAGAGATTGACTTCTCTATAATTGACAGCCTCAATATCCACAGAGAGCTGGGGGTAAGGGAGAGAATTCTTCCGATGGAGTTCTGCTAACTCATTAAGAGGTAGGAGAACTCAAAGTGATTTGAAGAGGAGACTTCTATGTAGTCCCTCCCCCACCCCACCCCCTGTATGAATACCCAGGGGGAAGAGATACCCTATCCTGGATACTTACAGGATGACAGCCATCAGACAGGTAATTACTCATCTGTCTTAATGCCTCCTTTTAAGTTTGTCCATAAGAAGTCTCTGATCCCCTAAGTCAAAGGCCTCTGTAAAATCAATAAAGCCTAGCCCTATTGGGCCACCAGCCAGTTCATTTTCCACCTCTTAACAAGGCAGTGGTTATTAAATGCCCTGCTTTAAAACCCAAGTGGGGTCATCAGACTTTCATGATGAGATTAATACATGAATGGTGCATGTGTTAACTTTTCAGTATCTTTGATATGAGTGATAAAGCAGATAATGGTTCACGACTTTTCAATAGGAGAGAAACATATTACTGGAGTTGAAATATTTTTAAAATAGGGGAATAATTCTTAGAAACAGATGCCTTGCTAGTGAGAAAGATATTTCAATTTATACTCCCAGTCAAAGCTTGATATATGGCACTTGTTCAAATTTGACATAAATTTTAGATGATGGATAGATAGATGGATGGATAGATAGATAGATAGATACTATTTATTGTGTGCCCAGCAATGTACTAAGTAGCAGGAATATGAATATACAAACAATGACACAGTCAAGGACAGTTTTTACTCTCTAATGGCAAAAAGGCAATATATAAAAAGGAGCTGAAATAGGACAGGAAATGTTTACTGCAGGATGGCAAGGAAATGGATGGAAGTAGGGACCAAGTTCCCTGCAAAGTAAGGTGAAAGTTCATTTATCACAGCTGGGAGAGATTGAGGAAGAATTCAAGTATGTGGATTGGGTGGGAGATGAAGCTGATGGAAGAAGTGTAGGCAGCGGGGGTGAGGAGATGACCAGGAAATCGATATACATGAACTTTATTTGACTGGTTCCGACTTGGATAATAGGGTTTTTTTAAGCTGTCAGTACCTTTACTTCTTTGAATTCTCACATTTCAAAATGGCCATCACTTAATGTAATAACACACTCCACATTCTACTATTTTTGTATCAGTCAAATGCTAGTAACAAGTCTAAAAAAGGTTGTCAGTTCAAAGAGAAAATTCTAGAAACAGATTGAGTGGCAGAGAGTATTACATAAATTTACCTTAAAGGTACATGGAATTTTGAAAACTCAATTGGCAGAGTAGAGAAATTATTATCTTTCTTGAAATATCAACATTATATTAAAAGTCATAAGCATGACCAAGAAGAAGGCCAGGACTTGCTTTTTATGATGCTTAGGTCCCAGAACTCATTCTTAACTAGGAGAAATTGCTTGGACATTTCTGAGAAAATCATGTTTCTGGCAGAGAGTAAAGATTCATTGGTGTGAGGGTCAGAAAAAGCTACAAACACAGTTACAGGCTGCAGACAGAATGGAGAAAGGAGAGAAGAGGTATAGTCATGAAGTCTCACAAACTCAGGACTTTTGGTAGAATTGGCACAATCCTAGATCATAGCAGAGAAAACAAGTGATGTTTAGCAGATTTCTATCCTGTCCTGAAATGCATCCCAAGAGGTTTCTGAAGATTTTCATGAGACAGAAAGCATTGAATTCTGTTTTTATCACTAGGCAATGAGTGCTAAAGAGATTATTTTTCTCCCCTTCTGGGCTAGTCAAGTGGGGAAATCCCTTTGGAGGCCGTAAGGGCTTGCACCTTTTTGTTCAGGAATGATTCTACCATCAAATTCTCTCTAGTCATTTACATTCCTTTTTATTTACATGGCAAATACTTTTGCTATTAGATTTGTGGGTTTTGCATGGTCCACAAATAGTGCTATAATGGCATTAATGAAGGGTTGGGCTATGATTTACAAAACTGATTAGCCAAAATAGTTCATCTTAAACTTGGGAAAATAGCAAAGATTTCCAGAAGCAGAGTTCTAAGAGGGATTTCAGGGGCCCAGTTACATTAACTTCAGTTCTTAAAGGATCTTGATTTCATTGGTTATGGGAATTCTCTTTATCAATATATTACACAACTTCTCCATGATAGTCAATCTCTATGATAGATTGATAGTCAACAAGCTCTTATTAAATACCTACTATGTGTCAAAAACTATGCTAAGCTCTAGGGACACAAAACTGACTCCCCAGAATAATCCTTGTTCTCAACAAATTCATCACTCCCACAGCCAACATGGTAACAAACCTTTCCAATTTAGCTGGCTTAATCTTCAGCCAATAAACATACAATTGTCTGTCACCTAGATACACTTAAACTTATTCCAATTTAAATGAGCTACCAAACCAGAGTTGGCACTCCAGTGGTCCAGTCTTCTAGAAAACTGGTGCCCACCCATGATAGAATGAGGCTCCAGAGTGCATGTTGCAAAAAACTTCAAAGTCATTAATGACTTAACTCCACAAGTAATTGTGTGATATCCATAAATTGAATTTATGTCCTGTGTCTAAGTTCAGCTTTTTTTTTTCATTTACTGTTGCCTCTACCACATGGACAATTGAAACTGTTTTAGTTCTGATTTCTGCATTTTTTGTTTTCAGTTGTGCAGCATTTGTGGTTTTCCATATCTAAAATGTAGTCCTTATTATTGTTTCATCATAATGATTTCATAATAAGCAAATGTAGGTGATAGTGACATATTGCACAACAGAGAGAATTTATTTAAGGTAGAAAAGCCAAGAAACAGGTAAAATAGGAAAACAATAATTTTTTGTTGCTTCAATGAATAGAATTACTATAGAGAAGCATAGGAAGCCTTAAATGAACTGATACAGAGTGAAGTAAGCAGAACCAGGAATATACAGAATGACTGCAACAATGTAAGTGGAAAAACCAATAAAATGGAAACATGCCATATCAAATGCTGGAAATGCATAATGACAAAAACTTGGCCCCAAAAAAGAGATGGGAAGGCTCTCTCCCATCTCTTTGCATAGGTGGGGAAAACTGAATATACCATATCAGCATACAATGTCAGACTTTTTCAATGTATAAGTTAGTTATACTGATTATTTTCTTTCTCTATTCCTTTCTATAAAAGCTGCTATTCTGGGAGGAACAAAGGAGAGAAAATATAGGTGATTTAAAAAGAAAAGATCAATATAGATATTTCCCTTATTTTTGTTTTTGTCAGTGTCTTACAACTACTAGATGCTTATTAAGTGTTAATTCATTAAAATGATATTGCGGGGACTGGAGTGATCAATTTAGTCCATTTTCTCCACCTACTCATTGAGGAAGTTAAGAGTCCAAAAGATTGCATAGTTTGCCCAAGGTCAAACTCCTTGTAGAAAGCAGAACTGAAGCTTGAACCCACATCTTTAAAAATGCAACCAGTGAAAGTAGTCAGGGTCAACAAGCCAAAAGGAAGTTTAAAATAAGCTGAATTTGAAGATCTGAGATATGAGACAGTCAGAGTCATCTGATGCCAATTGCATCTCTTTGGGCATTATTCAGTATTGAAGGTTTCAGGTAGCACTGTCTCTTCTGACCTTGACCTGGCCAAATTCCCATACCTGGTAGAGACATGATAGCCAGCATTAGTCAATATGATAAAAATGTATTATGAGGAGACAATGCATAATCCCATCATGCTTTTAAGTCACTACGGTCTGTGTTACGTCCAGTATGGGGCAGCTAGGTGGCACAGTGGAAAACTCACTAGACCTTGAATCAGGAAGACTCTTCTTCATGAGTTCAAATCCAGTCTTAAACACTGGCTGTGTAGCCCTGGAAAAGTCACTTAACTCTATTTGCCTCAGTCTCCTCATTCTTAAAATGAAGAAAGGAAATGTCAAATCACTCCAGTATCTTGGCCAAGAAAAGCTCCAAATGGGGTCATGAAGAATCAGACGTGACAGAAAAACAAATAAGTATGTCCAGTATAAGTTTAGTGTTATTTGTATTTGATTGTATCATAACTCATTGATTAATATTATAATTGCATATAGCGTTAAGTCAATTGTCCACAATACTGGATTAAGCAAAACAGTCCATTCTTTGACCATTCATGAGTTCAGAGTTTGAGGTATATTTTGATTCTGTGGAATGTACCAATTCCATGTAGTTCTTTCTTTTTTTAAAATTCATTCATTTATTTATTTATTTTGGGGGGGAGGGGGCAGGGCAATTGGGGTTACGTGACTTGCCCAAGGTCACACAGCTAATACATGTTAAGTGTCTGAGGTCAGAGTTGAACTTAGGTCCTCCTCACTCCAGGGCTGGTGCTCTATTCACTGAGCCACCTGGCTGCCCCCATGTAGTTCTTTCTAATAATCTCTTTTTAATAGCTATAATATGCCAAATAGTTTTAGGATCTTATTGAATCATATATTCTCTCTAAACTAATAATATTTATTCTTCTGTGTTTCTTGTCTATATCTTCTCAGAAGTTTCCCATAGAGATCCAACCAACATGCTATAATGGTCATGGGAATTTGAAGATCTTCTGTGCCCTTAATAAGCCTAAGAGAATTTGAAGACATTCCCTGCTTTGAAGACATACCCTGCCCCCTAATAGGCTGAATGCAATCACACGGACCCTGTGGAGGGAGAAGTTTGCTGAAGGAGCAGAGCCTGCAGGAAGCTGAGTTTCAGAGCAGTTACAGACTGGAGGGAGGAGAGGAAGCAACCAAGGGAGACAGATAGACCTGTGAGTAAATGTTGGTTTGTGGGAAGGTTAAAGAATGCTGTGGCTCCCTGTGCTGTTATGGCTTATTAACTTCTTTGCTACTATGATGGAATCAGCTTACTGGTTTGGGGATTTGGTTTCTGGTGTCTCAATAAATGTTTTGCTTCTCTCTTCTATATGGAGAGTCTCTTATATTTTGTGATTGAGTACTATGCCAACATATTTACAATGGCCATTGGTGCTGTGAATATTGCATTGGCTCTACAAATGCCAATGGCCTTCTTGTCTACATTTTCTCAAAAATTTCCCATAGGGGATCCAACCAACATGCCAATGGCCTTCCTTGCTTTCTTCTGACATACCAAGGATACCCAGGGATCATTCACTCAAGTTATCATGAGCTGCCTATAGGCAGCTAAGTAGTGCAGTGGATACAGTGTTTGCTGAGCCTCAGGTCAGGAAGATCTCAATTCAAATCTTTCTTCAGATACTTATTATCCATGTGATTTTGGACAAGTCACTTAACATGGTCAGAATCAAATGAGAAAATGTTTGTAAAAGTGCTTAGCACATTGCCTGGAACAATGTAAGTACTCAATAAATGCTCCTTCCCATCTTACCCATTATATGCCTGTCTTCTCTCAGTCTTGCCATGGACTAGTTCATTTTCTTTTTCATGCCCATAGTTACCATAAAAGATAAGTGCTAGTCTCCATGTTAATGACCAAAAAGAAACTAATTAGAAAGCCTAATGAGAAATTCAAAATTCCTTGTTCCTAATTTCTTAGTTCTGTCATATTTAGATTTGATAAGAATTTGTGTAGAGAGGGGAAGGGACAATTGAGAATGGGTTTGCTTGCTTCAACTCCTTGTGTTCTTCTTGTCTTGTGAAATGAGATAAAATAGGAGATGTAGATAATTAAGAGTGGTGAATGTGGATGGGACAAGTGAAAAATGTCCAGAGAAAATATTTTTGCATATTAGTAGAAAATGGTTATATTTTAGGCAAGTTAAGCTATGTAATTATCAATCTAGATAATTCAGACTCCTGAAATTCAATTTTAGCTAATTCAATTGTCTTAAAATTCATAGGAACACAGCTTTAAAATTGGAAGAAACCTTATAGTCCATTGAAGCCAACTCCTTTACTTTGTGGATGAGGAAACTGAGGCCCAAAGGGGGTTAAGTGACTGTCCAGGGTCACGCAAATAATAAACAGTTGGAACAGGATTTGAACCAAGGTCTTCCTGACCCCAAGTCTAGTGACACATCCACTATAAGTTCTCCTAGAAAGTGTTAGCTGTCAATATAATTTTGTTCTAAGGCATCATGATGTGGGCAAAAGAACTGCGCTGCTGTTTCTATTAACCAGTTATATGATTTGGAGAAAGTCAGTTCTCTCTAAATCTCAATTTCTTCGTGTTTAAAATTAAGAAATTCAGGATTATTTTGAGGTTATAGTAGAGGATTTCCACGGCCCTAAAATGCTATGATCCCATTCATTTTTTTATCTGAACTGAAAAAGGCAAAGTGTGCTATAGTAAAAACAGAGAGAGAAAAGAGAGAGAGAGAGAATTAAATCTTGATTCAAAAGATCTACGTTTAAATACTGAGCCTTCTATGACTGCGCAAGTCACCTCCATTTCTTGAACTACTTGGTGTTTGGGTTTTTTTTTTAAATAACAGACATTTATCTGTCAAATTAAAGGTTGGACTAGATGATCTCTAAATTAAGTAATAAAGACCATGACCTCAAGTCCTCAAATAAGGATGTATTTTGTATCAGCTCTTTTGCACAATTGTTGAAGGTAGAAGATGTATTCTTGAAAGTCCCACCAATCATAATAGGAACAGTACCTGTAGGGGTCTTCTGCCATGTAGAGTAGGCTAATTCTTTTTTGAAAAGACAATATCAGAGAGTTGCCTGACCCAAGAGGCTAAAGTTCAAGCCATGCTGCTGTTTACTTGGCTTTCTGGTCAACAAATATCCCAAAAGGGGCAAGGCCATGTGGAGTCAAGGCCTTTTAGATTTAGTGATGTCACTCAGCCACACGCCCTGCACAGCTGGCCAGGCCCACTTCTGTATGGCGACAAGGAGATGGTAGCAGAGAGGATGTGAATGTGTCTCAAATCTTATATAATTTGTTAGTGTTATTCAGTTTTTTCAGTTATGTATGACTCTTTGTGACCCCATTTGGGGTTTTCTTGGCAAAGATACTGGTGTGGTTTCCCATATCTTTCTCCAGCTCATTTTTCAGAGGAGGACATTGAAGCATTAAGTGACTTGCCCAGTGACACACAGCTAGTAAGTGTCTGTGGCCAGATTTGAACTCAGGTCTTCCTTACTCCAAGTCTGGCACTCTATTCACTATACCACTTATCTGCCCATCTGAGATAATACTACCTTATTGAGTATCCTTTCTATGCTATGGTTAAGTATACTCCTTGTATTAACTGTTGAATAACCAATATGTGTTTCATTGAGTCTGAGTTAAGCCTGGTCTTTTATAACAGTCCTCTACAAGCACTAGAAGATTCTATCAAGCTAGCAAGATATTGATCAGGGGTATACTAGTAAATATTTAATAAATAATTGAGCTCTCTAGGAGGAAAAATGTATGTACACACACTTTTACATTTATTCTGCATTATTAAACTTTCTTAAGCCTAGACACCAATCAACAAAACAATAAACCAAGCCCTGATTTGTAGCAATCGGGGATTTTCTGAGATTTAAGTGTTGATAATAAAAATTTAGCAATAGCTTTCCAAGCTTTTAGAGCTGGCTCCAGCACACCCCTGGCTTTGGTATAGCCTAGTGGAAGACTATATGCCTACTGTCTCCAATCCAAATTAGGTGACTTCACAGAGGTTCATCACCTGGTTGATAATAGGATGACAATTTTTTTCAACTACTGCAGTTATCAATGAGCGTATAGAAAATATGCTTTTAAAGATGGCAGCATAGAAGCAGCAAGGTTTTGCAGCTTCCACATAGCCACCTCAAATACCCATAAAATATGACTAAACAAATTTTAGGGCTCCAAAACTCATAAAAATACAGAAAAACACACCCCCCACTGAAGGCATCTCAGCAAGAATGGCTCATCACAGCACGTTGGGAGCTGGAACCAGCCCAGCCTGAAACTGGGGCTTGGCCCCGAGGTGGTCAGGACGAGCCGCAGCTGGAGCCTTTAGGAAGAGTGGATCAGCAGCAGCTGTGGCAGTTTCCAGAATTATCAAGCCATAAGAAAGAAGGACAAAGTGAAAGGTTAGTAGAACTCAGCTAAATTTGGGAGAGAAAAGCAGTCTGGCTGAACTACCTCCAGGGCAAGGAAGTGGCAGAAGTGGCAGCCCTGCAGCCACCTCCACATGGCTACTTCAGAGCTCCTGGCCTGCAGACTGCAAGGGGGCCAAGCGATCGTTCAGAGGCCAAGTGCTCTTGTGTTGAGCGGCCTGGATACAGATTGCGGTCTTGGGTGGTGGTCCTGGGGTGCGTTTTCAGTGAGTCAAAGCTGGTGGGGGCTGCAAAAAAATGGCAGCCTCTTAATAGCTCTGGCAGCTGTGAAAACCCCAGCAATTTGAGACAGAGCTCTCCCCTCTGGAAGCAGAGTTCCACAGAGCTAAAAATTCAAGTAATTGATTGGCAATATGAGCAGGCAAAGGGAGCAAAGTAAGAACAGCAATCAAACTCTAGATTCCTTCTTGGGAGACGAAAAGGATCAAAGCATGGAACAGGAGGAAGACAACACTGTCAGAAATTCCACACCAAAAGCTTCCAAGAAACATGAAGACTTCCTACAAGCCATAGAGCAGCTTAAGAAAGATTTTGAAAACCAAATAAAAGAAGTGGAGGAAAAACTGGGAAGAAAAATGAGCATGATGCAAGAAAATTATGAAAAGAGAGTCAACAACCTGACTGAAGAAAATAACACCTTAAAAAATAGATTAACTCAAATGGCAAAAGAGGCCCAAAAACCCAATGAGGAGAAGAATGCCTTAAAAAGTTGAATTTGCCAGATGGAAAAAGAATCTCAAAAGCTTTCTGAAGAGAATAATTCCTTCAAAATTAGAGTGGAGCAATTGGAAGCAAATGACTTTATGAGAAATTGAGATACTATTAAACAGATCCAAACAAATGAAAAAATAGAAGGCAATGT
>CM053580.1:467663184-467680013 GCA_028627135.1 Pseudochirops cupreus
ATCAGTCTCTCACAATATGCCCACTGTGGAGATGGTCTGTGTAATTACACATGTACAGCTTGTATTTAATTGCTTGTCCTTCCAGTGGGGGTTGGTGATGAGGGAGGAAGGGAAAGAATCTAGAATTTAAAGTTCTATAATTAAATGTTAAAAATATATATTTATATATATAATAATTATTATTATTATTATTAACTACATCCAACTAGGAATTCAGATATACAGGCACTGTGGTAGGGAGATCCATCCTGCCCCACCAGAAAGTCAGAGGGGTGAGGGGGAGAACATAGGAGAGAGAAGATTGGGGGAGGGGATGTACAGTGGGATGGCTGTCTTGAGGTATTGGGTAGGGGAAAGATGGGGAGAAAATTTGTAACTCCAAATCTTGTGGAAATGAATGATGCAAATAAGAAAATAAATAAATTAATTTATTAAGAAAAAAAAGAAAATATGCTTCTACATTGATGCAGAGTGCAGGTTCTTGAATTTAAAACATTGATCTCATGACATAAAGCTATCAAATAAAGGTCTGGGCACACTTTGGGAGTGTTTCTCTTACTCACAATATTTTGGAACTTCACAATCTGACATGGCCCAGAGTCTTATCTCCAACTTCCCTTGTAGTCACCTGGTTCACCAGTCTCAGAGATAGAGATGGTCTATTTAGGACAAAGAAAATCATTCTTGTCTGTCAATATTGAGTCTGTCAAGGAGAATGGAAGCTCCTTGAGGTTTAGGCATTGTTGTTGAACTTGTCTTTGAATTGTGTTCCCTGAGCCTAGTATAGTGCCTTACATATGGTAGCTAATAATCTTTGTTGAATTGAAGTGACAAAGTCTCATGCTGAACTCGCTGAAATAAAATCTTACCCTAAGCAATCCTTGCCAAAGACCTAAAGAACTCTAGTCACAGTGATGGCCTGGTTAAGTATTGCCTCAGGTGTGGTCCTTATCACATGCCCTATACTAAGATATTGTGACTTTTTGTGTAGTTTGGATTCTCTCTGCCAATACTACTTAGCCCCCAGCAAATGACAAAGTAGTTACTATATCCCATTACCATGTCCTATCACAGTCTGTAGAGCAGTTCTATACATTGGTGTTCTCTTCACTATTTCCATTCATGCAACCTATCCATTTCTATCACTCTCAGATAGGGTTCCTTAGATGGCAATCAGGTCTATTGAGAGACCCAGAACTTCTCTATCTTAGTGGAGACATGTGGACTATCCCTGGACCATCTCTTCATACAGTACCAGACTCTGAGTTTCTCCCTTATTCACACTACAATTCTGCTGATCTTTGATCATAAAAAAGCATGACTAGCAGCCAGAAATGCATAGTCTCTTACAACTTCCAAATGAGTCTCCCTTCTTTTTTTTTTTTTTTGGAGGGCAATTGGGGTTAAGTGACTTGCCCAAAGTCACACAGCTAGTAAGTGTGTCAAGTGTCTGAGGCTGGGTTTGAACTCAGGTCCTCCTGACTCCAGAGCCAGTGCTCTGCGCCACCAGCTGCCCCTGAGTCTCCCTTCTTAACATCAGTTTGGTTCAGGGGGATTCCACCCTTTCGTATCCTTTCTTCTCAATATCTGAGAAGCAAACTGTGCATTTCAGCAACTCTCATGACTCTAACTCAGGGGGTCTTATCTTTTTATTGTATCATGGACCTTTTTGGTAGGCAGATGAAGCCTATGGAGATCTTCTCAGGATAATATCTTCAAATGCATAAAGCAAAATGTATAGGATTACAAAGGAAACCAATTATATTGAAATCCAAATGTAATTTTTCTTTCCCATTCAAATTCACGGATCCCCTGAAATCTTCCCATGGACTCATGCCCTAAAGACTTATCAAGATCCCCACCCTTAACTCCCTCCCCCCTTCTTCCCACCACCAATTGTCACTTTGGCCACAGCAGTCCTTGTAGAGTCAACTGGATGTGGTTACTCAAATGACCTGAGCCCATGTCTCCACTCCAGGTTAGGGAGGATGGGACCCAGGTGAGAAAACCAAGGACTGTCACAGAATGGTCTCCTCTACCAGGGAAAATACAGCTTCATAGCCCTCTTTATATCCTTATTTGGGAAACTGAGATCTTCCTGGTCGGATTATAGAAAAATAGAGCATATATATGAGATTCCATTTTTTCCTTACTTCATTTTGTGCTATGTGAGTCTCTTCCCCAAAGCTGATCACACAATAGTATGAAATAATATCCTTTCAGGTAGGTCTCTCCCATCATAATCCATCCTTCCCTCAGCTACCAAGGTAATTTTTTTAAAAGCAAAAGTCTGACTCTGCCATCCCCTTGCTGAATGAGCACCTGTGGCTCCCTATTACCCTCAAGATCAAATATAAAATGTTTTGCTATTTTCTTGACATGTCTTTTTTTTCTTTTCTTATTTAATATTTAAGTTTAATGTTTAAATTTAAAATGTTTAAACTTTAATATTTAAATTAAAAATGTGTTTTTCTTTTCTTATGTATTTAAGTTTTAGTATTTGTCGAAAATCTAAAAAAATTTAGAAAGATCAAATACAAAGTGCTTTGTATGACATTTAAAGCTGCTCACACCCTGGACCCTTTATACCATTCTGATCTTGTACTTTACTCCCCTCCATGCACCTTAGGAATCAGCTACATTGACTTCCTTGCTGTCATGCACCCAGGATATTCAGTCTCCTGCCTTTACACTGGCTATCACCTCTGCCTGGAATGCTCTAGCTCCTCTTAATGACTCATTTTTCCCTGGTTTTCCTCAAGGCTCAGTTCTCAAATCTTAACTTCTCTGGCAGGACTTTGGTAGTCTCCTACCACACCCAGCTCCTCAATTGCCAGTACCTTCCCTTCTCAGATTGCCTTCCATCTACAGTTTATACATCTTTAATGTTGTCATCCCCATTAATACCTGATCACCATGAGGGCAGGGATTGTCTTTACCTTTCTCTGTATCTCCAGTGTTTGAGCACAGTATTTGGCACAGAGTCAGTACTTAATAAATGCTTGTTGACCAGAAATCTGAAGCAATCTTACAAATATTAATTTGCAAACTGACATAAGCCATACAATCTGCATTGGCCTGTCCTTCTACACACTTGTCGCCACCCAGATTCTCCTGACACATTGCAAAGCCCCATTCTCTCCCCATTTGTACAACAAAAGTACAGAGATGCAACAGAAAAACACAGATGCTAATCCTGTCTCTATGAATTGTTTATGAGATTTATCATCCTGGGTTCATTTTGAAAGCTTCATGATGTCATCAACGTGGTTACTTCTCTCCACACACTTCCCCCCAGCCCTACCCTAGGTGTCCAGGCACAAATAGTAAAGCCAGGCAGTGAAAGAGGTAAATTAGCCCTCAGTCTCCCCCCCACCCCCGGAGCCCTTTATAAGACAGAAGAGGTCTAGAACAATCAGGACTAGGGATGTTCCTGGCGTCATCTCACTCTCCCACTCCGGCTGATGGACAGATAATTTTGCTAATATACTCTATGGAACTTGAGAAAATCCATTCTCATGTATATTGTAAAGGCAGAAGTGATGAAAAATTCATATTAGTATTAATAATGACGTCCCTGGAACAACGAAGGAACAGGGACTGAAAGAGAATTACATTTTATTTTTTAAGGGACAAGAGTATCAGTGTTGGAATGACACTAGTTTCCAGCATCAGAAGGTACTTCAGTAACATCTTTGTTTAGTAGCCTACATAGCAATAAATGCCAATAAACTAGAGATGGCAGAATATAATGACCATCCTCCCAAACCAGCCTGCTTTAAATGTGCTGCGTGTTTATAAAGAAGTGGACTTGCAATATTAATGCAGTCCTATATTTATAATTCTTTATGCATTAGAAAATCAAGTTGGGAGGTGGCTTTGTTGGAGGAGACTAAAGAAAGCAGCTTCAAGGAAATCTATAGAATTCTCTCTATTGCAAAGGATACCCTCAGTCAATAGTCAAATATTTATACAGTCAAAAATAATCTTTACTGGAAAAGTCCTAATTTCTAATTATGATTACATTCTAATAGGGGAAACAAATATATCTAATAATGTATAAAGCACAATTGTAAAGGGAATAAATACAATGTTCTCATATTAATGTGGTTAAATGCAAGGTAATTTAGGACAAAGGAAGACATCGAAATTATTCAGGGCTATTAGTAAAAGTTGTGCTAGTATCCAGATAGACCCCTGGACTCCGGAACGCCGCAGTCCTGAGCCCTACTTGGTCTAAGACATAGTCAAGCATGCAAGGAAAGTGGCTTATAGACCACAACATAGGAACAGTATTAACGGTGTACCTAACCCATATTTAATGATTCCCTCTAGAGACTGATCTTGCGCTTTTAAGGAGGAGGATTTGGGGATGCCACAGAATTAAGTAAAGATGCATTGGTCATTGATCAGATGTGAAAGGCTGTGAGATACAATATCAGTTGGCACAGACTATAAAGCTAGCAGGTTTTTCTTCTTCAATAAGTTTTTTTTAAGTAGACATACAAATGTCATCATATGATGATTCAGCTCAGAACTTTCTGAATTAAGTGAATAATAACACTGAAATATGATAGAATTATTACATGTTTAGCAAAGGGAATATACCACATGTAGCAAGGAGCAGGCTCAGTAGGACCAATGCCATGGCCTCATCCAAAGGTCTTTGTGGTTCTTAGTCAAGAATCAGTGATTCTCCATTGAATATGCATATTCCCTGACCCCCTCGTTTCCTTCCATGTGTGATCCCTCCCCCCATGGATACAAAGGATCCATTGTTCCTTACACAGTTCTCTACACATGTTGCCTTTAGGCTTATCTCTTCTACCAACTGCTGACAAGGTTAGGGATGGGGGGCCAAAGCCTGGCCAGAGGAAAGAGAATATTGTGAGTCAGACCCAGAGGCAAGATAAAAGCTCATGTCACCAAATCTTCATTCAGGCGGAACCAGGACACCATCTATATTTGTTGGTGCTCCAGGTTTAAGGGGAAAATATTTTCTTATTAATTTTCTTACTATGTTGTTTCATTAAATGCCTTTGCTGAGAACTAATCATGTCCTCTGGCTGACTAGTAAATGTAAATACACCTATGGGAACTCATGAGCTATAATTTTGAATGACTAGAGACCCATAGAGACTTTGAACCTGAAGTAGGATATACAGGAAAACCCATGACTTGAGCAGAGGTACATGTAAGTATGTGTATACACATACACATAGGTGGATGTATGTAACTGCATGTACATGCATATGTTCTTATATGCACATATATGTACACATTTATGCATATATACCTATATATACATATGTGTGTATACATGATACATACATACTTTAAAGGATCTAGATATAAGCCCTACTATGCGCCTACTCACTGAGCCCTTTGCCTCTCCCGACAAAGTTACGGGTGAGGGGCCAAAGCCTTGCCACAAGAAAGGGAACATTGTGAATAAGACTCAGAGAGGCAAGATAAAAGTTCATTTCACCAAATCTTTATTCAGTCAGAAGCCAGGACTCTATCTCTCCCTTCTGGGCAATAGAGGACACATACCACTCTTCAGAATGAATGTGTTCTTGAACTGGCCTTCTGCTATTTGAGACCTAAAAATTTCAAGTTGTGAGTATTCAAAAGAGTCTTGATTCAGAAATTATGCTTATGTTTTGTTTTGTCCTTGTCTTGCCTTTCACTCTTTCCCCTTGCTCTGGTTGCTGGAAGGCAGGGCGGGAGGGAAAGGGGGGAGGGGGAGACCCAGAACATCATCATTTCTACAGTCTCTGTCGCTCCGTGTTGCCAATTCCAATTTGCTCAGAGTCCCACAAAGCAGATATAGGAAGGAAAGGGCCTGGGGCCATGGCATTATCACCCTCATGCTCCCCAGGGACAGACTGAGAGCTTATGGGGAGCTCTCCTCAGGAAAGATGGAAAGCAGCATCTCAGGGGCCCAATTATTCACTGGAGCTGCTGAAATGAGAAGATTTGTGTTTGCGGCCTAGCTGGCCTAGAAATAGTAACCCATTCGTATACATTTGGATCTATTGGAAACAAAATTTGTCCTTGGAAGGAAAGAAAGCCTGACTAGTGAAGAAATCAAACTCCTGTGGGTTTCATGGAAGCATAGACAGACTGCATTCATGGACACAAGGGGCAATTGAGTGAAGGGGAAAATACCCTGAATTGGAGTTGCAGGACCTGGGTTCAAATCCCAGACCTGCCACATGCCACCTGTGTGATCTACACCTCAGATTGCAGATTATGAATCTGTTAAATGAGGTGTTTGGGCTCAATGGCCTCTGAGGTCCCTTGTAGCTCTACATTTGTGATATTAGCCTTCAGAGGTACACAGACAGTCCACGTTCATGTGCACATAAGGAGTCAGATCTAGACTCAGAGAACCAGGGTTCGAGTACCTGCTCTGCCACTTAATGTCTGTGTGACCGTCTATGCCTTTTGGCAGGTAGGCCCCTATATCTGGAATATTCTCCCCTCCCCCAGTAGAATTCCTAACTTCCTTCAAAGCACAATTCATCTGCCCTATTTCAAACTAGGTCTTTCCTGATGCCCCTCACTTATTAGCATCCTTGCCCTTTTGAAATTAATTTTCCATTTCTCTGTATACCTGAGATTATAGAGCTACATACAAAGCTGAAAGCTACTTTAAATGTTATCCAGTACAATTCTCCCATTTTACAGATAAGGAAACTGAGTCCCAGAGAGTTTAAGTGAATTGCCTAAGGCCACACAAGCAGTAAGGACCAAAGCTGAGATTCAAACCAGTATTCTTTGGCTCCAAGCTCACTCCGCTGTAACATGCTGGAGAATGGAAGCTTTCTGAAGGCAGCGGCTGTTTTGTTTTTGTCTTGTACCCTCATTGCCTAGCATAGCACCACTCACATAGTAGGTATTTAATAATAGATTCTTACTTGTTGAATTAAAATGGAGATAATAACACCTTCCTTCAGCACCTCATAAATCTGTTATGGAGAAACAAAAGAGATAACAGATGTAAAAGTACCTTGTAAACTGTAATATTCTTAATAGCAACAATTGATTGGTTCTGAATCTATATATTGTTGGTGCCTCAAGAAGCTAAAAGAGTATCACCTTTGGAAATAAGATTCATAAGGTCTTATCTTAAAAGAGATTCTGAACCAATGTATGGGTAAAAATTAAATGTACTAAGCACCAGAAACTCATGGATTCAAACCACATTTGTTTAGTGAATATCACCTATTCACATGGTAACAAAATTAAACAATCAATAAATAAGCATTTATTAAGCACCTACTATATACACTGTACTAGCCCTTAGAGGCAGTTAGGTGGCAGTAGATAGAGTGTTGGGCCTGAAATTAGGAAGACCTGAGTTCCAATCTGGCCTTAGACACTTACTAGCTGTGTGACCTTGGACAAATTACTTAACTTCTCTTTGCCTCAGTTTCCTCATCTACACAATGGGGATAATAAAAGTACCTACCTCCCAAGGTTCTTGTGAGGATCAAATGATATAACAATTGTAAAGCACTTAGCAAAGTGTCTGGCACATGGTAAGTGCTATGTGAATATTATTGAGGATGATGAGGATGATGGAACAAAGACAAAAAATGCTCTTCAGGAGGTTATATACTCATAGTGGGTTACAACACATTTGGTAGCCAAGGAAAGGGTATTTTGGTCTAGTTTGTCACAGAGTTGTTGAGGGAACCATATGGTAGTGGACTGCCAGGTTCTTTCAAGGAGCAATGATAGTACTAATCAGAGTAAGAGCAAGACATGGAAAAGGGGGTGGAATACTGCAGTGGGAATGGGAATTTGAAGATCTTCCCTGCCCCTTAATGACCCTAAGGGAATGTGAAAACCTTCCCTGCTTTGAGAATATACTCTGCCTCCAATTGGCTGAATGTAATTACATGGAGCCTATGGTAAGAGGAGTTTGCTGAAGCGTGGAGCCGAGCCCACAGGAAGCTGGGAGTCAAAGCCAGACTAGATGGTTGGGGAGAGAGCACGCCTCCCAGAGAGACAGAGAGGTTTGTGAGTAAATATTGGGCTTATATTGGTTTGTAGGAAGGCTAAAGGATTCTATGACTCTCTGTGCTCTTGTGGCTTATTAACTTCTTTGCTACTTTGATGGAACCAGTTTACTTGTTTGGGGATTTGGTTTTCTGGTGTCTGAAATAAATGTTTTGCTTCTGTCTTCTATATGGAGAGTCTGTTACATTTTGTGATTGAGCACTGTGCAGGTATATTTATAATGATCATGGACACTGTAAATATTGCATTAGCACCACAAGTACCTACATGGTGGTAGAAAAGATAACAGTGACCTTGCTGGAAGACCCTGATGTACTAATGAATGACAGAACAGGATGTGAGGTATGCTCTGTGGCAAGATGATTATCATCTACACAAGTCACAAAGCTGATATAATATTATAATATAATGTCTTCAGATGATCACAGTCTGGATAAAGGATTGTGCATACCCTAAACTAATTAGCCTGAGTTATTGATGTGTATACATTTTAAAAAAATATTCCATTAGATCATGCAACAAACCAATCGATTCATTACACAATAAGACTTTTGCTTTGGCCTCTAGGAGGACCATTAAAACTCATCTCCATAGCAGCTAGATGAAACCACTGAGTCAGTACTTGTAAGTTTGTGTGGTGCCTTGCCCTAAATCTTCAATGCTCTCAGGCTGGAGACGTCTTAGACACCATCAGCTCAAATATTCCACCACTGGACAATACTACATTCCTGGTATCCTTTTAATACCATGTGGACAGTAAAGTTATCATCCAGCTATAGGTAATCTTTATCATCCTAATGGCTTCTCAGGGCCATATGGGTAACATATTTATTTTACTGAAAGCCTCTAAGTGTCTATATAATGAGAGTGACTTGTCACTGGCTAAATTCACATATTAAAAACAAACTGTGATTAGTCAAGAGAAAGAGAATGATGTTGCCCTCTGGTTTCAGCTTGGGGCTCTTCAGATTCATTTCCATAAAAGACCTAAAGCATTCTGGGCTTCTTAAAATCTACAGGAGTTCCCCCCTACTTAAAGTTCTTTGGAATAGCTTACGTGGTTTGGGAATACAGGATACCCATGAGGAAATGAAGAAAGGGATGTCTAGCTATAAGTCAGACTGAGATTTCAGACAGAGATATTGCCCCTTGCAGGCAACGAGCTGAGGATGAAAGAAAGATTTAAGCCAAAGTGTGATATGTAGTTACCCAAGGCTAGTTTGTGTTCCATGGATTATGGCTCCTGCAGGTAAGAAATCAGTTTCTAGAAATTGTTTTGTTTATTTATTTATTTATTTATTTTGACAAGGGTGAAATCTGAGGACAGATAGATCCTCCCTCTGGTCTCATAGAGGAATAGCCACAAAGGTTTTTGTTTGTTTGTTTTTTTCTCTAGATCAATGACTAAATCAATGGAAATTTTGACTTTTTAAGAACAAAGCAAAACAAATGAAAAAAGCTATGGCCAGAAAGTCGACAGCTTTAAGCCAAAAGAAATTTGGGAAAGCTGACTTTTCCTCTTGTGGGAAAGAAGTAGCACCTCAACTGACAACTTTAGCCCAAGCCAATAAATTTCTGCCACCAGCAGTGACAGTGAGACTATAAGAGCACCATTGAGAAGTAGCCATGCTAGAACAACAGGAAGAGGACATGACCCACTCATAGGTCTGACAAAGACTACAAGCCCAACAGAGACGTCATTGCACATGAGACTAGCAAAGAGTAGGCATAGGAGGAACAGCAAAATGACAATTCCAGAAGGCATTGGTGATTCTTTAGTGTTGGAGGTGTGAGTTAACGCTCCACACATTTGCCCTGGTCAGATGTGCTCTCCATGTGTATGTCCCTACATGTTTTCACAATGGCTATAAGTCTTCCCTATGTTTGTTCCTCTCCACATATATTCCTTACATCTTTTCACTAATAGCATATGAATTTGTAGGAGAGCATATCTAAGGATTATCAATAGAAATGCTTTATTGCTACTTTTCTTACTACGTTCTTTCATTAACTACCTTCATTTAAAACTAATTGTGTCTTCTGGCTGACTAGTAAAAGTAAATACATCAGTAGGGGTCTCATGGATTATGGTGCTGAGCAGATACTGACCTACAGAGTGTCTTTGAACCTTGAGTAACCTTGTCTGGGAGAACCACTGTGTGGGAAATGCACAAATACATGAAGGAGCTGGGATTTCATCAGTGTTAGAAACCCTACAAGCCACTTCCTTCACCAATGCAGGTCACAACCTTTCTCTGGTTTAGTAGTCCTGGGAGTTGTTTGAAATACATAGAGGTTCTAATTTGCCTAGGGACATACCACAGAACTTGTAAGTGTTAGAGTTAGACTTTGAATCCAGGTCTTGCTGATTCTAAGCCTGGCGTTCTATTCATTATGTTTTTCCTCCTCCTTACCTGATTCTCTTTTTCCTTGCCTCGTTCTCTGTCTCCTCTCCCCTCCCTTACCTGTCTTCCCCTTCCTTTCTCTTTGCTTTCTTCCTTTTCTTCCACTGTTCCTCTCTCCTCTCCCTCTTTCTCTTCCTCTCTTACTTTCACTCCTACTTAACAAATCCTTTGGGAGATTTAAATGCGAGTCTTCTGCTTTTGAAAACAAAAACTTGAAGAGTAAGTTAACTGAAACAAATATCCTTCCATCTCGGAAGAACAAGAAATTATGATCAGAATGGAAAGTGTCAAAGTTAAAAGATTGTAAAGATACCCATAGATAAGAAGGGAGATGACAAGAAAACATCAAGGTGCCCACGAAAAGTTCAAATCATGAGGCCCAGATGAACTAAATCCCAAGGCATTGAAAAAAATGGAGGATGAAATTGCTTGGAATAGTTATAGTTATTATAAGACTGGGGAAATGAGAATGTCACATAGCTAGGTAGTGTCAGAACTAGAACTTAGAAAAAGAATTCCTGACTCCCATCTCCAGTGTGATTCTAGGATGCTATAATCCCTTAAAGAGCTACTGTTCAAATGACAGAACCCAGAGTAACCATTAATGAGTTCATTTCAACATGGAAGGAAGTCTCCAGTAGAGTTCCCCAAGGCTCTGTCCTTGGCCTGTGCCATTTAAGTTTTTTATCATTGACTTAGATGAAGTTATTATGACATGTGTATTAAATTTGACAGTGATATAAAGCTGGGAAAGATAAGTAGCATATTATCAAATGAAATCATCTATGTAGAGGACTTCACAAACCTTAAAGTGCCATATAAATGTCAGATGTTATTGAATGACAAAGTCTGGATCCAAAAAAGATCTCAATGGGCCAGAATATAAGGTTAAATCTAAAGTCATGAAGTTCAACCAAGATAATTGTGAAGTCCGACACTTGTCTTTGAAAAGAGTCACAAGCATATTTTCAATGATTTGTAGGGAAAAGATCTAGTGTCCCAAAAGCTTACTGTGAGTCAGTTTTGTGATATGGTGACCAAAAAAGCTATTATGATCCTAGGCCAAATTAAAAGAGGCATGGTGTCATGAATTAAAGAAGTAATGAACTCTGCCCTCTCCTGCCTTTACTTGGTCAAAAAAAAGATAGGACATTCATACAAAAGTATGTAACTGACATGTTGTCTTATAAGCATATTTAATAATCAGTTATTCTGGCTAGCAAATGATGCAAATTCTAGACTATAAATATATGACTCATATTTTGGTTTTCATGGGATATGTATAATTCAGTACTCATTCAACATGTATTTATTGGACTCCTTCATGCACCTATACTAAAGTCCTAATTCTTGATCACAGCATGGACATGACTCTAAGTTGAAGGTTATTTGTAAAGGAGGAGTTCTGGCAGATGCTACCAAGAGGGGAAGGTTGCGACTACTGGTCAGGTAATGGAATCAGTATCTCTTGTCTATGGACCAGACAATTTAAGTTTGAAGAGATTCATCATCTTATGTTGATATTACACACAAGCACACACACACACACACACACACACACACACACACACACAGATATCT
The DNA here is from genome assembly GCA_028627135.1 of Pseudochirops cupreus. Classification (NCBI taxonomy): domain Eukaryota; kingdom Metazoa; phylum Chordata; class Mammalia; order Diprotodontia; family Pseudocheiridae; genus Pseudochirops; species Pseudochirops cupreus. The sequence continues at coordinate 467,675,202 of CM053580.1, forward strand.
ATCTGTCTGTCTGTCTGTCTATCTATCTATAAAACATGTAAAAATACACATTTTGGGGGTTGTATTCCACAAGTACCTCTAATAATAAATATATGGTATAGGCCTAGATAAAATATGTGTATTGGGGTATATAAGAGTTTGTGTATGTGTGCGTGTGTATGTTATAGATATATAAATTATGCATGTGTGTAGGTATATACATATATACATGTATGCATATCTTTTCTATGTATATTATATATACATATATGTATGTGTGTGTATATATATAAACACATACATATTTGTTTGTCCTTCATTCTCAAAGAAGACCACGACATCAGGAAGGTGATGCCATGATTAAAGTGAATTGGATTTAAGTGAGGGAGGGCTGTACGAAGTCACCAGCCTCACTCTCTGCTCTGGAGCCATATACACATACACATACATACAGCATTTCTGTAATACCTGCTACTACCTACTTCACTGAGAGACTGCAGTTTGAAGGATGGGAAAAGCCCCACGCTAAGTATATCATTTCAAGGATTGAAGCTTCATGTAGGGCTTTGTTCTAGATTTTATTGGTGCTATAGAGTAAACTAAGACATGGTCTCTGTCCTTGAGCTTTAAGACAGAACACGATAGAGTATCATATAAAAGCCACAAGTCCTTCAGAAATCCCAAAGAGGTAGTGATCATATCAGACTAAGGTGTTCAAGGAAATATTCATGGAGTAGATGGAATTGGAACAGGCCTTTGAAAGATGGGTTAGAGTTCATTAGCAAAGGAAAGAAGGAGAGGACATTCTTGGTGTCAGGAACAAAATTGTGTTCATTCTGGTTACGGCTTAGAATCCATGTAAGATATTAGGAGAAGGCAATTTTGGGAAGGCAGATTATGACCAGGTTGTGAAGGACCTAAACTGTTAGGTTATGAAAGTTTTGGAGCAAAGGAATGGCAAGATTAAACAGATTTTTAGAAAGTCCTGTAATAGTTCAGGAGCCCTATAACAGAGGGCAACTCTGTAAGGCAACTCCATTGCTTAAGGGTTTCCCCACAGGAATTTCCCTACAGCAATAAAATCCTACACATAGACCAGTGGTTCTCAACCTGTGGGTCGCGACCCTTTTGGAGGTCGAATGGGGTAGCCTACGACCATGGGAAAACACATATTTCTGATGGTCTTAGGAACCGAGACACCTCCTCTACCCATCTCCAGGCGAGTCCACCCACATGCAGATATACCCACATAGGAGTATTAAAGGGTTGCGGCATTAGGAAGGTTGAGAACCACTGATCTAGACCATATATATGTATCTATGGGTGTATAAGTGTACACATATGTATGTAGATGTGTATATGTTGTAGATAAGTAAATATATATTTGTATATATGTGTATACATGCATGCATACATACAATATACATACATGGATGAAAAAAATGCTTTTCTCTAACCGCACCATACTTTCTTGCTACTAGGGCTGTATTAATTTTCGCTTGGGTTGCACCTATATACAGCACACACACACAAACAGCTAATTATTGAAAATGCATATCCCTCTGATGATTGAAAGACTTTCTCTTTCAAGAAGGTGATGCATTGAGCTAACTCCAGAAGGAACTGATGAGTTTTCTGGGCCCTTGATCAAAATTTCCTTCTTAATTTGTAAAGAACAAAGATGATTCAAACTGAGAGTGAAAGGGAGTCTAATGAGAGTTGGCCAGCCCTTCCTCATTCTTGTAGAGAATATGGATTTGTTGAATATTTTCCAATCACAGGCCATGTAAAGCCTTTGATCTTGCCCCCACCCTTCAAAGTGTTGCTGCTTTGATTTGACTTTAGCAATTGAGGGAGTTAGATGGGATTGTCTTGCCCTGGAAGGGATTCTGTGAGCATAGATTTAGAGCTAGAAGTACCTTGGGGATCACTTAGTCTGACCCACTAGCACAGGAAGAATCTGAAACCCAGAAAAGTTAAATGATTTACCAAAATTCTCACAGATAGAAAGCAGTAGCACTAGGAATGCAACCCAGTTCCTCTGTCTCCCGATCTAGTAGAATTTATTCATGGGAATCCAGACTAAATGCTGGGAACAATGAACCAGGACAAAATAATGTATGTAAAGCTCTTTGGAATTCCCAGTGCATGAATGGAAGAATTCATGATTTCAGCACTGTGGGAAAATAGTGGTGTGGGAACAGGCTCCACAAACAAATTGCCTGAGACACATGAAGGTTAAGTGACTTGACAGTGTGATGATGATGATGATGATTTATGTAACATTTTAAGATTTATGAAGTGTTTTGCCTATAATCTCATTTGATCGACCCAACAATCCTGTAATACGATGAATACTGAAGCTGTCTTGCTCAAGATGACATTGCTAGTGTGTCAGAAGCAAGACTTGGACCCAATTCTTCCTAACTTCAAACTCAACATGTTCTCCATGATGGCATATTGTCACATAAAGTGGTAGCTTAAAGCAATATTTAAATATTATTGTACAATGGAAATAGCACTGAATTTATCATCATGTGATCATGGGGGATTTGATTGTCCTCTCTGGAACTTAGTTTCCTCATTTGTAAAATGACAGTGTTAGGTTAGATGGCTTCTAATCTACATATGAATCAATTAACCAGACTTCCATGTGCCATCCACTGTGGTGTTGTGGTTTAAATCCAGGGACACCAAAAACTGTTGCAGTGGGGGCTCTGCCCACCCAAAAATTGTTGTGGTTTCATGATGTGTTGTGGTGGAACTGTCTCAAAGAATTCAGAGTCAGATCACCTCTAATCCAAGTATATGCATTTATTGAGATTGATGCCTCTCACGAAGCAGGCTAAGTTCCAAGAGGAACCAGCAACTTTAGAGAAAGCAAGATGGATTTTTATAAGGTATTGATGCAATTACATAACAGAAATTTACATAGAATAAAGAAATATCATTAATATTAAAAAGGCAGGAGGAGTTTGTTAAGGGATTAGGTAATGGAGGAGGGGTCCCATCTATGGATGTGGTTAAACATTCTGGTCGTTCTGCCCTCCAACTGGCTAGCTATTGTTGTCCTGTCTGATTAAGACAGATAGGTAGTGTGGTCCTGTCTTAGCCTAGATGGATGTGATTGTGATTGAATACAAGAACACACCTGTTTCTGTGGGAATGGGTCTGGGCACAGTGACCAGGTAGAGGTAGTAGCTAGGTTCTTACCACATGAACACACCTACTGTTTCTATAGGAACTAAGAGTTTAGGGACTAGTGAGCAGTGAGGCATATATGGAGAAGTTAGGACATGGAGTGGGGGCTAGCTAGGTACAGTGGGCCTGCTGGTCAGTGGAGCCGGGCCCATAATGAAGTTAGAATATTGGGGCTGGGGGCAGCTTTATTAAGATTCCATCAGTGGTAGGGGCTACTTTAAGTAAGATATTCATGACCCTACCCTCATCTCTCTGTCTTATCTGTCTATTCATTTGTGTGTTTACCTGTTTACTTATTTGTTTGTTTCTTTATCTGTCCATTTTTATTTATTTTTACAAGTCTTTATCTCTCCCTCCCATTGCCTCCCCATTAAAAATTTGTTAAAAAGAAAAATAAAATCCTTGTAAGAAATATAAGTAAATTGTCACTTTAGCCATGTCCAGAAATATGTCTCATTCTGCATTTTAAGGCCATCATCTTGGGGGCAGGATGTGGATAATATCTTCCAGTCCTTTGGAATTATGGGTTGTCACTTCATTGATCAAAGTTCCAGTAACTTTCAGTTATTTTTCTGTATAATTGTTGTCATTGCATAAATTGTTTTCCTGATTCTTGCTCACTTCACTTTATATTAGTTAACAAAGAAGATTTCCCAGTTTCCTCTGGAACTATCCATTTTGTTATTTCTTATAGTATAACAATATTCCACTACATGCATATACCACAATTTGTTTAGCTATTCCACAATAGGTAGGCATCAAATTAGTTTCCAATTTAGGGCTATTAGGAAAAGAGCTGCTATGAATATTTTTGTACATATGGGTCCTTTTCATCTTTCTTTGATCTCTTTGGAGAACAGACCTCATAGTGGTATAGCTGAGTCAAAAGGTATGCACAGTTTGGTAACTTTCTGAGTATAGCTCCAATTAGTTTTGCAGAATGATTGCAACGATTTACAGTTTCACCAACTGTGCCCTAGTGAGACTGTTTACCCAAAGCCCTTCCAACATCGGCTATCTTCTTCTGTCATTTTTGCCAGTCTGATGGATGTGAGGTAGAACCTTAGAGGTGTTTCTTTTGTTCCTCTATTTTGCTCCTTTTCCTTGGAGACTTCTCCTTTTTTAAAAAATTGATTTGTTTATTTACTTTTAGTTTACAAAATTCAGTTCTACAGTCCCTTGAGTTTCAAATTTTCTCCCCTTCCCCCCAACCATGGAAGTTTGCAATCAAGTATAGGATCTGCAAATACTTTCACATTGGACATTAGTCTGGTTGTATAGAAGGGTTGTAACCAATGGAGTGAACAATGGAAAAAGGAAACGAAACCAAACATGGAAAAGAACGATAGCATGTAGGTTGCTTCAGTCTCCATTTAAACTCTGTTCTTTCTAGATCTTTCTCTGAATGTAGATATCTCCTTCCATCCTGAGACTTGTGGAATTGTCTTATAACTGTGCGTTGCTGAGAAGAGTCTAGTTTATCAAAGTTGGTTGTCACACATACGATGTGTCTGTGATTGTGTATAAATTTTTCCTGGTTCTGCTCTTCTCACTTAGCATCAGTTGGTATAAGCCTCTCCAGGTGAATATGAAGACCATCTCCTCCCCATTTCTTATAGCACAATAGTATTC
>CM053580.1:467680513-467719893 GCA_028627135.1 Pseudochirops cupreus
CCTGCTGCTACGCTGCCATCTTGGCTCCCTTCCCTGTATATTTTAGAAATGAGGCCTTTATCAGAGACACTGGTTGTAAAAATTCTTTCCCAATTTCCTACTTCCCTCTTCATTTTGGTTACATTGGCTTTGTTTGTACAGAAACTTTTCAATTTAATGTAATCAAGATTATCCATTTTGCATTTTATAATGCTCTCCAACTCTTCTTTGGTCATAAAGTCTTCCCTACTCCATAAATCTTACAGGTAAACTATTTCTTGCTTCCCCAGATTACTTACAGTATCAGCCTTTATACCTATATCATGCACCCATTTAGACTTGACTTTAGTGTATGGCATTAGATAATGGTCTATGCTTAGTTTCTACCTGGCTATATTCCAATTTTCCCAGCAATTTTTGTCAAATAGTGAGTTCTTATCCCCAAAACTGGGGTCCTTGGGCTTATCAAACAGTGTATTACCATAATCATTGACTACTGAGTCTTTTGTACCCAATCTATTCCATTGATCCACTACTCTCTATTCCTTAGCCAGTACCAAGCAGTTTTGATGACTGCTGCTTTATAATAGAGATTAAAATCTGGTACGGCTAGGCTACCTTCCCTAGCATTTCTTTTCATTAATTGCCTTGATATTCTGGACCTTTTGTTCTTCCAAATGAATTTTGTCACTATTTTTTCTAGTTCTATAAAGTAATTTTTTGGTAGATTGATTGGTATGGCGCTAAATATGTAATTTTCAAACACTTCCTCTATCTTAGCTTTTCTCTTTCTATGCAAGTCCTTATTCTCCAGCAATGTTTTAAATCCTCCCAAATGTCCCTTCCCCAAATTCAGTTTCTGATTATTTTTCCACAAGAAACCCTCAAAACATCCTTCACAAGTCTTTCTCCTTCTCTCTCTTCAATTCAGGTCTTGATCCTGCTTCGTCTCCCTCACAACCTTCTCCTACCAAAATTGTAAACAGAATTTCTTAGTGACCACCATGCTGTTGATGAATCTCTTGGTACATAGTTAGACTGGTCCTCAAAAAGTGGAAACCCAACCTGCCACTTCATCTATACTAAAACACTTTTCAAAATATGAAAGAATCTGTGAGAACATGTTCCCTGGCAACATCTTGAAGAACCCAGGGTGACCTCTGAGCTGCAATGAGATGCTGAAGTAAGATTTTCTCTATGGAAAGTATGCCTGTCAGGCCTACTTGTCATTTCTGGTGCTGCACAGTGGGGGATAAAAGACAAATTGCTTTTTACAATTTGCATAAGCAAAACAACATGGAAGGGCATAACAGTCCTGCAAGTTATTAAAGATAGGAATTGGTGACTAGATACCAAGATTAGGTAAGAAAAGTGAGGCAAAGATGACTCCAAGGTTTCAAGCCTAGGTGAGTAGGAAAATAATAAGGTTATGGACAGAGGTTGCAAATATGAGAGGAAGAGCTGATCAGAAGAAATGAGTTCAGTTTGGGAAAAGCAAAGTTTAAAACAATGGCTTATTATTTACATTGTAGATATATCTGTTAGGTGGTTGGAGATACTGCCAGGGAACTCCAATAAGAGGATGAGGCTGTAGATGTAGCTTTGGGAACTTTCAATATTAGAGTTAGTTAATAAACCTTTAAGTGCTTCCTATGTGCTAGGCATTGTGTTAAGCACTGGGGATACAAATATGGAGGAAGGGGGACAGTCTTTGCCCTCAAGGAACTTACAATCCAATTAGGGAAGACAAAATAGACAAATGAAGACAAAATGAAAAGTGGGGGGTAGTGGGGAGGAGGGGGCATCAGTGAAGCTACTCAACATGGGAACATGGTAGAAATGTCACAGAAGTCCCAAAGTAGTACAGCCAGGTGAGAAATAAGGAGATGATCTAACCTGGGCTCCCTCCCTAATTTAGAGTTCATGATTTAGAATACCAAGATTGATAGGATCTTGCTGGATGACGGAACTTTCCCAATAATAAGTTTTCTGGGACATAGTGGAAAAGTCAGAAAGACTGATAGTGTAGCCAGGTAAGAAATTAAGAGAATTAGATGAAGAAAATTGGAAGAGAATTGGATGATGATATGGGGAGGAGAATAAAAAGACAAAAGAGTAAAGAAAAAAGAACTAAACTTTAAGAAAATATATAGCCAAGGGTCAAGAGCAGGGGCAGGGAATCTGTAGCCTCGAGGTCACATGTGGCCCTCTAAGTCCTCAAGTGTGGCCTTCACTCATGTTCTGTGAAGTTTAGATTCAGTCAAAGGGCCACACTTAAAGACCTAGAGGGCCATGTGTGGCCTCAAGTCCATAGATTCCCCACCCCTGGTCAAGAGAAAGAAAAGGAACAAAGGGAAAAATTTGTTGGAAATATAGAAAGAAAATCAGGATATAATAATTTTTCACATCTGTACCTTTCTACCAACACAGCCACTGTCTTAGTTTAGGCCATTTTCACCATACCTGGGCCATGATCATAGCCTTCTAATTGTCCTCTCAATTTATAATTTTTCACTTTTTTAATCCACCTACCAAACAGCTGCTAAAATACCTTTCCTAAAGCATAAATCTTACTATGCTACTGCCCTGCTCAAAAGTCTTAAGTGGCTCACTATTACTTGTAGATAAAATACGAACTCCTCAGTTTGGCATTAAAATTTTGTCACAATCTGGCTCCAATCCACCATTCTGTAACCTGTTTTACATCACTCTGATTCACAGACTTTACATTATAGCCACAGGGTCCTCCATGTATTCTCTTTCTTTTTAATAGCATTTTTTCCAAATTACATGTCAAGACAATTTTTAGCATTCATTTTTACAAGACTTGAGTTCCAAATTTTTCTCCCTCTGCTCCCCTCTTCCAAAAATGGTAGGAAATATGATATAGTTTATAAATGTGCTATCATATAAAACATATTTCCATATTAGTCATGCTTGTGAAAAAAGAAATTGATCAAAAGGAAAAAAACCATGAAAAAAATAAAGTGAAAAAAGTATATTTTGATTTGCATTCAGAGTCCATCAGTTCTTTATATGAATATGGATAACATCTCCCTTATACTTGTCTTGGATTATTGTGTTGCTGAGAAGAGCTGAGTCATTCATAGTGATCATCACACAATGTTGCTGATACTGAGATAATGTTTTCCTAGTTATGCTCATTTCACTTTGCATCAGTTCATACAAGTCTTTCCAGGTTTTTCTGAAAGCTACCTGTTCATCATTTCTTACTGCACAATAGTATTCCTTTACATTCATATAACACAGCTTATTCGACTATTCCCTGATTGAAAGGCATCTCCTCAATTTCCAATATTTTGCTGCCACAAAAAAGGTTACTGTAAGTATTTTTGCACATATAGGTACTTTTCCCCTTTTTATGATCTCTTTGGGATACAGACCTAGTAGTGGTTGGATCAAAGCCTTTTAGGTATAGTTCCAAATTGCTCTCCAGAATGATTAGATCAGTTCATAATTCTACCAACAGTGTATTAGTGTGCCAATTTTCCCACATCCTCTCCAACATCTGTCATTTTTATTTTTTGTTATATGAGCCAGTCTGATAAGTGTGAGGTAGTGCCACAGAGTTGTTTTAATTTGCATTTCTCTATTCAAAAGTGATTCAGAACACATCTTCATATGCCTATAGATAACTAATTTCTTTATCTGAAAACTGCCTATTCATATCTTTTGACAAGTTTTCTCATATAACTTCATAGTCCATCTCCCTTCTCCATATCTTTGCTCAAACTATGGTCCCCACCTCCATCCCTTCCCCATAAGCCTAAAATGCTCTGCTTCCTTGTCTCTACTTCTTGAAATTTTCAGCTTTCTTCAAAACACAACTTAAATATTACCTCCTACAAGAAAGCTTTCTTGATCCCCTGAGTTGGTAGTGGGCCCTTGCTTCCCAAGTCATCATGAATTCATTTTATGCACCTCTGTGTTACACAGCAGAGCACTTGGTCCTTAACTTCACAAATGTTTTTCTCCTTTTTTTTCCCTTTGTATTCCCTATGCCTTGTACACAATGAGAGTTTAATCATTGTTGTTGGATTAAATTGTTTTTCAAACCAAGGGAGAGGAGTATTCAAAAGATTTGATGAGCCTTGTCAAATGCAGCTGAGAATTCCAGGAAGTGGCCCTTGTAAATAAGAAAGGAATTTTTATATCCTTTCAACCTCAGATCACATTAAGTAACAGGTTGCAACTCCCTTTCTGCACTAGGAAAAACAACATGTCCTTTTCTCCTCTCCTGGGGTGTCTCCTTATCTCTAGATAGACTAGAAGCTCTCCAAGGTTCCTTCCACTCCCAACATTCTGAAACAATCATTGAACTTGACCCCAATTAAGTAGAAGTAACAGCCAATGAAGTTTGTTTTTCATCCCCACTTGACATACACTGTCAAGCATGTTTGGAAAGATGGCTGGAACATGAGAGCACCCTGAGAAAATATTTGTGTTCTGGTCAGTGTGAACATATAGTGTAAGAATTGCTTTCATGTGAGAACCGTGAAATAAAGTTTGCAAAGATAAACAACAAGATGAGGAAAACTCCTCTTTGGATTTATTTGTATTGGGCTTCCTTTGGACTTTGGATACTAAAAGAATACCACCTGGGTCCCCAAAGGGTGCAGCTGAATGAAGGAGGGCAGTTTATTCAGCTGATGCGTATACACAAAAGGATTGTCGAGTAAGCTTGCAAAAAGGTTCTGTTTCCTGATGGACCAGTGATCTCCCCTTCAAGTCACTAGAGTCAAGAGCCAAGAGTGAGAGTCATAACATTCCACTAGAATCCTGCAAATGTCAAGGGATTGACTAACAAAGTAGACCAAAATGTCTCCTGCTGAAAGCTTCATAAATGTCTTCCCGTAGGCAACACCATCTAGACCCTACAAGCAAAGGAGAATACTAGTATTAGGAGGGTTTCTGGAGTGAAATTTCAGTCTCTGAAACCTTTTTTTTTTCCTAAAGGCTGTTCTTAACCCCAAATCACTCTGACTCACTGATCAGTCAATAATAGGTCCCAGGCTAAACCCTACTTGGTCATTCTTTGAGCCCTGATTGACTTAAAATGAATGTAAACAATTGTTTCTGTTTTGGCCAGAAACCCTGAAGGTCTTCCCCTCTCATATCTAGTTTTTTTTTTTGAATAGGTCATTCTTTGCCTCATTTCTTATTAAGTCTTAATCACTGAAAAGATATTGCCTCAGTCAAACTAAAACCTGTTAAAGACCTTAGCTTGAAAGGCCAAAAGTCCTCCACTGCATCCTGGGCCATCTCCCCTTGTCCTGATCTGTATCCAGCCACTAGACCCAGATGGCTACAGAGGAGAAAGTGAAGCTGGTGACTTTGCACAGCCCTCCCTCACTTAAATCCAATTCACTTGCATGTCACGGTATCACCTCTCTGATATCATGGTCCTCTTTGAGATGTGTTCACAGAAGCAGCAGCAACATCAAGGTCTGTGTTTACCCTAAATTGGGTAAGTCCTCTAGAAAACACACTTGGGATCACAATGAAGTTAGACCATGGAAACACTTTTGAAAATGAATGATTGAGCTGGAAAGATCATAAGAGATACCTTAATAGATCCTGTTGAAAAGGGATGGTCTAGTGGCAAAATAAAGCATTTTTTGTGGTAGACTTGTGCTTTAAATACTCCAAGTATGTTCATATGTTGTATCTCATTTTATCCTCACAGGAATCTTGTGAGGTAGGTACATATGTGGAAACTGAGGCCCAAAGATTAAATGCTACATATAAGATCACACCATTATTTAATACAGGGGTTGGAATTAGAACCTCAGTCTTCTTACCATAGTGTCAAATACTTCCATTTGGAGTAGACTTTTCAGATCATCCAATCTAATCCCTTTACTTTACAAATGAGACATCTGAGGCCCAAAAAGATAAAATAACGTGTTAGGTTACCTAGGTAGCAGTAAGTGGCAAAAGTAAGATTTTAGGGCAAATGCTCCATCTCCAAATTCAATGTTCTTTCTACTTCACCGTAGCCCAATTCTCTTTTTACTAGAATCTATTATAATTTTCAGGTCTATGTACACAAATTATAATGGGTGCTAGTGAAAAGATGTTCTTGCAGATGAAAAACTGAAGACAAACAGCCTAAAATAACCAAAATCAATTAGTATTTATGTTGTATGTATTTCACATGCTTACGTGTGCACATTTTGTTTTTCTCAATAGAATGGAAGCTCTTTAGGGCAGGGACTATTCTGGTTTTGCCCTTGTATCCCCAGCACCAAGCAGAATGCAGGCTGCAGAGTATGCACCTCACATACTCTTAATGATTGATTGAAGCAGAACTCTATTCTATTTAATCATGAAAGAGGCAATTCAATCAAGAGATAGCATAGCATAGATGACCTTTCAATCAGAAAGGACTGGGTTCAAATCAAACCACCTTCATTACCTGCCTCTCCTCAGACCTTAATAAAGACCCTCCAGGACCATGAGCCCAAACTACCTGGGAAGAATAGAGATATCCCTGACCACCAGCTTTGCTTCTATTTTGGCCCCTTATAGCCATTATTAAAGATTGTGGAGAAAGGGGCCCTTCCTCTTCACCCCATATATGAGCTGCTAACCAGCTGTTACTGATGGGCAGGTAATCTTTATTTTTTTAACATAATATTTTATTCTTTTCCGCTTTCATGTGAAGACAATTTTAACATTTTTTTAAAATTTTGAGTTACAAATGTTTTCCCTCTCCTAAAATGGTAAGCAATTTGATATGGCTTATACACATGCAATCATGTAAAATATTTTTCCGTATTAGTCATGTTATGAAAAAAGAAACAGACCAAAAGGGGAAAAACACACATACAAATAAAGAAAGTGAAAATACTTATGCTTTGATCAGATGGGCAGGTAGTCTTAAAATCCCCTGAAACTGCTGTATCCACAAGAGGAGTTTCTCTGCTTCCAGTCTAGGTCCTGAAACCATCTTCTAGGGGAGAAATTATTGTAGAGGTATTAACCTGACAACTGCTTCTGCAGGTGTTTCCTCCTCTCCTACCCATCCCCCCAAACAGGGGGGGAAAACTACCAAACACCTGGGGGTTAGGGAGTGTAGGGGAGTTCTTAACACCAAAGTCTTTGGCACTGTCAAATAATTCAATATCAGAAACATATATGATTTTATCAGTGGAGATAACACTTTAAGAAATGCATTATCAATTGGTTTTTTCCATTATAGTCTAAGGATTATGGGATCTTTCCATCTGATTTACAACTGAAACCCATTATATGTGTTACCTCTTCTAGAACAACGTGAGCTCCTTTATAGCACCACCTGTCATGCTTTTTTCTATTTTTATTTCCAATACTTATATAATAAATGCTTATTCTTTCATTCATTTATTCATTCAAGTAAGTCTTGCCTCTGACACAAATCAAATTTGTAATCAAGTACAAACCACTCAACTTCCCTTTGACTTAGTTTCCTCTTCTTTAAAATCAGAGTCCAGACTCAGTGACCTTTAAGATGATCGTTCTTAAACTTTTTAGTGTCCTGGACTCTGTTGGCAGTCTCCTATGAACTCCTTCTCAGAGTAATGTTTTTAAATGCACAAAGTATAGGATTACAAAGGAAATTAATTCTATTGAAAAGCAGTTGTCAAAATATATGTATTTTTTAAAGTTCATGGACTCAAAAACTTTAAGAACTCTTGCTCTGAGATTCATTCCAGCACCATATCTATGAGCTATGATTCTAAATCACTTAAGATCTCAGTGCCCCAGGCCAGTCTCTAAGATTATAAATTACAAAAATGACACCGTATGTGAATCAGTAGGAGGGATTGTCCACACTAATGAAATCACACATCTGCACTTAGAAAACAAACGAACAATATTTTTCATAAGAAGATTTAAAAAAAAACCATTGTCTACAACAGATAGAGGAGTATATTTTGTCAAGTTTACATATTTTGATCTTCTGTTCAAAACCTGATGTTCTGAACTCTGCACCCCAAGAGCCATGGCCAAGCCCAAAGAGGGGGATAATGAGTGCCTTTCCATAAATATCTCACCCAATTCACATCATCAAGAAAGGAAGGATTTACCGTAAAAGACAAAACTCCTCAGGCATTAAATTGCCTTTTTTTAAAAAAGCTTGAGTTAAGTACAAATACTTTGAAAACATAAGGATTCAATTTCTTTTAAACTGCACATAGACTTAAAAATGATGGTGGAATAGTATTCAGATGAACATGTTTGGGGTTTTGCTGAACATGAAATATTTGAAAAATAGATTGAGATGTTCAATGATCCCCAAACATGTCCTGGTTCACTCATCCTTGTTCAGGAGCATATGGCATCCTGCCATTAACGTGTAATGAAACATACATGTAGCCTGAGCTTCTAGGGTTGAAAATCAAGGCTCCCAACATTTGTCTTGCTGCCACCCACCTTAGAGTCTTCAGGCTACTAAACAGGAAAACAGCTGCCCTGCCTGATTCTCCCAAGTGTTTCATATTGCATTTTTAAATGATGCACAATTGATTTGGTGCCTTTGAACTTCCTCTAAACATCCAAACCACTTAGGATCATTAAGAAGCTTTCAGAATTCAGCATAGGTACCTCTCGAGTCCTCTTTACTACTCGCTGTCGACTGCAGGCTGCCTCTCACTCACATAGCCTGGGTGTTAGCTCATGGTTTATTACTGTAAATTACTAACATTAGAAATGCAAAGTCAGGAAACTAAAGTTGGAGAAAACTTAGCAAACAGGAGCCTATCATCCTGCCCTGTGCCAGTAGAAATGCTCAGCGTTGAAAGAGAAAACAGAATCTAGGAACTTCAAGGGCATTTAGCTCTCAGCTCATTTACCGGCTCCTTTAATATGAAACATAATGTTTTCATTTTTGTTTTTTGTTTGTTTTTTTCTTACTGGAGTTCCGCCATCCAATTTCTAGAAGACAGGGTAGCCTCTGATAACAACAACGATAACAACAATAATTTATGTAGTATTTTAAGGTTGTCAAATGTTTTACATATACAGGCAAACCTAAGAAATACCGTGTTTCACTGAACAGTCATCACCACATAATCATCACCCTCTGGTGTTTTTAGTCCAAAAATTGGTTCATAACCTTTCATCGCATGATCATCACATGGTATCATTCTGTTCTTTTTGCCACTTAAAAGGTAAACAGAGCAGCAATGTATTCACCAGTGGCATCTGGATATGCATTCATCTCTCACACATTACAAGCTGAGAGCCTAGAATTCTCAGCAGGAGCATTGTCACTATATTTCCAAAAGTCAACTTGCCTGGTTTGTTTAGAGCACTGCAGTACTAATGGTATTGTCACTCAGCCCAATGAAGAACCAAAGGTGCAATGGGAGTAGGGGGGCAGACAAAGCTGCCATGTGACGTGATATGGGAAGACTTGCATCTTCCCAATTTTAACATATATTCATGAGTATTCTGTGTATCCTAATCTTTCACCAAAGACAGTTTAGCAATAAATGATTTTTAAGTAATACCAGCTCAATTTTTCTTCTTAAAAAAGCTTCACATAATGGATGCACCTCAATCTTTTGCAAAAATTGTCATAAAATCTATAATGATTGTGCAGTAAAATAAAGATATTGCAAGTTGGGTTCCATAAAGCAAATATGGCAAAAAAACAAAAAAGCAAGTCATATGAATTTTTTTGGTTTCCCAGTGCATATAAAAGTTATGTTTATACTGTACTATAGTCTATGAAATATGCAATAGTATTATATCTAAAAAGAAATGTACATACCTTAATTAAAAAATACTTTATTGCTAAAAAAATGCTAGCCATTATCTGAGCCTTCAATGAATTGCAATCTTTTTGCTGGTGAAGGGTCTTGCCTTGATGTTGAAAGCTGCTGACTCATTAGGGTGATGGTTGTGAAGGTTGAGGAGGCTGTGGCAGTTCCTTAAAATAAAACAACAATGAAGTGTGTTGCGTCAATTGTCTTTTTTTTTCACTTGAACACTTAGAGGCCATTGTAGGATTATTAATTGGTCTAATTTCAATATCGTTGTGTCTCACTGAATAGGGAGGCCTGAGGAGAGAGGAAGAGAAACTGGAACCGCTCAGTGGAGCAATCAGAACACACATTTATCAGCTAAGCTTACTGTCTTATATGGGCACAGTTAATGGCTCCCAAAAACAATTACAATAGTAACATCAAAGATCACTAATCATTGATCACCCTAGCAGATATAATAATAATTTAAAAATTTGAAGTGTTGCAAGAATTACCAAAATGTGACACAGAGACATGATGTGAGCACACACTGTTAGAAAAACGGCACCAGAGAGACTTGCTTGAAGCCGAGTTGCCACAAGCTTCAATTTGTAAAAAATACAATATCTACAAAGCATAATAAAGCAAAGCACAACTATTGAGGCATACCTATATTATCTCATAGAATCCTCACAACAGCTTTATAAGGTAGGCATTATTGTTATTCCCCGTTTTCACATTAAGAAATTGAAGGTGAAACATATTAACAGACTTGCCCAAAATTACACAGGTAATAAGTGTCTAAGGTAGCATTCAAACTCAGGTGTGTGTGATTCCCAAGGCCAGGGATCTATCTGCTGTGCTAGCAAATTATTACTCCAGCTGTTTCTGAGTTGTGGCAACATCTCTGATGATGACATTTGATCACCACAAAAGAGTCTATTCAGATTTCCACATGTAGACCCTTGGCATGGCATATGAAGGGAATTGTCCAAGGCGTTTCATTTGTTTTTCCTTTCAACTATCACAGGGACTTATGATAGGAGGGCAGCTCTTCAGCGAGAAGAATCACCATGGAGGGAGAGAGGGAGAGAGAGAAAGAGAGACAGAGAGGGGGTGAAGGAGGGAGAAGGAGGAAGGCAGGCAGGCAGGAAAGAAGAAAAGAAGGAAGAAAGAAAGGAAAGAAGGAAGGAGACATCATCAGCATTATTATTATGTAGGCAATCTGAAATTCATTAACTATTCAAGGCAATCTGCCTCATTACTCTTTAAAATCATACCACACGTAGAATCTACTTGTAATCTCCATTCTTAACAAGATGAAGTTAATGAAATTGCTCTCCTTTGACCTTTTGTGATTTTTCTCTTTTGAGGCAGCCAATATTCACTTAAACCTAATTTTGCTTGTATGAAAGACTTGTTTGGGGTCAGGGAAAGAGAATGGAACTCACTTAGAATCATAGACTTATAGTTAGATGGGAATTTAGAGAACACCTTATCCTTCCATCTACAATGTCCCTTGTAGGAGAGACACCCTGTGATATCATTTGACCCTCTTTGAAAATGAAGGCCCAACAACAACATCTGTGCAGGAGGGAGCTTAATCATTTTGTGTTGGAGCCCTTCCACCAAGAGGAAGCCCTCTACTCCATGAGTCAGCCAACTGGATTGTTGGGCAGCTTTAATTGCTGAAGTTCTCACTACATCATATACACTACCCTGTATCTACTGCCCTCCAAAGTTGTATAAAATATCTTTCTGGGGATAACCCATCTGGACTTTGAGGCTAGCTCCCATGTGTTGGCTTCTTTAAAGCCCTGGACCTAGATATCCTGCACCTCCTGGGGCATGTGGGTGGTTGAGAGGCTGAGTTGGGGGAAGTGTGGTATAGAAAAGTTGAGTGGAAGCAACTCTGTTCTCTATTGAGCAAGTTTCTAAGAGTTGTTGGAGCCTGATCCTAACTGCTGTCAGCAACCAGAGCTTCATTTTTCCCCTTACAGCAAACAACTGTCAGAATTATAGAATCTCAGATTGGGAAAGGATGTCAGAGACCATTGAATTCAAACCCTACCCAAATCACAAGTGCCATCCACGACATTCCCAATAAGTCACTACTCAAACAGCATCTGCTTAAAAAAAAAAAAAACAAAACCTCCATTGATGGGGAATTCATTCTCTACTAAGGCAACTTATTCCACTTCTAGACAGATTTCAATTATTAGGAAACTTTGCCTGATATAGAACCTAAGTCATCCTCTTTGCCACATTCACCACTAGTTCTTCCCTCTGGGTTCAAGTGGAACAATAACATGATTTGTATTATCATTATGATATAATCCAATAGGGTGATTTCCCATGGAGTGGTACTTGGGGGAGGGGAAGTAGGAGGAGATAATTTCTAGAGGATACAAAATCTGAACTACACTCTCTCCACAAGAAAATCACCCAAATGGGCTTCATTAATAAATTTAATACAAAAAGGGGGACATTCGCGTGCTCTAAGTAGAGATGAAATAACTCTAATGCAGCACGGTGCAGGGGAAAGCATACTGATTTGGAGTCAAGTGATCTACATTCAAATCGTAGGCAGTCCTTTAAAATATTCTGGCATTTAAATATTAAAGTCAGTGATAGTTATGGTCTATATCACACAAAGTGAAGATAGAATTCATTCATTCATTCCCCAGGCATTTGTGGCAGTATGGTAGGGAGAGGCTGGTCATGCCACTTATTAACCATGTGATTTTAAGCAAACTCTGAAAACTCTCTTGGCCTTGGTTTCCTCACCTGTAAAATAAGGGAATTAGACTAGACGATATCTAAGGTCCCTTCCAGTTCTATATCTATGAGCCCAGTAATCCAAGCCTTAGAGATAATCAAGTCAGATAGCTCTGGGTCTCCATCCAAATTTGTATAATTGTTCATCTTTTGCAAATCCTAAAGCAATCTATATAAATGGTACTTGATGTTATGATAGTGGTGTTCATTTGTTTTTCAGTCATGTCCTTATTGAGGTTTTCTTGGCAAAGATACAGGAGTGGTTTGCCACTTCCTTCTCCAGTTTATTTTACAGATGAGAAACAAAGGCAAATGGGGTTAAGTGACTTGCCCAGGGTTAAACAGCTAGTTGTGTCTGAGACCAGATTTGAACTCAGGAAGATGAATCTTCCTGATTTCAGACTCAGAACCCTGTCCACTGCTCCACCTAGCTGCCCTATGGCCGTTGTTTATAGTACATATTTATAATTGTACTAGCAGATTATAATGTCCCAAAGGGTAAGGTTCGTATTTCATTTGTTTTCTTATCCCCCACAGGCTCTTCAAAATAAGTATGGGAACATGTGAAGGATCTGTGATTTTCTTGGTGGGGAACATCTTCCACCAAAGCAAATGCAATCCATCTGGTGAAATTTGAACCCAAGTCTTTCCGACCAACAGGCTATTCATACCATACTGCCACAAATGTCTGGGGAATGAATGAATAAATGAATTCTATCTTCACTTTGTGTGATATAGACCATAACTATCAATTATTTTAATATTTAGATGCCAGAATATTTAGAAGGACTGCCAAACAATCAGGCCAGAGTAGCTCATAATTAGTAAGAAGTGATAAAGTGTACTGACAAAGTAGCCATCTTACCATCTACTGCCTTCTTTTGAAGGTTGGAAATGGGAGAGAAATGCTGAACTTTGCTGAGCAGAAAAAGGGAGTGGGGAAAGTTGAGAAATAATAAAAATGTTTGAGAGAAATAAAGTTATTTGTAAAGTTAAATGCTGGCATTTATATATTATAGGTTTATGAATATTTTCTCATCTCCTTCATGTCACATAATGGCTACAATTACCCTCCACCTATCCATTTATTAAAGTGCTTTGCTCCAGACTAGGGAGCAGGAGTGAAAAATAGTTAAAACTAGTGTGAGGAAGTATCTTTCAATAATCCCTAATATCCAACTGTCATATAGGCATCTGGGAGGGAAAAAAAGTGAAGTAAACCAAGATATTGAGTTCCTGGCTGCTAGTGGATCATAGATTTTAGACCTGGAAAAATAATAATTTACATATATGTAGGACTTTAGGGTCTACAAGGCATTTTATATAAATGATCTCATTTGATCCAAACAACCCTTTAAGGTACATAGATACTACTGGCTTTAACATCCTCATTTAACATAAGAGTAAACTGAGGCTTAGAGACTTGAGTTAGTCAACAAACAGTTATTAAATCCTTAAAATACATAACAAGCTCTGTATTTTGTTCTGGGGAATACAAAGAAAGACAAAACCAAAATAAAAATAGCCCCTACTTTTCAGGAGCCCACGGTCTAACAGGGAAGACTACATGCAAATGATCTCATCTACACAAGATGTATACAGAGTAGATGGAAGTCAGTCTCAGAGGGGAAGATACTAGCAAACGGAGGGAAGTATGAGAAGGTGGGATTTGGTTAACTATTGAAGAAACCTAGGGAAGCCAAGAGAAGTAAGATACTTTAGGTATGGGGCACAACCAATATAAAGGTACAGGCAATTGGGAGATGAAGTGTTATGGACAAGGAACAGGAAATAGGGTAAAATTTTCTTTTTCAATGGGCTTCTCCCAAAGAAATCAAAAGCTTGACAGAGTCAGAGGATTATGGCATGGGAAGAAGCCTTAAAAGACATCTAGTTCAATCTATAGTTGAGGAAAGGGAGACCTAAAGAGGTGATTCCTGGTATTGAGAATGAAGTTGCCTAAGATTTAGATTGAGAAAGAGCCTCAGAAGAGTTGTCATAGTTAGGTGCTTATATGAAGAAAATCTGCTTGAAGAGGCCCTGCCTACAGCAAAGCTAAAGTCCTATGAATGTGGTTCCTTGGGATGCCCGTGACAACCCATGGAGGAATGTATTTTCTTGAAATAAATGTGTTCTGTCTGCCAGCACTCTGAAGCACAGGCAAGTGCAAGCTTTGTAGAAATAATTAATCCTCCTTTTCTGCCACCGGGATAAACAAAGAAGGGGAAAAAAGAAATGGATGAGATAAAAAAAAAAAATTCAAAGCAGATCAAAGGGGATGTGGCAAAGAATTCAGCAACTACAACCCTTAAGCGAAGTCCAGTAATGAAGAAATGAGCCTTGGCAGCCCAGTCAATGGAATATTAAAGAAATTAATCCAGAAGGTATATGGTGACCTAAAAAAATAAAACAAAGACCAAGTGGATACAAAGAGAACAAGAGTGAATGGTCAGGTAGGGAGTCATTCTGATGTGCCCTGACTATCTGAACCATATCTGATAAGGAGAGCTGTGACCATAACTGGCTATGAAAAAGTTAACCCCAAAAATTGATTCTGGAAAGTAATTTAATTTTTTATTCTTTCTATTCACTCCATTTTTTTGTTAAAGCAAAGAATATTATTTTAATTGAATACCCTGAGTGGAGCCAGCTATTGATAATAAGAACTACAGCCAATTAGGATATAAGAAGGTCCAGGAGACCCAGGGCTCATTTTCACAGACTTTATTTCTCCAGTTAAAGATGAGACATGCTTTGGAGTCCAAGACCTTTAATATAATGTACATTGAGCTTTTTGTGAAATGGACTTTAATGCAATAGGGAATGAAACTAAAATCATTAAATTCATTCCACTTATCACTTTACAGAACATTTTTATCCAGACTGTCTAAGATCAGAGATGCTGTGGTATCAAACTATAACATCAGAGTCTGCTGTTAGCTGAGTTTATTTTTTTCTACTTCATTAAGGAAATTTTCTTTTAATTCTATAGACTTGCAAACTGTGCAAAGTTAGCAGTTAGCTATGGTGAGGAGTCAGAAGACCTGGCATGGAGTAAAAAGCATTAGATTTAAAGTTAGAAGACCTGCCTCTGACTCAGCCACTCACTAGTGTGTGAGTGACCTTGGGCAAATCAATTTACCTGCAGAAGGGAGCTAGTATTACCTGCCTTTCTTACCTCTTGGGGTTGGTGTGAAAATCCAATGAAATAATTTTTGTAAAGCAAAATGCTATATAAATATAGGTTGGTATTATCTTAATTAAAAAAATATTTTGCTGATGTGATATCCGAAATTTCCAGGCTGATGGTCACGGGGCAAGTGACTTAACCTCTTAGTGCTCTAGGCAACTCTCTAAGACAAATAATCATCTGCTGCTGTTCATTCATTTCAGTTGTAAGTGATTCTTTGTGACCTCATTTGGGGTTTTCTTGTCAAAGATACTTGAATGGTTTGCAATTTTCCTTCTCCAGTTCATTTTAAAGATGAGGAAACTGAGACAAATAGACTTTCCCATGGTCACACAGCTGATAAGTATCTGAGGTCAGATTTGAACTCTGGAAAATGAGTCTTCCTGACTTCAGGCCTACATTCTCCACTGCATTATCTGGTCTGTGCTTTAAGACCTTCATGGGGGAGGAGCTCAACATCTTGAGGCAGCCTATTCCAGCCCATGCCATTCCTTTCCACTTCAGCGTTGTAGTTTGATAACACAGCGTTACTCATCATGATAAATAGAATTAATTTAATGGTTTCAGTTTAATTGCCTATTTCATTGGGCACTTCTTAATTTAGGAAGTATTTCCTGACATTAAGCCTCAATCTGCCCCTTTGCATCCACCCATTGTTCCTTGTTCTGCTCTCTGTGGCCAAGCAGAATAAATTTAAACCTTCTTATAAATAACAGCCTATCAAATCCTTGAAAACGTCTTTCATATCCCCCTTAAGTTTTCTCTTAATCTAATTTTTAAAACCGTCTTCCTTCAATTGATGCTCACATGGCATAGACTCAGAATTTCCCTTCTATTACAAAAGGTCATACCCAGAACCAAACAGAAAACTGGGGATTTGTTCTATTTTTGGTCTGGATCTATGATTCGTCAGTTTAGAGAACGTCTGATGAAAAAAACAAACAAGCAAACAAAACCTTCTACCAGTGCAGATGGGGCAGCTAGGTAGTACAATGGATAGAGCACAGGGCCAAAAGTCAGGAAGACTCATCCTCTTGAGTACAAATCCTGCTTCAGACGCTTACTAGCTGTGTGACCCTGGGAAAGTCACTTAATCCTGTTTGTCTCAGTTTCCTTATCTGTAAAATGAGCTGGAGAAGGAGATGGCAACCCCCTCGAGTATCTTTGCCAAGAAGACCCCAAATGGGCTCACAGAGAGTCAGACATGACTGAAACGACTGGATAACAACAACAAACCAATGAAGATCAGAAAATGTTCTGTAACTTAAGTCCTATAGTCTTAGAGAGTTAATTGTCCGAGGGTCTAAGTGATTTGCCCAGATTGCAAAAGCCAGTATGTAGCAGAGGCAGAACTTGAACCCAGGTCTTTCTAACTCCGAGGCAGAGTCTCTTTCTACCACTTCAGGCTACCTCTCAGAAAGATTCTCCCCACCTTATTCCTGGAAATTAGGCCTCTTAATGCAGCCTAAGATTGCAATAGTTTTCTTGGCTGCCAGATCAAACTCCGTTGTCTTGTCCTTGATTCACTTCTGTCTTTTAGCTGAGCCTCTATTGCTGTAGTATGCTGTCAGACTTCTTTTCCTGGAAATTTTGTTATCACCAGATAGGAGGAAAAAATTGTATCTTCAATCTGCACCCCTTGAGCAAGAGATAACTCAAGAAAAACATTCAGATCATTGACAGCGTTCACTGATCTTACAACCATTACCAAGTCCCCAAGTGAGCAAACATTTATTAAGCCCTTGCTCTATATCTGTCGCTGTGCTGAGCACTAGGAACACAAAGAAAAGCAAAAAAACAGACTCTGCCCTTTGAGATATCAGTATCCATTCTAACATCTACTGAATTTTGTATACACTTGCATGTGTACATACATATTATAGTTTTTTTATATACCTCTAAATTTGCATGTTTTCTCTTGCTATAGAACATAAGCTTCTTGAGGACAGAGGACTGTTCTATTTACGTCTTTGTGTGTGTGTGTGTGTGTATGTATATATGTATGCATATATATATATATATACACACACACATATGTACAAAGATAGAATACATACACACATATACATATATAATATATAAATAGGTTGTGTATATGTGTGTATGTGTACATATATGTATATACATTATATATGGAGAGAGAGGATATATAAGATAGATTAGATAGATAGAGACAGATAGAGATATATCCTATGTCCTAGGCGATTTGATTGAAATATGAGCAAAAGAAAGACAGTCCTGGCCCTCAAGGAGTTTACATTTTAATGGGGGAACACATATAAAGAAGCTAAAAAGGGGAGGGGGAGCAAAGGGGGAGGAGGAAGAGAAGGAAGATACTCCACAGAGGGACAGGGTAGAGAAGTCTAGAATGCAGCTTGGAGAGTAGCAAAGACATAGCTGGCCTGGGCACCCTCCTTAAATGGAGCATCTGGGAGGAGCTATCTGATTGGAGGGAGGGACCAATAGGGATGGACTCCACACCATCCAAGAGGTGATTATAACTTGAAGCTCAAATAACTTGAGCTTCTTCTGGGTTGTCAAGGAGGGTATAGTCGGGTGATATGAAAGTTGTATTGGCCTTCTTTGTATGGAACATTTGTCTCAACTCCAAACTAGAAAAATACTTCTTCAGCATTTCAAGAATCTGTCATCTCATCATTCTGGACATTCTCTCTCCTCGTGCAGGTTGCAACTCTCTGAAACTTAGTGGAATTCAAGAATTCCTTTGACTGAAAAAAAAAATTGTTACTCTCAAGCAATCTGGTAATGAGGTTCTCCAAACTTAGCTAGGCTGGTTCTCAAATAATAATCTGTTAATGGGTCTATACTCAAAGCATTTATCCTTTGGTGGGATCAACCAAACTTGCCCTCCATTAACATAGCCTTTAAAAATTTACAGTCACCCCAATGCTATAGGAAGAGGTCAAATAAAAATATTTCACAGAATCTCACAGAATCACATAAATTTAAGGGTCATCTAACTCAGTTTGCATAGGACTTCTTTCAACAACATCCTCAATGAATGGTCAACCAGGTTTTGTGAGATGAGTAGCCACTCACTTCCTCTCTAAGCAGCCCAGAGCATTTTCAGAGACCTCCAGTCATTCAAATGTTTTTCCTTATATGACGCCTAAACATGCCTGTCTATAACTTCCATCCATTGACTGTAGTTCTGTCTTCTAGGACCAAACAAAATAAGCCTAATCCATGCTAACAAGACAGTTTATTAAGTACCTGAAAACACCCAGTAGGCATTTAGTAAGTGTTTGTTGAATTTATCACATTCCCTAAGTCATCCCATTTTTTTTCTTTTTAGTAATCGTAAATGGCATGGTCCTGAGGCCTTTATCATTCTGTTTGCTCTACTCTGGACACTCTTAAGCTGATAAATGTTCATTCTAAAATGTATTGTCAGGAACTAGAACTGAACCCCCAAATCCAAATATGGTCTGCCTATGGCAGAATATAGCAGGAAGAGCACCTCACTTGTTTTAGAAAACATTTTTCTATTACCATTAATGATTTTCATTTTTCCGGTTACCATAAAACATTGCTGATCCATATTGACTTTATAGTCCATGAAAAACCCCAGATCTTTTTACATTTTACTTTTTATTCTTGATGGAGAAAGAGAGAGAGAGAGAGAGAGAGAGAGAGAGAGAGAGAGAGAGATGGATACCATCCATATAAAATCCATATAACAGCATTTGACATTTGACATCATTACATGCATTTTTGTGATTTTATTTTCAAGTTACAAATATTTGATGAGCCATCTGTTATTAGAAATGTTAGCCTTTGCTTCAAAAGCTTCACATCACCTGAACAATAAAAATAATATTTAATTAAAATACTCAGAACAACTAGAAGTAAAAAGAAAATTGCTTCATCCTGCAACCTCCCTGGGATATGCCAGTGTCAGTGTGTCCTAGAGATTAAGAGAAGAAACTGTAAAATCATAAGGTCCAGGTCCCACAAAGTCCTATTGTTTCCAGCACACAAAGTGAGAAAAGCAATGCCTGATGCAACTAAGTAGGATCTTATATGTAACATGTGTTTACACACATATACTCCTTTATAAAGACTCTTAAAAAATTTTTTGTCTTCATTAATTTGTTTGTTTACTTTTAGTTCACAAGATACAGTTCCACAATCCCTTCAGTTTCAAATTTTCTCCCCTCCCTCCCCACCACCCCCCATTGTGGCATACAATCAAGTACAGGATCTGCAAATACTTTCACATTAGAGATCAGTCAGGTTGTAAAGAAGGATTATAACCAATGGAATGAACAATGGGAAAGAGGAAACAAAACCAAACAAGAAGAAGAATGAGAGCAGGTAGTTTGCTTCAATCTGCATTCAAACTCTGTTCTTTCTAGTTCTTGCTCTGAATGTAGACATTTCTCTCCATTGTGAGTCTTTGGAGTTGTCTTATAACCCTGCATTGCTGAAAAGAGTCCAGTTTATCAAGGTTGGTCATCACACGTACGATGTGTCTGTAATAGTGTACAGATTTCTCCTGGCTCTGCTCTTCTCACTCAGCATCAGTTTGTGTAAGTCTCTCCAGGTTATTATGAAGTCTGTCTGCTCCTCATTTCTTATAGCACAGTAGTATTCCATTACATTCATATACCACAACTTATTTAGCCATTCCACAATTGATGGGCATCCCCTTAATTTCCAATTCTTTGCCACCACAAAGAGAGCTGTGATAAATTTTTTTGTACATAAGGTTCCTCCTCCCACTTCCATGATCTCTTTGGGATACAACCACAGAAGTGGTATTACTGGGTCAAAGGGTATACAATTATTTATAGCCCTTTGGGCATAGTTCCAGATTGCTCTCCAGAATGGTTGTATCAGTTCACAACTCCACCAACAATGCATTAGTGTTCCAAATTTCCCCAGTCCTCTCCAGCATTACAAAGACTCTCTTGCTGAGATTCAGGGCATGGCCTAGAATCTGATTGTAGCATTTTCTGCAAGCAACCAGGTTTTATAACAAGCCTTCCTATATAGTTACTCCAAAAGAGTACAATGAGTACTACTAGTAACAACAACAACAGAAAAAATAAACACCAACTAGCACTTACATGGTGCTCACTGTGTTCCAGGCACTGTGCTAAGTGCTCCACAAATATTCTCATTTGATCCTCATAATAACCCTGGGAGGTAGGAGCCACTGTTGCCCTCATCTTACAGTTGAAGAAACTGAGGCACATAGAGAGTGACTTGCCCAGGGCCAAACAAATAAGTGTCTGAGGCTGGATTTGAACTCAGGTCTTTCTGACTCTATGTCTTTCTTTCCATTTAACCAGCTCACAAATTTTTGCTGTACAACTACTACTAATCATAATCATAATAACTGCATAACACTTTCTAGTTTGCAAAGTGTTTTTCGTATAGTATCCCGTCTGAGCCTCATAATAAACCTGTGAGGTAAGTGCAATAGGAATTATTATTTCTATTTTATAGATGAGGAAACTGAGACCTCAGAGAGGATAAGTGACTCAATATCACACAGCTGATCAGTGTTAAAGACATGATTGAAATCTAGGTGTTCCTGACTCCAGGTCCAGCATTCTCTCCAATATACTATGCCATGCCAATTCCAGGCACTGTAGGATACAAAAATATGTGAAAAATAGTTCATATTCTCAAGGAACTTGCATTTTGCTGAGGCTAGTATTAATCTTGAAGTCTCAGAAAGATGCAATTGTGAGGAAGAAATTATTCAGTATCAGTCAACACATTTTTATTAAGTGGCTATTATAAGCACCTCTCCAGTTGTGGGTTCCTGGGTGATGGGGGAAGGTGGGAAAAGACTGAACCTCCTCAGTGAAACCTCCCAGGCCATCTGGTTCTCATGTTAAGGATGATGTGTTACACTTATCAGAGGGCATGGAATTTTCTACTTCACAAATCAAAGAGTCCTTGAGAGAAGCTAACTTGTCAGTCAACAAACGTTTATGAAGTGCTTATTATGATCCAGGGCAACTAGGTGGTTCAGTGGATAGAGTTCCAGGCCTGGAGTTAGGAAGACCAGAGTCCAAAACTGGCCTCAGACACTAGCATTGTGACTCTGGGCAAGTCTCTTAACCTTATTTGCCTCAACTGGAAGCTGCCCAGTTAACTTGGGGTTTACTGGCTAGATTTCTTCTTTTCTTTCTTTTTCTTCCTTTCTCTCTCTCCTCTCTCTCTCTCTCCTTCCTTCCTTCCTTCCTTCCTTTCTTTCTAAGACAAAACCTTAAACCCAGTTCACTCTGAAGCTCAAAGATTGGACCACAATAGGTCCCTGCCCAAATTCCACTTAATGGTTATATTTTGGGCCTGCTTGGCTTAGAGTAATGTCAGTGGTAACTTGTTTCTCTTTGGAACAGCAACCCTGAGGGTCTGCCTCTCCCAGCTTGATTTTTCTTCTTTTTTCCAAATAAAGGGGTCATCCCTTGACTCACTTCTTAAAGAGGCCTATTCACTGAATGGGTGTTACCTCAGGCAAAGTGAGAACCTGAAAAGGCCTTAGCCTAAAAAGGCCAAGGTCTCCCATTGCATCCTGGGCCATCTCCAGTCGTCCTGATGAATATCTGGTCACTGGACCCAGATGGCTGTGGAGGAGAAAGTGAGGCTGGTGACTTTGCACAGCCTCCCTCATTCAAATCAAAGTCAACCACAAGTTATGTCATCATTTCCCTGATGTCATAGTCCTCTTTGAAAATGAAGGAGAAACACCACAATCTGAAGAAGGAAATGGTAAACCATACCAGTATCTTTGCCAAGAAAACCCCAAATGTTGTCATGAAGAGTCAGATACAACTGGATGACTACTTATTGGCAGACAGCTACTACAAATGCACAGAGGCAAGAGATTGTCATGTACGATGAACAGCAAATTGGCCAGTAAAGCTGGATCATAAAGGACATGGAGAGGAATAAATTATAAGAAGATTGGAAAAAAAGGAAGAGGACAGTTTATAAAGAGATTTACATGCCAGAAGACTTTATAATTCATCTTGAAGGCAATAGGGAGCTTACTGAGTTGGAGAGATGACATGGTTATATGTATTCTTTAGGAAATTCACCTTGGCAGCTGAATGAAGGATGGAATGGAATGGGGAGACACTTGAAGTAACAAATCAGAAAGCCACTATACTAATCCAAGCAGAGTTGGTGTAGCACTAGGGTTGTGGCTGTGTGAGAAGAAAGAAGAGGATATATTCAAGAGATGGTGTAAAGGATTTTTTTTATTAGATTTAGGGTTTCCAGGTGACCTTATAAAGAAAAACAACCAGAGATTGTATAAAATGATGTGTGGGTTCTATTCTACCTAACATCTTTCAGAGACAAGGCCTCCATAGCTCCTTGAGTGAGTTCATAAAACGCTTTCTGGACTGGATGAGTCCCAATTTTCCATTAGCATTTAGTATTTGTTCAGGAACATTTCAATGGTCAAATCTGGAGAGAAGTCAGATGTAGTCACCCAGAGAAGAAGGTTTAATCAGATCATAGGAAAAGTCTTCTGTAGAGTAGACAAGTCAGAAAGGAAGAAAAGAAGGAAGGATTTATTAAGTGCCCACTATGTTCCAGGCACTATGTTAAGTACTTTACAAATATTATCTTGTTTGATCCTCATAATAACCCTGGGAGATTGGTGCTATTTTTTGTTGTTGTTGAGTCATTTCAGTCATGCCCAACTCTGTGTCCCCATATGGGGTTTCCTTGGCAAAGATACTAGAGTGGTTTGCCATTTCCTTCTCCAACTCATTTTACCCATGAGGAAACTGAGGCAAACAGGTTTAATTGACTTACCTAGGGTCATACAGCTAGTAAGTGTCTGAGGCTGGATTTGAACTCAAGAAAATGAGTCTTCCTGATTCCAGGCCTGGCATTCTATCCACTGAGCCACTTAGCTGCCCTGCAGATTCCAGGTCCACCACCTTCTAACCCTAATACAAAACATGAGTCCTTTCTGCAGCAATTGGAACGTGTAGTAATTCGGACTCTGCTTGAGTACCTCCAGTAATGGAGAATTGACTACTTCCTGAGATCATTCATTCTATTGCAGAGTTGGATAACACTAATTTTTAGGGAGTTCTACCAAGTTTAAAATCTGCCTCTCTTCAACTGCCATCCATTGGCTCTAGCAATGCTTTAGTTCATTTGGCTACTGATAATATATCCACAGAAACATTCTGACCATCCTTTGCAGAGTTTTTCAATTATCTATAAGCCTATGCTTGTTAAAAGGAGAAATGAATATGCTTCTTTTTGCATTATCTGCTATTAATCAAAAAGAGATACTTTATTAAATGTCTTGCAAAGTAAGCAGAGGGCAGCCAAAGAAATTAACCTCTGTTGGAATAGAGAGTTGAGACAAATGGAGTTGTCCAATAGCCTGGGATAGTGAGAAGACAAGGCAATCTTCGAAGAGATTAACATTGTTAAATATATATTATATATTAATATATTATATAACATATATTAATATATGATATATATTAATATATAATTAATATATATATTAACATTGTTAAATATATACGTGTGCATGTGTTACATGCAGTAATTTTACTTGAAATCAGATATTCCTGACAGTGACATACTGACCATTAAATAAATTTATGATATTTAACACTTTCCCTTCTTCATAAACAGCTCTGTTTGGTCTATTGACCCTCTTAATGGCTTGTAATCTAAAGGAGAATTTTACAACAAAGTTGTTTCCTTCTGAAATTGTAAATCCTCATTCTAACTAAGTCTTTCATAAATAACCTCCCAGATTTCCCTATAAGACAACCAAAGGTTGCTGTTGAAGGTTAGAATGCCTAGGAAATGGTGCTGGCAGCAAGCTGAGCTCTTGGGCACTGCCTTTAATAATGTAGAGATTCGGCAAAGCAAAAACCTTTTAAAAACTTCATTCTCTTAGTCAATTAGACATAAAACAAGGGATGTGTTTGAAAGGGAAAGATATTTTGAATCATTTCCAAAAAATGTTTTCTTATGGCTATAACCTGAGGAATCTTAAATCTGAGTTGAAAATATAATCACAGGGCTGGTAATAGCTAGAGAAATCATGCCTTCATGTAGGTTACACTAATTTATCTGAAGAAGATGAAAACTCATCCAACTTTTGTTTTAATTACTAAAAGATGAGGTTTCCCATCTGTCATGAAATGGCTAACAGCTCTCATCTGGGAAGGTCTTTTTTATTTCTAACCCCAAAACCACTTGCTTTACAGGATCATAAATTTTGAGCTGAGAGGTACCCCATAGATTACATCCAACTAGCCCATTTCAGATGAAGTCCACACCCCGGGAGTCCAGCCACACAAGAGATGGAAACCAGCTGGTCGGAAGTCACTTCATGGTAACTTCACAAATACTAAAAGAATACCCTTGGTCTTTACCTCTTTAGTATGTACAAAGTTTTGAGGGCACCCAGTGAATTATTTGCCAATCTATCGGCCTGGGGAAAAGATCTTAATATGGGTAAAAATGGGGGATAGATGTTATAAGCAATGATGGTGGAGTGACAAATAGCAGCTGTGGAAGTCTCAGTGTTGAAAAATGTTCTAAGTCTGCAAAAGAAATATCAGCTTAGAGTTCAGGCATTAATTCTACCTGGTGTAGCATTGCTGGCATGGGAAAATGGCCTACCTGACACTGTATAGGCAACCTTCTGAACCCCTTGCTCACTGAGTTTTTCTGTGACAGTACATCTCCAAATTTATAATAGAAATCAATGGGAAAATAAGATGCACTTTACTAAAAGTCATATAGTAAATTATTCTGAGAAATTCAACTATATCCCCACTCATTGTTTCCTGTAACTTTTCGAATTAAAGTTCTTCTTCCTTGTCCCACAGTCTCCTGTCTGTGTTATCTCTGGGGATTGTCTTTGCCTTTGAATTCATATCCCCAAGATACCTGGCATATATTTATTTGTTTTTAATAATTTCAATTTATTGAGAATCCATCAGCTCCAAGTTGGCTTGGAAACATCAGAAAGCCTCTTTTTTTTTTTAAGCAATATGGTCTTTTTTTGAGTGGTCCCCTGAAAGCTTTCTTCCTCCACAGTCTGAAATCAGCCATAAATCAATTCGGAGTGTCGATAAACTTCGAGTCAATCTTCTCCAGGGCACAATATTTAGTCTGTACCAGTAGAGATTTTCATAGGGTGATGGCCCAAAAAACATAGCCTTTCAGCATCATTGGTCACTTCACCATAGTGGCCAAATCCTCCCAGCGGAGACAGGTTGTAATCAGTGGGTGCAGTTTTTTAATCAATTTCCCCTCCTTGATCTGGTAGCCCTGGCTAATTTTGTAGGTTTTTTGTCAATCTCAATGTGATGGTGGTAGCCCTTCCAACTCATCTGGACCAGAGAGAATGCTACATGGGCAGAGTATCAAGCTCTGACTCAAGTCACCTTACATGGGCCTCCGTGGGTTTTTCAGGGTTTCTTTATTCATCAGGGGCTGGTGACAGCTTTGTAACCCTTGCCCTTGGTCTCTCTAATGACATCAGTCTTCTCATCCTGCCCAAATACAGTGGACACAGGCACCTGATGCTCTTGCTTCTTGTGGTCCCACTCCAATTTCTCATCCACACTGCCACCATCCACCTGGATCTCTATCAGGCGAGACTTCTGCTTCAGATGCAGCAGGCATATTTGGGTGTGGGGAATAATTCAGATCACCTGGCAGTATTTTTTTCATGCTGGTGAAGTCCTTCTCTGTTACTTGCCAACATCTTTAAGCACTTGGTGAAGACTTTCTTCTTGGATTTGTGTCAGTTCTTATATAGAATCACTTCTTATACTCACCACTGATAAGCTCAGCAAAGATGGTTTTGAAGGTACAGACACCTAGGAGGGTTTGTAGAAAATCCATGATGTCCACAATTATCATGGGAGCCATCTCCACAGTGGTAACCACCTCAAACACTTCCTTCATGTTCACCTTTGAGCCAGCCCTGTCCACTTCCTGAATGATGTGGGCCACGTCTACCTTAGACCTTAGAAAGACTGTGAGTAGGATGGTCTCACTGTGGGTCATCACTGGGTAAGCTTTTTACCTTCCCCCAGTGTATACTGCTTCCCTTTCAAGATAGGAAGCCCAGAGACCCATACCTAGGAGCAGAAAACATATGTTGGGACACGTTGCTACAGAGGCTGCCGATATGAGCTGGAAGGTCACATAAGTGCTTAATAATTGTTCATCCATTCATTCATTCAATAACAGGAAGAAGTATAGGAAGTGATTAGAGAAGCTGAGGTCTGCTTCAGACATTGGTTTTCTCCCTGCCTCTCTGACTGTATCTTCTCTGATTCCTACTCCTCCTCTTCTTCCTTGACTGTATGTCCTTGGTTCTCTATTATAATATTTTTTTTCTCTGAAAACCCATCTTTTCTATATTTTTTTTGGAGGTTGAAAGGCAGGGCAATTGGAGTTAAGTGACTTGCCCAAGATCACACAGCTAGTAAGTGTTAAGTATCTGAGGCCGGATTTGAACTCAGGTCCTCCTGACTCCAGGGCAGGTGCTCTATTCACTGCACCACCTAACCAGTTGCCACTATGCTGTATGATCTGGTCAGATCACTGAATGGTTCTGGCTCTGTTTCCTCATCTACAAAATGAGAGGTTTAGAAAAGATGAAGTCTCAAATTCCTACCAGTTCTAAAACCCTAGGCTCCTAACCTATCTTAGGTAACTTTTAGCCTTCTCCTCCCCCATTCAAATAATTCTTTCCATTGCCCCCTTTGAACTTCATTCTAGTTGTTGCTGCCTTTGCTGCTTATGAAGGTCACATTGCATTCTTGTATTTTTACATCCTAGTAAAGAGTTACAAGAAGTTTATATACTCCCCAAACTCTGGGTTATATTTAAAAGAATTCCAGGCTGGAATATCACCTATTTGGCTGCATTTAATAGGTTGCATTTTATATGTTACAGTAAAAACCTACACCAGGTGTGCTATAGGCATGGGTATTTTGGAGTTTCCTGATTGCCCTTTCATATGTTCGGATTTACTTGGGGTTTTAATAGTATTTTTAGCTGACAGGTTTCTGCCCCTCCCCCCAATTCCAATAAAGCTGCCATTAGCTGGGTTCCTTTTCTTCATAGTAGATGATTAGTTCTTACCTGGTAGGTCTAGGTTTCCACTTGTAAATAACTTGAATGAAATCTTTTGTTCCTCTTTGCAGGAGGAGAAAATGGGGCCACTGTCCCTGGATTTACACAGTTTATTTTCCTCTCCCCTCTCTCTCTTTTTGTAAGGCTTTTAAGTTATTAAGTAATCAACACATTGTGAATTATTCAACAGGCTGTGACAGATTCCCTTCCTATCAACTGAAGTCACTAGAGTATGGGTTAGAAGCCACTAGAGGGGTGGGGGAGAAGCAAATCTATTGCTGCACCCATGGCAGATCTTGAGAGTCAATCCCCATAACTATCAATGATGCCTCCCTTTCCCTTCCTTTCTCCCACACCACATATGATGGAGAAGAAGGCCAGTTAAGAGATCTGTCCAGCTCCAAAATTAGAATGTTTTACGTGACTCACACTTTCTGCATCCGCAGCTTCTCAACAAGAATGAACCACCTGCTGTTGTTTTTTTGCTTCCCCGGGGAATGTGGAAGAGAAATAACCAGAGGAACGACAAATTATCTGAGACCATCAGTACACTTCAATGGAACATGGAAGGAAAACCAATGTCCCAAGCTCCAGTGATTGGAAAGAATAGCTCCTGATGAAGTAAATTGTCTTTTCAGTCTTGATCTTTGGATTGGGAGAGTATCCAGAGGATCATAGGTTCAGAGCTGGAAAGGACTTGAAGAGGCATCTAATTCAACCCACTCATTTTTTGATTAAGGAAATTGAGGCCCTCTTTGGCCTTGTGCATAATGGATCCCCATTGTTTACAGCAGAATTTTGAAATAAGTTCAATTTGTCTTGGGCAGCCTCTTAAATTCCATTTCGATGTCCTGTGCTTCCCCTATCAATTAATCAATAAACTTTTTTCTAATTTATTGTATTTATTTTTAAATGTAATTTATTTTTATTTTGAGTTCCAAATTCCACCCCCACCCACTGAGAAAGCATATATCACTTATGCATATGAAGTCATACAAAACACATTACATATTAGCCATGTTGAAGGAAAAAGCAACATAAAGTAATGTAAAATATATAACATAAAACAAAGTAATAAACATATAGAAAGTGAAAAAAGAATACCTCAACCTGCACTCAGAGTTCACTAAATCTCTCTCTCTGTCTCTCTATGTCTCTGTCTCTTTCTCTCTCTCTCTCTCTCTCTCTCTCTCTGTCTCCCTCCCTCCTTCCCTCCTTCTCTCTCTCTCTCTCTCTCCCTCTCTCTCTCTCTCTCTCCCTCTCTCTCTCTCTCTCTGGAGGTTGGTAGCATTTTTCATCATGAGTCCTTTGGAATTGTCTTGGATCATTGAGAAGAGCTAAGTCATTCATAGTTGTTCATCATGAAAAGTTGCTGTTAATATGTACAATCTTCTTCTGTTTCTTCTCTCTTCACTTTGTATCAATTCATATAAGTCTTCCCAGGTTTTTTCTGAAAGCATCCTGCTCATCATTTCTTATAGCACAATAGTATTTCTGCCACAATCATATACCACCACTTGTCCAACTAACTTCTCAATTGATGGGCATCTCCTCAGTTTTCAATTCTTTGCCACTACAAAAAGAACTACTATAAATGAATTTATACATATAAGTCATTTCCCATTTTATTTGATCTCTTTGTATTACAGACCTAAGAGTGGCATTGCTGGGTATGTATGGTGTTTTGCCTTTTGAGCTTAGTTCCAAATTGTTCTTTAGAATGGTTGGAACAATTCACAACTCCACCAACAATGTATTAGTGTACCTATTTTTCCGTCTACCCTCCAGCATCTATCAGTTTCCTTTTTGCCATATCAGACAATCTGATAGGGAAAAGGAGCTACCTCAGAGTTGTTTTGATTTGCTCTCATTAATCTCATTTGATACTTATAACAATCCTGAAAGGAAGGTGTTAGTATCATCTTTATTTTATACAGAAGGAAACTGAGACAGACAGAGGTAAGGTGACTTCCCCAGGGTCACACAGCTAGTAAGCATCTGAGGAAGAATTTGAACTCAAATCCTGTTCATTCCAAGTCTCTTCTCCAAGCTAAACATCCCTAGTTACTTCAAGCTCTCCTCATCTAGTATGGCTCCAGGCCTTTACTATCCCAATCACCTTTTACTGGTCTTGCTCTGTAATTTCTATTGCTTGACTCCAATAGGACATCTACAGTTACACTGTATTCCAGATGTGGCTGGAAGCATCAGAGTAAAAAGGAATTCTGTGTTACTAGCCTGGTCCTGAGCATTCTTCTTCTTTTCATAACTTCCTAAGATAGCCTTAAGCTTTTTCATTTGTATGGAACATTGCTATGGAATATTGCTGTGCTTAAAACACATAGAGGCCCTCAGATATTTTTGATACACACTTCTGTCCAGTCATGCTGCCTTCATTCTGTTTTTGTGAAGATTAATTTTTAATCCCATGTATCAAACTTTACATTTATCACTACTAGATATAATTTTTTTAGAGAGGGGAAGGCAAGGCAATTGGGGTTAAATGACTGAGGCTGGATTTGAACTCAGGTCCTCCTGACTCGAGGGCTGGTGCTCTATTCACTGCATCACCTAGCTTCCCCTACTAGATATAATTTGATTTAGTTTTGGCTTATAGGTGTAGAGGACTTTGGATCCCGATTCTGTCATCTAATATGTCAGCTATTTCTTCTAGGTTTTTGTCATCTGCAAATCTAAAAAGTGCCTCATATGCCTTCATCCTACTCAATGATAAGTTAATCCATAAGAAGGTATGTTGAAATCTGTTGCCAGAAATAAAGTGTCTTATGAATGCTGAATGCAATAGACCCTTTTGTTATGGGAATTCAATAAAACAATTTGTGACTTAGCTGTTAGACACCCAAGGGACTTTAAAGGCCCTAGATGTAGGGGCAGGAGCCAGGAACAACTAGAAACGGGTGCAAGGGCAGCACATTGACCTGTCCCATCCCTATCCTATGCTCAAACAGAAACATACACTGATACACCAATTGACACAACTAAAACTAAGAGCCCCCATACTGTGGTGGAGACTGAAAAGGTGTTGGACTGTTTCGTTGTTGTATTTTTTCAATCATAGCTAACTCCTCATGATCCCATTTGGGGTTTTCTTGGCAAAAATACTGGAGTTTACCATTTCCTTCTCCAGTTCATTTTACAGATGAGGAAACTGAGGCAAACAGGGTTAAGCAACCTACCCAGGATCACACAACTAGTAAGTGTCTGAAGCTGGATTTGAACTCCAGAGGATCTTTATTTCTTTAAATGTGGAACTCTATCCCACTGTGTCACTAAACGACCTCAAAGATTCTCTCCATCTCTACACTCACAATCCTATGATATAATCAAATTAAATAATATTTGTAAAGTGATTGACACAGTGTCTGACATGTAGT
The DNA here is from genome assembly GCA_028627135.1 of Pseudochirops cupreus. NCBI lineage: Eukaryota > Metazoa > Chordata > Mammalia > Diprotodontia > Pseudocheiridae > Pseudochirops > Pseudochirops cupreus. The sequence goes on from CM053580.1 coordinate 467,711,740, forward strand.
AGCTACTATACAAACGCATATTCTCTTCTCTCCTTCCCTTTCCTATAAACCTCCAAAGCAAGACGTAGAAGGCAGAGAATGGCTATGATCAGAGATATCATCAGGAAGCCTTGGACTGAATCAGTGATCAGGTGGCTCCGAGTCCTCACTAGAAGCCTGGTTCTACATTCACTTCATGATTCAGGAAGCTCAGGAAACTCGAAAGTGTGTGCAGTTAAGGAAAGGGGTCCCAAGCACATTTCTCGTCTCTGAAGTCATAGATAAGGAGACATCAACTAGCTAAGAAATTGGACAATATTTGCCTAGAAGCTTCTAGGCATAGAAAATCTGAATAAGGGATATTCTGGAAAAGAGGCAAGGCATAAAGGTCAAAGTACTAGCTAAAGTATTTGATGGATGATATGAGCCTAATCTTTATTCTCTCAGGCAACCTATTTTGAAAGTATATTCCCAGAGCCACTACCGACACCAACGCCAACACCATATCAACACCCAAAATGCCTCTGGTATCTCTAATGGCAGAGATCTGGCACAGTGAAAGGCTAGCAGTACAGCTATTTTTAAAGTTAAAACTTTGGGTATCCTACAAATCTCAACACTCTAGGCATGACTCCCAACTTCCTCTTCCTGAAAGCAGTCTTCCCTAGCAAAGAGCCCTGGACCTGAAAGTATTCTCACCTCCTAAACTCCCCAATCAGAAAGTGTCCTCTACTGTCTAGTGACTACTGAATAGAATCCCCTCCCCAAGCACCAGGCCAGGCTTTTTTGCATTATAATTTCCAGAGAGAAAAGTGAACAGAAGCAAGACAACATTGCACACAGTACCAGCAATACTGTAACAATGATCAAATGTGAAAGACAGCTACTCTGATCAATACAATGATCAATGACAATTCAAAAGGACTCATGAAAAATTCTATCTGCCTCCAGAGAGAAAACTGATAAACTCTAATTATAAATTGAAGCATTTGCCTTACACTTTATTTTCCTTGTTTTTGTCACATATCTAATATAAAAACATGTTTTGTATGGCTTAAGTCAAAATAATAAAAATTTCCAGAAAAAACACTGTCTCTACAGCCTCTTATAGTTTTCCAAAAAGAGGCAGGGGAATACACAGGAATGTTTAGGTCTTGGTTTCTGGGCATTCCTATATTCCATTGTTTCAAAATGTCTCCCTGGGTTGCAATTCCCAAACAGAAACGAAGTCTCCTTCGCTTCCTTTTACATTAAAAAAAAAGTCACCAGCTAAAGATTTGCATTTTGTGGAAGCAAATTACAAAGTTAATAGAATATATTTGAGAAATTGCTAATGCAATCAGATTTTCAGCAGGCTTTGGAAATGCTCCCTATTTCCTAGTACCAGGAGTCTTTTTTTCTGAACTGCTCATAGCTTCCAACCACCCCATTATAAAAATCAACTTAAAGGGAGAAAAGCGAATTCAGCAGCACCCTGTCTTGTCAGAGGAAAGAATCTGCTGCTGCTTTCAGGAATTTTAGATGTTAAACCCCACTATCAGTGCTGTGTAGTCAAGAGAAACTCTGAGGAAAAAAGAGTGTGGACACTGAGCTGATTGAAGCGTTTTCCATGGATCTCTAACTGGGAAAATAAAAAAAGAATTCCTGAATTTGGAAGATTAAATGACAGTAGTAATTCACATTGACATGGCATATAAAGGTCTTGGGAGAGACAGCACCATTGTTTAGTGCTGTTTGAGTTCTAGACTTGCAATCTGATGGTTCTGATGGTACACAAAGTTTTTACCACTGCATTGGGCATAGCCCTGAGACCCCAGAGTAGATCAAAGAACAGTCAAGAAGAGAGAAGTTTGAGGAAGGGGGTGGTAGTGGCGGAGAAAGGTCTGTTCAACTTGATTATCATTCTGAGGACTACTCCAATAATGACAGTTTCTGAATCAAAAACAAATAAAGAAATGAGGACATAGCTCACATTTGATTGCAGATCAAGACCTGGGTCCATTTCTTTCTTCTGACACTAACTTTGTGATTATGGTGAAGCCCCTTAACCCTTCAGGCAATTCTCTAGTAGTATATAGTATAGCCTGGTTATGCTTCACAGAGAAAGGTGCATGGGATTTAAAACCAGAAGACCTGGGTTCTGCCACTTTTTAGCTGTATGATCTTGGGGAAGGTCTAACCTTTCTGCATCTGAATTCCTTCATGTTTAAAAATATGAAGGTTAGTTTGCATGACCTCTGTCTCTCCCATCCCCAAATCTATGATTCTATGATCCTTTTTCTAGCCGTATTTATCCTTGAAGATGTAATTTTGAAAACTTTTTGCATACAGGACACCTTTTCAAAGAATCACAAAAATTCAGAGTGGGAAAGCATCTCAGTGACTAGTTAGTTTTACCCAGCCCTTAAAAACAATTCCAGCGGGGCTAGGTGGCACAGTGAATAGAGCACTGGCCCTGAAGTCAGAAGGATCTGAGTTCAAATCCGGCTTCAGACACTTAACACTTACTAGCCATGTGACCTTGGGCAAGTCGCTTAGCCCCAATTGCCCTCCAAAAAGAAAAAAAAAACCAATTCTTTCTATAGCATACCCAACCTATCTTTACAGGATGTTAATAGCAGCTCTCTTTGTGGTGTTAAAGAACTAGAAATTGCAGAGATAGCCATCAATTGGGGAATGACTGTACGAATTGTTATGTATGGTTGTGATGGCATGGAATACTATTGTGCTATAAGAAATGATGAGTTCAATGATTTTATAAAGGCATAGAAAGATTTGCACAAAACGGTGAGGAGCAAGGTGAGCAGAGCCAAGAGAACATTGCATGCAGTAACAGCAATGTTTTTTTGAGAACGAGTTGAGTGACTAAGTCATTTTGACAATTATAAATATGTAAATTAAACATAAAGAACACATGAAGAAAGACGCTATCTGCTCCCAGAGAAAGAGTCTATTTGTGTCTAATGTTATGTATTTGGAAGGAATAGCAAGTTGTACATACTAGACTTGCAGTTTCATGTGGAATTATCTTTTTATTATACTATGCTATGGAAATGTTTGTTTTATTCCATAAATTAAAAATAAAATAAAATTTAAAATGAAACAAGAAATATAATATGTACTCAATAAATGCTTATTTCCTTCTCCTTCACCAGTGAAGAGAATTCTACTAGCTCCTCAGGCAGCACACTCTACTTTTTTGATTGCTCTTATGATATGGAGTTTGTTTGTTTGTTTGTTTTCTTAGTTGTCATACAATGTTAGAAGATCTGGGTTCAGGTTTGAAAGTTACTACCCTGGGACTTCAGAGAAGCCACAGAATCTCCCTTTGACTTTGTTTATTTACCTGTGAAATGAAAGGGTTGGACTAGATTGTTTCTGAGATCCCTTTTAGCTCTCAAGTTTTGATCCTATAACCTGTGATCCTAAATTCACCTGTATACTATTTACACTCATTGCCCCTTGTCCTTTAGCAAGAAAAAAGTATGGGACTAATCCCTCAGCTACAGGACAGTCCTTCAATTACTTGAGGAAAGCTGACATATCCCTCCCAAGTCTTCTCTTCTGTAGCTTAGATGTCTTAGTTCCGTCAAATGACCCTCCTATGGCAATACAGGAATGTCAAAATTGTTCCCCATCTTGGTTGCTTTCTGCCAGAAGTTGTCCAGTTTATCAATATACTTCACAGAATGGTCCCAGAAATAAACACAGCATCATGGGCGTGACTTGATCAGAGCAGAGTAATGTGGGACTCATCATTCCTAGATATTAAGCTTCTCTTAATGTATCAAGATCACATTGGCTTTCTTGATTATTATTTCATGCTATTGCCTATATATATGGTTGGGGTCCACTAAAGTCCCTAGATCTCTTTTTTCTCCCAGATCTACCATGTTATCTAGTCTATGTCTTTACTTTTTTACATTTCTCAAATTTCAAAATTGACAACTCGTTTAAACAGGTCTTCTTGTAATAACCGGATTTAGTTATATACACATTTTCACCATTGTCCTAACCAGGTGTTTATTTTTACCTTTCCTCTGAACTGATTACTGAAACAACTTATTCTTAAGTCACTACAATGTCTGTAACTAGTTGTTTCCTGTTGATTACAATGAAGTCATTTTTTTGTTTTTACATGCTGTTTGCTGCCTATTGCCTTCAAACTTTTTTCCTTAAAGAAAACATAGATTATGTTGGGCACCATCATTCTTCCATTCTCCTAAGCTTGTAACCTCAGCATTATCCTCAACTCCCCACTCTATCTCACAAATCTGATCAGTAGCCAGATCTTATGTTTCAAACTTCATCATCTTGTCTTCAAAACCAGCTCTTCTGGATTTCCCTCTATCTGTCAAGGGCACCACCATCCTCCCTCAAAACTTATCATCTTTCACTCTTGTCCCCCACCCACCCACACACACACTCCATCAGGGTGTAAATCCTGCAGATTTTTCAGTGTAAGTTCTACCAGGTTTCTCCGGGCAGTATGAGAGGACTGAGAGATGCTGGAAAATGTCACGAGATTCTTACATTTTCTAGATTAGAATACCCATAAGACCCCCTCCCCACCCTACTATGCAGCTGGAGTAATTCAAATCAGCCTCTAAGTTGTTGTTGGCTATTTTTTTAAAAATCATTACAGTCTGCTGAGCCAGGGTGAGAAAGAGCAGATGTCATTTGCCTTAGCTATAAATTGAAATAGATGGAAAAAGGAGTTTAGTATCCATAGCTGGTCACAGAAGGAAATGACTTCACTCCCTAAATCCAGAAAGTAGTATAATCCATATATGTTATATGAGAAAGAGAGAAGGAGACAGAGAAAAGAGGAGACAGAGACAGAGAGAAAGAGAGAAAGAGAGACAGAGACAGAGACAGGGACAGAGACAGAGAGCCTTCTCTACATCAAAGGAAAAGTCCTTGCTTGGGTCTCCAATTGTTAGATTTTTCTAGCATGGGAACAGGCCCCTCATCAGAGCCTAAAGTCATAAGCTCTCTGCCTCTTCGACTTAAAGGATGTACCAGTAGAATCTTCTCAATATTCAGAAAAAAATACTCACTAAGAAGTGGAAGAACATCTTTTTTCCTCTCTGACCTCAAGAATGTTCTTAAATGGAAGTCTGCTCTTCAACTCACTTAAGGTGACAGGTCAGCCTAGTGGAGAAAACCTTTTTATTACCAGAATGCTGTTCAGGACTAATTTGATGGCCCAAGAGAAACAATCCCAGTGCCTAGTAAATGGAGATCCACATTGCAACTGCTAGCAGCCACTGTTCAACACAGTTAGAAGTCAATTAAGGGAGGCCCAGGATTAAGACATCATGGAGACTGAATTATCTCATGCCAGCAGGAAAGCAGGGTTTCTTCAGTTCAAGTTCATGGTCTTCAGAGCAGCAGTGGTTTAGAGGGGAAGGGGAGTTCTGGACAGGGAGGTAAAATATAAGAGAGCCTTAAACTGAAGCAAGATTTATGGGGGAAGAAAAAGACTTTACTTCTATTTTAAGTGTCTAGCCGAGTCTTTGGTCTATATCATATTTTTTATTTTACAATTTATTGATCTTTATTTTTTTATACCATCTTCATTTCAAAATTTATTCCTCTTCTCCCCATCCCCTATCTAGAGAACTATCCCTTGTAACACAGAACAGAAAAGTAAGGTAAAAAAGAGTTTCACTAAATTAATCCATCATTGGACTCTGACAGTATATGCGATGTTCTATACCCGTAGTCCCCCATCTGTCCAAGGCAGTACCAGAGTACATTTTCTCATATCTTCTTTAGGATCAAGCTTGTCCATATTTAGGCAACATTCGGTTTCTTTTCTGTTTTTTTGTTATTTTCTTTTTTTGTTGTTCTTTTTGTTCTTTTCACTTAGATTGTTGTATTCCTTGTTCTGATTGCTTTATTGGTTCTGTTTGATTTATGTATATATATATATATATATATATATATACACACACACATCTTAGCATAGTCCACAGCCTTCTCTCCACCTCAATTTTGTTTAACTATTCTCTGAAATGATGGGCAACTTACTTTATGTCGTGTTCTTTGCTACTATTAAAAAAACCTGTTATCAGTGTTTTAATGTATATAGGAACTTTCTACCTTCTACCTCCTTGGGATACATGCCTGCCATTTTCATCACTGAGTACAATTGCAAATTACTTTGCAAAATGTTTTGACCAATTCCTAGCTCCACTAATAATGTGCCTGTCTTTTCATGACCCCTCTGACACTGGCTAGTCTCATGATTTACTTTAAAATATGGTTTATATGCCTATTTTAGTGAACTACATGAAAAAAAAGCTACCAATGTAGCACTTTACCATTTATTTACCATCAATTAATTAATTCATCATTAATTAAACTATTTCCTCTTATAGAATCATGTGAAATAGGTAAAATTAATCTTAACCCCATTGCTTGTATTTTGAAAATTTAAGTGACTTCCCCAAGGTCTCATGGGTTCTAGGTAGCAGAGCTGTGGTACAGACCCTGAACTGAGGCACGAGATGAGATCCCATTCCCTTTACTACCAGTCTATAAGAGACTTTTCCCCTAAGCTACAATATAATATTATTGATTATCCCCACAATACTCAGCAGATCCTTCTCCATGTGTTTTCCCATATATTTAGGATAAAATAGGTGAAATAAAAATAAAAGTTTAATTACAAGAGGTAAAGACCCAGCAGTGAAGTTCATGGCCAGTTTCTGCTACTTGGAGTTATTCTGTGGGTTTCTATGAGACTAGTGTGATGCCATAAAATCATGAAGGCTATAAAAACTAATCAGGATGCAGGTGTTGTGTCATGTTTGCAGGGCAATGTTTGCAGGAGTTGGCATGGATATGATAGATGCAATCCCCAAACCAAAATTCTTACCTAGTGGCTTGTGGCTTTGGAGGGAAAACACTTTTGCACACCTGCAGCAATCAAGAAAGCATCATGTAAGGCAAGGAATGGAGGAGGAGAACATCTTGCTCTCTTTCAAAGAACACTGAAGTGTTTTGGAGCATTGTTTACCAGAGAATGAGGCACCTCCATGATACTGATGTCCTTTTGCCTATTTGTGCAGAATCTAGAACCTAACACTTCAGAGTTTCATGTGTGCTCCATGAATCAAGCAAGAACAAAGAGCAAAGTAGGGTTAGTGCCATGGACCTAAGTTCAAATCTTGACACTACTGTTTACCGCCTGTATGAACTCAAGCAAGTCATGTAAGTAATGCAGGCTTCAGTTTCCTCATTTATGAAATTAAGAGGTTGAACTAAGTGACTTCCTCAGAACCTTCCAGCTCTAAATTTATGATCCTAAATGTCGTTATAAATTATTAGAATGCTTTGATAAAAGTAATGGAATAACAAATGATCAAGGATTTGTGGAAACAATGGTATACTCATGTATTTGGGGAGGGAGGGAGAGCTGTGGATTGGTAGGCAGTTTACTGGTACAATGAATAGAGTGCTGGACCTGGAGTCAGGAAGACCTGAGTTTCAGACAAATTCAGCTTCTAACACTCATTAGCTGTATGACCTTGGGCAAGTCACTTTACCTCTATTTTTCTCAATTTACTCAACTGGGTATGATAATAACACTTACCTCCCAAGATCATTGTGAGGATTAAAAGAGATAATTTTTGTAAAGCACTTAGCACCTAGTACTGCCACATATAAAGCACTATATGAATACTAGCTAACTAGCTGTAGTAGTAGTAGTAGTAGTAGCAGCAGCAGCAGCAGCAGCAGTAATGTGGTGGTGGTTATGGTGGTAGTAGTAGTACTAGTATTATAGTAGTAAAATAACAATTCTGGAAAGCAATCTGGAGTTATACAAAGAAAGTGATTAAAATATCCATAGCCCTTGACCCAGAGATTCTACTGCTAGGCTTATGCCAATGACCAAGGAGATCATTGGCAAAATAAAAGACTAAATACAACAAAATATTTATGACAGCACTTTTTGTGATACCAAAGAACTAGAAACAAAGTAGATGCCCATTGACTAGAGAATGGCTAAATAACTTGGAATCAGTGGATAAAATGGAATATTATTATGTTATAAGAAAAAACGAACATGTTAAATACAGAGAAGTGTAAGAAGGCATATAAAGTGATGCCGGATGAAATAAGCAGAACCAAGATAGAAATTGTGTCTATTGTTACATCATGACT
>CM053580.1:467720393-467773345 GCA_028627135.1 Pseudochirops cupreus
CATAGTAGATATTTCATAAATGCTTATTGAATTGAGTATTTCAAAATAGAGCATAAGAATCAGTATAACTCTACTTGCTCTCTTTTTTTACCAGTCCTGGTAGATTTTGACTCTTATCCTTGCCCAGGTTGGCCATGCTTACTCCAAGTTCATTAATCCAGATGTTTCATGCTTATTAAGTCAAATGCTTATTAAGCCAAAATCTGTGATGGAAGCAATGTCCCTCCTTGATACCACTTTTTTATCAGTAGTCTACATGCCAGGTCCACTTCCGACCAATATTTATTAAACGCCTACTATGCGACAAACACTATGCTATGTGCTGGGGCTACAAAGAAAGGCAAAAGACAATCCCTGCTCTCTAGGAACTCATAGGGACGGTGTTTGAAACAACACGTAAACAGCTAGTGCAAACAAGCTTTCTACAGGATAAATTGGAAATAACAATGGGAAAGCACTACACTAAAGAGAGAGCAGCAGAAATTAAATAGGAGAACACAGGGGCTCTGAACACTAGCTAGATTCTCATCCTTTGCGATAGGAGCCAACGCTCAAGAGAATGAGGGAGGAAAAAGAGTTGGACAAGGGTGAATACCCCTGGCTGTACAGTATACTCCCACCATGGTATACTAGGACATGAGCTTTCCTGGGGCCCAGTGAGGAAAATTGTCTCCATCAGGGCCTACGTACACAATCAGAGCTTCTCCATTCTTCCCCTGTCTTTTTCATATGACTGTGAAACTGTATTGATTTCTTCCCAAGATGTGATTTCTTACCTGGAGCCTTTTTTTTTTATCTAATTAGCAAAAAGGGAATAGAATTTGGAGTTTAAAGGCCTATTTGAATGCTGGCTCTATCACTTAGAAATGGTATGCACCAATTCATCTCACTAAGGTTTTACTTCTTCAACTATAAGACCAGGCTGATGACAATATCATATTTATCTCACTGGGTTATTGTGGGGAGCAAACAAGACGATGTGCATAACGTAGCAATAAAATGCTCTGTAAGCCTGACCTAGTATAACTATTATTAGGACCCTAGAAGATTAAAACAACAACAAAGAAGAATAGGATGATTGTCTGTAGAGCCAGAAGGTGTCTCAGAGATCACATAGTCTCATAGATAAGGAAAGTAATTCAAAAGTATGGTACTTGTCTTCAAAGTGCTTACAATCGAAATGTAGAGAAAAGACACATAAAACATATAGAGAAGAAAAGCAAAAGCTTACTTGTTGCTAGCTATATATTACAAAGGTTAATGGAATAACAAAGAAAGGGAGTCAGGAGAAGGAAGCACCATTGGGCACGGAAAGTATCTTATACAAGACAATTCTAGAGCCAAGCCCCCCCCAAAAGGCAATGGGCATTGACTGGTAATAAGGAACAAAAACATGCCAGGAAGAGGGCAAAACCTAAGCAAAGGAAGGTAGCGGGGTATGAATATGACTAGTTCATAGAGAAAAAAAGGAGACTAGATTTGAAGATAGGAAGCCTTGTAATATGGAGTTGAAAAGGGAATCAAAGTTGGAATAATAGATGAAAGACCTGGGGTACTAAATCAGAGTACTTAATAATGATCAATTTAATTTCGTTCAGATAATTCTCCCATTCCAAATTTTTAGTTTTCTTGTCTTTTTTTCTTCACTTTGATGACCAGCCAGGAATTGTAGGTTGTTTGTTAGTCAAGAGTCCTATATTCAAATCCTGCAATATGATATCCACTAAAAATATGACCTTGTCAAGTCGTTTCTCCACCCTGAAATTCAGTTTTCCGTCTTAGAATGGGGTTAATAACACTTTTAGTATTTCTGTCATAGCATTGTGGTGAGGCAGCTAGGTAGCTGGCTTAGTGGATAGAGTGCTGGGCCTGGAGTCAGGAAGACCTCAGTTGGAATCCAGCCTCAGACATATACTAGCTTTGTGACGTTGGGCAAGTCACTTAGCCTCTATTTGCCTTAATCCATTGGAGAAGGAAATGGCAAACTTCTCCAGTGTCCTTGCCAAGAAAACCCTATGGACGGTGTAGTCCACAGTGTCCCAAAAAGTCAGACACAATTGAACAATATACTTAGCACTATAGGAGGGATACAAAGATAGAAACCAGAAATAATCCCTGCCCTCAAGGAACTTACATTCTCTGAAGGATATACAACAGCTAGAAAATCGCTGTTTTTGAAATCGCTGACTGTCACAACTGACAGAGTGTTCAATTTCATCTAGGAATACCCAAGTTCAAATCCTGCCTTGAACACTTATTAGTGAGATAGCCTTGGGTAAGTTATTTAACTTCCCTCACTCTCAGTCTTCCCTTCTGTAAAATGGGAATAATACTAGCATTTGTTTCATGGGGTTGCTGTTAAGATCAAATGAGACAGCACATAGAGTGTCAGTACTAGCTAGCATTGTTTTGTTCAGTCATTTCAATTGAATCTGACTTACTTATTAATCACCCTCCTCCATCTTAAAAAGGACACAATGGAAGCATTTCTCCTCTTTGAGGCATAACAGGGTTTATGCCTTAGGAAAATCCTGGAAAAATCCCAAAAGACTGGGCCTCCATAACTGAGCCATGGCTATGCTCAAGCATAGGACAAGGGTTGGAACTCCAAGAGGGGTGCTGTAACTGTGAACCCAAGAGGGTCCTTGCAGACCCTTCTCCAGCTTCCCCTGTGGTGGGACTACCTGCCCCCGGCACGGGTTACTCTGTGGACTCTGATACCCCTGCCATTATCAGTTCCCAGAACCCCACACAAATGCCCCCAGTTGCCGCCTCTAACTCTGCAGTGACCCTTACAGCTAGCCGGCCAGGTACCTCCATTGCCAGCCATCACCCCTGCCTGCCCTCCCCGGACTCCAAGGGAGTCCTAGAAACCAACTTGGGAACTGGCATTCTCATCTCCTTTCCAGGCTTTCTACTCTGAATATACACAAGAAACATTTATTTTCAGAAACCTATCCTTAGGGCTTTAACCACACTTTCCCAGGGGACCAGTTCTCTAAACTGGTCACTTAGAAAACAAACCTCTGAAGGTGTTTTTAAAGCTTAAAACAAAAGTATTTCCCTTAATTCTTAAATTTTCATTTATGAAGAGGCTTCATAATCCCAGATGTCATGGTTAGTCTCATTTTCCTTAGGGTATTGGTACAAAGTGAGGGAACTTCTATTTCTCGCACTTTTCAAGCAAGTATCTGTCTTCAAACCTAAGGAGGTTTATAGTGAGTCAGTCCTGCTTACCTGCTCTCCCCTCTATTGCTCTCACAGTGTATCTTCTGCTCACACTAGCACCCCTCCTTCGAATTTTGGAGTTTGGGGCAGGAACCCTGCTTGTCGGATCATCCACTGTCTGCCTCCAGGCAATAGGTTTTAGGAGGAGAAAGGGGACCTGTGGCCTCCAGGCCACATTATCAATTCTAGGTCCTTGGGTGTGGCTCTTTGATTGAATCCAAACTTCACAGAACAAACCCCCTTAATAAAAGCATTTGTTCTCTAAAACTTGGATTCAGTCAAAAGGCCACACCCAAGGACCTAGAAGGCCATGTGGCCACCAGGTCCCAGGTTCCTCACCCCTGGTTAGGTTATTTAAATTGAATAGGATATCTTCTAGAAGGGGGAGAAGAGAGAATCAATTATTTCTTGCACAGGTTCAAGACACCAAGAAAGGGTTTATAGTCTATGTTGTATTGAAATTGTAAATAAATATTATATTTCAGGCCAGGCGATTTAGAGGTCCTAAACTTCTAAAAACTGGGTAGTGACTCAAGGAGGCAGCCAGTTAGGGCATATGGGGAAGGAGGAAGCAGGTAGTTTACCCAGCTGGTAATCCTTTCCCCCCCCCCCCCCCCCCCGCAAAAAAAAAATACACGGAGCTCATGTGTAAATAATCAGGCTCAAAACTCCATAGCTATTACTAGACCAGAGGAATATAGCTGTCACTTCCTTCCTTTCACACAATGCTCTTCTTCTCCCTATTCATTTCAACCAATATCAACTAGATACAGATACAGTGGCCACAAAATGCAATTCACCCCAGGCCCACATTTCCTAAGCATTGGACTTCCAGGTAACTTTCCAGGTATCAGATATTCCCACCAGATATCACATAGGATCATAGATCCCAAGCTAGAAGCGACCTCAGAGGTCATTTAATCCAACATGTTCATTTCAAAGATAAGAAATATGAGTCCCAGGACTGATTAGTGACTTGTCCAGGCAACTAAGGCAAGATTAAAAAAACAGTAGAGGCAGGGTTTTTGAACCCTGGTTTTTTGATGCCAGAGTCAATACTTTTTTATCTTCTAAAGGTAACCCTATCTCACTTCCATTTCCCAGGTATAGCCTAGAAATTGAATCATAGACAGAACACAATTGCTTCTATGACAATTCCATTTTTGATCCTACATTTGCCAAGGCAGAAAATCTTCACAAGATGATTCTTATGTTTCCTGTTAACCAGCAGTGATGATTTGCATTCCAATGCCATGATGAATAGCCATTCCATTTGTAAGGAAAGAAAAATCACAGGAAGAACCGTAAAATTCTGTTGCCATTTGGAGCATTGTTTTAGAAATAGAAAAGACCCCAGAGTGCCCAGCTCCCTCAATTAACTGAAAAGGAAATGGAAGTACACAGAGATTAAGTGCGGCAGCTAACTGGCACAGTGATAAAAAGCACAGGACCTAGTATCAGGAAAACCTGAGTTCAAATCCAGCCTAAGATATTTACTGTGTGACCCTGGGTAAGTCATTTAGTTTCCTATTGTATAAAATGCAACTACTTCACAGGGTTGTTTTTTAAACTGAAAAGAACATCATATTTGTACAACACTTTGTATATCTTAAAGTGATATTTACACATATATATGTATATAGAGATAGATATGATTGTTAGTTATTATTCAATGATTTGCTCATGGTTATACAAAAAGTATAAAGTATAGAAAAAGTAAGATTTGAATCCAGTATTTCTGATGCCAAAGGCAGGTGGTTTTAGACTAGAATCATACAGACAGTCTACTAGACACAAAGAAAATCACATTTTTAGCCAGAGAACAGAGTATGTCAGTAGATTATTGGACAAGGTTCCAATAGGAGTACTTCCTTCTGAGTAGAATTTATGCATTTCTACAAATTTCCAAAAAGAATGAAAATATTTTTTCTTATCTGGGGTACTTAAGAGAAATTTCTCTGGAATACATTATCAAAAAGACAGGCTTGGCTATCCCAATAGCTAATGAGGAAGGCAATTGATGCTCACTGAAAATTGAAACAAATGCAAGAAAAGAAATTATGAGCACAGTGTACTATGTATCCAAGGCTCTTCTTTTTAAAATCTGTAATTTTTCTAAAATTTGCACTTAGTCAAAAGGGAAATATAGGAACTATCTTGCCTAACTTTCAAAATCCTCAGGTGACTGATGTCACAAGTTTGGGGTGTTTTTTTTTGCTTTTTTTTTTTTGAGGGAAGGCAGGGCAAATTAGGGTTAAGTGACTTGCCCAAGGTCACACAGCTAGTTTTGTGTTAAGTGTCTGAGGTCACATTTGAACTCAGGTCCTCCTGACTCCAGGGCCGGTGCTCTATTCATTGTGCCACCTAACCACCCCTGATGTCGCAAGTATTTTGGCCTCCATTCTTTTCCATGAACTTCGTGGGTCATGCTGTTCTCTCAATCACCCTTTTGGGGTAGATGACATAATACAAGAGTATTACTTCTTCCCAATTTTCTGTTTTCCAGAAAAATAACCAAAGATTCAAGGAGAAGCAACATGTAGTACTACATTATGAAAAGAACAAAGGACTTGGAGTCAGAGGACCTCATCACAAAGCCTGACCCCTCTAGTATTGTATGGATCCTAGAGAGAGAAAGACCTATGAGGAAATCCAGTTTCAGACACTTGCAGTTGTGTGACCTCAGGTAAATCACTTAATCTTTCTGAGAGTCAGTTTCTTCATCCCCAGAATGGGAATGATTCAAGAGTAGTATCTAACTCAAATGAGAATGGAATGTGTAGAGAGCTTTGCAGACTTCAAAGGCATATATTAAAGTGAGCCACCATTTTCATCATCTTCATTGTTGGCAGTGGCAGCAGCAGCTTCTATATGGTTAAAGTTGGACAAGTGTCTTTATCTTTCTCTGGACCTCAGTTTACTCATCTGTAAAATGAAAGGATTGGGTTAGATGATCTCTAAGGTCCCTTAATAGCTTGAAATCCTATGATCCTATAAAGTGATTTACCCAGGATTACAAAACTAATTATCCAGGATTAGGATCCAAGGCTCTTGATTCTTAGTCCAACGTTCTTTCCACTGAGTCATGTTATTATACTAGTCTGCTATTAGCTATGGAATTCCAGTTTGTCCTGATTTCCAATTCAACTGCCTTTTTTACCCCACTGGGACTCCAAAGATGAAGGTAGTCTGTTAGAGATAAAGAATGCTGTATTTAATTCACAAGAGAAAGTGAGTCTACATATAAATGAGGTTCTTGATTCCCATGAATGACTTGAATTCCTTGAATTTATATTGCATTTTTTTCAGAGTTAAGAAAGATTTGTAGATTCTCACTATTCCTTACCCCTAGCCTACAAAACGGCTATTGAAAGTCACAACAGAAAATTCTTATCATATCCAGCTTCCAAATACAAAAATGAAGGATAGCGGGAATGAAAAAGGCCCCAGAGTCATGCAGCATATTGGTAAAATGTTTGTCAGTCTTGTGCAGTTTCCTATTTAACGACATTTTCTAAGCTACCTTGAAAGTTATATAGTTATTACATGATTTGGTGTTTCCAAATATTCCATTGATTCAATGGATCTGCAATAAGATCATAGATGTGAGTACTCTCTGACATAATGAAGACTGCAATCCACCAATGTCTGCTTATTCTGTGCAACTTTGATCCATGTGTACCTATAAATCTTCTGCAGGGGATTCACTCAACATATTAAGATACCTTTCTCCCATTCTCTCCACATTGTTTGGATACCATTGGATTTGTGATATTAATGCAAATATTCATAGTTCCATATTGAAACTATATCTAAACACACACATATGCAAGCGTATAGATATACATACATACAAAGAGAAAGAGGGAGGGAGGGAAAGAGGGGAGAGAGACAGAGACAGAGAAACAGAGACAGAGAGACAGAGAGAGGGAGAGGGAGAAGAAGAGAGGGGAGAGAGAGAGAGAGACAGAGAGAGAGAGAGACAGAAAGAGACAGAGAGAGAGAAAGAGAGGGAGAGAGAGAGAGAGAGAGAGAGAGAGAGAGAGAGAGAGAGAGGCATGCAAAAGAAATAAAACTACAGCAGAGTTAAGTCTTTTGTACATTCAGAATTTGACTCAGTGTTCCAGACTGTGAACTTGATGAGGGCAGGATGGTGTCTTATTTTTCCTTGAATCTTCTCCTATCACCTACCACAATGTTTTGCCTACAGAAGGGACTTAACAAACAATTGATGAATAGATGAATGAATGAATGAATGAATGAATACTATAATTCTTCAACCTGAGGCTCAGTGAAAAATAATGCATCATAACTCTATTACTGAACAATATGAGAACTCTTTTGCAAAAGTATGTTGGCTGGTAGAAAATTTTTGCTCCGCTAATGGATTTTTTTATAAATTCCAGCAAAGAGATTCATGGCAAGACTCTTCTGAATGCTGATACTAATGCCTGTAGAATATTGCCTTAAAAACAGGTTTCTTTACCTCGTTTAGGTTCAGGCAAATTGCCTTAACTTACCCCTCTTCTGTATGCAGACACCATAACAGAAGTTTATTTCCACTTAGGTTAGAATTGTAGGCCATTTCTAATTGACTAAGCATATTGGACCAGATTCCAATAGTACATGCTGCTCACATCCTAAAATCTGCAGCTTCTTCTTAGGAACATTGCTAAAAATAGTCCAAGCCTGCACAGCCTAAATGCCTGTGCTCCATCCCGAGCCCTCGCTGTTGTAAGTGCTCTGAAATGGCTGTCCATATTTTAGTCCTGTCAGGATTCAGTGAATCTAATCTCTTTGATATTGCTGAATGTATTTCCATTAAACAGTTATGAACAAACATGCTATATTGCTGAGAAGGGATTGCTAAGTACAGAAGGGGGGAATGAAATGCTCTTAACCTTGGTAGGTAGGGGCTGTACTGCATTATTCTCATAAGGTTTAATTCCATTATTTAAAGCATGCAAAATAAATAAATAAAAATGAGCCGACATAAGTGGCAATATAATATTCCTTAATCTGCAGTTCATAGTGCATTTAAAAATAATAATTTTGAAAGGGGGCAGTTGAAAACATCTGATCTGAAAATGCATATTTTGCTTATTCCAGTGTTTGTTGACTTGAAGGCTTTGAGGTCAGCACAGTAAATATTCAGTTTGCCTGGCACAAACTGTGCAGGAATCTAATAGAAAGCAATATTGTTGAAAATGGATATCAATTGAAAACAGAGAGCAGTGTCAACTATTCCCCACTGGGAGCAGACAACAATAAAACCAGCCAAGCATTACACAGCCGAGCCTGCCAAATGTCATTAGAGTGTAGAAAAAAGGGAAGGAGCATGCCAGGGAAAGAAGCACTTTGCTTTATTTTCCCCCCTCCAATTTCAAGAGACAAAAATGGGAGGTAGGTTGGAGAGGAGGGACCGAAAAAACCCCAACACCCTAAAATTATCTGAGATGCTATCACTGAGATCTTGAGACTACAGTTATGTTGGGTTTTGTTTTTTTTTTTCTTTTGGGGAGGATGAAGGAATTTTCAAAGAATTAGCCATCCTTTTAGTTGAAGACTTTTCCTAATAACTCTTATCACTCTACATCTGGAAGCAGCAAAACTCACTCTGCTTAAAAATAACATTTAGTGTCATTAGTGGAAGTCTTGTTACCAGTATCATATAAAAAAAAATCAGCATACATGCTGAAGTGTTAGTGAAAATCATTTTCGCCTTTTTCTTCCTTCTTTCCCTTCTCATTCCTTCTTTCTCCTTCCTTCCTTCTTTCTTTCCTTCCTTCCATCATATATTTTTCTTCCTTCCATTTTCCTTCAATCCTTTCTTTCTTCACTCTCTTTTATTTTTCTCTTTCCTTTATCTCTTTTTTTTTAACCAATCCCCCAAAGAGATAATATTTGTAAATCACTTAGCATAGTGCCTGGCACATAGTAGGTATTTAATATTTATTCCCTTCTCCCTTTCCCTCTTTTCCCTTATTTCCTCCCTCATTTTTTCTTCCTTCCTTCTTTCCTTCCTTCCTACCTTTTTCCTTTCTTTCCTTCTTGCCTTTTTTCCTTTCTATTTTGCAACAAGCCCCAATAAAAATCCTCCAAGAAGGACTGGGTTGCAGAGTAGGAGTTATTGAATCACTAGGTAACTAGAAGTATTTGCACTAACCCTGAAATTTGTTAAATTGGGAGTTTGCAAGAAAATAGTTGCTAAGCAAATAAACAGAGGGACGATGCCCACAAGACTCACACCTGAAAGCAAGGAGTGTTGTAAGGCACTGACTTCGACCCTAAAACTTTCATCAGTGACATTTTCATTGATGATTTGTAAATTTTCAAACAAAGAAAAATTGTCTCAAGCAGACAATGGTCAGCATTTGAACAGCCAGCCAAGAGCTCCACCTAGTGAAGTTGTACACATATCACTGCGAGCTCCCCCATCTCTCTCCCTCTCTCTCTCCCTCTCTCTCCCTCTCTCTCCCTCTCCCTCCCTCCCTCTCTCTTTCTGTCTGTCTGTCTGTCTGTCTGTCTGTCTGTCTCTCTCTCTCTCTCTCTCTCTCTCTCTCTCTCTCTCACACACACACACACACACACACACACACACACCTGAATATATACATGCACATAAACTTTTTAGACTCAAGTGGTGCCTGTCCAAATTCTTTTGAGAAAACATCAAAAGAAAAACAGTTCCTTATCTATCTACCTGCCGTGGACTTATTGTGAAATTGGTAACCAGGTAGTGAAGATATGGACAGTTTTCAATCTGCCTCTCTGGAGTTTATCATTGTGATATCATAATTAAAACAGTGACAACAGCAACAAAAAATGCCCTAAGTCAGTTTCAAAGAAAAGAAATCTGCTTCCTCAAGTAAAGGCTCTCACCTCATATCTACTAGAAAGTCCTCAGGGGCAGCACATTAGTATGCAATTAGCATAGTAATATTGTTGTGCAAACAAAAGAAAACCCAAGCTTAAATATAAGAAATGCACAATTTCCTATCCTGTTTGGGCTCCCACACTAAAATATATTGTTTTTTTCCTATTCATTTCTCTTTGTTGGAGATTCGCACTGATTCAAACATATCTATCTGTAAGCTATGTTTATGATCAGGCCTTTAATACCTATGTAAAATGGCATGTTTTATTATGGGACAGAGTACTTATCTTGCACTGATGGAACCAATTTGATATAATGCCAGAATCAGATTTCCCAAATCAACCCTAATTCCTTCAAATACATTTTCTCTTGATCCAAAAAGAAACTTTATGGATTTTATGAGCTTTCATGGTGCTCTCTAGACAGTGTAGGCATTCCAAAAGGGAAGGAAGTGGCAAATGTTGAAAGGAGATACAAGGATGAAATGGATTTAACACTTCCTAAGAAATATTTTGTGAACCACACCACCAATTGTATTGAAATATAAACGACTAAGGCCCCTTATTTTCAATGCAAGATGTTAACAAAAGCCAATATTACCAGCCTATGTTCCCTGGTTCCTTTTTTTTTTCTAAAACAGACACTTTACGAGGGTTCGAAAGCAGGTCTATTTTTAGGAGGGTCCCTGATCCATGGAGGAAGTATGACTCCACACGTACTTACATCTTAAAACCCAGAAATGAACCTTACACAAAATTGTTTTATTTTGGCTTCATCATCAAGAGCCTTTGAAAATCATGCCTGCCTTTGAGAAACTACATCTAGCTAAACCTATTGGCTCAACAACATAGCTTCTAACCCAACAAGAAAATTGGGGAAATTAACTTTAATTTCTGAAAATCTTTAGCAGGAAAAAAGTCCAGTAGAAATCTAAAACCTGAAACTTCATTTTAAAAACAACAGTATTCACTGGATAATGTTTACTCATTTAAACTCACTCATATTTCTCCTTGTCCTTCACAATCTCCACAGAATTAAAGGGAATGGAGGTGTGGGGGTCCTGAAGTCATGAATCAATGCTGGAAAGGACATCATGGATTTTATCCCCATGACCTAACGATTAAAGCATTTAAATAAGATTCATAAAATATAATCTTATACTGATTTCTTCCACTACCTCATGATATAATTCTAGGTTTAACATTTAACTTTTTAAAACTGAGTTTCTTTGCTCACAAAGGGGGAAATTATAATATCCGATACCTATCTCTAATATTCAATTAATTTCATTTCAACAAGCTCTCTTTAAGCATCAACTATACCTACAACATGTCCCAATAGTCTTAGTGCAATTTTAGTCTATTTAGTAACCTGTACAAGACACTGAGAATAAAAATATGAAAAATAACAATCTGCATATAGGTATTCTTAACCTTTTTTGTATGCCATGAATCTCCTCTTAATAGTCCATTGGGGACTTTGACCCTTTATCAAAATATTTTAAATGCATAAAGTAAAATACCCAGGATTACAAAGGAAACCAATGATATTGAAATGAAGTTTTAATTTTTTTTTTAAAAATTCACAGGTCCCAGGAAATTCATCCATGGACCCCTTGTTGTCCATGTACTCTGGGAATGTACTAGAACCAGCTCAAACTGTCTCTCCAAAGAGTTGTTAAATTTTTAGTGTGAACATTTATACCTCAAAAATCAGCAAAAAACACCAGTCGGGGCATTATTTGTTATTTTATTGATTGTCTAGACTTAAGAAAATGATGGAGAAAAAGTTAATGATACAAATTATTCTGCCAAAACACAGTAAAATGTGTTGATTTTTCTTTTTAGGAGACAACGTAATACATGGAGAGAGCCCTGTCTCTGTGGTTTGGGACCTAGATTCAAATCATGCCTCAGAGGCTTTGTTGTTGTTATTCAGTTGTTTTTCAGTCATGTCCAACTATCCCATTTGGGGTCTTCTTGGCAAAGACACTGGAGTGGATTGCCATTTCCTTCTCCAGCTCAAATTACAGATAAGGAAACTGAGGCAAAGGGGGTTAAATGACTTGCCCATGGTCACACAGCTAGTAAGTGTCTAAAGTCAGATTTGAAATCAGGAATATGAGTCTCCTGACTCCAGGTCTGGCACTTTATCCCCTTCACCACCTAGCTATCCCTCCTCTGAGACTTACTAACCATGCAGCTTTGGGCAAGACAATCAAGCTCCCTGGATCTCAATTTCCTCATCTGTAAAAAAGAAAGTATTGGATTGAACAGTCTCTGAGGTTCCTTCCCATTCTAATCTATGATCCATTTATTCTGGAAATGAATGGGAAGCTTTCTAAACAGAATGATCAAAGGACTTCAACCATCTCAGTTGACTAAAGGACTTTGGAGAGCGACTGTTGAAGCTAAGTTGATGCTTATTCCTTCAATTTCCTAAACAGATTTTTAGCAAATTTCTATGTCTGATGGGGATTAGAGGAGGATTCTCCTTTTGAAAAAATAAAAGAGAATTTTAATAGTAATCTTCAATGAAGAGATCTTAGAGAATGATATTAGATGAAAAATGTTTTGGTAATTATTATCCTTTCCTCAATACTTTGAATGGTTCTTAACTATCTCTTTAGTCACTGGAAGGGTTATCATCATCTGAAAAAGTCAATGAGTCTCTAATCAAATAGTCTCTGCCATCAAAGAACTTAAAATTTAATGGGTGAGACACATTTAAATAAATACATAAATAAATATACACATATGTGTATACATGTATATATGTGTGTGTACACACATGCATGTGTATAATATATACATATATGCATATATTGATGTTGTTCAGTCATTTTCCAGTTGCATCTGATTCATTGTAACCCCATTTGGGGTTTTCTTGGCAAAGATACTGGAGTGGCTTGACATTTCCTTCTCTAGCTCATTTTACAGATGAGAAAACTAAGACAAACAGGGTTAAGTGACTTTCCCAGGGTAACACAGCTAGTAAGTGTCTGAGATCATATTTGAACTCAGGAAGGTGAGTCTTCCTGATTTCAGGCTTGGCATTCTATCTACTGTGCCACACACACACACACACACACACACACACACACACACACACAATACAACTACAAGCTATATATAATATTGATTGAATAGAGGAAGAAACTGGCAGCTGGAAGGCTTATGAAAAGCCTATAGCAGAAGGTAGGAGTTCAACCAAGTCTGGAAGGAAATCAGGAAAGCTAAGAGGTATAGGTGAAAGAGAAACACATTTCCAAGATGAAGCACAGTCAGTACAAAAGCAGAGATAAAGGACGGGTGTTGTGTATAAGAAGCTGGTATGGCTGGATAGCGGAGTTCATGGAATGGAGAAAAGTGGAAGACTAGAAAGATAGGAAGGCACCAGATTATGAAGAGCTATGAATGCCAAAAATAAGCCGACCTTTGATCCTGGTGGTAATCAGGAGGCCCTGGGGCTCCGTAATTTGTTTTTCAAGACCGACAGTCCAGGCAATCTGGAAATCCCCAAAGTTGCAAAGTTGTGCAGACTCTTTGATCCAATGATATAATACAATATGCCTAATCCAAAGAGGTTTAAAAAAGAAGGGAAAGAGTCATATACACAAATATATATATACACACACACACACACACACACACACACACACACACATAAACATATATATGTACACATATGCACACATGTATGTGTATATGTACACACACATATAGACAGCTAGGTGGTACAGTGGATAGAGTACCAGACCTAGAGTCAGGAAGACCTGAGTTCAAACATGACCTTAGACACTAGTTGTATGATCCTGGGCAAGTCACTTAACCTTATTTACCTCAGTTTCCTCATCTGTAAAATAAGCTGGAAAAGGATATGTCAAGTCACTCCAGTATCTGCCAAGAAAACTCCAAATGGGTCACAAAAAGTCAGACATGACCGAAAAATAACTGAACAACATAAAAAATACTTATAGTAGCTCCTTTCTACAAAAAAAGGCAAAGAATTGGAAACTAAGAAGATGCACATTAATTGAAGGATGGCTAAAGAAATTATGATACATGAAGGTGATGGAATACCACCGTGCTATAAAAATGATGACATTTCAGAGAAAAGTAAAACAACTCTCCACTTTCCTCCAGTGGTTCTGCTTGGTTCCCACTGTAGGAAGATTGTGTGTGCCCCAGGATTAGATGATCACCTGAAATTTCATCAACATGCCAAATGACTCCATTTCTGAAGCTCCACCCTTCCTCAACTCTCCCACTTTCTTCTCCCGGCTGATCAGAGGGCTAGAGAGCAGAGCATTAAATTCCTCCAAAAGGCTAATTTTCTAGAGGGCTCAGGACTTTGCAGGTAACTCTCCATTTTCCACCAGCAGTTATGCTTGGTTTCAATTCCATGTAACATCGTGCCCTTGCATGAAGTATCCTCTCACCCCCCTCTCTTTACAGCTTTTGTGCATGTGGGTTATCTTCCGCCATTAGATTGTAAGTTCTAGGAGGGTAGGGACTGTCTCATTTTCTTACTTGTGTATCAGTACTTAGCACAGTTCTTGGCACACCATATATACTTAATAAATGTTTATTGAATTGAACTGAATTGCATGAACTAATAAAGAGTGAAGTGAGCAATATCAGAGCAATTTATATGATAATAATAATATCATAAAGACTACAACGAAAGACTTAAGAACTCTGATCAAAGAAATGATCACCCATTTTGCCCAAGAACTTATAATGAAACATGTTCCCCACTTTCTGACAGAGAAATGATGAGCTCAGGGGGCACATTGAAGCAAATATTTGTTGGACATGGCCAATGTAAGAGTTTATTTCTTTAATTATGCACATTTATTACTGTTTTTCTCTTTTTTGAGGTGAGGGCGAGCCCCCACAACAAGTACAGAGGAGTAGAAATGGACAAGTGCCAGCCATTTACTAAATGCTCTACAGATATTACCTCACTTGATCCTCACAACAACCTTGGGAGGCAAATGCCATATTACTCCCATTTTATAGACAAGGAAACGGAGACACACAGAGGTTAAGTAACTTACTCAGGCTCAATTTGAACTGAAGGAAAGGTGACTGGTGATAGGAAAAGAAGACAGAAGGTAGATTTCTATTCATTGAAAAAATAAAGTCAAAAAGTGAAATCTAGTGAGAAGCAGCATAGTTTAATGGCATGTGTACAGACTTTTGAGTCAGCAGAGATCTAAGTTCAAGGCCAGTTTCTAAAGATAATTAATTAATAAGCTATGTGACTACATCTGTCATTTACCCCTCTGTGCCTATTTCTTTATCAGTAGATTTAGGCATCCAGATAATAATAATAATAAGTCACTTTTGGATCAATTGAAGGAACTGGAACTGTTTTGCCTGGACAAGAGAAGATTTATTAAGAGACATGATAGCCATCTTCATGTATCTGAAAACCAGTCACATATAAAAGGGATTAATCTTTTTTTTTTTTTTTTTGCTTAGCCATAGAGGGCAGACCTAGGAACAGTGGGTGGCTTTGGGAGGGAGTTGGTTCCCTCTAGATCAGTGGTTCTCAACCTGTGGGTCACGACCCTTTTGGGGATCAAACGACCCTTTCACAGGGGTCACATGGGTCGCCTAAGACCATTGGAAAACACATATTTCCAATGGTCTTAGGAACCGAGACACCGCTCCTCTATCTGTCTCCAGGCAGGTCCGCCCACATGCAGATACGCCCCCATACTAGTATTAAAGGGTCACCACATTAGGAAGGTTGAGAACCACTGCCCTAGATGGAGGACTTTGAGCAAAGACTGGTTGACCACTTGTCAGGTATTTCATAGCAGGGTCTCTGTTTAAGTATAAGTTGTACCAATGACTTACAGGATCCCCAACAGCAGCTTTTGTGACAATAGATATGATAACAATAGCTCATATTGATGTAGTGATTTACAAATATGACCTCATTTTGTCCTAAAAAAATCCTGGGAAGTAGGTACTATTATTATCACTGTTTGACGGATGGAGAAACTAAGGTATATAGGGGTTAAATAATTTGCCCAGGGTCACCCAACTAGAAACCAGTTGAGGCAAGGTTTGATCACAGTATTTGATGTCACTTTATTCACTATAGTACTAGGATGTCTATATTTACTTCACAGGATTATTTCCAAGATTAAATGAGATAATCCATGCAAAGCTTTAAGTCAAGCGTTCTTAACCTGGTGTCTACAAACTTTATTTAATATCTTGATAACTGTATTTCAATATAAAAAGGTTTTCTTTGTAATCCTATTTTATTTTATTCATCTAAAGTAAGTTAGTAGGTGTCTCTTCGCTCATCTGCCAAAGAGGTTCATGACACAAAAAAAGGTTAAGAACACTTTATCTAGATAAATGTCAACTCTTATTAAAGTTAAAATTTAATGTTGGAATCTAATTTTGTTCCTAATCATTTTTTCATATTAGAATACTCTCCCAACTGTTGACCTGACTTATCCTAACTGCAAGGGATGTGGGTACTTCTTTAGCAGAGTTCCAGATCTCCCACTCTGTGGCAACATGGTAGCTCACCTTCGCCTTTCCTGAATAAATAGTGATATCTCAGCGTGTGCTTCTAAAGTTGTGAAATGGCTTTCAGAAGAAATCCTGTCCTTCCTCAACTATCTTATAATCAAAGCAAGGCAGTTAGCCATCATCTCAAAACTATTCATTGGGAGTATTTAAACCCAATTTATTCCACTATCTCCCTACATCTTTCTATAGATAATAAAATGGAGACCGAAATGATTTGAGGTGATCTGGATTATGTCTCTTCCTCTAAAGTCAAATTGGAATTTCAGTGGCTATTTATACTACTGTTCTGCCAGAACGAAACCTTATTAAGCAGATTCTCATGCAGAATTTGATTACATTTTGTTAAAATTCAAAAAATTAAATTATCATATTGTACCTATAAAGCTATTTAAATTCTATCACCTCAGCAGTTATTTTCTAAGCATCTTTAACAATTAGACACTGTTAAAAATGAATCATCAATTTACTAAGACACTTTCTCAAGTGAAGTCACAATCTCTTGAGGCTTCACTTTCTGTTTTTTGTCAACTGAAGGAGTAAGCCTGGATAACATCTGAGGTCTCTTTCAGCTCTAAATCTGTGATCCTATTATCATAAGGCTTCAACAGAAACTTGATTAAAGAAAAACCTTAAGATTTGATGCAATAGTTAGAGATATCTGAAATTGGAACAGGCTAGCTCAGAAGATAGTGAATCTTCCTCCCTAGTTAGAAGACCATATTTTGGGTCTGTGGTAGTGGAGACTCCTACTCACTTATTGGTCCTTTCCAGCTCTGAGAAGTTACGATTCTCTTTGATACTGCCCTCTACTATGCTTGTAACCAACTCTTGTTGAAAGTTGTTCATCTTAAAATTTTGTCCCCAAATATAGAGAAATTTTCCCTTATCATAGGCTAATCAGGAAGACATGGGTTTAAATCCTATCTCAGTTACTTATTAACACTATGGCACTTTGAAAATAACTTGACCTCTCTGTGTACTGATTTCCTCATTTGAAAAATGTTATTTGTACAATCAAAAGAGCTCAGAGCCCCCAGCCAGGAAAAGTCCTAACTTAAGATAGAGGTTTGACTTTTTGTATTAATTTAAAGTTTTATATACTTCTACCTAAGCCTTCACCTCCTTATGTTTGAGGCAAAATCACACAGGAAACATTTAGGCAAAAGCAACAAGAAAACTATATTAGTGTCTGTTCTTGGACAAGTACAAAGAAAGGAAACTGAGGACAAAGCAGACCTTAGTGGGGGTGGAGGGCAGTTAGGAATTTCCCTCAGTTTTTGAAGAGGTAAGTATGAATAATAGCTTCAGTTTGAGTCCTCCGTCCTGAGATACTTGCTGGGTATGATAGCTCACTCTCCTCTCTCACCACTCCACTCTCCTTTCCATTTCTCCTTTTGGTTGATGTCTCTGAGCTACATTTCCAGTTTGGCTCATTAAGTCTTAGGCAAGGCCAAGCAGCTGCAGATCAGCTCTTACAATCCCTGATCTTTTCAGTGTCTTCCAGAGTGAGTGTGTCCTTTTAAGAAGCCCTGAGTGGGACTCAAAGATCAAAGAAATTGCTATCAGGGCTGAGAGGGAATGCTTGTTTCTCTGAACTACAAATTGAAGGATGCCAGTTGGGGCATTTCAATGTGAATTTCTTTTTAATATAATTTTAAAATTCATGGAAATGTGTTGAGTTGTATCAACTCCTCAGATATCCATCAACATGTCTTCAAGGGTGGAAGCTCAGGAAATGAACATCACACTCCCTCCTCTCCCTCAGATCTCCCTTCATGCTGTTACATTGTAAGCCATAGGACAAAGAAGTCCCCAAACTATCTTTGACTGGGATGACAATCGTTAATAGGGGATCTAAAAGTTCAATCTTCTCCTCCTCTCATCAAAATGACTTTAATCTGTGAGTATGTTTGAGATCATGGAAGCCCCTTTTTGTAAACTCATCAATTTTCTATCATATGTTCTGTGTTCTGACACATGTTTATCTCAAGGATACCTCAGTTTATCCCTTCTTTGCCCTAGGTCTAGATTTTTGGAATTTATGTTTGCTCTATCCCACCCTTTCTATGCAAACTAGGAATGAAACAATTTCCATACAATTACTCAGAACTTGGTTTCTTTGCAGATGGATATTACTGAAAATAGCTCATTGAAAAAGTTATCTAAATCCTTAGGAAAATGGTCATTTATGTAATTTAATTAACCCTTTAATAGGCAAGCAAAACAAATACGCAGGATTCCCTTGGGTTTTGAACCCTACACAGGGAATAATTCTTCTTAGATGGCAAGTTACATTATTTTTTCCAATTTGAAGATGTGAAAACAAAGACACAAGAATTCAATTTCTTACAGAGTCATTCTCTTGGCAAATTCTAGATCAATTTGCATAATTCTTTATTGAGATGAGAGGGGTCTTACTTGGCATCATTTTGACAACATTTGAGATTTAGTATTCACTGGCAGACATGATGGCCATGTGATTATTTCAGGGATAATTAGTACATGGCTGATATTGCTTTCTCCAAAGTCTTTGCTGGCAATTTAACATCTTAAAGCCCTCTTGACCAACTCTCTCATTTTGTAGGTGGGGAAAGTGGAACCCAGGGAGTGAAATGACTTAATGACTCAAAGTTATACAAATAACAAGTAGTGGAGACAGCAGTGGTGCCTACTTCCCTCCCCCCTCCCCTTTCTTTCTCTCTCTCTCTCTCTCTCTGTGTCTCTGTCTTTCTTTCTCTAACCATCATCATCATCATCATCAAGTGTGTGGGAGGAGGGAATAACAATTCAAGTAAATAAGAGTGTAATGTATAGACACAAATTATAGAAACATTCTATATAAAGTTGGTCTGTTATTATTATTAATTGGATTTGTCTAATTGAATTGAATGACACTATACTGATTCACATACAGTAGTAGCAAAAATGATATGATTCCAGATTCAACTGACAGGGACTGAATAAGCTGACAGCCATCTCCCATTAGCATTTCAGTTGTTTTGACAGATACACGGCTCTTAAATGGTTCTAATAGATTTGAGGAGTTCTGAACTCCAGGTTCTTTATGCTTTTGTGTTTCTGTTGTTGTTTTGTAATTTGGGCTGAGAGTAGTTTCAATAATGCTTGGAAAATGGGTCAATGAATAAATCACTGGGGAGACATTTGAGTGGTTACATATTTCTGTTTGCTGTATTATTAACTTCATAAGATTGTTTAGCAATGTTTGTAGATTGTCATGAATTGCCACATTCTTTGTTTATTTGCAGAGAAATTATCTGCTTTAGCAAGGAGCTTTAGACTTCCTGACTCAACAAGTTTTTCTCCCCATAAAATAACCTCTGATTTTCTAAGAGCATCATAATCCATATTGTCATCCCTGATTCAGTCCCTGCCAGGAACATGGGTAGATTTACATATGCCCTAATCAAATATTTGGGGATTGGGGACGCTCACCACCTATCTCTAGATCTAGATTATGGGACATGTTTTGGAATCCAGCCAACTTGGAGACTCTTCATTTCAAAGACAATAACCACCTGCTAAAAGAAGAAAGAAAGCCATTTCCTCCTTGACATTAGTTAGCTTATGATCAGCAGAATCTTCTTGCTGCCTCAGATTGAAATGTAATCGCTGCAAGGTTGGCAACTGCTAAGCGCCTCATTGCTGCTGGCTTGTAATTTTTTTTTTCTTTTGAAAAATTACATACATAAAGCACTTTCCGTCTCCATAATCAGATCTTTTGCTCCAGATGACTGTTTGGTTGTTGATTTTTTTCTTTTCTTTTCTTTTTGGGGTGTATGTGTTTTCTATTAAAGGACTAGATCTGCAAAATCAATGCATCACGGATGTATGTGAGCATCTATGTCATGCAAGGCTCTTACTCTTTTTAAGTGGAGAGTTTGACCTAGCTAAATACTTAAGTCTATATTAGCTAACCATCTCAGTGCTGGAAACACTCAACCCAGTCAGCCCTTTTCATCTTAACGTGGGTTTATTAAACACCCTCTTTGCATCTAGCCCTCTATGTATTAGGTTTTGAGGGAAATACAAAGGAAGTAGAAGGCATGGTCCCTGCCCTCAAGGAATTGTTTAGTTGAGAACTCAGATATTATAGGGTAATAAACGTCTGAAAACATCTGCAAAGCACAATGATTTACTGTCTGAGCTACTATATAGCTATTTAAGCTGTGGTGATTCTCAAAGCTGTGTGCAATACTTCATAGTTTCTCTCTGAGCTGAGTCTTATTCTTTTATGTCTGACAGCAACAGGACCAACAGTGAGGGAGCCTGCTATTAAAAAATAACATTTAAAATGCTATTTATATAATCCCAAGATTAGCAACACAACATTTTTGGGAAAAGTCACATTTTATTAAGAATAGCTTATATTCCATTTACATATGTTTGCAGTAGAAGAACAAAGTCGTTTTTATCCTTTCAAGCATTACTGCTTTGGAACTGGCAAAGAATCCCTTTCACATAACACTTTCTTCACAAAATTTGTTATTTATAAATATAGCATACACCAAACACTTGCTTTCAGTTTAAAAAAATTTAAACCCAATATTTATGTATCGCATACCCCGTCTGCATGATATAGCAAAGATTTTTGTTTAAACTCAACATGGCAATTTCCTCCAAGTTAATCACTAAATCAACCAACAAAGAATTTTTTGAGTTCTTTGTGATACAATGGAGAGAGAGAAAACTCTAGAGTCACAGAACTTGGATTCAAATCTCTCCTTGGCCTGTTTCTACCTATTGGTCATGGAGAGAGGTCCCTTAACCTTCCTGGACTTCAACTGCCTAATTTGTAAGATGAGAGTGTTGGACTAGAACAGTCATCTCCAACGTGGGGGGGAGAAGTCATGCTCCCCGGGAATTTGTATCCCCAGGAGAACGAGGGTATGATGCTAAGGAGGATTTAATCAACCAGTCTAAGCATGAGAAAATGTGTGCATAGCCAATCCTGAGGCTTGCTTCCAACACAAACACACCTTCCCCTCGCTCTGTCATGCAAGATCCCAACTTTGGGGCAGTAACAATCTAACCATTGCTTATGCATCCACAGTAACAGTTGTGAAGGAGCCTTTGGGAAAAAAAAAATCCTTGACTTTCCCCTCCCTTACTTATTTACCCTCTCCCTTGGCCCCCTCCCCCATCCCTCCCACCCCTCCCCATTCCCCCCCCCAATGAATCACAACCATGACAGGCTTCCCTCCCAGTTTATTCTGTACTCCCAGTGACCAGTGAATGGGTCTTCTCATTTTCATTTAGGGTGGCACAGAGATAATAGCATACAATTACCGCAACACGAAATATTATTGTTGTTATTACTATTATTGTTCCATCACAACAGTCTAGTCGTTTCCCACTCTTTGTGACTTCCTTTGGGGTTTGCTTGGCAGAGCTACTGGAGCAGTTTGCTATTTCCTTCTGCAGCTCATTTTACAAATGAGAAAACTAGGGTAAACAAGGGTTAAGTGACTTGCCCAGGGTCACACAGCTAGTAAGTGTCTGAGGCCAGATCTGAATTCAGATCCTCCTGACTCCAAGCCTCACACTCTATTTTGTGCCACGTGGATGCCCCGCTATTATTACTAGTTAGAATTTATAGAGTCCTTCACAATTTGTGAAGCATTTAACCTGTAGTAACTCATTTGATCCTCACAAAAACTCTATGAAGTAGGAAGTATCATTAGCCTCATTTTACAGATAGAAAAATGAAACTAATAGGGCCTATGTGACTTGTCCAGGGTCACACAACTAGTAAACTAAGGCCAGTTTCAAACTCAGGTCTATCCTCACTCCAAGTCCATTGGTCTATATCCACTACACTAAGCTTCTTTTCAATGCATTCATGGATGATGAGTTGAGATCTACATTATAGATTTCATTACATTATCCTCCTTTCCCCAAACATTCCTCTCTTCCACACTTCCTTATTTCTCTTTTGGGGAGGATTATCCTTCCAGTTATCCTGACTTTGTTATCTTGACTCCTCATTGTCTCACCCCATGTATCCGATTGGTTGCCAAACTTTCCTGTTTCCATCTCCACAACCTCTCTTAAATTCTTCCCTTTCTCTCCACTCAAGCAGCTTTCACTTAAGTTCAGCCCTTTCTCATCTCTCCCCTGATGAACTACTGCAATGGCTTCCAAACTGATATTTCTACCTCTATCATCTCACTCTCTATTCTGTCCTCCATATGGCTTCCAAGCAGTTTTCCCAAAGTTCAAACCTAATCATGTCACTCTCCTCCCTGTTCCCATATTTAATAATATTCTAGTTCTCACTCTGTCCCAGGCACTATGCCAAGTGCTGTCTAAATATTATCATACTTGAGCCTCACAATAACCTTGAAAAGTAGGGACTATTATCATCCCCAATTCACAGTTGATGAAACTGAAGCAGAGATAAAGTAACTTGCCCAGTTCACACAGAAGCTACTGTCTGAGGTTGAATTTGAACTTTCAGCACCCCAGCCACTACATCACCTAGCTGCCAAAACTTGAGCAGTTCCCTTTTGCCTCTAGGATCTAATACAAACTCTTCCTTAGTATTTAAAGCTCTGCATAACCTGGCCCCAACTGACCTGTCCAGTCTCATTATACATTACTTTCCTTCCTATATTCTAAGGCTCAGGCAGACTGGCCTTTTTGCTGTTCTTCACACTCATACAAAAACAGAAGTTTAAAAATTATACTGTCTATTAAGGAAAACTGTGCAAAGAAAAAAAGAGTATGTTTAAATGAAAAACTTTCTGCTTAGTTGAAATAAGAAACAACTTACTTGGACGTGTTGTTTCTTGTATTGTGTGTAGTGATTATCTTCACTGAGGAAACTACAATTCCTGCTCAAAAGTTGTAATGTTGGCTGACTGCTATGACCTATTATCTGATTATTGAATTGTATGTCTTCCATTTTTAAAGTGTCTTTTTAAAAAGGTAATCCAACTGCTTAGCTAGCTAGAATTGAACAAGTTAACTAAATAGTGCATAACAAACCATTATTATTTACAAGCCCACTTATCCTCCTGGACATATACAGTTTTTGTTTTTTAAATACTGAAGTATATTCAATCACATCATTCTCACTAAAATGTTATCAATATATAATATTATTATATTAATACTTGACACTATTTAAAAGAGTGTAAAATGTTTTGTCCTATTAATAAGTGCAATAAAATATCTATATGTTTACATTCCTCTTTTATTCTTTCTGTTTTGGGTATGCTCCATACTACACAAATATATTGACACATTGCATAATATTATATAATTATAAATACATGTATACACACATATATATGCATATACATATACAAATAAATCTATTGAGCCTGTGTATATACATAGCTATACATATATATATATACACATATATGTATATATATATATATATATATATATATATATACACATACATTGACTATGCATGCTTATTTTTTAATAGATAGATAGATAGAAAGTTTGGAGACCTTTGGACTGATGGGCTCTGAGATTCTTCCATCTATGAATAAGTGATCCTACAATATTCCAAGCCGTAGAGATACAAAATCCCTGCCCTCAAGGAGTTTACATTCCATTGAGGGGAAACAATAAATACACACACAGACATACATGCAATAGTTAACATTCATTTATTAAGCATCTACCATATGCCAGGCATTGTGCTAATAATGACTTGCAAATATTATCATGCATGTATGCATGTATATATGTATGTCTGTATGTATGTATATACATCTAGACATATTCTAATACATGTGTTGGCATATACTATACAAATATTTTTGTGTGTAGCATATATGTGCATATATCATATATGTATGCAGGTATGCATTCTGTGCAT
This sequence comes from Pseudochirops cupreus, assembly GCA_028627135.1. Taxonomy (NCBI): domain Eukaryota; kingdom Metazoa; phylum Chordata; class Mammalia; order Diprotodontia; family Pseudocheiridae; genus Pseudochirops; species Pseudochirops cupreus. The sequence continues at coordinate 467,744,920 of CM053580.1, forward strand.
GCGGGCATATATGTGTATGTGTACATATGAACTGTTATTTAGGTGGGAGGAAGGCCCTAGCAACAAGAGTTAGAAAGAAACTCCTCATTCTAAGAAGCAGAGGTTTCATATTCCTTTTGTGCAAAATAGATAAAATACTAAAGCCTATAAGAGGTGGCACGTGAAATGACAAAGAACTTGCTTTGGAGTTAGGAAACCTGGGTTCAAGTTTTACCTCTGACACACAGGTGGTATAATTCTGGGCAAATCACTTAATGTCTCTGTTTCCCTGGTCACTTTCTAAGACAGAACATCACAGAATAGACACTGACATTCATTGGTAGGGGAAATTCCTCAAAGAAAGTTCCCTATTTGGATGAAAATCTTAGGTCTGATTTAAAATGAATGAATGAATGAATGAATAAATAAATAAATTTTATATATACATATATATATATATATATATATATATATCTCAACTGTCTCAAGGGGTTGTTATGAGGATTTAAATGAGATTATGTATAGAAAGTACTTTATAGACCTTAGAGTTCAATATAAACATCAACTGAATTCACATGGAATCTGTTTTCAGCGTAATTGGGACAGAAATGCTTATGGAATACGTCACTATCCTGCTATTATTCTTTTACATTTAGTGCTTTGGGAATTATTGCAGATGGATGAAATAATTGCCTTTGGTGACTCACTTATTAGTGGTGATGGTGGTGTTAGCAAGGACTGGTTAGAGAAATTTAATTGACTTAAATTGACTCATGTCACCCCAACCGGTTTAGGCAAATCACTCCTTTGAGTTCCAAGAACAAACCAGCCTCTTATTAGCAAGGTTTTAGAGAAATGGTTTACGCCATATTGAGTATTTTTAAGGTAATAGGAAGAGTCTCATCCATCCTAATCAATTTTGCCTAGACATGACTCAACTTCCACTGTTGTGTCCAATCAGTGAAAGTGTCAGTCACTGGCCTGTGTGTTGCCTATAGCCCTCTGTCCTCATTTCTCCATGGCGGAATGCATGTTGTTCTTTCAGGACAATTTCCTTTCGCCTGCTTTCCCAGTGTTCCCGGCCCTGACAGGTTTGCCCCAGTTGTGGCATTCGCCATATGGCCGGGCTTAGCTCCACCCTCTCTCTTCATAATTCCGTCTTAATAACCAGACCCTTGCACTACTTTCACTGGGGGCATTTAGAGGATCTAGCCCCAAGCCACCAATTCTGACTAGCTCATCTGTGATGAGGCTAATAATATTAAAGGTTCTTTTCTGTTCACCCACAAACTAGGATGTGACCTTGGTGATTATGTCTCATCTCATATATTTGATCATTGGGATGAACTAATCTAGGACTCACATGAGCCCTGCTTCTCTGAAATCCATCATGTAAATTATTCTTTACTCCTTCTTCAAGTACCTTAGAAGCAGATGCCTAACCAAGTACTTCTAATGGGTCTGATGCTGTTTGTCTCCTTTCTAGCATAGGAAACAAGAGGGTGCTACAACTAAGTCCTTATTAGTGTAAATAAGGAATCATTCCATGGTTCTTGGTGCAATAGAGAGAGATTCAGGATGGTCTGAGTTCAAATTTGACCTCAGACTCTCACTAAATGTGTGACCCTGGGCAAGTCACTTAACTTCTCTTTGCCTCAGTTCCTTTATCTGTAAAATAGAGGCAATAATAACACCTTCCTCTCATATTAGTTGTAAGGATCAAATGAAATGATATTTGTAAAGAGCTTAGCAATAATTCCTGGCACATAGTAGGTACTATATAAATAGTAACTCTTGATAAAAAGATAGATAGAGATAGAGATATCATTAAATCTTAGCATTAACAAGAGGAAGCTTGAGAGGTAGGGATTGTCCCTGTAGTGGAGATGGATGGTAAATGGATAGATGGGGAGAGGAGAGAGAGAGAAAGAGACAGAGAGAGAGAGAGAGAGAGAGAGAGAGAGAGAGAGAGAGAAAGAGAGTTACTACTTACCTACATATAGAGTTACTATTTACCTGTATATAGAGAGATATGTGTGCATGTGTGTGTGTGTGTGTGTGTGTGTGTGTGTGTGTGTGTGTGTGTGTGTGTAATATGATATCTACCTCCAAGTTTCCAAGGGCAATGGGATAGCTCTCTAAGGGAGCTATGTGGGGTTTGATTTAGGTTGAGAGAGTATGAGTTCTGGAATCAAAATTTGGGGGAAATGAGGGACAGATAAAAAAGAGACAGGAAAGATGGTTCAAGAATGAGACCAGGCATTCACTACAGGCAGACAGGGCACCAGCCGCCAAAAAAGTGCAATATTGTGAGCAAAGCATGAACAACTACAACAGACACTTTTCCTAAGTGCTATACGAGCAAGATGTCTTTTTTGTCTCTTCTCCCTCCTCCATCCCACCCCACCCCCAACCAATCCATGCAAATTTTTGTGTTTTTTTCCTTTCCAGTTTATTCTCCTTTTATACTGATTACTATTCCCTGTGTACCTCACTGGCACTGCTGTTGTTGCTGTTGTTTTAATCTTTATATGTTTACATAAAGAGTTTATTTTGCATTTTTGCTGAGTATGACTGTAAATGCCACCTTGGTGTGGCAAGGGTGGGAACTGTACAATTCTGTAAAGATTTTATAAAATTACACAGCCCATATAAGCTAAAACTGTGCTCCTGCTTTGGTGGGCAAGGAAACCATCTGGGGATATATTTTATGAACTGTTTTATCTTATATGTTTAATAGCTGAACTCTGAAGGCCAGACTTATAACTGAATCTGAGATCTACTCCAGAGACCAAGATCCTGCTTCCATCTCTCTTGGTTGTAGTCACATAGTGTATGTCCCTCCATTGATGCCTGGTTTGGCCCTTCCCTCAAGGGAAGAATATCCATATATACAGCAACGCCTTGGAAGTCAGAGTTATCATTAAATCTCAGCGTTAACAAGAGGAGGCTTGAGGGGTAGAGATTGCCCATATAGTGGAGATAGATGATGAATGAATAGATGACAGATAGATAGATAGATAGATAGATAGATAGATAGATGGATAGATGGATAGATGGATGGATGGATAGATAGATAGATAGATAGACAGATAAAAGATTTTTGGAGGGGAGGGAGATGAGAGGCAAGAGGCAGGAAGGAGAGAAAAAAGGGAAAGGAGAGTGGAAAGATATGGAAAAAGATTTCTGACTCAGTAACCCATTAAAAACATCCTCATGGCATATGGGAAGCAGTCAGAGGACATCTCTTCCTGCCTTAAAATGCGGGAGAAGGAAGGGTCCCTCCACTGGGGGTATACTAAAGGTGGGAGGCTCTAACTCACATGGTTGTGTTTTTTTTTAAGGAAAAAATGACTTCACACATTCTTGTTCCTCTATGACTTTTCCTAGTCATAATTCTAGGCTTGAGCCTGGAAAGTAGCATTAGAGAAAACAGGATTTATTAAAATACTTTTTGACCCACACACCTTCAACTAGCAGCTATACGGAACAAGCAAAGAATAGATAGTTTCCCTTTCCTCTAAGATGTAAGACTTCGTATTCACTAAGAAATATTCTTCTCTCTTCCCATCCCCATGATGGTTACAAGTATTATTCTTTTCTCAGTCACCGTGCACCCAATGTCACTAAAACTTTGATACAAGATGCTGTCTCTACCAAGATGCTGTTTTTTACCTTCATTAAAAAAGCTTTCACACAAATTTTGATAGTCCTAAGCATGCTCCAGCCAACCTTTGGGAAGCAAACTCCTCTGCCATCTTGTTAATGGCATTCTTCTGCTTGCATATTGGGTGCCTCAGAGTACCAACTGTTTATCCTAACCCATACCCATGCTACTTGAGTATTATCATGACTTCCTATGGTTTTCTATAGCTACCAGGTAAATCCTGTCCATCCTGTGTTCTCCTGTATTTCTTGAGATGAAATACAGGAGAGAAATAATGAAGGTATGTAATTACTAAATGATCACTAAAACTAGTAAAGTTATCTTAATAATTTTTTATTTTCCCCAATTTAATGTTAAAACAATTTTTAATTTTTTTTACGTCAATTTCTAAATTCTATCCCTCCCTCCTCTCCCCAGGAAGCAATTCGATATAGGTAACACATGTGCAATCATATAAAACATTTCCACATTGGTCATTTTGTACAAAAAGACTCAAAAAATGAAAAAAAGAAAATGAAAAATAGTATGCTTCAGTTTGTATTCAGACAGTATCAGTTCTTTCTCTGGAGGTAGACAGTAAAGTTATTTTGAAATGATAGATAGTAGTTAGGTTTTTAAAAATAGGTCCACATCCTATAGGCAGGGTCAGTTGCTGTCCTAGCTCCAAACTTTATCCTAGATCGTCCCTCTTTCAAATCTTTTAACCTCTTGACTACCTTTTAAAAGTCAACCAAACAACCTTGTGCAAGGTGAATGAAAAAAAAAGGAAGATCCTGATGCCTAATTCCTAGGAACAACACGGTTTAATAAATCCAACAAACATTTATGAAGTGCACGCTATGTATTGACCACTCTATAAATGCTGGGGGTATATATAAAGCTTAGATCAAACAGATCCCCTGATTTCCCAAATTTTACATTGCGGTAGCTAAATAAGACACATGCATAAATATCTATAATTCAAGTATTATAAGTACAATAAAGAATCACACAACAGCAGATTTTAAAGTACTAAGGATATAAGATCACATATGAAACAAGGGTGCCCACTGTCACCAATATTGTTCAATTTTGTATTAGAAATTCTAACAGTAGGAATAAGAGAAGAAAAAGAAATAGAAGGAGTCAGAACAGGGAATGAGGAAATAAAAACTGTTATTAATGGGATTTCAGGAAAAGCTTCCTGAAAGAGTTGTCATTTAACTTGCACTTGGAAGGAGGGATACTAATACAACAGATCAGGGGAGGGGGACATCCCAGGCCTAGGAAACAGAAAGAACAAGATAAAGCACAGGGTCAGGAAAAGTAGAATGGTGCTGAATGGTGATGAGGCCTAAATGCCGAGCAAAAAGGTTTGAACATTACTCAGTAGTTAATTGAGATCTACAGAAGGTTTTGGTTTTGGTTTTTAAAAGGAGAAATTGCATGACAAGAACTATAGTTAAGGAAGATCATGGCAGCACTATACTTTTTTTAAAAAAATTAGAGGAGTCAATGAAATAGGGGGAGTAGCTACAGGGTGCTTTGAGTAATTGAACTATCACTCCTTACTGAAAAGTTGATTTTAGCCACATTTAAGAAGAAGGCAGGACACTTGGAATTGCCAGTAGACATAAGACTAGTTGTAATCCTATTGCCTTTGGATGGAATTAGTTTAGCTGTGAAAATAGAAGCTAAGCCTTCAGTGTTGGGAAGGGTACAATTTGGAGGTAATCCTGGGAGTGGTACATTACAGCAATGTCATTCCTGATATGTGGCACTTAAAAGAGATGTGGTATGCCTAGAGTGGATCCACAGTAGAGTGGCAAAGATGGCAAAAAGGTCTTGAAACCAGCTCATAAGAGGATGAGCTGAAGGGACATGTTTATCTTAGAGAAGATAAGATTCAAGGGGGATGGGAGAGTCATCTTGAAGTGTTTCAAAGATTATCTTCAAGAAGTATTATACTTGCTCTGTTTGACTCCAGAAGGCAAAATTAGGAGCATGAGTGGATTCTTTCCCTCTGTTGATTATCTCCAGTATATGCTGCGTATACCTTATTGTATATAATTATTTTCATGCTATTTTACCCATCAGGATATGTGAGCTCCTTGAGAGCAGGGACTATCTTGTCTTAGCACAGTGACTGATATAGAGTAGGTCCCTAATAAATGTTTTTGACTAACTGACTGATGTTGCTAATGTGGGTGTATCTGCATGTGGGCAGACTCACCTGGAGATGGATAGAGGAGCAGTGTCTTGGTTCCTAAAACCATCAGGAATATGTGTTTTCCAATGGTTTTAGGCGACCTCTGTGACCCCTGCGAAAGTGTTGTTCAACCTCCAAAGGAGTTATGACCCACAGGTTGAGAACCGCTGTGCTAAGAGGTAGACTTTGAACTGATATAAGTAAAAACTAATAACTAGCACAACCAAAAGCACAATGGGCTGGTAGGGAGGGTGTTCCTCATCACAGGGTATCTTTTCATGTTAACTGAATAAACACACCAGTAAATGTAGAAAGGATTGCTATTCAGGTAGGGGCCAAACTAGTTTAGGGGCTATACTAGTTGTTCCTTCTAACTCTGAGATTGTATGATATGGTTGATTGTATTTTTTTTTTTGAGAGGGGAAGGCAAGGCAATTGGGGTTAAGTGACTTGCCCAAGGTCACACAGTTAAGTGTCAAGTGCCTGAGGCCACATTTGAACTCAGGTCCTCCTGACTCCAGGGCTGGTGCTCTATTCACTGCACCACCTAGCTGTCCCTGTATTTTTATTCTAGCAATATTTTGTGAAAAGAATGTTGGATTTGAAATGAAACAACTTGGTTTTGAGTAAATAATCTTTAGTCTCCCATCAATTTCCAAAGCCTAAAAGTTATGATCATCTTGTTGAGATTTTTCTAATCTCAATCACTCTTTGAAGTTCACTCAATTTTTCTGGACAAAGTTAAATTCTTTAAAGGGACCCAGGGGATTGTTTTATTAGGTCTACCTTGGCTTACTCTATATACGCACTGATTTATTAATCAATAAAACATCACAGACAGGAATCCCTTGTTAACATGTGTTAGTTCTTCCTAGAGAAAGAGTTTTAGAATCAACACCAAGTCAGCAGGCATGTATTTATTAGGGATCTATTGTGTGCCAGGAGGACCTGCCTTCAAATCTGGCCTCAGACACTTACTAGCTGCATGACCCTAGGCAAGTCAATTAACCCTGTTTTCCTCAGTTCCCATCTGCAAAATGAGCTGGAGAAGGAAATGGCAAACCTCTCCATTGTCTTTGCCAAGAAAATCCTAAATGGCACCACAGAGTCTGACACAACTGAAAACGAATGAATATCACATGTGACAGGCACTGTGCTATAGGTGCTGAGGTTACAAAGAAAATAAAAAACAGTCTCTGTCCTCAAGGAACTTACAATTTAAGGGGAAAAAAAGAGGTGGAGATACACAAATACAGATGTACAAACAGGGTATCTATAGGATAAATAGAAGATAATCACAGAAGGAGGGCACTAACATCAAGGGGGATTGGGAAGGCCTTCTTGAAGAATTAGGGGACACTCCAGTTACTTTTATCATTATAATGGTAATTAATTACATGACTGTTTTTATTCTAAATATGCCTGGATGAGAGGTCTCAATGATATAATTCTTCCTTTTTTCGTGTGGGTAGAAAGCAGGTTGAAATACAAATCCTGGCTCTGTTGTACACTACCTATATGGCATTTCACCGCACTGGCTCTCAGTTTCTTCACCAGAAAATGAAATGCTGGACCATGTGAGCTCTTGGGTCTTATAATCTTCTCTATTCAATCTACCTGGCCAATGGAGAAAGCCAACATGGCAGTTTATCTTGCCAACCAAAAGTATACTTGGAAATAGTTTTTCTACGTACAAGATTTGACTTACCTGATTTTCTTCTATACTCCTCAGACTCAATTCTCCCTCCATTACCTTTCCTCCTGCAGGGCTCTTAAGGAGTTAAAAGGGGAAGAGATTTCTTGAAGTACTTGTCACATATCTATACCTTGATATTGCCCAGCCCCACGTTGTCACTTTCAACTTTTGCCATAAATCTATCCTCTACAGAGAAGGCTAATGTAATTAGTTCAGATTGTATTCAATTATGATATTATATCCATATCTATGTATCAACACACATATATATGTATATATACATACATCTATGTGTATGTATATGTGTATATATATATGTATATGTGTAACAGTGTTTTCCCAAAGAAGTTGAATTAATTCTTTAATGTCATTTTTTTATGGGATTCTGATAATACAGTAAATTTTTCTGCTCCCAAAGCCTGTGTTACCCAGAAGTGTCATGACTTCTTCCAAATCAGATCACTGTAACACATTTGATTTTCATCAGTGTTGGAAACTGGTAGAATTGTTCATTGAATATTCGTATTTCTTGTAAGTATTCTACAATTAGAAAGTAATATAACATGAAAACAGGTTTTTAGTCATATAACTTTTCTATACCCTGCTTAATATGAAATTTGAATTTTGGTGTTTTCTAAAGGCCAGCCTTTGGGTCAGATCTATACTTGTAAAGTGAAGACAGTAATTTTTGCAGCTCCCAAGATTCCTACCCTCAATTTTCCTTTTATAATATTTACTTTATGCTAATACATAATGTGAAATGATCATTTTGTGAATAGATTATCCATTTTGCTAGAGATCACTTACTTTAGGGGTCATCTACCTTTCAAAAAGGTACCTTTGTGTTTTTAAACAGTATTCTTTTTTTTTTTTTTTGCTTTTTGGAAGGGGGAGGGCAGGGGTTAAGTGACTTGCCCAAGGTCACACGGCTAGTAAGTGTTAAGTGTCTGAGGTCAGATTTGAACTCAGGTCTTCCTGACTCCAGGGCCAGTGCTCTACTCACTGTGCCCCCTAGCCACCCCTAAACAGTATTCTTATAATGTAACTTTTTGAAGAACTATATTATATGTATATGCATATATGCATAGGAACCCACACATGTATACTTTCATTTGGAATATGCTAAGCATATAAGTAATGCCCTTGTTCAGTAGTGATCCAGTTGTTTTACCTCCTTTCTGTTTTGTGAACCAGTGTTATTGCTCGGCTCAGATGGGAAGTATTTATAGAGCAGGGAGGCCTTTCTGCCAACTCGATTGGTGAAGAGACCAGGTCATCAATCAGCAAGTATTTACTGAGAACTTATTTGACACATAGCATGGTCCCCAGAAAATAGGATAACAATCACATTAAGCACTTACTATATGCCAAGTATGGTGCTAAACCCTGAGAATACAAATGCAAGCAAAAGAGAAAGATCAGTTCCTACCCTCAAGGAGTTTATACTCTAAAGGAGCAAGACTATGTAAAAGGGAACTTAAAGGGAGGCTGGGAGGTAGATGATACTGAAGTCTGTAGAATTGGAAGCATAACCAGAAAAAGAATAAGAATCGGCCACCCTCTCCAAAACGGAGGCCTTGGAAGGAACTTCCCAATGTGAGAAGAGAGCTGGTATGGTGATATAATGGGAATGGAAATTTGAAAATCTTCCCTGCCCCCTAATAGGGTGAATGTAATCACATGGAGCCTGTGGTGGGGGGAGCTTTCTGAAGGGTGGAGCAGAGCCCACAGGAAGCTGGGAGTCAGAGCAGCTAAATGGTGGGAGAGAGAGGACACACCCAGTGAGACAGCTAGGCTGGTGAGTACTTGTTTCTGGGAAGGCTAAAGGATGGCGTGGCTTCAGGCTATGCTATGGTGTATTAACTTCTTTGCTGCTATGATGGATTGTCTTTCTGGTGTTGGGATTTGGGTTTTATGTCTGAATAAATGTTTTGCTTCTGTCTTCTATATGGAGAGTCTGTTATATTTTGCAATCGAGAACTATGCCAGCATATTTACCGTCACCGTTGGTGCTGTAAATATTTCATGGGTGCTACAGATGGATAGATATTCCAGAATGAGGAGGCCACAGGCACTATGGAAATTTCCAGAGTGAAATTGCAACAGAGACAGGGTTTAAGGTCCAGAAAGTCAGGAGCATGACATCAGAAGACATTCTTCTTAAGGAGCTTGGTCTCTATATTTCATTTGTGTAGACAAATTTAAACATGTGAACCACATCAATGGGAATTACAAAATAATTTACTAAAATTTAACTAATATAGCACAGAATCAGACACATGCATCCTGAGGATATATTAGATGTTTGAGATGCTGCAAGGGTAGGAGGGCTATCTCAGCATAGGTGCTGCCATTCTTATAGGAAAGTTCCCTGCCGAACTCTTCAGTTCTTTGGAGCAACTAGAGAAAGGAGAAATAGATCCTCTTTATGTGGATCTGTTTTCGGGTATGAGATTGCTAGTGTAGCTAATAGCCATCAAAGCTGTAACTGTGCTATGAATTTGCCTTTCCCCTGTATCAGCATCATAGGGAATAAATGATGTGTTCCAGAGTGTTTGCCTCAGTAGGGATTTGCAGCTTTTGTGGTCAAGCACTTTCACCCAGCATATCCCAGTGTGAAGCAATCAGTGAGAGCAATCAAGTCAGATTCAATCCAGTACTGCTGCTCTGAATCATGACAAGGCTGAACTTAAAGGTTTCTGCTCCTGAGAGGGAGTCCCTTGTGGGGACACTGGGCAACTGGGTAAGCATGACAAGTAGTAAAAGAATTATTAAAAGTGTGATTAGTCAGAGAAGCAACACAGGAGAGCAACACAAAGGAATGTGAGAGCTGGAGTTACAAGTCATGAGTTCAGGTACTGGTTCCAATGGTTATTAGTAAAGTGTCGTTCAGAGACTTAAAGAACTTCTATGAGCTTTGGTTTTCTATAAAATGTATCCTTAATGATACCGCACAACTTATTCTTAACTCTAAAACCACAAAGTCTTATACAAATGGGTCATCTATGACCCAGAAACCAAAGCTCTGGGCTTATGTACACAGGGTCAAATGTTAGGAACCACTGAATCACTCTCCTTTTAGTTCATTTTGTTGGCACTTGGAGTTTACTCTGAGAAAATCTCTATTCTTACTTCTTGTCTGGGTCACCATAAATGTGATCACTAGGGTCTTGAAGCTCTTATGCAATCACCCAAAGAAACAAGTTCATTTGTTAGATACATGACAGTCTTTAAATATAAACAAATGAACAAATGAAAAATTCAAAGGTACCCACAAAAAAAATGCAGAGAATGGGGCTCAAAATAGCTCAGAAATAATAAAAACAATTCTCTTCTTTCTGTAGTGATTCTTATAGTCTATTGAGGTCTGAAATCCTCCAGAATCAGTGCCACTTCACAATTTGGATGTTTTTAGGTGGAAATTAAACTCAAGTTTGCCATTAGGGTAAGCCATTGACATTACAGTGAGTCTTCCTTACATATGTATGTACACACACATGTAAACCCCAGACTTGTAGAGCCATCCTCTGGATTGGACTCTACTCAGAAATTAACAACAAACATGAGGTTGCTAGGTAGATGATACCTCAACATTCTACTGAGTCCCTCATATCCTACAGAGACCAAACAGACATATATTCTTATAGTAGGTATTACTTTGAGGGTTCAGACTGCCCCAGAAAGGAAATGTATTGGGGATTGTTAGACAAGAAAATTCCTTTCCCACTAGATCTACACTAACTCACAGAGACAGGAGGAGATAAAGTTCATATGTTTCACCTCTTCATGTAATGAAGTCAGACCCTTGCTATGGTAGCTTTCAGGACTGGGAGCCATGTGTAACCCTTTTGCATCTCTAAAGGCAATTCCTCAGGAAGTTCCCCTTTTCTAAAAAGAAGGCTAGATCTCCAACCTCTTAAACTTGATTTTCATTGGGAAGCAACAACCAAAATTAATTGTTGCTCAGGCTACCCCTTTTTTTAAGTTAAAAGGATAAATTGCTAGCTCACACTGCCTGGGAAATCTCCATTTTCTAGCTATAAGGCAATATTCCAGGGCTGTTTAACACAAGGCAACTAAAGAGATAACCCTTAGGAACTCTCAACGCTTGAACAGATGACTCCCCACTATTCTAGCATTCAGTGCTGTCCAGGGCCCCTCCTTTCTCACTGCATAAATGGCATTAATTCTATCTCTGATTTGTGTTTCTGCCATGGCCAAAGTAGTTATGGTCAGGACAAGAGGCGTTCCCTGCTGCAGCACTTTCTGGAAGAAATATTGAAAAGAACAAACTTAAAGGCATCAGATCCTTGGTGAAAGCTCTTTGTTATAGACCAACACAAATGAATGTCTCTTCCAGCAAGATGTCATATTAAGAGTGTGGGTCAGGCAATTTTTCTTGGGTGCCACCCCAACCTGTAAAATCTATCCCCCAGTACCAAGGGGCAGGCCCACACTCTTTAAAGCAATGCATAATCAAACTCTCAAATAAAGGTTTACCTCCCTGAAAGTTCATTGAGATGATCAAGGATCATCTGGGTTATACCCCTAAATTCCTATGATCAGGAAAGACTTTCTAGAGAAAATAAATGTCAAGATAGATGCTAAAGAATCCTAAGATTCTTTTTTTTTTCAGAAAGCAAAGGGAAAACACACAGCCATATGTAGCTGAATACTTATTAATTATTTTTTGATGAAGATAGGTATAGTAGAAAGTACAATGGATTTGAAATCAGAAGACCTGGGTTCAGATCCCAGCTCTGCCACTTACTATCTCTGGGACCTTAGACAAGTAACTTTATTTCTGTGGATCTCAGATTCTTCATCTTTAAAAAGCTTCTAGGGAAGGGGGAGAACTGGGAGGACCGTTTCAGCCCTAAATCTATGATCCTATGAACCCATGTTTTAATCTTTGACCTTTCTCTTCACATTTGACTTCAGGAGCTTTTAATGAACCCTGGGAACAGTGGGCATTTGACAGCTCTTTGTATATACACCCCAGAAGGCAGTTTATAAATGTCTCAGGACAGAGCTTGTATCTGCCAAGTACTAACAACCTCTGGTTCCCCCTTTTTCCTTAGGAGCAGAGTGTATCCATCTGTGTTGGAGATGAAATTCTCCAGTTTCTGCTAAACCCACCCTGAGAACTGGTCACTGACCCAGAGAAATGCCGAGTCCCTCCCATTACTGTGATTCCATTAGCAGCAACTTCCTCTGGGAATGGTGTGATTCCTCGGTTGAAGGGTAAATAAAGAGTAATTGCTAACAATTATTTTTAAAGCTCTTCCCTTTCACAGGGAGGGGAATGGTGCCAGGTCCTACTAACATAGGATGTGGTTGGTCCCAGAAAACATTATTTTCTTTAAACTAGGTATAAAAAGGGTACTACAAACCCCCTCATTTGCTTTTTTTAACTTAACACTTGGGTTAAGCAGGAGGCTGAAGGCGAACATGTTATTACTAGATTATGCTTTTATTTTCCTTTGACGGGCCTGATGCTGTTTGCTTGCACATATTGGGGGTATTTAGTAACTGAACCCTAGGCCTTACTTATTTGTTTATTTGCCAATTTCCTTGGCTTTAGCAAAGGAGTGGAACAGCTGCGCGTTGCCCAGCCCAAGTGAATAACTGAATGCTTACAGGCCTTACTTCAGTCCAGAACAGAATGGTGTTCATTGACACAGTCAAGCTGAAGAAATGATGTTCAGACAAAGGCAGAGGATGCAGCTAGGAAGAGATCTGTATGACAGGCACTATTTTAGAATGTGATGGGCTGCCCGGGGATGGGCAAACTGGAAGGTGTGGGGAACTTGCAATCTAACAGCAGGAAATGAATGACCAAGATAAAAGGAAGACTGAGCCAAGTGCAAAGGTATTATTTTCAGACCTATTCACCAGGGATCTCAGTTCTAGGTCCTCTTAAACATAGCTCTCCTTCCCCAGGTGTTCTCTTTTTCCCATGTGGAGGCAACAAAGAACTCCAGAATAGGTCACTCAGACATAGAATCTGCCTGTTCTCATGAACATCATCCTGTGGGGTCATCTCAGAACTTCTTAAACCTAGAGTATAAAAAAAGCAACTCAAGCAACCAGGTGACTGTGCAGCCTGGAACACACAAATGTCTTCCTCTTTATGAGAATCCTCGGACTCTCTAAGAAGAAAGGTCCAGGAAAAATGTTATAAGAAATGTAAGGACAAGGAGATCACTTTCATCTGGAATGGGGAGAAGCAGGGCTTGTGGAAGGCTTTGAGGAGGACGTAGCACCTAAGTCACATCTCTTTGAAGGAAAAAGGCCTTCAGCAGTTGAAGTTGGGGAGAATCCAATCGAGGTATGGGAAATGATGTAAGCAAAAGACCAGAGGTGGGATCGTGTTAGATGAGATTAAGGAGATAGAGAATAATACGGTTTGGCTGAAAACAGAAGGTGTAAAGGGGACCAGTATGTGATAAGGGCAGAAAGTAGTTTGAAGTGAGGAGCAAAGCAAATAACTGGAAAAAATGAGTACCCTTTATCCTTCAACTGGGGAAATGCTGAATAGATTGTGGCATCTCAATGTGATGGAAAATTATTGTGGCATAAGATATGATGACCATGAGAAATTCAGAGAAACTTAGAAGGACTTTTATGAACTGATATATAACAAAGTACGTAAAACAGAATGCATAATCGCCATAGTAATATAAAGATAAACATCATTAAGAAATATGAATCAATGCAGTGAGTGACCAGGTGAGAATTCAGAAGCCTAATGGTGAAGCATACCTGCCTCCTGCTGGGAGCAAGGTGGTAAACTATTAAAGTAGACTTCAAAATATGCTATGAGATATGGTCAGTGGCCTGATTCATTCAGTTTAATTTTTTGTTCAGATCAGGTTCTATGAGAAAGATGAGCGGAATGAATGGGTAGAAGCAAAGGAGGGAAGCAAGGAAGGAAGAAAGGAAGGAAGGAAGGAGGGGAGGAAAGAAGGAAGGAGGGGAGGAAAGAAGGAAGGAGGGGAGGAAAGAAGGAAGGAAGGGAGAGAGGAAGGAAGGAAGGGAGGAAGGAAGGAAGGGAGGAAGGAAGGAAGGAAGGGAGGAAGGAAGGAAGGAATGAAAAGAGGGGAGGGAAGAAGGAAGGAAGGGAGAGAGGGAGGAAGGAAGGGAGAAAGGAAGGAAGGTAGGGGAAGGAAGAAAGAGAGAGAAGAAAGCAGAAAAGGAGGGAGGAGGAAGAGAAGAAGAAGGAAGGGGAGAGAAGGGAAAGGGAGGGAAGGGGAGAGAAGGGAAAGGGAGGGAAGGAGAGGGAAGGGAGAGAGGGATGGGTTAAAGAGCCAGACTGTGGATTGTGATTACAGTGAAAGTGGAGAAGAGGGAACAGATGTCAGAGATGCTGCAGAGGCAGAATTCTCAGGATTGGCAATCGATTGGATGTATATTGAGGTATGAGGAAGAGTCAAAGATGACTCTGAGGTTACAAGCATGGATGGTTTGGAGGACAATGAGGACAATTTCAACAGAAATAGAGACTTTCCAACAGAGTATGAGAGTATGTTTAGGGGAAATTCAGGTTTGGACATGTAAGCTTTACATGTGGCAGGCGACCCAGAAATAGGTTTCCAGTAGATAGAAATATGGAACTGAAGCTCTGAGATTAAATATATACGAAGATTAAAATATAGACTGAGAGTTATCTGTCTAGAGGGGATAATGGAAGCCATGGAAACAGATAATGTCATCACGAAAGAGTATAGAGATGTATAAAGGAATTGATAATTCCCCCTTTAGTTGGTCAGAGGAAGGAGCAAAAGAAGATAACATAAAACTACTAACTTGAATAACAACTAAAACAATAACTAATGTGCAATAATCATAATATATTCACCACATTTGCAGTTTTTGATAATTTACAAAGTGTCTTCCTTATTTGATTCACAACAACCTTATGACATCATTAAAGTAAGCATTACTATCTCCTTATAAGGAAACTAAGACCCAAAGAGGTTAAATAATTTTTTAAAGAGAGAAATCCAGGTCTTTTGCCTCCTGGACCAGTGTTCTTTCCACTAAACCGCATTGAAGTACATCATCCTTGGGGTTCATGCCAAGACAACAGCAGGTAGATGAGACCAACTATAATTAGATCCTTTTGACACTTCTATAATTAAACTCCTACTGATATATATACAAGGTAAAGACTTTATAACAAATTCTGTTCTTTACCACACATAATTAAAACAAGATTCCTATAAACTTAACACTTCTATATTTATTAGATGGGGTTACAAGGTATCATTTATCTTCTCTGAGCCTTGGTTTTTTCATCTATAAAATGGGGTTATTTCTACTTACTCTACAAGAGTAAAGAGAAGAGTGTCATACCGAATGAAGTGCTTAATTTTTTCATTCGTTTTGTTTTGGGGGCCATACTAACAGATTGGAGAAAAAACTGACTTTGTAGTTAGGAAGACCTGGGTTCAGATCCTGCCTGAGACACATACTAATTATATGACTTTTAATGTCCCAAGGCAATTTTTAAAATCTATAAATGGCAAAACAATTGGCAATTTCCATTGGTAGAGGGATTTTACCCAACAGAACTATCTGATACATAAGAAATCATAGGATCAGACAACAAAAAAGACTGAAAGTAAGGGCTAGAGAAGGATTTCTACTGTAGAAATACCCCCCAATGATGCAGCTATAGAAGTTCAGGAGTTACCTAAATTGCCACAAAATCAAGTGACTTGTACATGGTCACATGGGCATAGCATATATCAGAGGCAAGACTGTGGACTTCGAGACTACAAAGCCAGCCTGACATTTGCTTCACAAGATTGCTTCTCTTCTAATTTTATGACACTAAATAAGACTATTATCAGAAAAGTTTTTACAACTTTTTATTTATTTATAACTTTTCTTTTACCACTTCTAAAGCATATTTAATAACTGACTTTGATAAATTATCTACTAATGTGGTTGCCAAACTGTCAAAAATGGGCACTGAAATTTTCTAGTTCTATACATAGTACATCTTAAGGGTGACTGATTATACTGTGAAACTTCAACTCTCAAGATATCCTTGATGCAGGTGTCACATCAGTGGGTTTACCCCCATTCTATTTGCCCCTAGTTGTACATAAAGGCAGCATCTCAAATCATTATGTCTGAGGCACAGAATCTAGCAATTTTCATCTTCAATCTCCAACCTTTTGGTGGATCTCATAATACAGGACTAAGCTCTAGGAACCTCCAATTCTAAACAGTACATGCAGATCAACAGAGCTCCTTGAAAGCCTACTCTCCTAGGGACACAGAATAATCCTGCCCAGGGTCAATTCCCTGAGGAATTTGCCTGAAACCAAACTAACAATAAGAGAAACAGAAAAAAAAGGAAAGGTGAGTAGTTACCCACTGCTACGAGGGTTTTTTCCAGAAGATAAAAAGGTCTTCTAACTGCTCTCCCTCTCCAAGGAGCCCAAGGTCATGGTACACTCAAGCATTCCAGCATGTTGGGATTATGACCTTGTAATGGAGAACTTGTTATTAAAACTACTGCCATTTTCTGAGAAGACTTTTTTAATCTCTGGGAATGCATATCTCAAATTTCCCTTAAGCTCTTTCCAAAACTCTTGGGATCTTGGCAGTGGTCAAAGGACATCAAGTTAAAATGAGATCTATATTTCACACTATGGCACTATCCCTGCTCCACATAAAGGCCATGGTGTACATAATCCCACTGACAACCACTTAGGATACCTCCCATACCCCACCTCTTTGACCATCATCAGTTCAAGACTTGTAGCCCCTTATCCAGAAGAAAGGAAGGAAGGAAGAAAGGAAAGAAGGAAGGAAGGAAGGAAGGAAGGAAGGAAGGAAGGAAGGAAGGAAGGAAACAAGCATTTATTAAGTTCATACCATGTTCCAAGAACTCAGTTAAATGATTTTATAAATATTATCTCATTTAATCCTCACAACAACCAAGGTAATTATCCTTGTTTTATACTTGAAAAAACTGAGGCAATCAGAGGCTAAGTCACTTACCTATGGTCATGTAGCTAGTAAGTATCTGTAATGGTCATGGGAATTTGAAGATCTTCCCTAACCCCCTAATAGATTGAATGTAATCACATGGAGCCTGTGGTGGGAGGAGTTTGCTTAACAGGGAGAGCAAGAAGTTGGTCAGAGGAGTTAGAGCTGGGGGAGAGAGAGGATGTAGGCTTTGGGATGGTGTTGTTCTCTGCAGTGTTATTGTGTATAGATTTCTTCATTGTTATGATGAATTTGGTTTTCTGGTGTTGGGATTTGGCTTCCTGGTATCTGAATAAATATTTTGTTTCTATCTTCTGTATGGAGAGTATGTTATATTTTGTGATTCAGAACTATGCCAGCATATTCATAGTTACCATTGGTGCTGTGAATATTGCATTGGCACTACACTATCCAAGGCCAAATTTGAATTCAAGTCCTCCTGACTCCAGGTTCAGCACTCTATCCAATGAATTACCTACCTTCCTCTTTAGGTCATTGTTAAAATTAATGTCTTTGATGGATGCCCTAAATGGAGAGAAATATCTTACCTGTGACTAAGGCAGAGCAAACAAACAGACTTAAAAAGCTTTCTATCTCATTATTTCAATTCTAAAAATAAGCATTCTCCTACTGGATCAGAGCCCCCAAAGATCATTTCATGACATATTAGCAATTAATCATATTCATATGATATTTTCAAGTGTACAAAGCACTTTTCTCCAACAATCTTACAATGTCTACAACACAAGTATTATTATTCCTATTTTATAGATGTACAAAGTGAGGCTCAGTGATACAGTCTGACCTACTCATAGACACAAAGCTAGGGCTGATGCACAGGTCTCTTGACCCAATTGAAATCCAGCATTCTTTGGCTCCAATTATATTACCTCTCCCTTGCTGCAAATGAAAATCTTCAAATAAACCTTCAGAAAATCACAGGTAAACTGTGGTTGACATGTACTTTATAGGCAATTTCAGGGATTCCTAATCCTGAAGAGACTGCCTTTATGTGACATTTGTTTTCCTTCTTCTCCTTTCTTTCTTCCTTACCACCTTTCTCCCTCCCTCCTCCACAGGCTTTGCGAATGCATTATATTCACTTCATTCACTGCCCCCTGCCAGCTCATGGAGCACAAGACTAGGAATCCAACCCAACACACTAGGCAGATAGATTTTAATCACCTCAAACAGATGGCACAGGAACTGTCAAGTAGGTGCAATTTATAATTTTTTCTTCAATTTTTGAAAGTTTAGAAACAACCAAGAAGTCAAAATGGATTGTCCAGTATCAGTGTCACTCCTATTTTTTTTATTATTTTGGTCTATTCTGTGTCTATACATAATTCTAATTTAATCTAAAGCCATTCCCATTCTGTCATCTCCCTACCCATTCTCCTACTTAAATTAAATAACATTTGATGGACGAAACAAATGCAGATCTCCAAAGAAGCAAGGCAGGCATGTTTGACTCCTCAAATGTTCCAGAATGGAATCCAGCCCAGTGAATACATTGGAGCCCCACTCACCTGAGCTCGGCACTATCACAGGTATCTACCATAAATTATCCGTTGCCCCATGCACACAGCCTAGTGAAGATTAATGACAGTAGACACGAAAGCTGCCAACTTGGAAGGGTTTCTGTGGAGGTGCAGGGAAGGCTATGTGAGCAGAATGTGTGATAAAATGCTAGCCTGGAAAGCAGCCGAGGTCCTTCTCCATAATGAAAAGATGTTAAGACCTATCTGATTGGGATGACAGACAGGTAGCTGACTGAAGACACTGCAGCTATAGAAGGGGGGGGGGGGTATGCTGAAAGGGGATGTCAAAATATGATAGCAGTTCATCACATGCCATCAGCAGTAATGATCACCAGGACCACTTGCATGTAAGAAGGGAAGAAAATATAATATTGCATCTAATGACAAGGAATTGGCTAGCCTTGATTTGTGGATTGGTTGGCATGGTTGGCCTGATAGTCACCCACCTTGATGGAAGAGCAGAGCAAGACACTGGTAACTACCCTCATAAGAGAAGAATTGTTGTCTGAACTGCTTATTTTCACTATTAATGAGGTTCACTGTTTATGAAAGTTAATGAAACAGAAAATCTGAATAGATTAGCTAAATAGTTTATGTGGAGGAATGGGAGAGATTTTGACAATGATTTGATAAAATTCAAAAAAAGCATCTATTGAGTATCTGCTCTATTTTAGAGATCTCATCCATTCAAGTTAAGTCAATAAAAGTTTCATTTTGCCCACTATGTTCCAGTCACTGTACTAAAAACTAAGGGTAAAGAAAAAAATAGTCCCTGCCTTCAAGAATCTCACAGAATGGTGGGAGCTGAAACAACATACAAACGACCATGAATATACAAGATGTATACCAAGTAAATGGGATAATTTTGGAGAGGAGGCACTAACATTAAGGAAAGTTTTCTCAAAAAAGGGCAGAATTATAGCAGATACTTGAATGAAGCCATGGAAGGCACAGGAGCTAGATATGAGGAGGGAGAAAATTCCAGCCTTGGGGAGAAAGTCAGTGAAAATGTCCAAATCAAGAGGTGAATCAACTTGTGTGAAGAATAGAAAGAAAATCAGAGCCACTAGATGGTAGAATACATGGAGGGAACTAAGATGTAGGTAGGCTGGAAAGGTAGGAGGAGAACAGGCTATTAAAGACTTTAAAAGTCAAACGGAAGATTTTATATTTTATCCTGGAGGTAATAGGGAGCCAGTAGAGTTTAGGAGCATGACATGGTCAGAATCGAGCTTTAGAAAGATCAATTTGGCAGATAAGATGGACTAGATTGGGAAAGATTTCAAGCAGGGAAGTCAACCGAAAGGCTGTTGCAACAGCTATGATGTTACAAAGACCTGCATGAAGATGGTAAGAGTGTCCCAAGACCAACAGAGGAATGTAGCAGAGATATTGTGAAAGCAGAGGACTTGGCAACTGATTTGATTGAGGAAGAGAAGTAGAATAGGGAAAAGATGATACCCAGGTTCAGAGCCTGCATGACTGAAACCTGGGCAGTATATCAGCATTATGCCAGTAAACTGAATCACTTCCATTTGAGTTGTCTTAGGAAGATTCTGAACATCATCTGATACTATACCAGACACTGAGAAGTAGTGCTCTTGACAGCAATATAAAAGTTAGGAAGAGGGAAAGGTTTGGGGGAAAAGATAATTAGTTCAATTTTGGACATGGTGAGTTTAAGACATTCACCAGACATAGCTTGAAGTGTCCAATAGGCAGTTTGAGATGTAAGATGAGTCAGGAGACAGCTTAGAGTTGGATAAATAAATATGAGATTCATCTGCATAAAAATAATGATGGAAATCATGGGAGCTGATGAGATCACCAAGTGAAATACTATGTAAGGGTGGGGAACCTGTGGCCTTGATGCCACTTGTGACCCTCAAGGTCCTTAACTGTGGCTCTTTGACTCCCAACTTCACAGAACATTTCCCCTTAATAAAAAGATTTGTTCTGTGAAGTTTGGATTCAGTCAAAGGGCCACACTTGAAGACCTAGAGGTCTCACATGCAGCCTCAAGGCTGTGGATTCCCTACGTCTGGATAGAACATTCTCCTCTGCTCCACCTGGTTGGTTGGTTTGTTGGTTGTTGTCCTTTGTTCTTGAAGAGGAACAAAATGACATCACTACATTGGAGTCAAGATACAGTGTGTCCAACTTGGCTGATCAGACCAATACTACCTCAGAAGGCTCTACCAAATAGTCCATAAGAACATTTGGAGTAGATACATCTCTAAATTTGTGCATTTCACATTTCTTTTGAGCTACTGCAATTCTGCTGTACACATAGAGCACATACCTTTACTGATGCGGACACATCCTGCTGAACAGTCTTTTGTCAGTATCTCCCGTGTCACACAATCAATTCCAAAGTTCTTCAGAGTCCTTGAGAGTGTCCTTGTATTGTTTCTTCTGGCCACCATGTAAGTGTATGCCTAGCATGAGTTCTCTGTAAAATAGTCTTTTAGGCAAGCATTTGTTTAACATTTTCACATCACCAGTCCATCAGAGTTGCACTCTTTTCAGAGGTGTTTGAATTCCTGGCAGTTTAGAGTGAGAAAGGATCTCAGTGTCTGGCATGGTGTCAGATGATCTTCAGAATCTTCCTAAGACAATTCAAATGGAAGTGATTCAGTTTACTGGCATAGTGCTGATATACTGTCCATACTGATATACTGTTTCATGGGCATAAAATAATGAGGTCAGCAAAATGACTCCATAGATCTTCAGTTTGGTAGTTAGTCTAATACCTCCTCTCTCCCACATTTTCCTTCAGAGCCTTCCAAACACTGAGCTAGCTCTGGAAATGCCTATGTCAACCTCATCATCTATGTGTACATCCCAGGAAAGTAAAATACTGCCAAGGTAAGTAAATTTATCCACAGCATTCAAAATTTCTCTATTTGCTGCAATCAATGGTTCCACATAGGGATGGAGTGGTGTTGGCTGGTGGAGAACCTGTGCTTTCTTGGTGCTGTGTTAGGTGAAAATTAGCACAAACAGCAAATAGATCCATACTTTGTTGCATCTCAGCCGCGGAGGTTGCACTTAGTGCATAATCATCTGTGAACAAAAAATGATGCACCAA
Source organism: Pseudochirops cupreus (assembly GCA_028627135.1). Taxonomy (NCBI): domain Eukaryota; kingdom Metazoa; phylum Chordata; class Mammalia; order Diprotodontia; family Pseudocheiridae; genus Pseudochirops; species Pseudochirops cupreus. Next base: position 467,767,090 of record CM053580.1, read on the forward strand.
TTCTCCTTCCACTTCTGTCTTGGCTTGTAACCTTTTCAAGTTAAAAATTTACCATCCTCATTGAAGGCATCTGACAACATGAACTGAGACCGTCAAGTTAAAAAGCATGGGAGTAAGCGTATAGTCTTGTTTCACTCCATTGGTGACTGGGAAGGCATGAGAGCATTGTCCATTATCTAGAAAAGTGGATCTCAACCTTCCTAATGCTGTGACCCTTTAATACTTGTATGTGGGCGTATCTGCATGTGGGCAGACCCACCTGGAGACAGATAGAGGAGTGGTATCTCAGTTCCTAAGACTATTGGAAATATGTGTTTTCCGATGGTCTTAGGCGACCCCTGTGACCCCTGTGAAAGGGTCGTTCGACCCCCAAAGGGGTTGCAACCCACAGGTTGAGAACCACTGATCTAGAACATGCCATCCTGAAATTGACGTACAATGCTGATGAATTTCTCTAGGCAAGTTCTGACATAATTTTCCATAAGCATTCATAACTGACAGTACCAAAGGCTTCAAGGCAGATCAACAAACATTGTGTACAGACCTCTGTTCTGCTCCTGGCATTTCTCCTGGAGTTTTTGGGCAGCAAACACCATATAGATGACCATATCCCAGGTGAAGGATCAGCCCATTAAATGGAGAATCTTGCCATCAATGACTAAGAAAGAGACACCGCCTCCCCCCCCCCACAGCCCCCACCTTGTGATTGTCACAGGACAATCTATTTCCTTTACTTTTATAGAGATATATGCTCCACCTACTCATATCCTGGGTTTCCTTTAAGTCCCAACTAAATTCTCATCTTCTACAGGAAGCCTTCCCCAGCCCCTCTTAATTCAGCCCCTTCCACCTGTTTATTATTTCCCATTTATCCTGAATATAGCTTGCTTTGCATATATTTGTTGGCCTGTTGTCTTCCTGCTAGATTGTAAGTTCCTCAATGGCAGGGACTGTCTTTTTCTTCTTTTCCTATCCCTAGGACTTACCACAGTGTCTGACACCTAGAAGGTGCTTAATACATGTTGATCGATTAATTAATTTATTGAAAATATTGCTTAAGGGCACAGAATTTCGACTTTCACAAGTAACAATCACATCATTACAGGTTTAGAAAGAGGAATTTTGTCCATCAGCAAACACTTTTAATTCCCCTTCTCTACTTGTTGAATCAGGAAGAAAACTGCATAGCAGCATGCTGAAAGGGACTTCCCCAGACACAGTTCCTATAAAGAACAAGTTCCTCGATAGTTAGAATGAGAAACATGTTAAACCATGTGTCATCATCTTTTTGAAATTATTTGACTTAAAATCAAACTGAGGTGCTAAAGAAATCTTATTTGTGCTTTTGTCCAGACCTGTGGTTTCATTTATTTAGGGGGAAGTTCCAGTGTGGAAACTCACTCCATTAACACAGATTGACAACTTTTCCAAAATGTATAGCTTTAAGAGAGTTGCCTGGGGATGCTGAGGGACTAAGTGGTTGGCTTCTAGTCATATAGCTAGCATGTGTCAGATGTAGGATTTGAACATATGACTTCCTAACTCCATGACTATCCTTTCATCTGCTGTCATACTACCTCTCAAAGAAACATTAAATTTCACCAAACATATACTGAAAGGAACAATCTCCTAGTGAAATGGAGGTGCAATTACCTAAGAGGGTTTTTTCCCCTCCATTTCTAATTACTATAATTTGAATAAAACATTAGATTCTAAATTATTCTGTCTGGAACATTTATGTCTTGATAACTTATTAGTAAAATGAAAATATAATAGACACATGACCTTCAAACTGAACAATTACGACTTTTTAACAACTCCACCTCCCAGGTAGGGCAATGATCATAAGGCGGAGTGTTCAGAAAGTAAATGATCTAGATTTCTTTCTTTTTATAAAATTTAATTTTTTAAAAAAATCCTTTGAGATTTAAAGGCTTTCATATTGACCCCTTCCCAATGCTGTTTTAAGGATATGGAAAAGGAGATTTGAAATACATTTTTTCAGCTGCTAAACATTAGATGAAAAATGTACTATTTCCCCTCTAGAAACACATCATTCTTTTCTTGAGCTCAAATAACGACAAAGCTTCTGAATTCAGGAATTCAAAACAGCTTGTCTGTGGTCCTCTGTGAGAAAGGAAATCCTGCTTAAGTTTGAAAATAATGGAATAAAAGTATTTTAACTCAAAGTCATCAAATAAACTACTAAACATAGGAGCCTAGCATCTCTGCTAAGTATGCTCTGGCTTCTGGCACACATGGCTCACCCTTAAGATCCTTTATCATTGAATAAGGAAAATTAATATCTGCCTCAGAAAACAGAACTTTTTTGTCACCTCCAAAAGAAGTCTTACAATCTCAACTTTTCTTTCCAACTCCAGATGTATTGAACGCTACATTTTAAATTCTCATTTATACCAGTCATTTAACTAACTACACCATTTGGCCAGCTTCTAGCTTTTTACAATGAAACAGTCTTCAGGAAGATTCTCCCCATAACTACATTATCTCTTAGTAGCAAGACATCTTATATGTGAACTCACAGCTTGACAAATCCACTTGATTTTTTTTTTAATAGCCAAGTTATTTAAAACATGGATTGCATTGTTTGTTAAATCTTTCATTGGGATACATTTAGAGTACCATGTTTCCAGCTTTGGCAGATTCAGAACTTAGAGAAGTTAAGATATGCAACCCCTAGGGCACATACGATATCTAGTATGTTTCCAATGAGGGGTACTTCTCATTATTACTTTTTAATAAATATACATACTTTTAATGCTAGATAATTATGTTCTTAGTATATACATATATATATACATATACACACATATATGTATATACATATGTGTGTACATATGCACACATATGTGTGTAATTGTGTATAAACATCAAAACCACATGAGTTATAGTGAAAGCTCAAATAATTTAAGAGAGGTATAGCTTTCAAGAGTAAGTCCCATTCTATTCTCTCCTGGTCAGACTCCACATGTCTGTAGTATTGTGTTCAATTCTGAGCACCACATTTAGACAGGATATTAATAAGGGTATCCTCCATTCAGTGTGCAACCAAGATGATGAAGGGTTTTGAATCTATGTTAATATATTGGTTAAGTCTATTGGTTAAAGGATTTGTTAAAGGAATTGGAAATGTTTAATTTGCAGAAGACTCAGAGCCATGATAGCTGTATTTAAGTCTTCAAGGGGTTGCCATGGGGAAGATAGTTTGGAATTGTTCTATTTGGCCCAAGAGGACAAAGATTAATGGATGGAAGTAGCAGAGAGACAAACTTAGACTTGATGTAATGAAAAACTTCCTTATAACTTAAGCTATACATAAGTGTAATGGGTGCCTTCAGGAGACAAGTAGATATTCCCTCAAGCAAAGACTGAATGAAGGTTGCAGTGGGGGATTCTTGTGTGGGTTTGTTGTTTGTTTGTTTGTTTTCAGTTATGTCTGAATCTTCTTAAACCTCTTTGGGGGTTTTTTGGCAAAGATACTGGAGTGGTTTGCCATTTCCTTCTCAGATCGTTTTACAAATGAGAAAACTGAGGCAAAACAGAGTTAAGTGACTTGGCCAGAGTCACACAGCTAGTAAGTTTCTGAGGCCAGATTTTAACTCAGATCTTCCTGACTCCAGGCCCAGAGAGAGCTCTATCTAGGTGCATCCACCCAGCTTCCCCATTTGGGTATAAAGTAGACTAAATCAGCAGATGAGGTCCTTTCCAATCACAAAATTCTGGGATCCTACAAAAGCAAAACAATGAGAACAATTTCCAGCCTAGAGAGCATAATTTTCAGTTTGCCAAAAATACTCAGATTCATTCCCCTAACTCTAGTACTGAGTAATTTGATAACATTAATTTAATATTCATATTATCTAATATATTGTATCAGAATATAATATATTAATGAATAATTGTGTTAATTTTATATTATATATTATATGATTATTAATAGTATTATATATTATTATATATAAATACTACTTAATTTCATAATTTAAATGTGACACTAAGAAGCTGAAATGTGTCTAGAAAAATGTGGCCAAAGAGAGAGAGCTCAAATCTCCATGAGGATTGGTATGTTTAGCCTGAAGAAAAGAAGACATAAGGGAACATTATAGTTAGCTTCACATATGTAAATAATTCTCTCATGGAAGAAGGATTAGATGGACTTGTTATATCTAACTTCAGAAGTAAAGATTAGGATCAATGAATGAAACATACAGGAATGGATCATTACTGCATCAAATACTATACAGGCATTTAGAAAACAGAATGGCTTGCCTTGTGAGATTGTGACTTCCCCCTCACAAAGAAATGTTCAAACAGAGATTAAATGGTCACTCGTAAGAAATCAAACAAAAGTAAATTCATGTATAATTTTGTGTTGGGGGACAGGGTGAAGATAAAAACAGAGATGGAGAAGAAATGAACTTAATAATCTCTATGGGCCCTTCCTACTCTATGATTTTAAGATTCAGTTTGCATGAATAGATGCAACCCAAGTTTCCAAAGACTCTTGCAGATCTATATTAACTCCTTCAGACAACCAGGTTTTAGTTATAGTACCTTGATTACAAGACCCTAGTAGTCTAAATTTGATAAGTGTCAGAAAGTAATGGCAGTACTTGCTTTCATTTTGTCTTTGTATCTCCAGAGCACAGAGTATGAACTTCATAGGTACTAGCTAAATTGAATTGAATAGAAAAACACTGGCATGTTCCCACAGAGCAACAGGCTGGAAGAATCTGCCTGATGAGTGACAAACTGTTCCATGTACTCCACTCACTCTTTTCATACAAGGCGATTCACTCTAGAATAGATTATACTAAGTTTTTTCATTATCTTGTTCCATTTTAAAGTAGACCCATACTTTCCATTAAATCTAAGGATTTAAAAAGTCCTTCCAACTCAGATTTTCTCTCTTACTACAGGTAATAGCTTTTCCTTATTCATAAGATCGACGTTTAGGTATAAATATCTTTGCTGGGAAATAATCTCTACCAATGAGACAGACACAGAGAGCTGACTTGGGAGATGCACAGGCTATTTGTAATGATGATTATTGAATTTATAACATTTATCAAACAGGAAGCGATAACTGAGATCATAATGGTGAAGGATGTCAAATCCACATCATATGAGGATGATCAGTGAAAGGACGGAAGCCTGGTACATGGGAGAAGAATTCTGTTTGTCATATTTAGTCCCAGAAAGCAAATTTAGAAATAATGGATGGAAATTCTAAAGAGGCAATTAGGTTTAATGTCAAGAAAAAGTTTCTAACTACTAGAACTCTCCAGAAATGAAATGGGTTGCCTTGGACAGTCGTAAGTTGGTCTTCACTAAAGGTCTTCAGACATAAGCTGAATGTCAACTTCTTAGGTATGTGGTAATAGGGTTTCTTTTTTTTTTTTCATTTTTATGTTGGACTGCATGACTGCTGAGGTATTCTATATTTTCATGAAAAAATGTTTCAGAATAGTCAAGTTCAATACATTCTTACCTCCCCTCCAACTTAAACTTTATGCACAATCACATCCATGAAAAGTTTGATGAAATCACACAGGAAAAAAAACATTAAATATAAATATTTCTTTAGAGAAATTTTACATAAAGATGCTTTTATTTTCAATTTATTGTTTCAAATAATTCTTTTTCAAATTTATTCCCATTTATTTGTCTTATCTGTACATAGATATTTGCATGTCGTGTGCACAATCTACATGATGGAGCTCAATCGGAGCAGTTATCTTTTACCGTTCTTTGTATCTCCAGCACTTAGCAGAGTAACTGGCACATAGTAGTTGCCTTATAAATGTTTATTGACTGACTAACAGGGTGTTAGTCAAATACTATCCAGGCATTCAGTAAACAGAAAGGCTTGCCTTGTGAGATTGTGACGTACCCATCATAAGAAATATTCAAACAGAGACTAAATGGCCACTCTTAAGAAATCTAAAAATAAAAGCAAATTCATGCATGATTTTGTGTTGGGGGGAGGAGAAGATAAAAAAATATAAATGGGGAGGAAATGAACTTAATAATCTTTATGGTCTTTCCTACTCTATGATAGTTAAATAGTTAAATAGAGTCAAATCCTAACTAGCTTGCCAAGTACATGCTGTATATCATCAAATGGTTCTGTGACTTGGTACTATTATTACCACTGAGTGCCCTGTTGAGGGAAAGAAATGCCTTCAGTTATGCAGTGATGATTAATAATGCCCTCTATAAGAAGGTGATGAAG
>CM053580.1:467773845-467795470 GCA_028627135.1 Pseudochirops cupreus
CTGAGCTAGTTCTGAATGCTGCTCGCAGCTGCTGCTAATCCGCTTACCTGAGGCTCCTCCACTCCTCCCATTCAGCCGCCCCCAGGGCACAGCTGCAGCTTCAGGACAGGCTGGTTTTCGGTGCTGATATGTTTCCTCGTAGCTGAGCTGACTTTAGTGGGAAGTATCTTTGTGTGCTTTTTGGAGTTCTAGGATTGGTTTAGAGTCCTATTTTATGGGTATTTTGGGGTGGCTATGTGAGAGCTGCAATATGTTCCTGCTGCTACGCCACCATCTTGGCTCTGCCCCCCTGTTATTATTATTATTACAAAATGTTCTAGCTCCTTTAAGAAGCCTAATTATAAAATTCCAAGTCATAGTGTCATCAAGTAAGAGAGAATGGGCTTTAAAGGAATAGTAATTGTTCATAACACATTAAAAAATAATACATTATTTTTTCTAGGATTGCAAAGGAAGATGGGACAGGGAAGAAGAGCCAAATGACATAGAGAAATCAGAGAAAGCAGAGATAAATGCTCTTCAAAGCTTGACAACTTAAGAATGTGGAAAAGAATTAGGGAGAATTTAAGAAAGGGGCTAGGAAAGGTGATGTTGTTATAAGTAGCAAAAAAGCATTAATATTGGCATGGGACCCATAATCCAACTATTTAACAAATTATAAGAAGTGGACAAAACCCTGAAGAAAGTGTGGAGCATCCTGTAGATACATAAACAAAGGAAAATGATGAGAAACTGAGGCTCATCATAGTTAATTTACAAAGTATACCTTTTATACTTAGACTTTTAGAATCTCTTTGTGTGATAATGCACCATTTATATTTAAATATATCTACAGACATTATATACAACACATATGTGCAATGTATTATATTTACATACACTGTGTAAATGTCTTCGGGGAAGATAAGATATAATGGGAACGGGAATTTGAAGATCTTCCCTGCCCCTTAATAGATCTAGGGGAGTTTGAAGACCTTCCCTGCTTTGAAAGTAAACTCTGCCCCCAAATAGGCTGAATGGAGTCACATGGAGTCTGTGGTGGGAGGAGTTTGCTGAAGGGTAGAGCAGAGCCACAGGAAGCTGGGAGTCAGAGCTAGACTAGATGGCTGGGGGAGAGGATGCTCAGGCAAGGAGTCAGATAGGTTTGTGAGTAAATATTGATCTAATATTGATTTGTGGGAAGGCTAAAGGATACTGTGGCTCTGTGTTATGGCTTGTTAACTTCTTTACTATTATGATGCAATTGACTTACTGGTTTTGGGATTTGGTTTTCTGGTGTCTAAATGCTTTGCTTCTGCCCTCCATATGGAGAGTTTGTTATATTTTGTGGTCAGGAGCCATGTGGGAATATTTATAATCATGGTCTTTATTGTGATTGTGGGTGCTATAAATATTACACTGCACAAGGATAAGAATCATGCATGATAAGAAGGTATGGATGGGTTGGTAGTTACTCCAGAAGTGGAAGTAAGCACATTATAGCTGATAGACCTCTATATTTGGAGATGTACCTGGATTCAAATCCTGCCTCAGAACCTTTCTATGTGACTATGAAAATTCATTTATCTTTTCAGAATATGTTTCTTGATTAGTAAAATGGAAATGATACTTGGACTACCTACTTGACAGGTTTTATGGGAAAAGGACTTTGAAAAGCCTAAAATTTTATAAAAAATATCCTGTTGATATTAATTGATATCATTGAGCCATCTTTAAGAACTGAATATATTTTCTATTTTACTGTTCTAAATAAATGATTTTTTTCTTTTTGAAAAAAAACCCACAATACTATAGAGTAAAAAATTATATGAAGTTTAAATGAATTTCATTTTCTTTGCTTTTCACGACCAGAGAAAATTTTAACCTCCCAAAGCGTCAATAATCATCCTCTGGTGGCAGCTACCAGAAGGACAGCCCTTGCCAGAATATTTTAGTGGATTTCCTAAAACCTTAATCTATCAAATACGAAGATGTATCACACGTGAATAGTGCATTTTCTCCCTTTTTTCAGACTAAATTTCTCCCAAAATGAATGTTAAAAAAACTAAATACAAAACTATACATTTTGATTATACCCTTTCCCTTTAAATATTTAATTTTAATATCTTCCTTTTTATATTTCTTTAATTTCTTAATGTAGCTCTTCTTCTTTCCCACTCAGTGAACAATGTCTTTTAAAAACATGAGGGGGAAAAAGCAGTTCAGAGAAGCTAACCAAATCATTGACCAAATCTAATGGCATATGTGATATTCCAATACTTACTGTTGCCCAGCTCTGCAAGGAAAAGGAGATACATTTCTCCCTCCCTTCTTTAGGAACAAACTTGTTCATTATAGTTACAAAGCATTCTGGTTTGTTTTTTGTGGTCCTCCCTTCTTTTTTTTTAAATCATTGCTTATATTGTCTTCCTGGTTCTATATATGTTTATGTGTCTTCTTCCTATGCCTTCTTAAAATTTTCAAATTCATTTATAGATGTTCTTCTTGTTGTTCAGTTCTTTCAGTCATGTCCTACTCTTTGTGACCTCATTTGGGGTGTTCTTGGCAAAGATACTAGAATAGTTTACCATTTCCTTCTCCAGCTCATTTTACAAATGAGGAAACTGAGGCAAAGAAGGTTAAGTGATTTTCCCAGGGTCACAGAGTTAGTAAGGTTCTGAAACCAGATTTGAATTCAGGTACTCCTGACTCCATACCTGGTGCTCTATCCACTGAGCCACCTAGCTGCCCCACATTGGGCATTGCTCCTCACATATGCTAGGCCTCCAGACAAACTGGCCTGCTTGCTGTTCCCTGTACGTGACATTCCATTTCTCATCTAAGATGTTTTGCACAGGTCAACCCTCCTATTGTGTACTTCTGAAAATACTCATCTTCCTTTGAGGAGTTTACAGTTGGGCTATTGGGGAGGATGCATTGCCAGCCATAAAGTCATTATGGGAGCACAAGCCAAAAATTTTAGAAACATAGATTCAAATTCAAAGGTTAAAGAGCTCAAACCTCTTATTTTGCACACAAGGAAAGAGATTCAGGCAGAGTGACTTGCCCAAAGTTACATAGCTAGTGTCAATGGAAGGATTTAAGCCAATGTCTTGCAGCTTGAAAGAGCAGACTTTTTAGAGGCAGCACGATATGGTAGATAGAGAACTAGACTGGGAGGTAATACGACTTGGATCAAATCCTACCTGAGACAATCACTAGTTGGGTGATACTATTCAAAAACTAAAGTATGGATTGTTTCTCTGCTGCTTGTGCTAATTTTGGCCTGACAATTAACACCAAGAAAACACAGGTGCTCCACCAGCCAGCACCACATTATCCATACGTGGAATTATCAGTTACATGGAGAAAAAAGGTGTTCAGAAGTAGCAATACAAGAACACTCTCAAGTTCTCTCTGAAGAACTTTGGAATCCACAGTGTGACATGGGACACACTGGCAAAGGACTGCTTAGCATGGTGTGCCCATATCAAAGAAGGTACTGTGCTCTATGAGCAAAGCGGAATTGTACTAGCTCCAAAGAAATATGAAATGCACAAGTTTAGAAATATCACTCCAAATGTTTGTATGGACTATCTGTACCCAACCTATGGTAGAACTTTCTGAATTTGTATTGGTTTGATCACCTACAGTCGGATACACTGTGCCTTGACTTCAATACTAGTAATGTCATTTGGGTCATCATCTAGAAGAAAAGACAACAATCAACCAATGATTCCTTATCTATAAATCCAAAAGATTCAGCTCTGGCATTTTAGGACCCTTTCAGCTGTAAATCTATGATCTTCTGTCTCCAGGTCAGTGTGCTGTGCTGGTGTGGAAATAACCAGAGTACTAGTCAATGTAGGTGACGTGTTCTGGATCCTGTCCCAGAGATACAGAAAGAAAAAAATCACAATAGCATTTTAATCTGCAAGGAGAAGCAGGAGAAATGTTCAAGATTAGGTATAAAGAAGGATTTGAGACTGCTTGGAAATGGAAAACAAGGTTGAAATTTGATTCTAGGGGTTCTGATTTGAGAGCACTGAAGAACTCAAATCAAAGGAGAGAAATATCTCAGAGTGAAGGAAAGATTGGAATGAAAAAAGGACTTAGAGAGAATTGTTCATGGAATTGTGAACTGATTAAACTGTTTTGGAGAGCAATTTGGAATTATGCCCAAAAGTTATTATACTGGCCTGTGCCCTTTGGCCCAGTAATACCATTACTACATCTATTTCCCAAGATGATTAGGGAAAAAGGAAAAGAACCTATATGTTCTAAAATATTTATAATAGCTCTCTTTGTGGTGGCAAAGGATTGGAAACTGTGAGGATACCTGTCAATTGGGGAATGACTGAACAAGTTGTGGCATATGATTGTGATGGAATACTACTGTGCTAGAAGAAATTGTGAGCTTGATGATTTGGGGGAAAAAAAACCCATGGATAGATTTGCATGGAATAATGAAGAGTGAAATAAACAGAACCAAGAGAAAGTTGTATACAGTAACAGCAATACTGTTTTAAGAACAACTATGAATGACTTAAGTCATTTCGACAATTATAAATACCCAAGTTAACTACAAAGGACATATTAAGGAAGATGCTACCTGCATCCAGAGAAAGAAGTGATAAATAGAAGTATGTATAGAGTGATTATACACATATATTTGTGTGTGTATATATGTGTGTCTGTGTGTGTGTATACACACACACATTTGTGTCTAATGGAAACCATCTCTAGGGCAGGGGGAGGGGAAAATATTATATTTGAATGATATATTTATTAATTTATTGTATTAAATTTAATTTATTAATTTAATTATTAACATAATTTATTAAATTATATATTTAAAAGGAATAGCAAGTTTTATATAATATATTTGTAGTTTCATGCACAATCATCTTTTTAAAAAATTCCACTACATTATGGAAATGCTTGTTTTATTCCATAAATTAAAAATAAAAATAAATAAAAATTTTAAAAAAAAAGAGAGGGGGAAGAAGAAAAAGAAGGAAGACCCAAGTTGAAAGAGGAGAAAAAACAAGGTAACTGAGATGCACTCAGAGACAATTAAGGAGGTCTTGAACAAGAAGTTGGCAAGACAGTAAACAAGATAAAGCAAGTAGGACAAATTAAAAAAAAGAGGTAAAAGCTCAGTGAAGCAAAGGAAAGGGAGTTGTGTATAACTCTCAAGGTATTAACAAAGTGAGGAGATGCTATGGACGTGGAAAAGTGCTAACTTATGAAATCAATTAGCCAACAAGAATTTATAATTTACTCAGTTGTGTGAGGTATGGAGGATAGCAAAATAAAAATGAAAAAAACAAAACAAAACATCTTCCAGGTCTTGGGAGACAATAGAGACTATATATGTGTGTATATGTATATGTATACACATATATGTGTATGTACGTATATAATATATGTACATACACATGTAAAATGAAGAGAAGGTAATTTTTTTTTAATGGAGGGGAGGTTCTGCATCTGAGCTAAGGGGGAATGTGACAACTACAGAGCTGTGGACTATCAAGAATAGTTTGTTACAAGTCAATAAGTCAACAAGCATTTATTAAGTGCTTATTCTATGTACAAGGAAGTGTGAATACAGATACAATTTTAAAAAAAGGCTTTATAATCTAATGGGGGATGATAATGCAGAATAGGGAGTTGAAAATGTGGAGGAGGCAAGGAGGAGAAGTTATCCCATTGAGGAGTCAAGAAAAGCAGAAGAAGACAGCAGGAATGAGCATGGGATTGTCCTGGGCATTTCTTCGAAATGGCAGTCCTGAGAAGCACTCACCAGTCAGAGAATGCTTCTACAGGGGCAAAAGCATTTTCCATGATGAGGAGGCTGCAGAGATAGTGACATCTTCCAGAGTGGGAAGGCTTGCACATATCTGCCTCCTCTATTAAGATGAAAGGCCAGGGTTGTCTCCAACTTCTTAGTGTAGCTCAGGTTTGAAATTTCAGATGAGTTTTCATTGGGATATATGGAAAAGAGGGAAGGGTAGTGAGATACAGAAGAATGCCAAAGGACTGAAGAGCTCAGAGCAGAGAATAGAGATAATTTCGCAGCGACCTGGATAACGTGGGTAGTGTTTACATTTCCACTATAGCTATGGTACTGTTATCTATCTGTGTTCAAGAGATAGATGTAGTTTCTAGAAAAGAAGGTAAGTTGGCTCAGAAAACCCTCTCCACTTTCTAGATTATCTAGAAAAATGAAGAAATGTTTTTTAAAAACAGTCAAATAAGGGCTTTAGTGTGAAAGCAAAGAAAAATAAGAATCTGAAGAGGCTAAGCAGGACACTGATCTGTGTCAGGAGGTTAGAGAATGGCAGGATATCCTGTAGGGGCAAACGGAATGGAAAAGAGTCACTTAACACTCAGAGTCAAGCAGTGGCTATGAAGAGGAGGAAGTAGCTCCTTGTTTTCTATGGAATGATAATGAGACTCCACAGGTGTTGTTAGGTGAGAGATCATCCAATTTGGGTCAGAGAAAAATGGAATAGTAGTTGGTGTGTTCCTTGTTGGGAATATGTCTCTAATATGTGACCAAGAATTCAAGATACATAAACTAGATGACCATTATTTACTTCTAATGATTTAAGAGAAGATAAATGAATAAATTTAGAAAACAATGCTAAATATTATGAAATTTTGGGGAAGAAACTAAAGATATTAATAAGTGGTATCCTCATGCTTGTTGTCAACCCAAGGTAAGGTCATTAAAAGAGAAAAGCAGATTTAGAAAATAAGCTGATAGTTGATAAAATAGCATCTGGAAATGACTTTGGCATTCCATATCATGGCTTAACTAAAAGGAATGATCAGACCCTGGTTATTAAGGAGGTCAGATCAGGAGAGAAGGTGAACTGATTACCAAGCACGCAATTCTGAAAGCAAAGAAAAGTAATTCTGATGAGGAAAAAGGAAAAGGTCAATAATAAAGACGCTACATCTGCCTCCTAACAGAGAAGTAACGGATTCCAGGTACAGGATTAGACATTTATTTTTTGAGCATGACCAATTGATTTTGCTTGATTATGCAAATGAGTTATAAGGAATTTCTTTTTCTTTTCTTTTTTTTGCCCCAAAGGAATGAGTGTGAGAGAAAGATATTAGATTTCTTTAGTTAAAAATTAATTTAAAGAATTAATATGGATACACAGGGTACTCATCAACCAACCTAGATTTTTAAAAGACATGTACTGAAGATGAAAGCAAGGGCAATAACTAAGGATGGCACAACTCGAAAAGACTTAAAAACTGATCAACTATGCCTGACGACCATTCCAGAGGACTGCTGATGAAAAATGTTACTCATCTCCTGACAGAGAGGTAATGGGCTAAATATCAAGAATGAGACACATATTCTGGGGACATGACCAATGCGGATTTTATTTGCTTGAGTAGGGATTTTTGTTAGAGGAACTTTGTTTCCTTTTCATTTTTTCCAGGGAGAAGTTGAGGGACAAGAACAAATGCTTCTTAATTAAAAAAAAAAAAACTAAGGCAGCTAGGTGGCACAGTGGATAGAGTGCCAGGCCTGGAGTCAGGAAGACTCATCTTCCTGAATTCAAACCTGGCTGCATGACCCTGGGCAAGTCACATAACCCTGTTTGCGTCAGTTTCCTCATATGTAAAATGAGTTAAAGAAGTAAATGGCAAGTCATTCCAGTATATTTGTCAAGAAATCCCCAAATGGGGTCACAAAAAGTTGGAGGTGACTGAAACGATTGGCCAACAACAATAATTAAAAATAAATGTGAAAAAATCATAAAGTCCTGCTAGAATGGTATGGGAAGTACAAAAGCACAAAATGAACTCAGGCTAGTGAAAACTAATGGCAATATTTCAAGATATATTGGACCAAAGAATAAGGATAAGGAAATCCAATCAGGATAAGACCACTGCTCAGGATAACAGAAAATGCAGATAAAATAACTTTGCTTAAGTTTTATTTTGTTTCTGTTTTTTCTGCCAAGGAAAAAAAAGAGTCTTTAGACTAGAAAGGAGAGAAAAAAGAGAACTCAACACCCCAAACAAGTAGAGAGCTGTTAAGAAAGTATTTAACTGCCTTCAGTGAGAGATATTATATGGCCCCCATGAACTATATCCCAGGGTACTGAAAGAAGTGACAGATGTGATTCCAAGTAACTGGTTATCTTGAAAGAGCATGGAACCTTGTGACTCCCAAAGACAGAGCTAGGGGTAGTCGCATATTTCATTTTACCAAAATAAAATACTTCCTGGGTAGAATGTGTTGCTTTGATAGAGTAAGTTCCCCGTAATTGGTGGTCTTCAAGCAAAGACTGGATGACCACTTTTCAGATATGTTGTATTTAAGGTAGTTTTTCAGGTGTAGGATGAAAGACATCTCTGAATTCCTTTTCAGTTTTGAGATTCTGTAGAGTTATATGCATTCAGTGGAAGGGGATACCACACTTGTTTAAGGGAAATTAATAGATAGTTTTATGTAAAAGGAAAGTATTTAAATTGGGTCTTAAAGCTGAATCTGGTATGAATAGATGCTATCAGTATAATATGTTTGATATGATTGTACATGTATGACCTATATCAGATTGTGTGCTGTTCTTGAGGGGGGAGGAGGAAAGGAAGACTATTTAAAATTCAAAATTTTATAAAAGTGAATGTTGAAAACTAAAAATAAATAAATAAGTATTAAAAAAAAGAAACAACTGACTTGAAAAATAGATCAAAGAGGGATAATTTGAGAAAAAAGACCATTTAGATTTGGTAGTTATAAGATTGGTAACTGGAGTGAGCAATTTCAGTAGAATGATATCAGAAGTCAGATAATAGAAGGTTTAAAAGAGAGTAAGAGGGCAGGAAGGGAAGGCACTAAGTATAGATGAACTTTTCAAGGAGTTTGAAAGATAAAGGATTATAGCAGGCAGATATAAAGAGTCAAGTAAAGTTTATTTTTATTTTAAGAGAGATATAGACATATTTATACACACCAGGGAAACAGCCAAAAGACAGGAAGAGATTGAAAATTAGAGAGAGGATAGTTGTGATAGTGTGGACAATATATTTGAGATGATGGGAGGAGAAGAGATCAAAGGTACTTGTTGAAGGGTTGACCCTGGAAGACAAACGGGTCAGTTCTTAATCAGAGATTGAAGTAAAGGAAGAAATAGTGGGGAGGCATGTAAGATAAGAAGGGGAGGAAAGGGAGATCTCAGAAAATGGCATATTTTATTTTTTATTTTTGTGAAGTATGAAGTGAAGTTCTAGCTAAAAAGGTGAGCGAGGGTGGGGGTAGGAGAGACTAGAAGGTTGATATTAGCCACTGAGGTCAATGGAATAGCTAATCAATTATGAAGGAGTAGAAGGATAACTTTATTGGAGTCAGGGACAAATTGCAATTCTGTTCTTGTTCAGTCATTTCAGACCCTTTGCGACCCCGCTTGGGGTTTTCTTGGCAAAGATACTAGAGTGGTTTGCTACTTCGATTTCTAGCTCATTTTATAGATGAGGAACTGAGGCAAACTGAAGCAAAAAGTGTTAATTGACTTGCCCAGTGTCACACAGCTAGTAAGTGTTTGAGACCAGATTTGGACTCACAAAGATGAATCTTCCTGTCTCAGGTCTGGGAGTCTATCCACTGTGTCACTCACTGGCCCAAATTGAAATTAAGTTATGTAAATTTGTAATAAAACCAGTTAGCATGGTTTTGTGATTTTTCTCCAGCTCTAGTCAGCAGTGTATGAATATGAGTGAAGGCAGTAGATGGTGGGAATGATCCAGGGTTTGTGACTGGCAGGGAATGAATGAGGATGGGACAAGGGGACAAGGGATTCTAGAGAAGAGGATATTATAGAGGTTGGTAAGGAGGGAAGGGCACTCTTGGTAATTGTAGGTAAGAGAAGATTGCCTCCTGGTTCAGGAATGATGACCTGGGAAAATATTGTGGGATGGAGAGATTGGAGGTCTTGGTGAGAATGAAAAGCAGTGTTGTGCTTGTAAGGCATAGGGTAATGGAAGGATAAAAGAGCTCAGAATCTTTCACTTCTTGAGATGCATCGTGGTTTAATGGATGGGGCACTTGATTTGGCATCAGGAGGACCCAGGTTCAAATCTCACTTAGCTGTGTGAACCTGGAAAAGTCAATTAACCTCTCTTTGCCTCAATTTCCTCATTTGCAAAATGGGGAGAGGGTTGGAATCAACCACCTTCAAGGCCACTTCTAGTTTTAAATGTATAATTCTGTAGACGGGGGAGGAGGGCTGGTAGTTCTGGTAACCTACTTTCATTGGGAATGTGTTTAAGAGGAAACAATACATATATATTTAGAAGAGTATAAAAGTCTTCTAAATTCAAAATGGTAGGGGCATAGGGAGGATGGAGAGGACAAGGGAGGGATCTTTAGAGGAATGGGTGAGGGAATAGGTAAAATAGGGGTATAAAAAGGTGTTTAGATTTATGGGAATGGGAGGATAGGGGAGGGATCCTTGGAGAGTAGGCAAGTCATAGGAGGGCAGGGTAGTGGGTAGAAGTAGAATAAAGGAGGCAGGAGGGTTAGTAAACAAGATATGCACATACACAAAACAAAGATCAGGAGTAGAAGGTTTGGGAAAGTATATATCTACATATGTATATGTGTATGTATGTATCTATAGCTATAAAGAAACATATCTAAACTTTATTGTAGCCTTCTGGGGGTAGGGGAGGGAATGTATATAGTTATAGCCTAAAGAAACATATATAAACTAATTCACTTACAGTTGTTATTTCCAAGACAGAGATCATGGAATAGACATTATCACAAATCTACATCTTAATAAGGGGGAGGGAAGGAGAGAGAGAGTGAGAGAGAGAGAGAGAGAAAGAGAGAGAGAAGAAGAAGAAGAAGAAGAAGAAGAAGAAGAAGAAGAAGGAGGAGGAGGAGGAGGAGGAGGAGGAGGAGGAGGAGGAAGAGGAGGAGGAGGAGGAGGAGGAGGAAGAGGAAGAGGAAGAGGAGGAGGAGGAGGAAAAAGAAGAGGAGGAGAAGGAGGAGGAAAAAGAGGAGGAGGAGAAGGAGGAGGAAAAGAGAAAGGAAGGAAGGGAGAGACTGTGTGGGAGATGGTGTCAGGATAGTGAGAGCTAGAGTTCCCTGTGCCTTTTCCAGTCCAGGTTTAAACGATGCAACAGATGGGAAAGCCACCACTTCATCTGGTTGATTTCACAGTCTAATGAATTATTGTCAAAATGTTCTTGATATTCAGCCTAAGTTTTCATTTTATACAATTCCAGACATTATTCAATAGTTGGAACAATAGCAGAAATTAAAGGATAAGAAGCCAATGTTCCCTGACCTATTTGTAAAAAGGGAGATAGTTCCTTAAGCTTCAGAAGTGTTAAGTTCATTCTTATTGATGGTAAGTTCATACTTATTGATGTTAACATGATCTTTTAGCACTGAAACTCCAAGCTGTCATCTGTGAAACAAACTGTCATTGCAAATGAGTCACTACTCAGGTCAAATGGCTTGTTCCTAAACTGCTCATTTATTATTTTGAGAAAAAATATTTGTGTCATTTTGCTCGGAGAATCATAGTAATACAATATGATCATAATTCAGAGGTAGCAGAGGTAGGGAACCTGCGACCTTGAGGTTACATGTGGCCTTCTAGGTCCTTGGGTGTGGCCTTTTGACTGAGTCCAAGTTTTATAGAACAAATCCTTTTATTGAGGGGATTTGTTCTGTGAAGTTTGGATTCAGTCAAAGGGTCACACTTGAGGATCTACATGTGGCTAGAGGGCTACATGTGGCCTTGAGGTCTATCCTGTTCCATATATAAATGCTGTCTCAACATTAGTTATTATGCTATTACAGATTAACTTTTATTTACACTATGCTAGGCATTATATAGAATGAACAAGCCATAGAGTGGCTATCCTCTGAGAGTGATTGACTTTCTTCTAAGGAAGCTGAGAAGATCAGGCAACCTGGGGAAAGCGTCTCTTAACTTAGCTTCAATAACGGCAATTAGCTGGTAGCAGCATAAATGCTATTTTGTCTTGCAAATAATTTCTCAATCATTTTCTAGAAGTCATTTGGTCTTAAAAATTTCCACCTGGATATACACTGGACTTTCTCAGATATCCAGTGTTTCTCCTCTCCATCACATCTAACCCTACTATATGATGAACCTAGAGTCAGGAAAAAGGGGGGAGGGGAAGGGAATAGGCATTTCTTAAGTGCTTATTATATGCCAGGCACTTTACAAACATGGTCTCATTTGATCCTCACAACAATCCTTTCAGGAAGCTGCTATTATCCTCACTTCATAGTTGAGGAGACAGAGGCAAAGAGAGGTTAAGCAGCTTGTCCAGGGTCAGGGAGCTAGTGTCTAAGTTCAGATTTGAATTCACGTCTTCCTTATTCCAGGTCCACCATTCTAACCACTGAACCCCTTAATTATCTGCAAGGAAGATGTGGGTTTAAATTTTGCCTCAGATACTTTCTAGCTGCGTTATTCTGGGTATGTCAATAACTCTGAACCTAAGTTTTGTCATCCAAAAAAGGATGATGCTAATGTCACTTACCCGACAGGCTTGTTGTAGCATATGAGATAATCTATGTCAAGACCTTTGCAAATCTTAAAGCACTTTGTAAATATGAGCTACTGTTATTCTGTCTTCCACTCCTTCATTAATCAGTCTGCCCTACCAGAGCTCTTTGTTCTGAGACTCCAATGCACTTATCATGTACTGTTGTGTACTATAGCTAAGTGTTGCTGTCAGATCCACCTGCTAGAGAGTAAACCCTATGAGCACAGGGGCTAACATCTAACCTGTCTCAGTCCCCGGGGAGCTCTGCACAAAGAGACATTTAAATACACGTTTTCCATATTGTATTGTACTCATTCATTGAATAGTCATAGGATTAAAAATAGGGGAAATACAAAGGAAATAAAGAACTTTACCTTCTAGGTCTAATGGCTTTTTATCAGATGCAGAAAACATGTAAGCATCTACTCAGACCAAATGCACTCCAAATTGCCTTCACAAGAAAAATTTTTACAAAAACATTTTCAGAAAAGGTAATTGAGCATGGTTTACCTTAAGCCAGTGAACCAAGATTTATGCCTGAGGCAGTTTGATGTCATAGAAAGGGCACGTGATTTAGAAAGAGGACTGGGATTCAGACCTTGTCTTAGCAGTGTGACCTGTCTCTTACCTCTTGGGCCTCCATCTCATCTTTTTTTTTCTTTCACTTAGCAGTCTTTATTGAGAATTGAGAGTATTCCTATTTTTTCCTATTAATTTATTTTTAGTTTTCAACATTTACTTCCACAAGATTTTGAGTTCCAAATTTTCTCCCCATCTCTCCCCTTCCCCTCCTCAATATGCATTCTGATTACCTCTCCCCCAATCTTCCCTACCTTCTATCACCCCCACCTTATCCCTTTCCCTTATATTTTCCTGTAGGGCAAGATAGATTTCCATACCCTATTGCCTGTATATCTTATTTCCCAGTTACATATAAAAACAATTTTTAACATTTGTTTGTAAAACTTTAGTTTTTTTTATTAGTTATGCTATTAGTTATTTTTTTAGTTCTACATTCTCCCCCGTCCTCCCTTCTCACCCACCCTCATTGAGAAGGCAAGCAATTCAATATAGGTTATACATGTGTATTCATGCAAAGCACTTCTATAACAGTCATGTTGTGAAAGACTAGCTATATTTACCTCCATCCTATCCCACTCCAAATTTATTCTATTTTCTCCTTTGACCCTATCCCTCCTCAAAAGCGTTTCCTTCTGATTGCCCTCCTACTTACCCTCCCTTCTATCATCCCTCCCTGCCTTATCCCCACCCCCCCCTACTTTTCTGTAGGGTAAGATAGATAGATAGAGTGTGTATGTTATTCCCTCCTTAAGCAAAATCTGATGAGAGTAAAGTTCACTCATTCCCTCACTCCCTTCTCTTCCCCTCCAATGTAAAAGTTTTTCTTCCTTCTTTTATGTGAAATAATTTACCCCATTCTACCTCTCCCTTTCTCCTTCTTCTATTACATTCCTCTCTCACCCCTTATTTTTATTTTTTAGGTATCATCCCTTTATATTCAACTCATTCCTCCCTCTAATTACCCTAATACTGAGAAAGGTCTCATGAGTTATAAATATCATCTTTCCATGTAGAAATATAAACAGTTCAGCTTTAATAAGGCCCTTATCATTTCTCTTTTCTGTTTACCTTTTCATACTTCTCTTGATTCTTGTATTTGAAAGTCAAATTTTCTATTCAACTCCGGTCTCTTCATCATGAATGCTTAAAACTCTTCTATTTCATTGAATGTCTTTTTTTCCCCTGAAGGGTTATGCTCACTTTTCTGGGTAGGTGATTCTTGGTTTTAATCCTAACTCTTTTGACCTCTGGAATATCATATTCCAAGCCCTCTGATACCTTAATGTAGAAGCTGCTAATTCTTGTATTACCTGGATTGTGTCTCCACAATACTTGAATTATTTCTTTCTGGCTGTTTACAATATTTTCTCCTTAACCTGGGAACTCTGGAATTGGGCTACAATATTCCTAGCAGTTTTTCTTTTGGAATCTCTTTCAGAAGGCAATTGGTGGTTCTATTTTGCCCTCTGGCAGTAGAATATCAGGGTAGTTTCCTTGATAATTTCTTGAAAGATGGTGTTTAGGCTCTTGTTTTGATTATGGCTTTCAAGTAGTCCAATAATTTTTAAATGATCTCTCCTGAATCTATTTTCCAGGTCAGTGTTTTTTTCCAATGAAATATCTCACATTGTCTTCTATTTTTTCATTCTCTTGGTTTTGTTTTATAATTTCTTGATTTCTCAAGCTATTAATATTTTATTAATTTATTATTAATTATTAAAGTTATTAACTTTCATTTGCTTCATTTTAATTTTGAAGGAATTGTTTTCTTCGGTGAGCTTTTGAGCCTCCTTTTCCATTTGGCCAATTCTTATTTTTAAGACATTCCTCTACTCTATGGCCTTTTGGACCTCTTTTGCCATTTGAATTAGTCTATCTTTTTAGGTGCTATTTTCTTCAGCATTTTTTGGGTCTCCTTTAGCAAGTTGTTGACTTGTTTTTCATGATTTCTTTGTATCACTCATATGTCTTCCCAATTTTTCCTCTCCTTCTCTTATTTGATTTTCAAAATCCTTTTTGAGCTCTTCCATGTCCCGTGACCAATTCATATTTTTCTTGGAGGCTTTGGATGTAGGAGCTTTGACTTTGTTGTCTTCTTCTGGTTGTATGTTTGGATCTTCCTTGTCACCAAAGTAAGATTCTATAGTCTTAATTTTTTCCACTGTTTCTTCATTTTCACATATAATCACTTGACTTTTTTTTAGCTCTTTGTTAAGATAGGACTCTGCTGCCAGAGTGGAGGGCAAACTGTCTCAAGCTTCAGGGGTTTTGTGCAGCTGTTTTCAGAGATATTTCTAGGGACTTGTAAATTTTCCTCCCTCCCAAGGTTGTATGATCAAAGGAGAGATGTTTACACAAGCACTCTATTCTGCCTTGGAACTGTGAGGAGGATTCCCTCTCCACTACTGCCATAAACTCCTCCTTACCCTAGGACTGCCACTCAGGACCAATCAGGATATAGCAAGAGAATCCTACCTCAGTGCCAGCAAAGAAATTCCTGCAATCCCTCTCTGATCAGCCACTTGATGCCCCCACCATTTGTGGACCAGAGCTCTGGAAACAGTCATAGTTGTTGCACCTTGGGGCTGGGACCAGACCACGCTCCTCTCTCACCCAGGTCTGTCAGGCCTTTTCCACTGACATTCTAAGTTGTCTTTGGTGTTTGTGGGTTGAGAAGTCTGGAAACTACCACAGTTGTTTCTGATTCAATCCCCTGAGGCCTGCTCTTGCCCTGTCTGAGCTGGTATGATCCATGCTGGACTACATTCTTCTCCCAGCCTAGTGCAATAGACCTTTCCTGTTGACATTCCAGGTTATCTTGCACTGGAAATTTGTTTTACTCTGTCATTTTGTGGGTTCTGCTGCTATAACATTTGTTTAGAGTCAATTTTTACAGGAATTTGAAGGGATTTTGGGGAGATCTCAAGTAAGTCTCTACTTTTAGTCTGCCATCTTGGCTCTACAACTTTACTCTCCTCATCTGTAAAATGAGAGAGCTGGACCAGATGATCTCTCAGGCCCCTAACAGATCCAAATCCAATTATCTTTTAAAGCTCTGAATACATATGCATATATAGAATTTAACTTGTGGTCCATAATAGTTACAACCCATAGTAATTGTTTTCTGAGGGACAGAGAGAGACAGAGACAGACAGATAGAGACAGAGACAAAGAAAGAAACAGAAACAGAGAGACATAGAAAGAGATAGATCTGTGGGAAAGAAGCAGTTACCAAAAAGACCTGGATAATTTCCTCAGTAGTTATCTATCCCTTGTGAAAATGCTTTCTTCTGCTCCCACCCTAAAATTAGAACCATTCCATGACAATTTTTTTGATTGATTAATTAAAGGTGGGGATGGTGGGGTGTGGCTCATGAGGATAGAATATGGTACTAGATTTTTTTTTTCCCCTCTGAGGCAGTCTTTTGAGTTGCACTTGGATCCATTGGAAAGTTATTTACTACCAGGCTGGACAAAACTATCCTTTGCTTCAAAAGAAAATATGGTTATCCTGGACCAATAAAACCTGAAAGTGGGAATCTTTGAAATTTTTCCAGCAAAATCCATTGGAAGGCAAACATGTTTTTCAAATGTATAGTGTTTGGCTATACCAACTTTACTCACTTTACCTAGAGTAACACTGGTTGTTTGGGGCCCCTTTCATGCTTTTGGATAGGTAGGTTGCATCTAGGGTCATGTCTAGAAAAGCCCAGAGTTGCACTGAACAGTCTGTGTAGGGCACCGCACTCTGGGCTGAGCCCATTGGAGATCTGAGCCTAGAGTCCAACACTTAGCCTTTAGAGGCTAGGGAGATGATATGTCTGGGTTCTGTTTTGCTGTATTTTTAATTTTTTTAAAAAATTAATAGGCATTTATTTTCTTTCCCTCCCACTCCTACCCCTTACTGGAAAAATGAAAAAAGAAAAGAAAAGAAAAACAAAATGCTTATTACAAATAGCATTCTCAAGCAAAAGAATTCCCACATTGGCTATGTCCAAAAACATGTGTCTCATTTTGCATATTTAGTCGATGATATTCTGTCAGGAGATTTTTTTTGGTGTATTTAAAAAAAAATCATATTTATAAAAAGCTCAATTGGTGCCTCAAAACTTTTTTTCCGTAAGTGGTTGGCATAGGCCCCATTTATTTTCTCAGTCCCTGGTTCCTGGTTCCCAATAGAGGGAAAGGCTTTTATCTCCCTAAGAGGAGGGGAGTGGAAGGGGACTCATAAGATGCCTGAAGCTTTGGGTTAGGTAACAGACCTAGTAGTCATGCATAAATTTGCCCTGTTTTCTCTCTAGGTGAATAAAATCCAATTTACTTTGAAAGTTTTTAGTTAGAGGTCTCTGGCTTAATCCTATTTCTCATGTTTAGCAGGTGATCTGGGAAAAGTCACTTAACTTCTGTGAAACTCACTTTCCTTATCTATAAAATGAGGGGATTAGACTAGATCAGGAGTAGGGAAACTGAGGCCTCAAGTTCATATGTGGCCCTGTAGGTCCTCAAGTGTGGCCCTCTGAGGGAATCCAAACTTACCAAATTTTTGTTTGGATTCAAAGGGCTGCACTTGAGGGCCTAGAGAGCCACATATAGCCTTGAGACTGCAAGTTCCCCACCCCTGAATGAGATAGACTCTGAAGTCCCTGCCTTCTCTAAATCTATGATTTTTATATGCTTATTCTATGTAAGGCGCTGGCCAAGACCCTCTCCCCCACATTCTTTCTTTAAGAAGCTTACATTTTACTGAGGGGTAAGAGAAGCAGCGGTAGGGGTGATGGTGTTGGTAGTGGAAGGTATTCCAGTCAGTCAGTCAGTCAGTCAGTCAGTCAACAGACATTTATTTAGCACTTACTATTTGCCTGCCACTGTGCTAATCACTAGGAATACAAATACAATCAGAAGGAAAAAGAGAATTTGCCCTCAAGGAACTTACCTTTTAATGGAGGGGGGAGACAGGGGGGTGGGGGTGGGGGAAATAACATCTAAAATGAAACTGAAAAGGGGAGGGGAAGGACATGAAGGTACTTGGTCCAGATGACCCAAGGGCATAATAGAGAAAGATCAGAGTGAAATCTGGAAAGCAACAGAAGACAAGGTTGGCCTGGATCCCTTCTTCAAATAGAGGTTCAGGGAAAAGTCATCCAATGAAAAGGAGAAGCTCCAAGGATGGAGGCGCCTTGGAATGTGAGGATTCCAGGCTGTGGTGAGCTTCAGTTCAGAGAGCAGCCTCCAGAGAAATGAAAATATTGGCTGCACTGGGTGATCTCCCTGGAAGGAGGTTCTGGGGAGTAACCAGAAGTGAAGAAGAGGCTATATATGGGAAACTGAGAAGCTAGGAGAGTAAAAGCATGGGAAGAGACCTTCCAGGACTCCAAACTGGGTTCAGTCTGCATTATTGTGGGCACACTTCTGAGGACTATGACTCCATAATTGGGTTCTTTCTGGGTACAAGCTTTTGAGGAGAAATAAGCTGGGGGTACCCACACTGCCCCTACATCTCTCTACATCTCTCTCTCTCTCTCTCTCTCTCTCTCTCTCCCTCTCTCTCTCTGTCTCTCTCTCTCTCTCTGTCTCTCTCTCTTTCCCTCTCTCTCCCTCTCTCTCTCTCTGGAGAATGTGTCTGCATGGCATTCTCTCTTCCCTTCCTTCTTCCCCATGAATATAGATATAATAACTAAAAAGGTAATTTATGGTAGAGAACATTGTCCACTGAGGTGGCCCTGAAAAAGTGTTTTAGACTTAAAGGAAGATTAAGATTCTTAGAGGTCAAGTTGAGGCCTCAACACATTCTAGGCATACATAGGGAATAGCTTGTGTAAATGAATGGAGGAGGGAGATAATATGTCTAGATCAGGGAACAATTTGTAGTATAGTTTTGTTAGGAAAGAGAGAAGAATGAGGCATAATGTGAATTAAGGCTATAAACATTTTAAAATGCATTTGTATCACCAACACATAGCATAGTAGGTGGTTAATAAATGTTGTTTCATTCATTCATTCATTCATTCACTCATTCATTCATTCATATTGTAGATGACCTTAAATGCTTGGATAATTAGTTTGCATCTTTTCCTAAAGGTAATAGGAACCACTGAAGATTTTTGATCAGAGAAGAAATATGATCTGACCTTTAGCTAAGTAAAATTACTTGGCAACTATGTTAGAGATAGATTAGAAAGGAAAAAAAAAAAGACTGGGGACAGGGAGATGTTTTGAGAGGTTATTATAATAATCTGGTTGAGAAGTTGGAGGTCTGACCTATGGTGGTAATCTTTAATTGGAAAAAGGAGGTGACTGCAAGAGATACATAGATAGAATCTGCAAGACTAAGCAATTTATTGGTTCTGAAAGTTGAGGAAGAAGGAAGAGTCTTTCTAGGCTGCCTCTGAAGTTCTGACCTGGATGATTGAGACCACTGAGACCTGAATGGTGGTACCATCAACAGAAATTGGAGAGGTAGTGAGAAGAAAAGATGAAGTGAGCATGTGGCTGAAATTGTTGAGCTCTCCTTTGGATATACTGAGGTAAGATGACAACGGTTCATCTGGATATTTTGAGATTTGGGCTTGGAGTTTAAAAGAGAAATTTGGATAGGCATCAAGTAAGTGCTTAATAAAATGCTTGTTGATTGACTGATTCATCCCAGTTGCATAGGTTGGCCAAATGATATTAAGAGTTTAGTGACTTTTTCTCAGACAGTTTAAAATTGTTTACAGAATAGTTGGACCAACTTACGGTCCTTCCAAGAATATGTTGTGTCAGCTTTTTTATAGCCTTGCCAACATTGATTCTGTTTAAAAAAAAATTGAAATACTGCAACATGGCATAATGAATAGACAGATGATTTCAAAGTTACGTAGACCTGGGTTCAAATCACATACTGGCTGTGTTACCTTGGACAATCATTCATTTAATCTTGTAATTCCCTAGGCAAATGTCTAAGAATAATTTTCAAGGAGAATTTCCTGGAGTGAGGCAGTTTCCACACACAGACTCATATGAAGGGTATGGTTGGGGACGCCAAAGAAATAAGAGCCATAGCAGCATTGTGACCTAAGGTACGTTATTTAACTTCATTGAGCCTCTGTTTTCTCCACCATAAAAAGAGAGTGGGGTGGATAGGAGATGGGGGTGGGGAGCAGACTCAATGATCTCTCAGTTCTTATGTATTTCTGGGTCTTTATGATTTATATTTGAGGAATATGAACAGAAATATTTAGTCTAGGTATTTACTGAAAGTTCTGATCTTTAGTTGTGGTTATATCCAGTTTAACCAAATAGCACACGCCATATAGCTGAAACAACTCAAGCGCTGCACTCCTCTTTATGTCTTCCCATGACAGGAGGAAGGTGCCAAAGTTCAGAATTGTGTTTGGAAAACCACAGCAAGCAGATCCAGGCTTGGGGCTTGTGCCGTTCTTATTCCTTCTAGCAAGTGGAAAGCTAAGGCTATCGACATACAGGATCTGAATTATTAGCAGCAAAGTCAAGTTTGTTCAATAGAAACAATCTGTGTAACTCCCCACAGAGCTCTGTCTTCTTGGCTGTCCTACAGGAATCCTGTCTGCTCAGGTTTCTGGACCTTATCTGATAGTTGCTGATTTGGAGCACTTGTCAGCCAGTCCTGGATTCCCAGGGACTATTCTAATTCAAGACACCACAATCTTCTTTGGCAGCAAGAGCGGAGAATATTACAAAAATGAATTTCAAATATTATTTTTGGGGGATAATAATAGCAAATGATAAAAAAGCAGTTATTGATTGCTTTCTTAAGTGCCAAACACTGTGCCACGGACTGGGGATATAATTAGAAAAAGCAAGGCAGTCCCTATTTTCCAGGAACTTATATTTAGGGGACATATTTATGTGGCACTTCATATTATATCTCCAATGCTCCTGTATCAGATGTGTGAAGGAGAGTACATGGTTCCTTCTGGGCTATACCTGTCCAAGGTCATATAACTAGTAAATGGCAAGGTTAAGATTTAGATATAGCCTTTTTAAAAAAATTCCAAACCTAGTAATCTTTCCAGTTTGCCACAACGTGTGTGTGTGTGTGTGTGTGTGTGTGTGTGTGTGTGTGTGTATAAAATAACAAATAAGTAAATAGAGGCTACATGAGCCATCTTTCAGAGATATTAGAGAGATGTCTTCAGAGGGTGGAAGCATGGTCTGAAGAACCCTAAAGCCTCCTCTGCCTCCAAGACTTTATGATCTCATGTTTAAATAAAACATTCCCCCACCCACCCAATATAGAACTGGCTACATCACACATCATAACAATAGCCAACTATCCTTCATCACCTTCTTATAGAGGGCATTATTAATCATCACTGCATAACTGAAGGCATTTCTTTCCCTCAACAGGGCACTCAGTGGTAATAATAGTACCAAGTCACAGAACCATTTGATGATATACAGCATGTACTTGGCAAGCTAGTTAGGATTTGACTCTATTTAACTATTTAACTATCATAGAGTAGGAAAGACCATA
>CM053580.1:467795970-467817575 GCA_028627135.1 Pseudochirops cupreus
AATAATAATAATAATAATAACAATATATATTATAGTATATATACTATATAATGTATAGTATAACATATAATAGATTATATATATTAATGTATAATAGATTATATATTATGTCATCATAATATATATAATATATGATTATATATATTATATCATCTTTACAATTATTATCTCAGTTGATCCTCAAAACAACTTTAAGAGGTAAGGGCTATTATTATCCCCATTTTACAGATGAGGAAACTGAGGCTAGCAGAGGTTAAGTGACTTGCCCCGGGGTAATGAAGCTAGTAAGTATCTGAGGTTGAATATGAAACTAAGTGATTTCCTGATTTGAAATCCCTGGCTTCACACCAGGAGCTCCATCTACTTCACCAGCTGCCTTAAAAAGAATTGAAACAACAAAAGACCGAATGTAGTTTGCAAATATCCAACAACTTGTAGCTTTATTCATGCCATTTCCTTTACCCAGAATACTCTCCCTTCTCCTTTCTTATCTTTTTCCTTCAGGACCTTCCCAAGCCCTCAGTTTTCCTGATGGTCCTAGACTTCTGTAATCACTCATTCCCAGAAATTCCTGTATGGGGGGTGTGTGTGTGTGTGTGTGTGTGTGTATGAGAGAGAGAGAGGGAGAGGGAGAGGGAGAGGGAGAGAGAGAGGGAAAGAGAGAGGGAGAGAAAGAGAGAGAGGGAGAGAGAAAGAGAGAGAGAGAGAGAGAGAGAGAGAGAGAGAGTTAAGGAAGGCAGAGTTGCTGATCTATGGATCAGGAAGGCAGTAGTTCTTGCTAATAGCTCTATGTAGAACACCAGTCTCTCTCCTACTAATATTCTCTAAATAAAACAGGCATGCTTAACCTAGCATCCTTGAACTTTTTTTTAATTTGGTTAACTGCATTTCAATGTAATTTATTTCTTTTGTTTTATATACACACACACACACACACACACACACACATATACATATGTGTGTAGGTATATATATGTATATGTTACACACATAATATGCATATAAAAGCATTTTTCTCAGATTGGTCCATAAATTCCAGACTGCCAAAGGGGTCTGTGACCTACAAAAAAACAGTTAAGAAGTCCTCTTTTCTAAGAAGTAGAAGAGTCTGGTTCCGGAGGTTGCTTTTCTCAGGTGTCAGTATTTGTGTTCTCCTAGATTGTATGTTACTGTGAGAAAGGTCTTAGGCATTGAGCTTGTGGTAAATTGTTCAGGGTCCTGGAGTCAGAATTCAGAGGCTGGGGGTCACGTTTCCATAAGCAGTAGATGCTCAGTAAATACTTGCTGCTGCTGTTGCTATTTTTTTAGTCCAAAGTAGAACTGTGTTTTTATGAGGATAGGGAATTCCTCAGTACAGAAACATTCTATGAAAGTACATCAACAAGGCTTCTATAACCTATAGTTGTCAAGTTGTGTGAGGGCACTGAGAGGACAAGTGACTCACCCATGGTCACACAGCCAGTGTTAAGGACAAAACACTGTACCACATACCAAAATAAATAGGGTTAGGGACAGAACTTTGATTATATCTAGAAAACATTGTAGTAGAAAGAATCCTGGATTTGGAGTAAGAGGACCTGGACTCACATATGAGGCTTCTTTAAATACTGGATTTGCTTAATAATTTTATGACTTAAGTAAATGATTTGGACCTTCTCTGCCTCAGTTTCCTACTCTGTAAAATGAGAGAGATAGATGGCCTCTTCCAGTCTTATATGTATGATCTTATTTACCAAAGTAATAAAAATAATAATAAATTTCTTCATAACAATGTGTGCAATGGAGTCAGTGAACAAATGCTTACAAAGCTCCTACTGTGTGCTACTGTGCTAAGTTCTGAGGATACAAGGAAAAGTAAAAGATAATCCCTGCTCTCAAGGAATTTATAGTATAATGGGGAGCTTACAGTCAGGTCTACTGTGACGTGGTCCACATTTCTCATCCTAATGCGGGAGGTGCTCCCATCATTCTTCATTTAAAAGACCTTCCCCTATATAGAACCTCAGGATCCCAGGGTATGAAGATGTGGCATAACTGCCATAAGCCAAGTCAATATAATCAACCTCATTAACATCCTCCAACATCCCCACCTACAACAGGTCTTCCATTTCCCAAGCAAAACACTCAGAAGTAGGAGGGGATTGTTAGGTGTGTAAACAGTCAAAAGAGCCAAGTGCAATGTAGCTGAGGCTTAAAAATCCAGCAGCCCTCTGCCTGAGCAGCGACTGCAGGCCTGGCATACACAGCACTCAGTGGCTGTGCAGGTGCAGGATGATGACTGGTGTCTGTGAGGATGATTACCCTCATCAGGGAAGCTGCCAAACAACCTCAGCACATTCTGGGGGATGTAAACTGCCCAAGAAACAACGCTGTCAGCAGCGTCATTTCTGAAGTGAGGACGATATATAAACCAGAGGGAAACAACTCCAGGGCTGCTACCTAAAGATCTTGGTACTAGTTAGAGACTGGGAGCAGAGTAAGAAGCTAAAGGAAGAGTCATTTTCACGGATGCTGCTTGTCTGACAGCGTAGTCAAAGATCAGAAAAATGTAGGAAACATTGTGGCAGCTCAGTGGTGCCATGAATAGAGTGCTGGATCTGTAGTCAGAGAGATGCATCTTCCTAAGTTCAAATCTGGCCTCAGACACTTACTAGTGGTGTGACCCTGGGCAAATCATTTAATTCTGCTTGCATCAATTTCCTCATCTATAAATGACCTGGAGAAGAAAATGGCAAACTGGTATCTTTGGAAAGAAAATTACAAATGGGGGGGGAAGGGGGGTGGCTAGGTGACGCAGTGAATAGAGCACTGGCCCTGGGGTCAGGAGGACCTGAGTTCAAATCCAGCCTCAGATACTTAACACTTATTAGCCATGTGACCTTGGGCAAGTCACTCAACCCTAATTGCCCTGCCTTCCCCCTCCAAAAGCAAAAAAAAAAATTACAAATGGAGTCACAAAGAGACACAATTGAACAGGAGACATGTTTAAAAAACAGATCACTGATGTATAGTGATTATCTCCAACAGTCACAGGTAAGTAAGGAGAATTTTGTCATTCTTTTTAGATTGTAGTTTCCAGGATCCTAGATACAATTCCCCAGGATCCTGGCTATAAACAATTCCTACTGCAATGTAATAATGTAATATTTACTGTACTTGTGCTGAATGACAATGTTGCTAACTTTAACCCATGAGCTTAATGTTGGCAAAATGCCTTCTTTGTATGTTGCCCTATAAACCAAGTGGGCATGGGTCATTGAGTGGGGAATCTGAATGCATGAGCTGGAATGCTGTGCATTCCTTGATAGGCCTTCATCAAGGCTTGGGGGGGGTGGGATTTGTCTATGTGTGCTTGCCTCAACCAGCCTCCACTGATGCTTAGGGGACCTGAAGGAGTTGTAGCTCCTACTATATTCTCACCTGCCCCTGCAAGAAGAATGATTAGGGAAACTATAGGAGTTGGTGATCCCATCATCAGCAAGCCTCTTGAGGAGGCTAGACTAGAACAAAGTAGGCTTATTTAAGCCCTTATTATGACTCCATTCCTGTCTTCCTGTCTACCTGAATCAAGAGTGGGCCTGTGCTTAGAACACCTGCTAGAAAAGCTCCTGCTAGCAGTCCTCCCATGTCTCCACCTATCTTTCACCTGCCATAGTTGGTGTTACCTGTGTGTTAACCTGTGATACATCACACATCCCCCACTATTCCTTGGCTTCTTTCTTTTTGTTGTCAATAATCAATAGACATTTGTTAAGTGCCTATTACATGCCAGGTATGGCTCTGAGAGCTGAGGATACAAGTAAGAAAAGAAAGCCAGACACAAAAGATGATACACAAAAGGAAGCTGAAAAGGGTAGCATTTGGGAATACTTGGAAAGGGGGTAATGTTCATGGAAGTGAAACCAAACAGAATCCTAGATGGAAAATGAAAAGTTAATCTGGAAAGTTCCAAGACCTCTGTAATGGGAATGGGAATTTGAAGATCTTCCCTGACCCTTAACAGACTTAGGGGAGAGTTTGAAGACCTCCCCAGCTTTGAAAGTAAATGCTACCCCCTAATAGGCTGAATGTAGTCACATGGAACCTGCGGTGAGAAGAGTTTGCTGAAGGGAAGCAGAACCCACAGGAAGCTGGGAGTCAGAGCCAGAGAGACAGTGGAGAGAGAGGTTTGGAGTAAATATTGATCTTGTATTGGTTGGTGGGAAGACTGAAGAATGGCATGGTTCTCAGTGTTATTATGGCTTCAGAATATCTTTGGTACTATGACAGAATCAGCTTACTGGTTTTGGGATTCCATTTTCTGGTGTCTAGATAAATGGTTGAGTTCTGTCTTCTACCTGGAGAACTTTGTATATTTTGTGATTGAACGTCATGCAATATTTATAGTGATGGTCTTTATTGTAATCATGGTTGCTGTAAATATTTCATTGGTGCCACACCCTCTCTAAGGGAAGGTTTTGAGAGGAGTTTAGTACTCTACACTCCAGCCCACCAATCAGAAGGGAAAGGCAACTGAAAAGGCATTGAGTATCAAAGCTGAGTCAGCTGGCTTAATGATGAGATTTCAGGTGATGAGCTTCCAAAAAAGGCACAATTGCAGAGCTGAAACCAAGGAGAGGAGTTAATTGAAAATGAAGGCAAAGAGCTCTCTAAAGAGATTCCCTCATTTGAATCTCTGAATTTTTCTAATCAAAGGATCACCTCACTGGAATTGATTTCATAAATTTTCTAATCCAAAAACTTTTGGACAAAAGTTCAAAGAAATGTGTCTCTTTTTCCACTTCCTTAAAAGTTGGATGTTGTTGAAAGTTCTACCCTAGGTCTTCCTCCTCAGTTTTTCCATATAACCTCCAGTTTGATATTATCCAAAATCCTCAATGGTTCCCTATTGTCTTAGCTAAAATGCAAAATACCAACCCTAGAATTTGAGCCCTTCCCTTACCTCAGTGCTAGATAACTAGTTAACATCATGGATAGAGTCCTGGGCCTAGAGTCAGGAAGACCTAATTTCATATCCAGTCTCAGTCACTAGCTGTGTGACTAAGAAAATCACTTAACTTCTGTCTCAGTTTCCTCAACTGTACAATGATGATAATAATAGCACCTACCTCACAGAGTCACTGTGAGAATCAAGGAGATATTTGTGAAGCACATAGCTTAGTACCTGGTACATTGTTGTTTTCAGCCATATCCAACTCTTCATGATTCCATGTGGGGTTTTCCTGGCAAAGATACTAGAGTGGTTTGCCATTTTGTTTTCCAGTTTTATGCAGGCAGGGGTTAAGTAACTTGCCCAGAGTCACACAGGTAGTAAGTGTCCAAGGTCAGATTTGAACTCTGGTCTTTCTGACTTCATGTCTAATACTCTATCCACTGTGCCACCTAGCCACTCCCACCTGGCACATAGTAGGTGCTTAATAAACTCTTGCTCCTTTTCTCTCTTCCCTTTTCTTCCCCATCTGGCTCCCACTTACCTTTTCAATCACTTCAGAATTCTACTTTGTACATACTCTCTGTTCTAATCTAACTGGACTATTACTGGTTCCATATACATGATATTCTAACTCTGAATTCCAACTCAGAGCTTTACATGAATGTTCCCTATGTCCAGAATATTCTCCCTCATTTCCTCCACCTTGTAGAATTCTTAACTTCCTACAAAACACAACTCAGGGAACCACCATCTGTATGAACTTTTTTAAAAATCCCTCTCTATTATTGCCACTCTCTCCCTCTTGAAATTACTTTTTATTAGTTTCCATATACGTTGACATTTATTTGTACACATAATGATTGTGTCTTCCCAGTAGAATGTACTTTCTCTCAGAGCAGGTACTGTTTAATTTTTTGCCTATCTGTCCCCTACCTAAATACAAGATTTTTTACATAGCAAGTGCCTAAAATTGTTAAGAGTCAATTGAATATGTTAACACCTCAGAATCCTTAATTTGGAAAACATTGATCATATGGTAAAAGGTCTTCATGACCTATAAGATAAATATTATCTCATTCCCTCAAAGATTTTCTTTAATTTCATTCACATGCTCTCTACCAATGCAGATTATATCTTCTCCACACCTGAGGAGATGCTTTAGTGAATTGATACAACCAAAAAAAGTGGTCATAAAGTAGTGGACTCTGGGGTAATGAGTATTTCTGATCTTAGTTAGGCTGACCCTTGGGCACCAAACACACAGATTGTCTGGACCAGTACTAGTAGGAGTTGTCAGAGCTTAAACTTTGTTGACATACACGGGCTTTAAGAACCCAGAAACACCTCCACACCCTAAAGAGTTATTGGAGGGGAACTTTAGCAACAAATGTTAATAAAACCAAATCTAATATTGTTTCATAGACAATGACTAATATTAGAGGAGGTACCTTTAATGAGGAGGACGATCATGTGATAAATGATTTAAAAATAATTTAAAGAAACAGTTTTGGAGCAAGCAACTATGATGTAACCAAGATAAGGTAAATGGAAGCAGTCTGCTGTAACTGAACATGGTGTACCTCTGGTTAGAGTCTACAAAATGCTATGTCAATACAAAGCGTCCTAAAATGGTTAAGTCATGCACATTTGTTCATGGGAAGTTAAGGAAGTTTTAGACCAGGTATTCAGCTCCAGAAACCACAGAAAGGTCCTCAAGGAACAAATACTTAGGAGTTGATGGATTTTGTGATAAGGACATGATGGAAACTGTAGCATAGCAATTCAGGCTGTAGAATTTTGATGCCAATGGACTACTTCGCAAGACAAGGGTTGGTTGCTAGAATTCTGCAACATCAGCTAGCTTATCTTCCATGCACTGACAAATGACAATTCCACATCTTGCAACTACTCATCTCAAAAAACTCAGGAGAACTCCACTAATAAACTATAGTTATCCCTTCCACAATCATGGCTTTCCCCTTTGCAGTTCTGCAATATTGTGGGTCAGCATAAGAAATTAAATAGGGATTTTGGGGGAGTTTTACAGAAGCCACAGACAACACACAAAGGTCACTAAGACAACATATTAATAAATTTAGAAACTCATAAATGTATAAAACATATGTATAGAATTATATAATATCAACCTAAATTTTACAATAAAGTACTATAAATACCCCATAAAAGAAAAAGAAAAAAAAATCAGACTTCTTGTCTGGTGTGAAGGGGAGGCCAAAAAAATTTACACAGATTTTCCAGATCTTGAGGGCACTGCACTCCTAACCCCTTTGATGTGCAAGGGATAGCTGTATACTGAAACTGACTATTACCATGGGCCAAATGACTGAAAATAATTACCTAGGTATAACACTGACCCATAAAAAATTTAAAATAAGTATAATATCAATAACTAGCAAAACATTGCAAACCTTGAAGCACTTTATAAATGCTAGCTATTATGCAATTTTATTGCATCATTTGATAATATAAAAATTATTGTGTGATTTATAATTATGTAATATGTTTTACACTATTTTATGAAAATATTCTCTCATTTGGTCCTCCAGCACAAATCTGGGAGGGAGGTGCTATTATTATTCCCATGTTACAGATGAGGAAACGAAAGCAGACAAAGAGTTAAGTGACTTGCTCAGGGTTACATAGCTGATAAGTGTCTGCTTAAGGATTCAAACTCTGGTCTCTCTAACTTCAAGCCCCATATACAAGCAGTTTCCTTTTCAACACAAATCACCATATAAAATCTTTACATATCTCCAAAGTACATGAAATAAAAAAACTTTCAAAATGTAGAGATTTAGTAGAGAAGATAAAAATCACATGCGAGCAGAATGTGGTACATGTGATCCTTATAGCCCTCTCTGCTATTGGAGGTGAACCAAGAATGCTTTCAAAAAGCCCACAGAGAATGAATTTACATCACAACAGTTTTATATAATTACAAAAAGCCATTATTTTACACATTGGTGCAATAATCTATATCACATCAAGTAAAAAATAAATGCTGCAAGATAGTATCTTGTCATAAGTCTGTTTCTCTTTGAATCCCACTGAAAAGATGTGATTTATAACAACAGCAACAACATAAAAAGGATAAACTATTTTGGAACCAAAGCATTGACACAGAGAGAACAATTGTGTATAATCAATCACATAAATGATCCATAAAAATGTAAGAACAATATGTAATAGATTTCACTATAAAAAAATATTGATAATAAAAATTACTTAATAATAGCTAATATTTACACAGTGTTTTAAAACACTTTGCAAATATTATCTCTTTTTATCCTCACAACAAACCCAAGAGATATATCCTGTTATTATTTTATAAGTGAGGAAACTAAGGCAGATAGTGTTTAGGTGACCTGACCAGAGTCACAAAGCTAGCAAATGGATGAGTTTGGATTTGAAGTCAGGTCTTCATTACTCCAAGTCTAGTTCTCTTTCTGCTGTGACTCTTTAATTCCGATTCTTTTATTAAAATACAAATAATAGCTTTTTTATTCAACTGTACAATGGTCTGTAGAACCTTAGAGATAAGAGAATAATGGCAGGATGGTGAATTCTCCCAATATTATTTCTTTATGAACTCAATCAGACAAGATTAAAATGAGATGCTAATAATAATGATGATGATATTGGGGTAGTGAGTTTGGGGATTGAGGTAGTAATTAAATTAATCTTATTAATGTTCTTCCTCACCTGAATCACATTAAATACCAGATGGCACACTGATAAAGAATATTTCTTGAAATAAAGTGTTATGTATGATTTCTTTCATAAGATGGGGCTGTTTTTTTTTTCTTGTGGGAACTCATTTCTGAAAGTATAATGAAAACCTAAATGAAAAGATTATTTGAAAGCCTTTTATAAACCTCAAAATTTTATGTAAATATTAGCTATTACTATATATTCACCTCAAATATACATTTACATTAATGAATCTAATGTTGAGAGACAAATCAAGATGGTAGAGAAGGAAGGAGTCCAGTTCTCTCTACACAACCATTCCAACAAAAATTTAAGAATAGTACCAAATCAAGAAATCTAAGGAGAAAGCACAGTAGGTAATCGTCCTAGCTCACAATCACAAATTCAACCCATTGGCAAATGACCAGAGCAAAAATTGTGAAACAGGGATGGGTTGGGATCATGGACTCAACCACTAAGTTTCCAAACAGAGCTGGACCAGTAGTATAGTTCAGAGTAGCCTAAAGCAGGTCATAAACTTGAAAGGGATAGACTCCAACCCAAGCTCAGAACAGAGATAGGCCAGCAATGGCCTCAGAGGAGATCAAAGACATCCTAATGACTAGAATAGGAATTGGCCAACAGCCTGGTTGCTCTAAACTGGAGGGATCTGACTACTGTCTACTGGAACAGCACCTAGAGGAAATTCTATATCTATATTGCCTAGACCTGAGTCAAGGTCTGTAACTTTGAAAGTCCATGATGATAGCAATTAAACTGTGCCCTTTAATCTAATTGGAAAAAGTCTACTGGAAGACTGAAGTTCCCTGGTTCAAGCTGGCTCTGTGATACTAGAAGAACGTAGCTCTTAATGGCCAAAGAATGGAAAAAGAAAAAAAGCTATTATGATGCTAGTGATGCTCAAAATATGAACCAGAAAAGAGGAATAACTAAAACTTCAAGAAAAGTGCAGCTTGGTTATAGGAGCAATTAGAAGCCCTAAAAAAAAAATTAATAAAGAGCTTAAAAAGAGTTTTAAAAGCAAAATAAGTTAAATGAGAGCAATAGAGAAAAAAACTGGGAAAGAAATATCTTTGAAGGTAAAACTTGCAAAGAAAATTAATATCTTGACTTAAGAGGTAGAAAAACCCTACCCAAAAAATTCAGGGTATTCCAAAAGTCTCAGAGCAGTTTAAAGCTGCTGAAGCTTATAAAGATACTGAGATTTGGAGGATATTTTACTGCATATAATCCTACGGGAGAAAAATGCATTATAAAATTATCACAATTTAATTATTGGGTAGCTCCAAGGTGCAAAAGAAATCATTATATCCAGACGTGTGCCGTTTGCCTTTCTGACCATGGACAAGTCATTTAATCTCTCAATGTCTTAGTTGCTGCATCTGTAAAATGGAAGAGTAGGACTAGATGAGGACTGAGAATTGAGGTATAAGTTAAATTAATTTTTTATGATCTTCCTCACCTGAATCACATTAAATGCCAGATGGCACATTGATGAAGAACATACCTTGAAATAAAATGTTATGTATGATTTCTTTCATATGAGGGGATTGTTTTTTTTTTCTTGTGGGAACTCATTTCTGAAACCATAATGAAAGGCAAAATGAAAAGATTATTTGAAAGCATTTTACAAACCTTAAAGTTTTATGTAAATATTAGCTATTATATATTCACCTCAGATATATACTTACATGACATTGACATTAATGACTGTAATATTGAGAGATAAATCAAGATGGTAGAGAAGGAAGAAGTCCAGTTCTCTCCGCACGACCACTCCAACAAAAATCTCTTCCAGCTCTCAATCTATAATCCTACAATCACGTAAATCAAATGTGATAAAATTTCAATTTGTAGGTAATAGTATTTGTGGCATTTGCTCTCTGATATGGTTCTGCTTTACACTTAGAAATCAATGCAGCATGTTAGAGAGGCTATGGAAAGATAGGTACACATTGCCCATAATGCAATGTTGGTGGAGCTGATAATTGGTACAACCATTCTGAAGAATAATTCGGAATTATGCTTTAAAAGTGACTAAAATATCCATAATCTTTGACTTGGAAATTCCAATGCTAGATTTATACAATAAAGAGGTCAAAACCAGAGAGCAATGTCACATATACACCAAAATATTCATAGCAATACTTCTTATGTTAGAAACAAGCAAAAAACTGGAAAAAAAAAGTTTAAATCCTTTGGCTGGAGAACGGTTAAACAAATTGCAACATGTGAATGTCATGGAATATTATCACATCATAAAAAAATGAATATATGGAATTCAGGAAAGCATGGGAAGATCTAAATAAATTGAAGTAGGATGAAATAAACAGAACCAGAAAAATATATACACAATGATGACAATATTGTAAATGGAAAGAGCACACAAACAAAAAAATCAAAACTGAATAACAAGCAACTATAATGACCACTCTTATCTCCAAAGAAGAAATGAGAACATATACCACCTTCCCTTCTTGGCAGAAAGGGGCTACTATGGGTGCGGAATATTGCATACATTGAGAATTGGTTCATGCTTTGGTTTGGTTTGTTATCTCCCTCTCTCACCTTCTTTTGTGTCCTCTTCTGTTAGTTTCCTGGCTAACAGGTAGAAAAGATACATCTGAAAATGAAGTAATATAAAAACAAAGGATATCAATCATCTTTAGAGAAAAAAATACACCACCACATATGTAAATGACAATTTGAAAATGTAACCTGGAAAGCAAAGAAGATATAACTGGATTCAGAAATAACAATCTCGCCAATCTCACTTTATCTTCCCCCCAACTGCAACCTTAAACTCTGTCGCTGGGTCACCTGGTGCTGATAGAGCTTTTGTCATCTCTTACCATGCAGGAACCAGGTCTTCAGGATGCTTCCTAGTCATTTCCAAATGATGCTATCACACTTACTTCTGCCGTCCCCTGACCCTTTCCAGTCCACTTCTGTACATTGTCTTGCACTTTACAATGAAAATATTTTGAGAGTAGGAACTGTCCAGCTTGTTTGGCACATAGTAAGTACTTAATAAATGATTTATCAGATATATCTATGATACTTATTGTTTTATCTATCAATTGATCTATCTATCTATTGTCTATCTATCAAATTTACTGAGGGACTGTCCAAAGAAAACCCAGCCCTTATAAACATGTATAGCACGCTTGGTCAATGCAGTCTCTCCATATGGCTATTAAATTGAGTAGAGGGAGATCTGTGACTACTGGAATAGTCCAGGTATGAAGTGATAAGGGCCAGCCCAGGGTGACAACACTGTCAGAGGAGAGAAAGGAGGATATGGAAAAGTTATTACATAGGAAAAAAACAACAGAACTTAGCAACAGATTGAATATGAGGGAGAAAAAGAGAGAAAATGAGCATGACACCTACATTGCAAGTTAGGATGACTGAAAAGATAGTAGTGTCCTTGATAGCAATCAGGAAGTCTGGAATAGAGGACAATCGGCTGTGGGGAGAGGGGAAGGGGCTCAGGGAGGTAATGAGTTCATTTTTGACTGTTGACCTTTAAGACAACTACAAGACATCCAGTTCAAGAAGTCTAATGGGCAGCTGGAGATGTAAGACTGAAGTTCAACAGAAAGTTTGAGGTTGGATAAGCAGATTTGAGCATAAAAAAAAACATCAATATAGTGCCGTATTTCCAAAACAAACCAAAAAAATTAGAGAGAAGAGCTTTACATAGTTAATACTGTTTTACTTAACTTTTTTCAAATCTACTTAATATCTAGTTTAATAGAAGGCAGCTGGATTCTCATATCTACTTCTGCATTCAATCTGTTACAATATGTAGTTTTAGGTGAGGTATATGAAAAAAATCCAGTTTCACACAGATAGGTAGTTGGGAAAGAAAGGAGTATTTTAATGAACAAATAGTGTCTTAATATTATTATTAAAATAAGTTTGACCTTGCAGGGCCCTGATAGTGCATCAAGGATCAAGGATCATGCTTTGAGAATTGCTAATGTAGTCATAAGCATAGACCAGACACCATCCAAACAGAAGAGAACTAGCCATAATTGTAAAGACCTTCATATGAAGGAAATTCTTCAGACTACCAGAATCCCATTACATGGTTGAGCAAACCCCAATCTCAGAGGATATCTCCTCATGTCTAACCTAAATCTATGTTGCTTCATTTAAATTTCACTTCCTCACAGTCCTTAGTGGAGATGGAAGAGTCATTCTTTATCACCCCTTAATAACCCTTCATAAACTGTACTGTTATTAAGTCAGCCTCTATCCTCTTTAGGGTAAATAATACTTTTCTCCCAACCCTGGCATCACCTTGGTGGTCCTATTCTGAGACTTCTTTAACTTTTCTAAGGTTCTCTTAGACTGACAAGCTCAGAAGTAAGCATATTGTCCTTATGTGCTCAAGGTTGAGGGTAATGGGAAGATACTGTAATTACTAACCTTATTTATATAACCCAACATCAGACTTGTTCTTCAGAGCTCAGTGTGCTGACTGATCCTATCTCTCCTACTCTCAAAAATACAAAGTCTTCATCTTGTTTTGTAGACTTTATTTTTCTTCCCTAAGTATATCACTCTATTCTGCAATATGGTGTTAATTCTGCTAACCAAAGCATACCCTTTCTAAAAGACGATAAATGCATTTTACTTGCAAAAGTAGGCACATATTTCTTGCATATATGTGGTTTTTAGATTACTATTTGCATGTATTTTAAAAAAAAAATAAATTACAATTCCTATGCATGCCTTCTTTCCTCCCATGCATGTTTTTGTCAGGATTTTTGACACTGTAAACACAAATCTCTTCCATGTGGACTCAAATTGATTAATTAAGGGGGAAGCTTCATTGCTAAATTGCCAACAGATGTTGGCTGGAAGAGACACTTGGGAGTCATCCACCAGAAAAGTTCAGAGTGGGGCCAAGCAGTCAAAAAAGCCTTAACCTGCCTTTTGTTCAAAGTAATTTCTACTTTTGCTCAGTTAGTGATTCTTTACATTTTGGACTTTTTTGATTCTCTCTGGGTCAAGTGGACTATTTGTAGAAGTTATTCTTTTCATTCATAGTAAGCTCATAGGATTTACAAATAGGAGAGACCTTTGGATCTAGTCCAATCTTCTCGTTTAAAAGAATTCAATAAAAATAAAACTTTCTATCCCAAGAGGAAAAAAGTCATACCAAGGCATTTTGTTCGAAAACATCATTTCTTCCATTTCGACCACAGTTCTTAAGCATCCACTGTGTTCAGGGCACTTCAATAGATGGTTGGGTACAAAATTTGTTTAAGATGCACTCATCGCTCTTACATTTTAACAGAAAGATATAATACATAAATAACTACAATAATAATTGTATGCATGAATAAAGGATGGATGGATGGATGGATGGATGGATGGATGGATGGATGGATGGATGGATGGATGAAAAAACAGTTGTTAATCATTTAATATATTCCAAGTGTTGTTGTTAAGCACTGGGATACAAAGAAAGCTAGACAGCCCTTGCTCTCCAGGACCTCACATTCCAATAGAAGGAGGAAATACTTATTTTTTCAATCAGCCTACAGGGACAGTTGAAGGACCTGAAAATTCAAAGGATGCAACTATGGGCAGATAATAGTGTCAGTGGACTTTGGGGGATGGAGACAAGGCACAGATGGTAAGACATAGGGGCTATTAGAAAGTAGTGGTAGAGCAAACAGATAGTGCTCTGTACTACAGGTACACCAGCAGGGCTGGTGATGCTCTATATATTGAGTTGTTGACTTCCACTGCATTCTAACCCTGTGAGTCAAGCAATTCAGGTAACTTAAAGGACCAAAAAGTAAGTCATCCCTGGCATGATGTACTTCCTGACTTACTATGCCTGATTGGATTTGGTACAGTCCAGGGCAGGGCAGGGGGAAGATGAATAACCATGACCCTCCATTCCCAAGTGACAGCAGGTCTTCTTGCCACCAAAAGGGTTCTGAAACTGCCTGGGACCATGGGGAAAAAACTAATATTTCTTTCCTTCCCCTTGTTAGCAGCCTGAATCATCCCAGAACCCAGTAGCTATGACTATATCAGAGAGATACAAATGAATTACTAAATAATATCCAAGGAGGGAAAGGTAATCATTGATATGAGGGTGGAATGAGAGGAAGGGCAACATAAGAAAAGGAATCTCTGGTTCATTATGTAATGGCCGAGGGCAAGATAATAAAAAGGAAGGAGGGAGGCATGGAGGAGGGGAAGAGAAAGAGGGAGAGAGAGAGAAAGGAGAGAGGGAAAGGAAGGGAGAGGGAGAGAGAGAATATTTAAGTGCTTCCTATGTTCCAGGCACTGTGCTAAGGTTAGAAATATAAATATAATGGAACAAGACAGTCCTTGCCCTCAAGGATCTTATATTCTAATGGAGAGAGAGACAGCATGGGGGTCTAGAAAGGTAGAAAGGAAATGGGGGAGAATATGGCAAGAATTGGTCAAGGAAGTGGCAT
Organism: Pseudochirops cupreus; assembly: GCA_028627135.1. Lineage (NCBI taxonomy): Eukaryota > Metazoa > Chordata > Mammalia > Diprotodontia > Pseudocheiridae > Pseudochirops > Pseudochirops cupreus. Next base: position 467,811,109 of record CM053580.1, read on the forward strand.
GAAGACTTGAATCCCACCAAGCTAAGCAAAAGTTGATCTGTCAGAGCCAAGGGACCCAGGAACAGATACCAGGTTATTTTGGGGAAGGAGGTGGAGGCGAAGGTGCTAATGGAGGCAGCATGGCATGGAAAGGTGTAAGTTAGAATAGGATCTCTGCTCAGCATGGATACAATGACAATAATGAACAATAGAGAGAAGACGGCAGTTTTCTAATTTTTTTCTGTTTTTCCCTCCTAAGGAGAATGATTTTTGGACTCAAAGGGAGAAACAAAAAGGGACAACAGGAAACTGAAACACAAGTAAGGAGATAGTAAAGGCATCTAGCTACCCTCACTGAGGCAGCATTTCAGTGTAACTAGGACCAGATGAACTTCAACCTAGGGTATTGAAAGAATTGATGAATATGATTACTGAGACAATGTCAGCGATCTTTGAAAGATCACAGAAAACAGAAGAAGTACAACAGGATTGGAGAAATGCAAATAGACCAATTTTCTGAAAAGAGAGTAGAGTTTGCAAACTAGAGGTGAGTGAGCTTGCCTTTAATTCCTGGCAATTCTAGAACAGGGTTGAACAAACTACAGCTGGAGGGTCACAGCCAGCTGACCTATTTTTATATGGCTAGGAAGCTAAAAATTGTTTTTACATTTTTAAATAGAATAAAACTTCACTTAAAATGTAAAAACCATTTCATTTTGCTGCCATACAAAAACAGGCAGCACTGGATTTGGCCCCTGACCATTTCATATCAGTAATTATTGTTGAGCAACTAGAAAAAAAGGAATGATCATAAAGTGGCTTCATCAAAAATAGGTCAAAATGAGTTATCTTCGTTTTTTATAGGGTTACTAGACTGGTAGTCAAAGGGTATGCTGTATTTATGGGCTGCATAGATTTCAGTAAAGCATTTGACAAAAACTTTTCTTGTGGAAACAATGGCCATGGGCAACCTAGAAAATAATACAGGTAGATGGATTACAAAGTGGTTGAATGGTCCATCTCAAAGAGTAGCTATTAATGGCTCATGTCAATTTAGAAGGAAGTCTCTAATGGAAGCATTGATGCTTGGCCTAAACTCTTTAATATTCTTATCAATGATGCAAAACTAGGAAGACCAGTTAATACATTGCCTCAAGGATTCAGGATTCCAAAAGTTCTTGATTGTTGTTGTTCGGTGCTTTTAACTATATCCAATTCTGTGTGATCCCATCTGGGCTTTTTCTTGGCAAAGGTATTAGAGTGGTTTGCCATTTTCATCTCCAGCACATTTTATAGATAATGAAACTGAGGTAAGCAGGGTTGAGACTTGCCCAGGGTCACATAGCTAGTAAATGTCTGAAATGAGAAAGGAATTTATAATTTTCATATTATTTGATATGATATGTGTAATGAATATACTAATAATTTAGTTTTCTCAAGAGCTGCCTTTTCCTGCTTGAGTCAGACTCACAATGCAGCTTGAACTGATCAATCAAACCTTGACAAGGCTTACAATCACTGGCATACTGCTTGCTTACCTGAAGTAAAGGGAATCAAAAAATGCAGAACTGTTCCTGTTACAGAACTCTGGTTCTGGACTTCAGGGAAGGTGGTCACAACTCCCAAAGACTTGACTCCAGAACTGTGCTGTGGGACTTAGGGGTTTCTCATGGGAAATCGCTAAGCGATTTTTTTTGTAGTCCACCTTCCTTCCTTCTTCCCTAGTTGTGATTTAAGTATATAACCTGTGCTTTTACTTCAGCTTGGAGCACATTCCTCACTTTGAAACTGATTAATTAAACTACTTGATTACTGGCACTCCCCATCTCTAGGCCTGCTTTGTGCCTCTCTAAGTGTTTTCCAGTTAGAGACACAATCCTGTTAACAAAAAAGATATGGATTTTAGTGAACTACAGCCTCACCGTGGGTCAATAGTGTGATATGGCAGCCAAAGAAGCTACTCTGATTTTAAGCCACATTGAAAGAAACATTAAATTCCAGACTAGGGAGGTAATAATCTTAAGACTGTAGATCTGTGGCTGGAAGGGAACTCAAGTCATCTATTCCAACCCTCTCATTTTATAGATGAGGAACCAGAGGCTCAATAAATCAATCCACAAGATTTTATGAATCCTAATTCTAGGCACTGTATTAAACACTGGTGACATAAAGACAAAAACAAAAGAAGCCCTATCCTCAAAGATGAGAGATATAAAACAATAAATACACAGAAACATGCATATACACTATATATTTATATGTGATATATATGTGTACATATATTTGCAATCTATATTTGCATATTTGTGCATATTTATGCATACATGTGTATATAATCAGTAATGAGAGGGGTAGAAAAGCTAGCAGCTGAGGGATCTACAAAGGATTCATGTAGCTGAGCTTTGATGAAGAATGGGAATATTCTACTAAGTGGTAGTAAAGAGGGAAGGCACTCTAGACAAAGGAGAATACATGTAAAAGCATGAAGTTAAGAGCTAGGGGCAGCAAGAAGGCTGGGTTAGCTGGCGCATAAAGGTCATTGAAGGGGAGTGATGTATACTAAGCTGGAAAGGTTCATTGGAACCAAGTTGTGAAAGTCATTAAATGCCAAACAGAATTTTGTATTTATCTTAGAGATAATAGGGAGCCACTGGAATTTATGGAGTAGGAAAGTGACATAGAGTCAGACACGCTTTTAGAAGAGTCATTTTGGTAACTGTGTGGCAGAGAAATTGAAAAGGGAGAACCATGAGAGTTTTATTGCAGAAGTCTAGGCAGGAGGTGGTAAGGGCCTGAAAAAGAATGGTTGTGGTGTGTGATTAGAAAAAAGAACATAGATGTGAAAGATGTTGTGGATGTAAGAAAGGTAAGACTTGGCAATTGATTGGATAAGGGAGTCAGTGAGAACAAGAAGTTAAGAATGATTCCAAGGTTCCAAACCCAGGTTCCAGAAGGGTGATGGTCTCAAAAAAAATAGGGAAATACAGAAAACAGGTAAGGAAAAGATAGTGATTTCTGTTTGGAAGGACTGAGTCTCAGATGTTTACAATACATACTGTTCAAAATATCCAATAGGCAGCTGGTGATGTGGGACTGGAGCTCAGGAGAGAAACTAGGACTGGATAGAAAGAGTTAGTGGGAAGTCATCGGGTAGATTAAGAACTTTGTTCGTGATCACACAGATTTATTACATCAAAATAAAAAGGCTTGTAAAGTAAAGCCACATTTAGAATCATGTGCTTGGGTGTGGGGGTCACATTTTAGCAAAGTTGTGATAACCTGGAGACCACTCAGATGAAGATAACTAAGCTGGTGACAGGCATTGAGAAGATGGCACTTGAATGTCACTTTAAAGAACTGTGTATGTCTACCATGGAGAAAAGTGGGCAAAGAAGGACTATGATTGTCATCTTTAGGAATCTGAAGGCCTATGCCATCTAAGACAGAGACTTGTTCTCAGATCTGGAACTGGGGACAATAGAAGGAAGCTACTAAGAGGTTCCACCTTCACTGAATGTCTTTCAGCAGAGACTGAATGACTTCTCTTTGGAAATACTATAGTAGTTCTTGTTTAGATACATCTTTTTTCTAGATAATCTCTGATGCCCCTTACAACTTGGAGATTCTATGATCAACAGTTGGAAAGATAACCAACTATATGAAGAATTTCTGATCTCGTAGTTTCCCCCATCTCTTGAGATATGAACATCTTCCTAGAAAAAAATGCACATTTTTCCTCTCTTTTTTTATTAAACACTCCTCATTGGAATAGTTGCTAATTGATGTCACAGCTCCAGAGTAGTCACAAAATCTTAATCTACAATTGAAACTAGTATCCCCACACACTTCTGAGGACTCCAGTAGAAGTGGGAGTAGAACATTTGCAAGGTAGGAAGTCAGAAGCCATGGAGAGCTTCTCTGGGAACATAGAATCATAGATTTTTAAAGCTAGAAGGGTCTCAAAAATCCATCTAACTCAACTCTTAAGTTAATAGGATTCTTCTCCCCTTACCCTATAATGTCTCTAAAAATTAACCTAGTTTCTGTCTGAGGATCTCTAGTGATAAGGAAATCACTATCTTCTGGAATAGTTCATTCCACTTCTGGACAGCTCTAATTTGGAAAGAATTTTTTTTTTCATCTCTCTTTCCACCATCTTGCCATTTGCTACTTGCACCCATTGATCCTAGCTCTGCCCTTGCTCCCTCTGGGGCTAAGCAGCATAGCCATACAAAGGTAGGAAATAAGTCCAATGATGCCCTCCATGGAAATCTGATAGTTACAGCCTGTCAATAGTTCTGAGACATCTGGTGAAGTTGGTGCCCTGCCATGACCATGTGTCTCTCTGACTGTGTTTTGTTTTTGTCTGTTTCCAATGTTCCTCCCTCCTCAGTGCAATTTCCACATCTTTGGAACATTAGGACATTGCACAATATTTTAATGAAATCCAAGAGTCAAACCACATGTGGGACAAAGCCCTCAGGTCGAGGAGCATTTAGAACCAGTTGAAACTTGAATGAAGTACCGATACAGATTGAGTTTGGGCTGGGGAGCATAGCCTGATTTATTGAATGGATTTTCTTTTTAGTTATAGTATATTTTCTTATTTCTGAAAATAGGTAAGCAGTGAGAGTTATAGAACTGGAGCCTCCCTGCTGTTATTCCACTTTAGGGCTATGGCAATAGCAAGGCTGCATAATATAAAGTAGTAAATATGCCCTTTCAACCCTTGTTCTCAGTAAGATGATAACTCCCATTTCTATAGCCCTTTAAAGTTTTTCAGAATTACATATATGTATGTATGTGTGTGTATGTGTGTGTATATGTGTGTGTATGTGTGTGTGTGTGTGCATGTGCTACCTCATTTGACCCTCACAATAGCCTTGTGAAGTTGCTGATGTTATTTTCCTTCTTTTGTAGATAAGAAAAATAAAACTCAAAGTTAAGTTGCTTGCCCTGTCATTTTATATTATATACCAAGTAAATGCAAGAGATGAGATTCGAATCCAGGTCTCCCTGAGTTTAGGTCCAGCACTCCACCAATTACTCCTTGCTTGCTGCCTTTCACATGGTCATGGAGTTTTAAAGTTTACAAAACATTTTTCTCAAATCAGACCTTAGAGAAAAATTGTCAATATCATTATCTCCATTTTAGAGATGAATAATTCAAGGCCATAAGAGGTTAAGTAGTTTTCCCATAATCATGCACCTTATAAGTAGAACTGGAAGGACTTGAACCCAGATCTCTTAATACCAAATCTAGCACTCTATGCATTGTACCACACTGCCCTTTATGATTGCTGGGCCAATCCAAGGGGTGGAACACTAAAAATAAAGAGCACTTTGTACTCTATTTTCCTCTCTTCATGTTATGTAGTCATTTTTCAATTCTGTCCGACTCTTAGTGACCTCTTTTTGGAATTTTTTTGGCAAAAATATGGAGGTTTGCCATTTCCTTCTCCAGATCATTTATGAGATGGGTAAACTGAGGCAAATAGCTAAGTGACTTTCCCATGGTCACACAGCTAGAAAGTATCCAATACAGGATTTGAACTCAGGTCTTCCTGATTCCAGGTCTGGTGCCACCTAGCTGCCCATCTTATCATATTCAACATTTCCAGCTAGGGGAAATTCATTTTAAGATAAAACCAAGGATTTCTTAGAAAAGGAAAAGAAGGCACAAGAGTATCCTCATGGGTGTATTTGGAAGAAAGAAGCAGGAAGACCATCTACTTTGCCTTACAGATTGTGATGTAAGAGCCCCAGGTCTGCTATAGCATTAGCTGCCTGACACTCTTAGTCACCACCCAGTCACCAAATCCCACTGCCCAATCACTGGTCAACTGCCTCAGGATACTCTACTTTAGAAATATTTCTGCTGCCTATGATTTAAATTCTTAAGCTTATCATTCTTCTAATTGGACAGATAAAGAAAATAAGACTCAAGGGATAAAGTTCCCCATCTACAACTATAAGCAGGTGTTCTGATTCCCAATTCAGTGTACAGTACTATGCACTCTACCATGCAGAGTAATTAGAGGAAAACCAATAAAAGTTGGTTTCCAGTTGTTAGCTAGTATGAAAATATTTGGCCGGTGAGCAAGAGCTCACTATTACCTCTTGGTTGGCACCCACCTTTATGTGTGAAGAAGTACTTTTCCCCAGCCCCTTCCTTTGTGGTGTGACATTCTCTCTAGTTGACACCCTCAGATCCACCATTCAACAGGAAAGATTTTCCTTTCAACCCCTAAGGGAAGAAAACAAGAAAAAAAATTCCTGAGGTATCATTTCACAGCTCCATTTGTCTCACCATTGGACCAACTTGCTCATATGTGTCTAGATATTGGTCCAGAGGCACTCTTCTTCTCTGCTTTGGGGAGACTATAAAAATATGGATCAATACACACTCCTGTCCATCTTGAGCCCCCAGCTGCGAAGGTCCCAGTGATTAGAAAGATGAAATCTCTCTCTCTCTCTCTCTCTCTCTC
>CM053580.1:467818075-467850349 GCA_028627135.1 Pseudochirops cupreus
TTTCTCTCTCTCTCTCCTCTCTCTTTCTCTCTCTCTCTCCTCTCTCTTTCTCTCTCTCTTTCTCCCTCTCTCTCTTCCCTAAACATTTCCATATTAAATCCCATTCTCTCTCCAATGTGCTTTACCATATATGGCTATTCTATCAACAACACTTACCTCAAGAAATTATGCAAAGCATTAATGCCATGAATGATCACATTACCTTAGAGAAACTTTTCAAACAAATGGCAAAAAGAAAAGCAAAATGAACTCTTAAAGAATGAAAAGAGTAGGTTCGTGTCTTTTTTCAGTTAATGAGAGAAGGCTAAAGGACAACAAGGAATGGGAGAATGGTAATACCTAGTCCCATCTCAGCAGCACACATGAGTCATTCTGTGCCAGCTCTGTCTGGTTGTTTGCCTTGTCCTGGTCATATATGTTTTGATATCACAGAATCCTCTTTTTTTTCGCTTTCTTAGCTTGTGTCCCCCTCCCGTTTTGGTACTCATAGTGGCAGGATTCATGTAGTAAGCTCATGAGTCCTTGGCACAGAAGTCACAATAGCTCTAATTTCACCCTTGATGCTCCCAACTGGGAAGGCCCCAATGAATAAACAAAGAATTTTTCTCCATCAATCTGGCAAACAAAATCATTGTAGCATAAAATTTCTTAATTCTCTCTCCCATATGATTTACTATCTATAGTCACTCTTAGCTGAATTTATCCCAAGGATGCACATAAATCAGTAATGAGCACAATCAGAATGAGCACAATATTTTAGAGAACCCTTCTCATTGGGAATTGAGCTACAGACAAAAACAGGCCCAGGAAGTCAAATTGAACCAAATACCCAGCAAAGATGCAGCACCCAGAGGGAGAAGCATAAGGACAACATAAGAAGAGAAAGGACACAGGGGCCCTGTGGTGCTGAAGGTGTGAGTTGCCTAAGCATGTGCCTCTCTGCTAATGTACAATAAGTGTGTGATCATTGTTCCCACTGGCACCATGTGTGGTTGTGGGAGAGTATGCCCCAGGCTTATGTGGGGAATGTTTTGCTATTATTCTTATGACGCCATTTCAGTAAATGTCTTTGCTTTGAGCTAATTGTATGTACTACTAGCTAATTATTAAAGGTAAACATACTGGTAACTGTGCTACAGCTTTTGGAAAACATGCCTACAGAGAACATTGACCCTGGAATTGGTTGCTTCCTTTCTAAGATACACACATCTTGCACTTAGAGTCTGTGTCCCCAGAGAGGCAATTAATCAATAGCTAGCTATACTATAAGTCCATCAAGTAGAAAGTGAAAACCCTTCTTTGAACCTTTTTAAGCCTCATTGTCTCTTATCTACCCTTTATCTTCTTGAATTTTGTCAACTGAGCTAGAGGAAAACCAATTGATAAAGGGGCTCCTGATCAAACACACCCCTATTCCTACCTTGTGTTTGTGAAGAAGACCATGACATCAGGGAAATGATGACTTGCAGTTGACTTTGATTTAATGGAGAAAGGGCTGTGCAAGGTCACCAGCCTCACTTTCTCCTGCAGAGTCATCTGGGTCCAGTGGCCAGATATGCATCAGGATGACTGGAGATGACCAAGGATGCAATGGGAGACCCTGGCCCTTTTACGCTAAGACTTTTTCAAGTAATTAGTTAGGGTGAGGTAATGCCGATTCAGTGAACAGTTTTCCTTAAGAAGTGAATCAAAGGGTGGCCCCTTTAATTACCAAAAAAAGAAAGACATTAAAAATCAAGCTTTGAGGGGAAGACCTACGTGGCTGGTTTTCTAAAAAGAAACAGTTACCATCAACATTCACTCTAAGCCAATATAGCCGTTAAGTGGAGCTTGGCCAGGGACCCATTGTGGTCCAATCAGAGCTTCAGAGTTCACTGGGTTAAAGGCCTTGTGAGGGAGGAAGGAAGGAAGGAAGGAAGGAATCTAGCCTTAGCCTAAAAGGGCCAGGGTCTCCCATTGCATCCTGGCCATCTCCAGAATTATCTGGCCACTGGACTCAGATGGCTCTGGAGGAGAAAGTAAGGTTGATGACCTTGCATAGCCCTCCCTCACTCAAATCAAAGTCAACTGCAAGTCATGTCATCATTTCCCTGATGCCATGGTCCTCTTCAAAAACAAAGGACAAACACAACCTGTGAGTAGACCAAGCTGCCCGAATGGGAGCCCAACTAGTTGGGTAACTCAGCTTGTCCTCTCCCTCTCTCTCTCCCTCTCCTCCACTCCAAAGGAAGGCAAATTTTGATGGCCAGAAGCTGCTCACTGAACTTGTGGTTTACTGGCTAGGTTCCTTCCTTCCGTCCCTCCTTCCTTCCATCTTTCCTTCCCTCCCTCCCTCCATGCCTCCTTCCTTCCTTCCATTTCTAGGTGCCTTAAAAGAAGTAACAACAATGGTAGCTTTGTTCTGCTACTCTCTGACTGTTCCTATAAAATGAGCCATAAGACAGGGAGGAAGACATGCATCCGTTAGGGAGACAATCCAGCAAAGGATCCCAGCCAATGGCAGCCTGTAGCTAATAAGGTCTTCTGGATGGTCCACTTTTGTGGCGTTTGTTGATTACATCAACTCCTAGAGTCCTAAAGAGTCTACTGAAAGAAATTTGGGATTACGTAAAGAGTTTCTTTATAAATATCCATGTAGTAAAAGGCAAATGAATATAGAATGCTTATTTCACTGTTATACCTTCTTATATGAAACTGACTATCATACATCCTTACATGGAAAATGTATAGATCTCATGAATCAGGACATAGGTCTGTGACAGACGTTGAAATCAGACAATGACCTGGTACCAGAACTGATTGGAGGAGCAGAGCTGGATTGCCTTTGAGAAATTACACAGTTTTTTAATAATTACAATCTTCTTCCTGAAGCAAAGGTCCATCTTTAAAAACCAATATGGGGGGGGGTGGGCAGCTGATAGAGCTGTGACTTTGAAATCAGATTCATCTTCGTGAGTTCAAATCTGGTCCAAGACCCTTCCTAGTTATGTGACCCTGCGCTTGTCACTTAACCCTGTTTGCCTCAGTTCTTCACCTGTAAAAATGTGCTGGAGGAGGAAATGGCAAACTATTCCAGTATTTTTGCCAAGAAAACCCCAAAAGGGCTCATGAATAGGTTTGTGGAACAGTTAAGTGGCACAGTGGATAGAGTACTGGACCTGGAGTCAGGAAGATCTGAGTTCAAATCCAGTCTCAGAAACTTACTAGCTGTGTGACCCTGGGCAGGTCATTTAACCCTGTTTGCCTCCATTTCCTGGTCTATAAAATGAGCTAGAGAAGAAAATAGCAAACCACTGCCTTATCTTTGCCAAGAAAATTCCAAATGGACTCATGAAGCATCAGACATAACTGAAACAAGTGAACAACAACAACAAAATTCTTATGGGGATGTGAGATTACTGCAAGTCATGAAATGTTATAGTCTCTGAAGAATCAAAGTGGACCATCACCTATCAGATACCTAGGGTACCTAGGATATGCACAGGAGCAACAGAGGGTACACAACACTCATGTGTAGTCTGAAACACATTACAGATCAAAAATTAGGTAAGGGAAGTAGTATGAAGAATTACATCAACAAATGTGTGATTGGGGGAAAGTGGACTAGTCACATAGGAAGAGCCAGGCACATCCAGTGCACAATTTGCATGTTCCATCAGTATCCTCTCAATGTCAAGAGAACATGAGGAAGACCCCCAGAACATTTGTGGCATACCAGGGATGGATTTATAGGAAGACATGGATGGGCAGGCTTGAAGGGGGGAGGGGGAGCAATATGTATCTTTGGAGGGGATACCTACATTAATGAGATCACAAATCATTCAAGTATTGGAGTTTTACAGGAAAGAGCTATATAAATGTGATTTGTTGTTGTCATTTGGGGATCTGACCATGAATCCTTCTTCCTTATTTTACTCTATCATTCTTATAAATTGTCTATGAGTAATTATGGTTCGTTCCAAATTTTCTAAAGGATTTATGAGAAGGGGGGAAGGGAGTAACATGTCAACCATGTACTCCTTTTTGCTCTATACAGCTCAGAGGAGAGAGAAAATGTCATGTTTCCCTTTTACAAAGGGCAGCAGAAGGAGGCAGGGTGCCTTTATGGAATCAGGAACAGAACCTGGGATTCCTGGTATTTATTTCAGTGCTAAAACCATTAGACAACACTCTGACTGATGCCACAGTTGGCAAAATACCCACTTCATCTGCACCTCAGCAAGCCTTCTTGTGTACAACAGGGACTTCAGAATCTGTTCAGCCAATCTGTCAAAGAATTTTTTTTAAATTTCTTGCTACTGTTTCTTTCTCCACCCTAATGTTTCCCTCATGTGGTGTGTTCCAAAACATAATCCAGATATCAGAATAAAGACTGTCTGTGGCATGGATATTTCTGCTCTGGGGAACTGGGAGAAAACAACAACAATACTCATGCAAGTCAGTAAAAGATCTGTGATGATGCTACTTTGATGCAAAATGAAGGCACATAAAAACTTAGTGACAATTTATCGCTATGACCAAGTACTTCCGATTAAATGGTCCCAGGTGTTTTGTACTACATTCTCTCATCACGAGCTATCACTTATACAGTATTTCATACCTACTCTTAGGTATGAAATGTTATAAAAGACAGACAACTGCACATGGGAAAACAAAAGACAGACATAACTGCCTGGAACTGGTAGTTACCCTGAAAGCTGAAAGAACTGTGAGAACATTTTCCTGATGCTGTTAATTGATGCAATAGCTGTGGTTGGAAGTCTGGAGCTTGTGTCTGAGAGTGCTGAGAGCTGTGGAGTAAGCAGTATAGACTAGAGAATGGTGTATGGTTGGAGTATTAATGTTGGGCTTACAATGATCAGGGATAGGAGAGAGAGAGGGAGAAAAAGAGGGGGAGAGAGAGAAGAGACGAGAGGAGAGGGGAGGGGAGGAGAGGAAAGGGAAGGGGAGGAGGAGAGGAGGATAGAGAATGGGAGGGGAGGGAAGGAAGACTAAGCTTGACAGATGGTAACCATGTTGTAAAGGGTTTTAATGTGTTTGTTACAAGTCATTTTCATCTAGTGTCTATATCTATCAGGTAAGGAGAGGTCACATGCTAAATAACATATCATCAGCTTAGTTATTTGTTGGATTGAATTGAATTAAAAGTAGTAACTATACCTACTTGAAAACAATAAATGTTTTATTTTCAAATAGTCTTTGATTTAGACACTAGCATTTCATACTGACCTCTGATAATTAATCTGAGTTAGTCGAGTTTTCTGCTTCAGTTTATAAGAATATTCCTACTTTTAAAACAAAAAATCAGAGAAATTGTTAAGATTCATACATGGTCAAGGACTGAGCTAGAAATGTAATTTCTCCTTGACTTTCTCTCTAGTCAGGTAAAATAGTCTGTTAAGAAAAAAGGGCTTTCTTTAATTGCTATCTGAACAGATTAGTTTGTTTTCAGGATTAGTTCATAATATGAAATAGCTTCACTATACATAAGCAAATGTGACTGAATTGCCTAGTTTCAAGTAGGGTTGAATCAATCAACCATCAATCAATCAATAAGCACTGAAGGACCTATGATATGCCAGACTCTGTGCTAGGCACTGGGGATATCAGATTAAAAAATGAAATAGTCTTAGCCTTCAGGTAGTTTAGATACTATTAGAGAGGATAACAGGTCAATGTATATGAGTGTGTCCTTAACTTCTCTGGGCCCCCATGCTGGGCTAACTAGCTACACCATCCTACTTGCAATCCTGGTGCCAAGGTTTCAATAGCTTGAATTCCCAGTCCCTTGAGGACACCCCCATGTAAAGCCATGCACAAGCAGCTTTCCAGAGGACTGCTGCTGTGAATAGCTTCCAAGTTCTGATTACATAGTATAGTGAGCTCTCCATTCAATAACAAATCAGAGCAAAACATTCATAGAAAATCAAAATACAGCATTCAGAATGTTACAACTTATCACAGAAAATCAAAATACAGCATTTACCATGTCAAAACTCAACTATTTACCACTAAAATGGCCACATAGTTTTCACCAAAGTGGTCACAGAGTTTTAAACAAAGTACATTCAGTCAATCACAAAATCCTTAATTCAATCACAAAGTACAAAAGTAAATGTTCTCCACCCCTAGATCACAGTAAATCATAATCTTCTCAATCAGTACACAGTATCCAAGTAAAGTCTTCTTTCAGCTTGACTGGAGGCTGGCTTTCATCTTCCATGGCTCCTCTTCCATGGTCCCAGCTCCAACTGTCACCTGGGTTCAAAGGCAGGCAGTTACCAGTTTCTTGTCCAGCTCCTGGTCCAATCCTTCATCCAGTTCCCATTCCATATTGAAGTTCACAGTAGCCAGTCCACTCAGGTCCTCCACAGTTCCTATTTCTGGAAAGACAAAGCTTGACAGAGCTATAATAACATTCATGCCCATTGCCAGCACCATCATCAATTCACTATCTGCCTGTGAAATCAGCTCAGAGGTCCAAGAGGTCAGCACATATCATCAACATCGAAATCAACTCAGACCCACAAACAAGGTCCAAGATGTCAACACAAATCATCAGTAAAGTCCTAGGACATCCAAAACCCTCCTCCAGGACCACACAACCAGAAAATCCTCTTTCAGGGCTTCCAGTAAGGTCCCAGGGCTTCTGTACAAAGTATCACAAACAAACATCAACACAGAAAGAGCAGACAAACAGAATGCCCGAATACCACAAGTCTGCTATGTGTAGCCTGGAATCCTCTCCTTATGTATGGTCGTTAGCTGCTCCCTTTCCTGTTGCAGGAGTTTATGAGTTCTAAGGTTCACAAGTTGTGGGGTTCACACGTTCTGTTTCTTAACAGATTTGATACAAGGCTCAAAAGAAACTTTAACTGAAACAAAGTGTTAATTCAATAGCTGAAGCAAGGTGTGAACTACTTCTGTGCTTGCCATTACACTCCAGCACTTAAAACTAAGGACAAACAACACAGAACAGAAACAAACACAGCCAAACTCATTTCTCAGAACTGAGGGGAAAAGAGAGGTAAGCAAGGAAAGGACAGGAAAGGCCAGCCTTTCTTCTCTCACCAGTCCAGTTCCTGGCACCCATTCAGAATATAGCAGAAAGAGTGGTGGAGAAGAGCACAGCTTAAAAGAGGGTGCAGGAGTGAACACATCAGTCTTGCCAGTTTTATAGACAGAGAGTTAATCAAAGCAGGCTGCCTCCATCCACAGCCATACTAGGCAAACTGAGCATGTTCAAAAGGTCCCTCAATGGCATCTGAATGCTAGAATTGGTCATGCTCAGAGAAGTCTGGGCTATGTAAGCATAAACAGAACAAATATGTGCAGAATATATAAAAATAAATGTAAGATAGTTTACTATGAAGGAGGGAGGGAAGACTACTAGTTGGATGGATCTGGAAAAGTAGGTTTGAGCTGCAACTCAAAGGAAGTGAGGAATTCTATAAAGGCTGAGAGGAGGAAGGAGTGTAGTTCACACATGGGTACTAACCAGTACAAAAGAAGGAAGACAGCAGGTGGAGTACAGGCTGTGGAGATAGAGAAAAGATTTAGCAGGACCATACAGTGTGGAAAGGGGAGTAATGTATAATGAATCTGGAAATATAGGTTGAGGTTGGGTTGTAAAGGACTTTAAAAGTAAAAAAAAAAGAAATTTTTGTTTTATCCTAGAGACAATAGAAAGTTACTCATACTTATCAAGGAAGGGAATAACATGTTCAGACCTATACTTAAGGAAAATCATTTTAGCAGCTAGATGAATGATGGTTTAGAGTGGGGAGAGACTTTGAGGCAAGACAATTTATTAGGAAGATGTCATAATAGTCCAGGTGAGCACTGATGGTTCAGGATAGTGTGTAGAAAAAAGATGGTGTAGACAAGAGATTTTATAAAGGATGAATTGGCACGAAACAAGAATACATGATATCTAGTCACTCTAGATGATCTGTAAGGACCCATCTAGTTCTGAAATTCTTTGATATGATAAAAGATGAATTTGCTAGTCATGGCCCCCTGGAAACTAGGTCCTTGGGGATTAGACCTACAATTTTGGCTGATGGCTACTAGATAGAAGTGTTGTATCTTTAACTAACAAGGTCAGGCATCCAGCCAGCCACTCACTCTAAATAGCAATGACTTTTAACCAAGAACATGTTGTCAAATATTCATCAGAAAGTCCTACAGCCTCTAGGACCATCTGTGTAAGGTGCTGGTGGTGTTCTATCTACTCTATATCCAGGTCAAGGTTTGGTGATTGGTTAAATAGAAAAATTGTGGATTAAAATATGACCCAAACAATTTCCAGGCCTTCTTTTAATTTCCAGACCTCCTTTCTGGATAGAAAACATTTTCCTCCCTTGGCAATAATTTCCAGCTCAGCAGCATCACATATGATGATTTGCATTGTCTCGGTCTTGCAACAAAACTCAACCCAAGGCAGTACCGGACATATTAGTTACCACTTTAAAGAGTTTTGAGAAGTCTCCAAACTAGAAAAAATCTTAGGATTTGTTTCAAGATTTCAAAATGTTCATTATACTTTGGGCACAGAAAATGTTGGTTTTTATCCTGTTCTAGGTAAGAAAATTGGCTAGTTCCATTCACAAAATAGTAAACAAATCAAACTTTCTCCAGCATCCTGCTGACAGATGTGATCATTCGGCTATTGTTGGCAATCATTGAAAGATCATGAAAAATAGGAAAAGTGCCACAACAATGGCTACAGGAAGATTTCTCAGGATTTCTTAAGAAAAAAATTGTTTTAAAGGAAGAGAGAAACCTCAAACTATAGGTTGGTCACCTTAATATTGATTGCTGGAAAATTTTTCTAGAATTGTATCAATGAGATGACTTGTGAACATTTTTTAAAGGCAGTAATAATCACAAACCTGATTTTAAAAAGGAAATGAGGTCATTTGTGTGGATCAGAAGGTATCTGCCAAGGTGATAGTAGGAAATGAAAGAAATTCATTCCCTCTAACCCAACTAGAAGTGAAAGAGAGATAATTTTTCACAGAATGAAAAGTTGGAAAGCTCTTCACAGCTACCTAGGTGACCATTTTATCTGTTGTTGGAAGTGCAGCCTCTCTAATAAGAAATATGAACATTTGTTAATTAGCTCCAAGGCATGTTGGCTTAGAGAGACAGTCAGTTGGTTCTGTGGATAGAGGGCTGGACCTGGAGTCAGGAAGACCTGACTTCAAACCTGGTCTCAGACACTTACTATCTATGTGTCCCTGGGCAAATCACACAATCTGTTTGCTTCAATCCACTCTAGAAGGAAATGGCAAACCATTCCAGCATCTTTGGCAAGATAACCCCGTATAGGGTCACAAAGAGTTGGACACAACTGAATTACTGAACAATAACAAAATGTTGTCTCAGGGAAACTTCATAAATGATTAGTTTCCCTTCCCTTCTTCTTCCACTGAGAAAAAAGCTACAGCAATCAATGACAACCCCAACAGATGTCAGCAAAATTTCAGAAGCAAAGTTGAGTGGTCAAAGAAGACTGAGGTACAGCAAGGAACAGTAGGTTCTGGGAGGCAGACTTATGAGAAATATCTAATCACTGAATCACTCTTCTTCACCTCAGTGAGTGAGTGTCCAAGGAAAGTTCCTTTCCTTACTGGCATAGAAGTCTATGGGAAGAATGAGAACGACTCTTTTGCTTGATTTTTCTTTTATTTGCTTCACTACTCTGTCAGATTCAATTTGCTATTATGTTCTGTCTAACAGATACTAAATATATCCATATCCAAACTTCTCATTTTCCTCCAGTAACCCTCTAAGAGTATTAAAAAAAAGTCTAGGGATGGACTAGTTCGCAAGTCAACTTTGATCACAGGTTGCCAACCCACTTGTTGCTCAGATAATCCAGGACCCAGAATTGATTCCCTCTGTCTTCCAATAGCCCCTATTCAATAACAGGACCCCAAAAGGAAACCCTGCTCTCACAAAAATACAGAAGACACTGTATACCTACCATAAAATACATTTCTCATTATAGCAGAATAGAGTGTCTAGAACTAACAAGAATAGGATTCCTTTGGGGAAAAAAATTCTCTAGTGATATGTTCTCATTCCATTATATACAGAGATTCAAACCTCTGAAGAAATCCTTAGCATACAGAAGGGTGCTCATGTGAGAATGTGTTTTCTTGACTATGTATATTTGTTAAGTGGTTTATCTCTTTTTCCAGTGGGGATGGAGAGAAAATAAATGCTTATTAATAATGTTTGTTTAAAAGTTTTAATAAAATATGAAAAAGAAGAAAGGAAGGAAGGAAGGATGGAAGGAAGGAAGGAAGAAAGGATGGAAGGAAGGAAGGAAGGAAGGAAGGAAGGAAGGAAGGAAGGAAGATTCATATGTATCCTAAATTCTAGGTTTGTTTGTAGCCCTTTCCTCATTTTACCTAGGCACTCTTTTCACATATGGATAGATATATCAAGGAGCTTAGAAAATGCCATTTCAGAGAATCATTGTATTCCTCCTAGTACAATACGAGCTCCTGGAAGGTGATGATTGGCTTTCATTTTGTTTTTGTCTCCTCAATGCCTAGCAAGATCTCTTGCCCATAATAGGTGCTTAATAAACACCCACTGAATTAGATTGCTTTAGTTAAATGCCTCCTAACATTTTACCCCAAAACTATCATTGCTGTGTAGGATAACCACAGGTCACCAAGGCCCATATATTATCTCTCCAGAACTTAATGCATAACTGAAGATGCTAGCCTCCATATTTGCCTTAGGAACTCATTCATTCTTCTTCAAGCCAAATTTCTGGTACACCCAGGTCTAGTTTTTCTACTCTAAACTCGTGAACAAACTTTGGACTCCAATATCCTAGACATTCCTTTACTCCTTATTTTTCTCACCCAGGCTCACTTTCCCTCATTCACACTTCTGTTTTCTCCATTGACTCAATTCTCTTGAATCACCCTTTCCCTGGCAAATACCTCACTTTTAGTCACTCTGCTGACTAATTAACATTTTCTGGGCTGTGTTTCTACCATACATTCCCTGGCACTAGTATCAAAAATTTATCTTGGAGCTTCTTAAATAGCTTGGAGAATAATTAGCAGCTATAGGCAGATGTGTGCTCCCATAGATGCAGGTGCACAGCTGAACCTCCTTCAGGTTCTATCACCCTAACTTATAACTCATATAAGATATCCTGTGTGACCTTGACCAAGTCCTATAACCCTTAGGTGCATGAGTTTCCTAATCTATAAAATGAAGAAGCTGGACTCCTGGTTTCTGTAGTAACTTATCATTTCCTGTATCTACAATCCTCTTATCCATGAAATGCCAGACTTTGAAAAGAGGCAGATGAACTCTTCATTTCAAAAAATTGTATGTGGCAATCAAGCACTCCAATTGGAGTTTCAAACACCGCTTCTGGCTTGATGCCTCATCCAAGTAACTTTGCGTTAATCAATAGTTTAGATGTTTAGACGATCTTAATTGCTCCCAATAGACCTAAGAGGGCATCAGTTTTCTGGGCATAGAATATGCAAGTAATTACAGAATTCAGTGTTCTATAATCCACGCAAAATCTAATTAATCTCTCTGGTTTGTAGGGAAGACGGGGAAGTCCAGAGGATCACAGAAATCTAATAACTGCTAATGGTGAAAACAGCTCACATTCACATAACACTAAATTTTGTAAACCACTTTTCATTATAACAATCTTGTAAAGTATTTATTGCAAGCACCATTACCTTTAATATCTCCTCTATCTCCTTCCTGACGTCACCTAATACATTTCTTATCCTTTATCAGGTGATAACATATAATTAATTACAGAACATGCAATGATTATCTAACAAAATAAGAACCCACTACTGTATTCCAAAGGACAAGAGCACTGCTCCTATTCTCTCTCCCAAAAGGCCCCTCTCCTGTATTCTGTCTAACCATTCTGTCCTGGGATGCCTAGCTTCTAATGAGAAGGGTTAGGCCCCTTTTCTCACATTCATCAGTTCATTCAAACCTCAACCTTGACCCCCACCAAGACTCACTTAAAGCTTAGGTTGTGATTCTTATGTAGGCCTCCCCAAAGTGGGGAATATAGGACAAGTATCTGCTACACACAAAAAGAAATAGATGGCACAATGGATAGAGTGCTGAGCTTGGAATCAGGAAGACTTTTCTTCCTGAGTTTGAATCTGGCCTCAGACACTTATTAGCTTTGTGATCCTGGGCAAGTCAATTCAACCTGTTTGCCTCATTCACAAAATGAGCCAGAGAAGGAAATGGCAAACCACTCTAGTATCTTTACCAGGAAAACCTCAAATGGGTACATGGAAGGGTCAGATGTGACTCAAAGAACTCAACAACAATAAACACAAAACACAGACAAGCATGCATTTGACAGCATATAAACCTAAGCAAGTCATAGTGTAGTAGTAGTAGTCATGGTAGTAATAGTAGTAGTAGTCGTAGTAGGAGTAGTAGTAGTAGTAGTAGTAGTAGTAGTAGTAGTAGTAGTAGTAGTAGTCATAGTAGCAATAGTAGTAGTAGTCGTAGTAGGAGTAGTAGTAGTAGTCGTAATCATAATCGTAGTCATAGTCGTAGTCATTGTCATCGTCGTCGTCATCATCATCGTCATAGTCATAGTCATAGTAGTAGTAGGGTAATTGATACTTCAAACCAGAGGTGTCAATCACATTGCAAAACTTCTGAGTGCCCTGAACTATATTAAAACATAATTGGAAAACGCTTAACAAAATATATTTTAAAATTCAATACAATTTAATGTTAATTTGTGTTTTTCTAAGTCAAAATCTGTTTCTATTTAACACCATTGCTAAAACTATCAGGAAGCTGTATGCAGGATTAAGTCTGAGCAAACACTTAATGAATGCCTGTTGACTTAAAAAACCAAGGTCTTCTGGCAAGTCGGGCCATGAGCTGAGCTCCTTCATGTTGGTGGTTATCTTTTCTGAGAACACCAGAGCAGATGCAGGTGATGCCTCCCTCACTGCCAGACAGATCCACTCAGAAAGGACTAAGAACCCCACTCCCCACCCCCACCCCACCGCCATCTCTCACAAAACTCACAAAACCCTGCCTGGATACATCCATCTCAGTTCAGGTACAATTTAGTATAAGATTAGGAAAGAACAAATGCCAAACAGAAAGTCCAAAATCTAGACTCGTGCTTTCCTAGGCAGAGCGTGTGCCATAGATTCATGGATTCACGAGAAAAGGGACACCGCAAATCTACCTTCACCCATTCTTCATGGGAAGTGTCTTAAAAGAGTCCTGACAGGATCCTATACTAGAAAGGGAAAAGAGAACTTAGGCTGGGATCACTCCCTTCTAAATTTCCACTGAATCATCCATTCTTCTCCTTAACAGCCAAGAAGGGGACTACGTTGTCTTCTCAAAGCACCAAGCCCTTTCAACAGTGAGTCAGGCACATGGCTTCACCAAGAAACAGAAAGGTCAGCTTTGTACATGTCCTGTTAAACCCCTGCTATAATTACATGACATCATGTTGCTACTCAAATATTTACATTGATTTTTATGATCCCATTGTGGGCACTACCTATTCCAGTGCAGATCTCAGGTCCTCTGCATCATTCTTGCTTATATTTTTCCATGAATCTTCCACAAAGAATTCAGCCAATGCACTGGAGTCCTCTCCTTGGTTATTACCATGTTTGGGGGATGTAAGTACTATACTTGGGCTATCCATCTGTTTTCCTTTATTCTTGTTCCATGATCATCTCACCTCATTCTTTGGTCTTGTGTATGTTTATACCATTTCATAAATATAGTACAGGTTATCATTGTAAATACACTATGGTCCACTCCCACCCACCATTCATCTATCCATTGCCCTTTGAGGCACCTATAATTCTTATTCTCCTGAGATCATGTTATTCTATTATTCTTGCTTATATAGAGTTGCTGGAAGAATGAATACTGATTTTTTTAAGTGGACTAGTATAACAGTGTATCACAGTAGTATCACAATCACTGAAACACTGTACAATTTCCCAGATGTAATCCAGGCCACTCTCTTCCTCCTATTCAATTCTGGTCCTGGCTCACTGGCCATCTACAGTGCCTGTGTGCCTGCCCAGGAGATGACAGAGAGAAAGAGACAGAGACAGAAAGACGGAGAGATACAGAGATGGAGAGACTACAGAGACAGAGGGAAAGAGACAGAGAGAAAGGAAGGAAGAAAGGAAGGAATGACGGAAAGGAAGATAGGCATATGTGTATATATACATACTTATAAATACATATGTACATATACATACTAATTTAGTTGGCTGTCCAATTGATGAGGTACAGGCTCTGGGACCCTCCTTGCACTCTGATTGAATCTTCCCATTTGCATGAGGCATTTGCATGAGGCCCTAAGCTTTTCTTTGTAGGTCTGCCCAGACCTCTGTTACTAGCCTAGCCCTCCATTGTCCATCTACGTCCCACCCTTGAGCCTATCAAAATATCAATCCACCCTTGAACTGGCCTAACCCACCATTGTCTGTGGCTCCAGCAACTTCCCACCCTTAATCACTCATTTACCTCATTAACTCCTCCTGAAGACCCTCCCCAAACTCCTCTTCTAGACCACCCCTAGATTACTCCCACACCTTTTCTGTATATAAGACCCTATCTTCCCCCATGTGTGGGAGAGCACCATAGAATTTTCTAGCATAGACATGCTCTGTGTCTAATACAAGTGAACTTTTAATAAACTTTGCTTTTCTTTGGCTGAGAGAAGACTTGAGTCAAATTCATTCGGCAGGACCCAGTGTGTTGGTATTTTGGGGTATCAGCAACCCTAACCCTAAACACATCATTTTTATGGTTCCTCGATGGACAATGGAGGGCTAGGCTAGTAACAGAGGTCTGGGCAGAGCCACAATGAAAAGCTTATGGCCTCATGCAAATGCCTCATCAAGTGGGAAGATTCAATCAGAGTTTAAGGGGGTTCCCACAGCCTGCACTTCATCACAATTGCATGTTGTAATTTGGGCATGACTTAAGTCATCTACAAGCCTAGATATATCCATAATATGAATGGATTACTACCCCTAGAATCACAGATTCTAGGAAAGAGTGGGAAACAGACCTAAGAGATCTTCTAGACTCCACTGTAAGAATATAAACTCCTTAAGGACAAGAACAGTTTCTATTTTTTTCTTTTTTCCACCAGCACTTAGCATAGTGCTTGGCATTCTAATTTCCTCCTAATTTTTTGGATAAAGAAACTGAGGCCTTGGGAGTTGCTGCCTGTTTTTGAAAACTATTAGACTCTGTGGCTGCTATTGCTTTCCATGTGCTAAATGTCCATGGAGCAATTTGGAAAGGAAGGGGATATCTGACAGTGTTTTGGTCTTGCCAAAGTCATCTTTAATTCCAACCAGGAAAATTGTCTTTTTTACCAGGGAAATTGTCCTTTCTCTATCCTTTCTTTTGTGCCTGTTTGGTCTTCGTTTGCCTAACCTCCTTGCCAGGTTTGTCTCCTCCAGGGTTCATGCCATCAACCTTCAGATGACCATGCAGCCTATATACAAATCTCCAAGTGAATCCAAGTTCTCCAGCCCACAGGACCTGGCATCAGCCATGTTCCGGAGTCTGACCCCTTGAATGTGAAGTCTGACCCCTTTGAACAGGACCCAGAGAGGCAGGGACAGCTCTATGCCCCTTGCCAGCAGGAAGCACTTTCAGAAGCTTAGACCTTTGCCGTTTACCCCAAAGGAATTTGGATGTCATTTGTTTAAGGGGGGAATTATGGGGTAGAGGCTCTGGGAACTCCCTTGAGCTCTCCTTGAATCTTCCCATATGAGGCATTTGCCTGAGGCCATAAGCCTTTCATTATAGCTCAGCCCAAATTTCTGTTACTAGCCTAGCCCTCCATTGTCCAGCTACTCCCCACCCTTGATCCTCCCAAAATATCTATACAGCTTTAAACTAGCCTAGCCCTCCATTGTCTGTCATCCCCAGGTAGCCTCCAGCTACTTCCCACCCTTAATCTCTCGTTACTGTTTGTACAGTACAGTACTTCATCTCTCATTACAGTACAGAGCAGGAGTCTGACCTCCTGACGACCCCCCCAAACTCTTCCTCTAGACCACCCCTAAATCCTCCCACAACTTTCCTGTATGTAAGACCCATCTGGCCTCTATGAAGGGGCTGGAGAATTATCTAGCCCAGACTCACTGTGTCAGATGATTCTGGCTCACTTGTCTAGTACAAGCATCACAGGTACCAAGGCTCCATAAGAGACTACCCATTAAGGTGAAACTTTAAAAAACTTTGCTTTACTTTGGCTAAAAAAAAAGAAAAGAAACTGAGGCCTAGAGAGGTTAAGTAACTTCTTACAATTTACTAACTTCACACAATTAATAAGATCAGGTTCCCTAGGACTGAACTTAGACAGTCTGTGTGAGTTCGGAGCAGAGGGGCCACCCAAAAGGGAAGAGCAGTGTCCCAGCCCCTCCAGGTCCTGAATATCATTCCATAAGTATTAACTTATGTAATATTAACTAACCAAGTCTTCCTGACTCCAAGTCCAGCTTTCTAACCACTATACTATATTACGTAGTTACCTTATTAAATATCCATGATATGCCAAACACGATGCTACATACTGGAAATACGAACAAAAATGGTACAGCTCTTAAGCTTCTATTCTATTAGGGGAAAACAATATGTTTTTGAACAAATTAAGTGCAAAATAATTTGGATGTCAAGAGAATTACTAACAATTTGAGAGTAGGGAGCCTGAAGAAATCACTGGAGACAACAGCCACTGACAATCACATTACTAAGGTCTGGGGCAGGTGGTATGGACCATAAACCGATGACCTACTTTGATAACTTGCAATGATTTTTGTCTAAACTTTTACAGTACAATCTATGGGGGTCCCAAGAGATTTCTTGATACTTAAAAATCCATAGATAGACAACTCTTCATTAAGGTTCCCGTAAGAACTAAAGAGGTCCTTAGAACAGTGATATCTGCCCAGCAGGCATTGTTGTTGTTGTTGTTGAGTCATATCTGACTCTTCCTGACCCCCTTTGGGGTTTTCTTGGCAAAGACACTGGAGCGGTTATTCATTTCCTTCTCCAGCTCATTTTTGCAGATAAGGAACCTGAGGCAAACAGGATTAAGTGACTAACCCAAGGTCACATAGCTAGTATGTGTCTGACGTCAGAAATGAACCAAGGGATATGAGTCTTCCTTACTCCAGGTCCAGTGCTCTAGCTATTGCTCCACCCAGTTGCCCCCATGCTATGTGGCACAAACCATAAAAGACAAAGTACATAGGGTTCATTAATGGAGTTAAGATGCCAGACATCATGCTGATTTCTCTGGGTATCCCACAACTCAGCACAGGCTTCCTTAAAATGTTCCAAGAGACTACACAAAACATGCTAACGATGCCCTTAATGGAAGAAAATCAAAACCAGCTTCTAGTCCATGGAATGTTTCAGTGTGTCAAACCTGCCTAGTTTCCTCTTTAATTAATTGAGAAGAAAGTCAAGCTTCCACACAACTAGCTGCCCAGATAATTACACCAACACCATTAAAACCTTTATCATTGACTCTTCTCACTGCAGCTCTACAAGAATTGACTCAAATCAACTTGTTTATCTCAATCCTGCAGGAATTTCCAGGCATTTACAATCCTCCATAGTCCTACAACTATTTAAAACTCAGAAAGGCAAGGTCACTACTTTTATCAAGACTCCTTATGGCAGAAGTTAATTAATACATCACCTTCTGTTTAGATCTATTCAACCAAAGAACTAACATGCTCTTCTTAAGACACAATCTAAAATTTGTCTATCCCAATTGATAATGTGGATCTTTATAGGAAAAAGGCTTTTTAAACATTAAAGAATGGATAACATTTTCTTAAAACACAATCAGACAAATGTTAGAGGGGACGTGGAAAGATTGTGATGCTAATTTATTGTTGGAACTGTGAACTGAACTAATTGGAGAGTGATCTGGAATTATGCCTGAAGAGTTCTTAAACTACCTATACCCTTTGAATCATTAATACCACTACTAGGTCTATTTCCAAAGATGGTTAGGGGAAAAGGAAAAGAACCCATATGTTCTAAAATATTTGTAGCAACTCTCTGTGATGGTAAAGAACTGGAAATTGTGCGGATGCCCGTCAATTGGGAAATGACTGAACAAGTTGTGGTATATGATTGTGATGAAATACTACTGTGCTACAAGAAATGATGAGCGTGATGGTCTTAGAAAAAAATGGATAGAATACAAAGAGCAAAATGAGTAGAAACAAGAAAATGTTGTATACTGTAATAGCAATATTGTTTTAAGAATGACTGAATAAGTCATTTTGATTATTATAAATATTCAGATTAACTACAAAGGATATATGAAGTAAGATGCTGTCTGCATCAAGAGAAAGAACTGATAAATGGAAGTATATACAATGATTTTACATATATATGTATATATATATATATGTATATATATATATATATATATATATATATACATATATACACACACATACACAGAGGTCTCTAGGGTGGAGCTGAGGGAAGGAAGTGAAGGGGAAAAAAAAGAAATTTACATGAGTAAAAAACCATGATCAGAAATGCTGATGAGTTGAGCTGAATATCATACAGTATCATAGGAGGGAGATGCAGAATGACATTATAGATGCAGTGTTGGATAGGAAACTGGTTTTAGAGCCAGGAAATCCTTATAGACAGGAAGATCTTGGCTAAAGTCCTAGTGCTGGCTGTGGAACCCTAAGAAAGTCACTTAACTTGTCAGTGCTCTAGGCCAGAGGTGTCAAACATCCAACCTACAGGCTACAACACTGCACACTCCCAGCGCAGCTAATCAGATTAAAATGTAATTGGAAAATATTTAACAAAATAAATAGCACTACAACAGAACACAAACAATGTCAATATGTGGTTTTCTAAGTCAAGGGGTCTCTTATATTAGGACCTACAAACCATTTTAAATCAGTTCAGTTCTATTTATTAAGCTCTTACTATGTTCTAAGCACTATCCTAAGGCAGTGAATATACAAGACAAAAAATCCTTTGCCCTCAAGGAGCTTAAATTCTATTAGAGGAAAAGCATGTAATCAAATAAATTAACAGAAAACACATATACATCAAGTAAAAGTAATGTTGTGAATGTTAGGAAATATTCCTTTCTGATCTACTCTGCCAGATAATACACTTTGGAGCTAGACTTTGGCAATAATCACACTTCATGTTTCTTTAGGATAGGGGCAGGGAGTGAGCCTGTGATTTCACAGATATAGAGAACTCCTAGATGGGGAAAAGTCCATTACCTATGTAAATCATACCATCTGGGTAATTTATCGCCTTAGAGAGTTGCCTGGGGGCACTGAAAAGTTGAGCAGTTTGATAAAGGTGGAACAACCAATATGACCTCTCATAAAACCTCCACAGAAGTCCAACACTAACTAGATTCCTGTTTTCTGGTCTATGTATATTCAGAGAACACCAGCACCAGACTTAGGCTATCCATCTTGATCACTCTTGCTACATAACCAGCTTACCCCTTTTTCCAGACAGAAATCCTAACAACAATAATGAAATCACAGGGATGCTGCAAGTATAGGATGCGTGTGTTGCTCACATAGGTTATGTGTACCTCCACATGGGTTTGTCTAAATGCAACTCATGGGGAGGCATGAATTGATGTCTCTGGCATGTTGCTTAGTCCTCTTTAAAGTAGACTTTGGTTCCTGCCTGGAGGGGATCAGGAGTAGGGCCGCTAGCTAGCCACACTGCTCTCCTTAGAGGGGGTTCAAGACTAGAAGAGAAAGAGGAGGCAGAGACAAAGACAGAGATATAAAGTAGAGAGATAAAGATAAAGATTGGTATTTCTAAATAACAAGTAGACATACATTTCGAACATTGTAAGCAAATGTATATTTTCAATATCATATAGTATATAGATTATAATTAAATTATAATCAATAATAATAAGTGATAAAAATCTACTTTTAAAAAACAATAGCAATCTTTCTGAAGTCAGGATTGAAGCAAGGGGTATTGCAATACCTGATGAGAAGCAGATTCAGCTCAGCAAAGGAATGCATACTGTTCTGGACATCCCTTTTTCAATACTTGTTTTGAGTATCTTTTGTGAATTGTTTCTCAATCTGCTACACCATTAGTATTGAGTTATTTGGGACCAATTGGGCTGAAAACAGTAGTAATACTTTGCTGGGAAGTGACACAGAATCTTTTTCCTTCATGAACATTGAGTTTCCAAAGAAGGCAGACATTATACGGTCAGTGCACTAAACACCTTTATGATTTTTTTTAAAAACTGTAATAGAAGGCCTCTCTTCCTGTTCTGGCTCTAATCCAATCCCTTTGAGTGATATGTAAACCTTAAAGTTGTTTGTGGTTCTGTGTCAATATCTATTACATTAGAAGTGACCCCTGAATTTCCCATTCTAGAGAATATCTTCCTGTTTCAGGGGTTACAAATGTTCCTCCCTATATAGGCTCATTACCTGTGATACCAAGTAGACATTTTGAACGCTGGCGTTTTCTTGGGGAATTGGTAAACACTGTACCACTTGGAGAGAACATTATGGCAAACCATTTCTTCTAGATTTTGCTTGTTGCTTAAACATCATAATCTCATGGAACTGAGTTATATCATAAGAACTCCTGGAAGGCCCGCACCCTCACTCAGTATGGATTTGGTGCTGCAGAAGGCTAAGAAACCATTCAGTAGTCAAAGTACTGGTAATGATTTCTTTTGTGGCTGTATTAATCTTGCTAAAACTAAGCATTACATTGTAGACAATGAAGCTTGCAAAAGACCTGTCAAATCTATATTTTTAAATGCCTTATATTATAATCTCCCACAACACACACTATTCCATTGACCTTTAAGCACATTAATGTCTGCAGGGGGAATCAAGAAATCTGCATGATGTGCATAAAATCTCTCATTCAACATTTAACAAAGGAAAATGGGGGGTACTTGGTTATAAGTGACGCAAATTCATCTACATCTGACAGTAGCTTTGCTGGATAGCCCAGAATAACAGTACATTTCCATGACATTTCAATGGCTCCACATTTTCACTGGGATGAATAAATGCTTCACACATTCGGGATGCATCCCCTCCATATCTTACCTTGTCTTGTCCAGGCTTTTTTTTTTTAATAAATTCTCAATAGCATTCTACTCAAGGCTTGGGAATGCTTCCTCTTTCTTTTAATATTTCAGGGATGACAATAAAGGATTCAGGGCATTATCCTTCATTTATTGTATGTGACTACCTCATATTTTTATGTACCCGCGATTATTTCCTTGATATTTCTTCTTGCATACAACTCATTACTAGTAATATATAGTATTCTAGCTTATTGTAGTTTTCCATTACCTTTTAGGGGCTCCTTCAATTGTCAGTTTCTTGATATGATGGTATTCTATAATTTGCCACCAAATACCATGACTGGGAGAATACTGGTATTGAAAAGATGAGCTTTTGCAACTAGAAGAGACTTAAGAATTCCAATGTAATAAATGAACCAAAGATAATTCCAGAGAACCAGTGATGAAGCCTGCTACTCACCTCCTGTCAGAGAGGTTGATGGACATAATGTACAGAATGAGACATAAATTTTTGGAGATGACCAGATCTTTCTTTTGTTTGAGTATGTATATTTATTATGAAGGTTTTAGTTTTCTTTATTTTTTTAATGCAAGGGGGAGAATATAGAGGGTTTTTTGTTCGTTGGAAAATACAAAATTAAATTTAAAATAAAGTAGCTTGGCTTTTGCAGCAACAAGAAGTTTAGGAATCCTTCAAAACACTACGTATTTCTCAGCAAAGGTAAAGGACTACAGGTGTGGGATATTGTATACACCCTCAGATTCCACTGATAGATCATAGCTTCAAAGTTGGAAGGGACTTCAGAGGTCATCTAATCAACACCTTCATTTTAGTGTTGGAAATGGAGAAAATCGAGGTCCATGGAAGTTAGTTAAGTGACTTATTGAAAATCAGATAGGTAATGAACAAGAGAAAGAGGCTGAGAACTTGGATCCCCTGACTCTGGAGACAATGCTGTTTTCCTCTGTTCCATGCTGCTTAGCTATGTGCTCTGTTTTATTTTTCTAAGATGATTTTTCCCCTTGTTTATTATTCTTCATTACAAGGGGTAGCATCCTGAGGAAGTGAGGAAGAAGATTATATTTAGAAATAAAGTAGATATAAAACCGAAAGATAATAATAACTTTAAAATAAACAGAGAAAGCACTATATTATTTCCTAGATGCAGTCTAACCCTATTTCTCCCCTCTATTCAATTCTAGGCCCAACTCAATATCTATTTACAACATTTGTCTAAGATTGTTGTTGTTCAGTCACTTCAATCATGTCTGACTCTTTGTGACCCCATTTTGGTGTTTTCTTGGCAAAGATACTGGAATATCTCCACCTTATTTTATAGATGAGGAACTGAGGCAAAAAAGGTTAGGTGCCTTCCCTAGATTCAGGCAGTTACTGTATCTGATGTCAGCTTTGAAGTCATGAAGATGAGTCTTCC
This sequence comes from Pseudochirops cupreus, assembly GCA_028627135.1. Taxonomy (NCBI): domain Eukaryota; kingdom Metazoa; phylum Chordata; class Mammalia; order Diprotodontia; family Pseudocheiridae; genus Pseudochirops; species Pseudochirops cupreus. The sequence continues at coordinate 467,840,663 of CM053580.1, forward strand.
TTGTTAAGTTTAAAATAGGTTTCTTTTTATCTTCTTATTTTGTATTGAAGTTTTAATATTTAAATTTGAAATAAATGAATAAAAAAAAAAGAAAATTATATTGCTTCCAGCATAAATTTCATATTGTGTGTGTGTGTATTTCTTTTGTTTCAGGAATTTCAGTTGTGTCTGACTCTTCGTGACCCCGATTAGAGTTTTCTTGGCAAAGATACTGGAGTGGTTTGCCATATCCTTCTCCTGATCATTTTATAGATGAGAAAATTGAGGCAAACAGGGATAAGTGACTTACCAAGGATCACGTAGCTGGTAAGTGTCTGAGGCCAGATTTGAACTCAGGAGATAAGTCTTCCTAACATAACACCACGTACTATATCCATTGAGTCACCTAGCAGATGGATAGATGGATAGATGGAGAGAGAGAGAGAGAGAGAGAGAGAGAGAGAGAGACAGATAGAGAGATAGATGTAGATATAGACATGGATATTGATATTGATATATATTAATGCAAATAAAGGTCTACCTTTCAAGCTCCATTTTTCGAAGGGTCACTGGCAAATCTTCCCATGCCACATTGGGGACTGAGGTGACACACTATAAAATGTGCTGACTTCAGTCTTATCACCAATGAACACAAATCACTGTACAACTAGACTATTACAGCTAAAATCCCCTGTACAATAATTTTCCCTTCAACTTCTTTTTGCTCTTTTATGAAAAGATATTTCCTATAATTTTTCATCTTTTTCTTCCCCTCAATATTTTGCAAATGAGCATTTTCTCTAAACCAGTGTTGCCTTCAGCTGACATATTCTCTCTTACAGGCAAGAATGAATGGATGGATAAATAGATGGATGGATGGATGGTTGAAGCATTTATTAAGCATTTCCTGTATGCAAAGCACTGTGCTTAATGCTAGGGATACAAATAGGAAAGTAAGACATTCTTTTAAAGAATTTATAGTCTAATGGAGGAGAAAATATAGGTAGAACTTTTCAGTTTCAAATCAATTTCAGGATTCTTAGTGCACAGTGGCAATGACATATGCCTTCTGACATTGACCCATTTGACAGTGCCAAGAACTTCAGTGGCAAGAACTTGCTTTTATGCATTTTCAGTAGCTATAGTTGTAGCACCTGCAAGAGTAGTTGTCAGGTTGCATGTCCATAACAGGTGCTTCCCAAGAAGATTTCTGAGGGCACTGGGCTATAAGCATTGCTATTCCCAAGGTTCTTGGATTCAAGGTCCTGTGATGTCTCCATCAGAATCTGAGAGAAGATGGAGGACAAGGTGATGATGGTGATCTGACTTGTCTGACATAACCACTTCCTATCTCTCTCTGAGAGTGCTAAACCGCTTCAGCTACTCAGGCTTGTCTGCTTCATGTGTGGAAGTTGATTCCCAGTTGCCAGGGGATGGCTGGTCCCTTATCCACAAGAATTGTTTACCCAGATAATGGCTATGAGGGTTAGACTGAGAACATGACTAAGTGCTGCCACTGAGAACATGACTAAGTGCTGCCACTCCCAAACCCTTTGTGCCTATCTGATAGGGTAGAATATTGAGTTTTGACTAATTTAAGTGGTTTCTATCCTCATTTAGCCTCCTCTTTTTGTTGACAAGTTTCCATCAGTTAAATTTCTCTAAGAAAATGACACTGACTAGTGTCAATGTCTTTACCTTTATACACTTCCTTTTTTTAAAGTGGATAACTTATTTGAACAAGGTTGGGTTGGAGCAGCCATGATCTCATAGAACACCTTCTCATCTGTATCCTTTCCCAAAATTTGGTGTACATTTGGATCTTTACTATAACCAGTTAAAGATCTGAATACTCAGCTGATTCTGAAATGATTCCCATGATGGTATCCAGTTGTTTGCTCTCTGCTAAGATACAATATGATTTAATTTTCATGATTTTGTTCATTATTTAGCATATCTGTGCCTTCCAACTCTCTTCTTAAAGAAAGTTTCCAAGATTTGTTGGTATGAGGCTTCTATAAGATTTTAGTCTCTTTAACTTCTTAATCTCAAACTACATTTTCTAATGTAATTTTCGCCACTACAGGAGAACTTGTAAACTGGCCTTCCATTATCGTGTTTAAACCTCAACATGCCTTCTCATTTCATTTATAACAAAATTACATACATGGATATAGTTCAGTTCCTTGGGTCATACATCTACTCATGGGTCATCACACAAAGATCATAGATTCAGAACTGGAAGGGAGGGGTGGCTAGGTGGTGCAAGGGAATAGAATACCGGCCCTGAGTTCAAATCCAGCCTCAGACAATTAACACAAAACTAGCCATGTGACCTTGGGCAAGTCATTTAACCTCAATCGCCCCACCCTCCCCCTCCAAAAAGCAAAAAAAAAAAAAAACCTGGAGGGGCCTTAGAGACCATCATCTTTTATGTTACAGATAATGAAACTGAGAATCTAAAAGGTTAAATGCTAGTATAGTCATAGCAGTAAACACAATAATAATAATATGTTTATAGAGTTTTAAGGTTTGTAAAGTACCTTACATTTGTAATCACACTTAATCCTCATAAGAACTCTGAGATGTAGGTGCTATTTTTACTCCCATTTTACAGATGAGGAAATAATCTGAGTAATGGTGAATGAATTCTCCAGGGATACACAGCTAGAAAAAGCATCTGAGGCAGGATTCATCCTCAGGTCTTCTTGATTCCAAGTGCAATGCTCTATTCACTGTGTCACCTATCATACAAGTAAGAAGAGCAGGAGGTAAATTTGTGTTGCAGTTAGAAGCTGCAAGATCCTTAACCCTCTTTTTTTGTCACTCCATCAGTAATGCCATAGAAGAAGGAAAGCATGCAAGACCGAAGTCTTTTTTTGTAATTTTTGTGTTTTATGACTTATGGCCGAAAGAATCATCACTTCAACAGCCTTCTCTGCTTTTCTAGGATGGTCTTCTGAGAACAGATGCAGTATGTTCTTAGTTCCATCAGCAACGCCTTTTCATAGCAGTAGGACCTGTCAGTTTTTGAGCTCCGCGTTCAATCTTGAAAAATTCACGGTCATCTCCATGAAGCATAAAAACAGAAGGATAACAATATACTTGTATTTTGTTTTGTTTTCAAAAAATAGCAAAATATTATATTAACTATATATTTGTTTTGAAAGTTAAGTCATTCAGTGTGGCTTACAATGCTGGTCACTTTGAGAGCAGATCTTCCAGTTACAGATATTTCCACATAATAAATACTAGCCGTTTGAATGTTCTATACCTCTAAATTTCTGGTAGCAAACGACCTCTCCCACCCCATCCTTCCCAAGGAAGATTGTTATCCTTACCCCTAGTCATGGTCCTAAAGCTGACCTGGACTCATGGTGCCACCTAGTGGCGAGCATGGGGACTAGCTAACCCAATACCACTTCCTACCTTGCTCTTTCTTCCCTCTCAAGAGGAATCTAGACCACATTCACTGATCCTATCATTCCCTCCCCACCTTCAGCCTTCTTCTCTCTTTCACCATTCAAAGCTGCATTTATTCTTTTCAAGTAATCTTCTTCTCTCATATAAACACACATGCTCTTTAATCCTATCCCACTCCCCCTCTCTCTTACAACTTTTGCCAAATTTATCACCTTATGAAAATCTCAGGTTTTAATAGTTTTAATACTTTAAGTATAACAAGGTATATTGTATATAACAATGATATGATTTTCAATTTGTACATTGCAAATATATAGTATTGAGTTTCAGCCCCATTATGGGTTAAGTAGAGTTTCTTAATATAATTTCTCTAAGAAAATTACCTCCAAGTTCCAAACAGTACACCTAAGAATGAGTTTTTGTCAATTAGAGAGCGCCTCTATTAAGTGACTTAATTTTCCAAATTCCTTATCCCATTTACCAAATATGGTACTTGGACTCAGATGTGGTGTTTTACTATTCATTTTCTATGTATAATTTAGAATTTTGCATCTTTCTTTTTGTATGCAATATTATATTTTATTTTTTGTGTAACTTAATAAGTATAATTTATACATATACTATATATATACACACACATACTACACATAGAGATGGGGACTAGATCTAGAATTTCATTGGTAAAGGAAATTTCTAATGAGAGAATTTCTGCTTGCAATGCAGGTCAGCACCATGCTGTTAGAGAGCACTGAAAGGTTAAATTAAAACTTTTGTCATTAATACAAGGTCACACAGCCAGAATGTTTCAGAGGTGGGACTTTAACCCAGATCTTCTTTGTTCCTAGGCGAACAAGCACCCTATATTCTCTCTCTCTCTCTCTCTCTTTCTCTCTCTCTCTCTCTCTCTCTCTCTCTCTCTCTCTCTCTCTCTCTTTCTCTCTGTATGTGTATATATAATAAATATACACATATATCCATACATATATATTTACATATATACACACATATACATATATACACAAATCTCACTGATTAAATTGTAGCACTATTAAGGAAGGTATCAACCATTTCATCATCTTCTTTGTAACCCCTGCAATCCATTTACCATGGCACCTTGCCCATAGTAGGAGTTATGTATATATTTTATATATATAGATATATAGATATATATCTATATATATATAAAACTCCTATTATAGATATATGCATATACATCTATTGAATAGAATTAGGACCCAAATGATTTCAGCAAAAGATTCTATATCCTTCCTAACATCCGTATGTAGTTCATTTGGTTATCCTAACATTGTGAAGTACTTTCATTGAACTCAGGCATAAAATGATGAGAAGACAGAGAAACAGAGAGACAGAGAAACAGAGACAGAGAAACAAGCATTTATACACTCTGTGCCAGCCATTGTGCTAAGTGCTTTTTTACAAATATGATCTCATTTTATTCTCACAATGACCCTACGAGATAAATGCCATTATTATCCCCCATTTTGCAGTTGAGGGAACTAAAGCAGATAGTGGTTAAGTGGCTTGCCCAGGGTCACACACCTACTAAGATTATGAGACCAGATTTGAACTCAAGTCTTCCAGACTCCAGGTCCAGCACTTATCCACTGCAACGGCTAAATGCCTCTGTGGCATAAAAGTGATTTCAAAGATATCAAAGAAATGTATGACCAAGAAAGAAAATAGACAAGTGTTATAGTGAGAGTCCAGAACAAAAGATGGACATCCAATGTGCTCCACCAATACTCACGTAGTATCAAGAGATGAAAAGGAAGGTCCCCAGTATACTGGGCATACTTCCCGTGAACAATTAATGCAAAGACATTGGTCACGCAGTTTGAGAAGGTGTGGGTGGCTTCTGATCTGCTTTGTTGGGAGTAGTAACCTCAATAAGACCGTCAATCTATTGAGTATTGAAGTATAAAGTGTAATAATATTAGTGTGTGCATGTATGTGTGTATATATATATACATATTATACATATGTATATAGTGCTTTAAGATTTGCAAAGTACTTTACATATATTATCTCATTTAATCTTCATGACAATCATGGAGGACAGGTACTATTATTATCCCCATTTGACAGAGAAGGAAACTGAGGCAAACTGGATTAAATCATATCAACATCTATTTTGATAAGCATTTTTCCCCTTTCATTATGTCATTTGCTATTGCTTTTCAGGCCTTTTTCAGTCATGTCTGACTCTTCATGACCCCATTGGGGTTTTCTTGACAAAGATACTGGAGAGGTTTACCATTTCCTTCACCAGAGCATTTTACAGATGAATAACGGAGGCAAACAGAGTTAAGTGACTTGCCCAGGGTCACACAACAAGTACGTGTCTGAGGCCAGATTTAAACTGACGAAAATGAGTCTTCCTGACTCCAACCCCAGAACTCTGCCCATTGAGCCACACCATTATGCCAACAGTATTACTATAATTCTCTGACTTTTCAGTAAAATTCATTTTAACGCTAGTTTTCAATTCATTTTATTTAGCTAATGGCATCAGAAATATAGAACTAAAAGGAACTTTAGAGATCATCTAATTCAATCCCCACATTTTACACATGAAATAACTAAGATTCAGAAAGTTTAAGCAATTTGCCCAGGGTTACAATAGTCGAGATTCAAATTCAGGTCCAGTGGTTCCTAGTTCAGTGCTCTTTCTTTCACTACTTCATACTTTGTATAATTCATTAACTTAATGTGATTCATTAATTAAGAACAATCACTTTAATGACCATGTAGAGTTGTAGGACAAATTTTGAATCGTAAAACTTTAGGTTTGGATGGGACCTGAAAGGCTCATTCAGATACTTTATTTTACAGATAAAATTATCCAATTAGAGATACCTACCAAATGACCACCAAAAACATCACAGGGATTTGGGATCACTTACCTTACCTGACCTTACCAACCGGTCCCAAGATCATGCAGCTAGGTAATAGGATGGCACCAGCCCTCAGGTTTTTTTCCTCCCCTCATAGCATTCTTTCTATCATGCCCTGCAAAACGTATGTTTGTTAAAATAGTGGCTCCTCAAGGAAGCCAGAAGAAACATCTCCAGGATGGAGTACATTTTTAGGAACTTTTTAATGAATCTTATTACCCATATCAGATGTTTAGATTTACTAATAGACCTTTTTCGAGTTAGTGACTATATGCCAGGAATAGGAGAGTGCTACCCTAAGAATATGGTGAGGAAGGCAGCATGGGAGAGTAGAGAAATAACAGCCAAATCACCAAAAAAATCTCAAAGAATGGGGCCTGTGAGGTCATGGAGTATGTCCCACATCTGAACAGGGAGCTGTTCTTTAACCCCCCTTGAATCTATCATCTAGTCTCCCCAGAAATGGAGAATTCAGTACCTAATATGAAAGCAGATTACCCTTTTGGATAGCTGAGAGGGGGTGGCAGAGACAGACAGACAGACAAAGAGACAGAGAGACAGAAACAGAGAGAGACAGAGACAGAGACAGAGAGAGACAGAGACAGAGAGACAGAGACGGAGAGACAGTAACAGAGACAGAGAGAAATAGAGAGACAGAGAAAGAGAGAGAGAAAGAGAGAGAGAGAAGAGAAACAGAGAAGGACAAGAGAAAAGAGAAGAAGAGAGAGACTGTGTGTGTGTGTGTGTGTGTGTGTGTGTGTGTGTGTGTGTGTGTGTGTGTGTGTGTATCAAGATGAAACCCACCTTTCTAGAGATTCCATTCTTCCTTCTGGGATCAAGCAGAAATAGACTCATGCCTCTTACACATGCCAGTACTTCAAACATGTGAAAACCGTTGTCATCACTCTAAAAACGATCTCCTCCACACTGGTAAAAACATCTCCCATTCTTTTACTGATACAGTAAAAAGAGCTTTTTAATACCTCCTATGACCTTGGACAAGTCATTTTACCTTCATAAACCCCATTTTCTTCATCTGTAAAAAGAAAATGATGGACTAGATGGTGCGTGAGGAACCTTCTTGGTTTCTATCAGTGATTCTAAGTTTCTTCAACTCGTTCCCATATGGCATGGTCTCTGGTCCCCTTACCATCTGGATTCAGTCCAGCTTCTTAAAATGTGGTGTCCAGAGTTGAACACAATATTCCATGTCATCAGAATAAGGCAGAGTAGAGTGAGGGTATCACTCCTTTATTCATATTACCTTTTTTGCTTCCCATGTTAGACTGTTGACTCATCTATTGCTAAACTGACTAAATCCCAATGTTTGTCATATGAATTGTTATCTAACCACATCTCCCCCATTCTCCACTTGAACAATTAGTTCACTTTTTTAGCCCAAGTAAAAGACTTTCTATTTATCCAAATTAATCTTATTATACATATTTGGCTCATCATTCTAGCCTTCTGAGACATTTTTCGATCCCAGTTATTACCTGATATGTTTGCTATCCCTCTGAATTTTGTGACATCCACAAATTTGATTCCCATATGATCTATATCTTCACTTAAATAATTGAAAAAATGTTGGACACCACAGAACAAAAGACCAATACCTGGGACACTCCGCAGGAGACTCTTTTCCACACTGATATTGATCTTTTAATCACCATTCATTATACCCAGTCACTGAACTAGTATTGAATGAATCTTACAGTGCTATCATACAACCCAAATTTCTCCATCTCATCCACAAAATATTGTTCAAGACTTTACCCTCACCTTGCTAAAAATGCAAAAATACTTTTTGTTGTTGTTTGGGGCCTCCTAGGTGCCACAGTGGATAGAGTGCTGGTCCTGGAGCCAAAAAGACTCATCTTCCTGAGTTCAAATCCAGCCTCAGACACTTACTAGCTGTGTGACCCTGGGCAAGTCATTTAAACTTGTTTGCCTCCGTTTCCTGTAAAAATGAGCTGGAGAAGGAAATGTCATGCCAGTACAAAATACAAATATACTATATCTGTACATTTCCTTAATCTACTAGTTTATTAATTTTGTTTTAAAAAAGGAAATGTTCTTGGTGAGCAAGATGGCTCTTAGCAGTCATTTTCTTTCCTCCTAAGTTCTCATACATAAACCATTCTTTTAAAACTCAGTTACAAAAAAAATGGCCAGGAATAGACGTCAATCTTAACTGATGAATACATTTTCCTGTTCTTAAAAAATTTGTTCTTGAACACCTTCTATTCTCCCAATAAAGCATTCATTTTTTCTGATAAACTATTAAAGATTTATGTCCTTAGCCCTCTCACCTTCTCCTCTAGAAGGAAAGCTAGTCTGCATTTTCTGCATATATGATTATTGCTTGGCACTTTCAAAAACACAAGCACAGCATGAACTCTACAGGTAAGGAACAGAGAAAGATGTTTTGGTTGCTCAAAGACTGCTGGGAGTCATTGGCTTTTCAAGCCTACCTCCCCATGCACAGAGAGGATGAGCACCAGCTGGTAATGACAATATAGATGTCAAAGATTAGTATGAGAGACATTGCAGAACAGTGAAAAGTGATTTTGCCTTAGAATGACAACTGGATTCTGGTTCTGTTGTTACCATTTACTAATAGGACTAATGATGACAATCGTAACAATAACAACATCAGTAATAACTGACATTTCTATATCACGTTCAGATTTATAAAGCACCTTCTTCACACCTCTGTAAGTCAGGTAGTGCAGGCGTTGTTATCCTTGCTTCATAAATGAGGAATCTGATGCTTAGAGAAGGGATGTAACTTCCCTAAAGTCGCACAATTAGCAAGTGTTATTGTTATTGTTGGTGGTGATGGTCATGGTGGTGATGGTGGTGGTGATCATGGTGGTGGTGGTGGTGATGGTGGTAGTGGTGGTGATGGTGGTGATGGTCATGGTGGTGATGGTCATGGTGGTGGTGGTGGTGGTGGTCATGGTGGTGATGGTCATGGTGGTGATGGTCATGGTGGTGATGGTCATGGTGGTGGTGGTCATGGTTGAGGTGGTAGTGATCATGGTGGAGGTGGTGGTGGTAGTGGTGGTGGTTATGGTGGTGATGGTCATGGTGGTGGTGGTGGTGGTCATGGTGGTGATGGTCATGGTGGTGGTGGTGATGATGGTGGTGGTGGTGATGGTGGTGGTGGTGGTGATGGTGGTGGTGATCATGGTGGTGGTGGTGGTGGTCATGGTGGTGATGGTCATGGTGGTGATAGTCATGGAGGTGGTGGTGGTGATTATGGTGGTGGTGGTGGTGGTGGTCATGGTGGTGATGGTCATGGTGGTGGTGGTGGTGGTGATGGTGGTGGTGGTGGTGATGGTGGTGGTGATCATGGTGGTGGTGG
>CM053580.1:467850449-467894873 GCA_028627135.1 Pseudochirops cupreus
CATGGTGGTGATAGTCATGGTGGTGGTGGTGGTGGTCATGGTGGTGATGGTCATGGTGGAGGTGGTGGTGATCATGGTGGAGGCGGTGGTGGTAGTGGTGGTGGTCATGGTGGTGATGGTCATGGTGGTGGTGGTGGTGGTCATGGTGGTGGTGGTGGTGGTGGTCATGGTGGTGGTGGTGGTGGTGGTGGTCATGGTGGTGATGGTCGTGGTGGTGGTGGTGGTGATGGTGGTGGTGATCATGGTGGTGGTGGTGGTGGTCATGGTGGTGATAGTCATGGTGGTGGTGGTGGTCATGGTGGTGATGGTCATGGTGGTGATAGTCATGGTGGTGGTGGTGGTGATTATGGTGGTGGTGGTCATGGTGGTGATGGTCATGGTGGTGATGGTCATGGTGGTGGTGGTGGTGATGGTGGTGGTGGTGGTGATGGTGGTGGTGATCATGGTGGTGGTGGTGGTGGTCATGGTGGTGATAGTCATGGTGGTGGTGGTGGTGGTCATGGTGGTGATGGTCATGGTGGTGGTGGTGATGGTGGTGGTGATCATGGTGGTGGTGGTGGTCATGGTGGAGGTGGTGGTGATGGTCATGGTGGTGGTGGTCATGTTGGTGGTGGCGGTGGTGGCAATGGTCTTTCGTTTTCAAAGAAGACCAGAATGGGATTGGAAACCAGGTCTTCTGACCCTAATCTAGTGTTCTTTCCACAGATGCTTCCATCATCTATAGTTGTGTGACACTGAATGCCCCACATGCCCACCCCCTGTAGGAGGGGGAAGGGAGAAGCAAGATCCAAATGGAGGTCCATGCAGATAAATAAAAAACTGAACTAAGGACAAAGCCAAATGTTCCCAAAAACAATCAGTCCACAGAAGTGGGTCAGAAGTCAGGAGCTGAGACTATGTAGAAAATGTTTAACCCTGAGAGTACTTCTACATAGGTTGGGTTCAGAAAAATGCTATAGATGAAGGAAGCATAAAGTTTCAGAGACTGACAATTTATCTCACATAATTAATTATAATAGCTAACATTTATATAGAATTTTGAGGTTTATAAAATACTTTACAAATGTCTAATTTTATTCTCACAGCAACCCTTTGAGATAGGTCATTATCTCCATTTTATAGATGAAGAAACTGAGGAAAACAGAGGCTGAATTATTTGCCTAGGATCACACAAGTAGTAAATGTCTGAGTCTGGATTTGAACACAGGTCTTTCTAAGTCCAGGTTCAGCACTTTATCCACTGTACTATCTTGCTGTCTCAAAACATCTCTTATAATGGTAACTGCCCAATTGTTTCCCCTTTTCATACAGCTATGGGCCTGGACATGATCACTTTTTTCTCGGATCAAATGACCTTGATCAGATTCAGGTTCCTACCTGCTTTAATACCTCATATGTCTATTTTATTATTCCTTTGAAGATAAATTGTGACATTCACATGACTACCATTCTCATGAGTTTCTCCATTTGATGCTTCCCAGAGGAAAAAGCAACAAAGGCAGAGTTTTTAAAAGATTCTTAATATTATATGTAAATACACATATATATATATATTCATTAAGAAAGCAGAACTCGAGTAATCTTTCAATGTTAAATAATACCTATGTGTGGTGACTTGTGTGTTAAACTAATTCCTTCCAAATACTTATTTTCCTTTTAAGTTTTTTTCAATTACATGTAAACAAATGTTTAACATTTGTTTTTTTAAAAATTTGAATTCCAAATTCTCTCCCTCCCTTCCCACCCCCTCCTTGAGAAGTCAAGCAATTTAATATACATAGATTATAAATGTGTAGGCATGTAAAACATTTGCATATTAACCATGTTGAAAGAGAAAACACAGACAAGACAGAGAGAGAGAAAGAGAGAGAGAGAGAGAGAGAGAGAGAGAGAGAGAGAGAGAGAGAGAAAGAGAGAGAGAGAGAGAGAGAGAGAGAGGTAAGAAAAAAAACAGTATGCTTTGATTTGCATTCAGACACCGTCACTTCTTTCTCTGGAAGTGGAAAGGTCATTCAGAATTGTCTTGGATCATTGTATTGATCAGAATAGCTAGATCATTCTTAGATGATCATCATACATTGTTATTGTTACAGTGTACAATGTTCTCCTCCTTCTGCTCACTTCACTTTGCTTTTAAACAAAACTATGCAACTGAAAACTTTGGCTTTTATAAACTTTCCAACATCTCTGCTGCAGCCCTTGGCACTGCAGACTGTTCCTAGAAAGGATAAACCTCTCATTTCCTTTCATCTTGGTGAGGAGCTGTGATCTTCTTGAAGGTCAATAGAATAACAAAGCCTTCAGAGAGAATAAGAGCGATACCCAATTCAATTGCCCTCTTGCTCTTTTCTCATTCAATTTTAGGAAGGAAAGTCTGGATTTTGTGCTGTGGAGTTCTTCATAGATGGTACTTCCTAAACTAACAGCAACTGGGATCAGGGAGATATACCCTTGGAATCTTTGACCTCATTCCTGACCATAGGCCTGGCATCTCTCTTCCTGCTGCTCACTTTAAAGTTCAATACGTGTACACTTTTTTTTTAATCCCAAAGATGCCTTTTAATTGATTCCCTGAATATTTTAAGGTCTATTAATTCCATTGATGTTGCAAACACTGCAATTCATTCCAGCTGCTATTCTAATCATATTCATTAACAGGCTTATTTTTACCTGCCAGCTAATATTTTACATTACATCCATAAATCTTCAGCTTTCTCCCCAAACTGTGTGCAAAAATAAAATGAGTTGCCCAACCTTCTGATTTTTCCACAGGGGTTGGGTTAGCCTACAGCTCTCCTTCTAAGGAGGTTTAATCAGGCATGAATGTAAAGGTGATAAAGTAAAGAATAGTTATGTCACTCATTTGTCACATTACAAATACATCACTAGAGTGTCACAAATACCTTGGTGTTTCTGTTAGCACCTGTGCTCACATAGTCTGAGCTCTGTACTCTTGTATACAAAGCATGCAAAGGGGTCTTAATAGGTGTGTGGCTGTAGATATGGTCTCAGGTAGCTATATTTCACTCTCTTAATAAGCTCTCTTTTAGGTATGAACCTTAAGAGATGTGCATGCCCTTGGTTTCATTTTTTTCAGTCCTCATGAGGGTTTTGAATTGACCCATTCAAATCATCAGCCAATCTCAGATGTGGCCAACACACTCGGTGACAAGATATTTGTTCTATATAAGGACCAAAGCGTACAAGCAGATGAAAGCAATGGATCAAAGCTCACTGGCCCACATCAGGATCAGACTCATGACCTCAGCCTCTTCGGCCCAGGGCAACCCCAACCACAGCACTAGGAGAAGGCTTATGTGTGCCCCAGGTAAGGCATGAAATTTGTCCTTTTTGTGTATGTGCCAGTCCATCAGAGGCTTAAAGCTCCTACTATAACACATGTGACTTATCACAGAATAAACATCTACAGGCCTTAGAAAGCAGAATTTTTCTGGCTTTTAAATTGCCTGCATACGTGAAAAGCAATATTTGGAAGTGCTGTCTGTTGCAACCCCATATGCACAAGAGACTGGTTGACTTACCTTACCCATTCCTAATCCCACCACATACTTTCTATTTCTTTGTGTCCCCCACATAACTAAGCGATTTATATACCTAGAGGAAGCAAAGAGGGACATTAGTAGGGAAGGCAGAAATGAGAACCTGGAGGTATGACCAAGAAGGAAATGTTGTTCTGTTGTTTCAGTCACGTCCAAATCTTCATGACCTCATTTGGGGTCTTCTTGGCAAAGATACTGAAGCGGTTTGCCATTTCCTTCTCCAGCTCATTTTACAGATGAAGAAACTGAAACAGAGTTAAGTGACTCACCTAGGGTCACACAGCTAGTGTCTGAGGCCAGATTTGAACTCAGGAAGATCCAGGAATGTGCCAATGGAGGATTTTTATCTTGGTGAAGGGGCAGAAGAATTCCCCCAAAGACAACCTCATCATCACTAAATGGGGACTAGGCTAAAAAGACAAGAAAAGTTCTGGGACAATGGTATCTACACCCTCCATATTTCCCTCTGTGTGACTAAGTCCCCATGGCCTCACCCTAGTTATCTGCCTCCAGAAAACCTTGCTCCAAATAAGCACTCGATAAATATTTGTTGGCTGTTTTGTGGTGAACAGTCTCCCTTGGGACACCACCACCTTCTATTTCTAGGTGCCAGGAGGGAAGGTGCCATAAATGGGAAGGAATCTGAAGGGAAAAAATATGAGAAGGGGCTCTATACTCCTAAAAATGGACCTGACAAGAAATACTGAAATGGGGGTTAGGACATGTATACCACAGGTGGCAAAGTGCCTGGGCCTGGAGTCAAGAAGGCCTAAGTTCAAGTCTGGCCTCAGACACTGACTAGCTGTGTGACCCTGGGCAAGTTACTTAAGCTATTTGCTTCAGTTCCCTCATCTGTAAAATGAGCTAGAGAAGGAAATGGTAAACCACACCAAGTGTCTTTGCCAAGAAAATCCTAACTGTGGTCATGAAAATCTGAAACAACTAAACAACAATCCTATGCCTTGCTTTGCTACCAGATAACTCTGGTTCTTAGTTCTCTCATTTCTAAAATTAACGGTTTGGAGTAGGTGATCGCTAAAGTCTTTTTAAACTCTCAAATTCTAAAGATCTGAATCAGACCTCCAAATAGTCTTCATTCGGCAGTGTCCATAGAGTTCCTAAACAAACCTACAGGTTTGTTGGCTTTATCTTTGGTGTAGTTTTTGTTTAAAAAAAAAAACTTCTAAAATCAAATTTAAGAGGAAAAAATTATACTTCCTTCTGGACCCAGTGTGCCTGGAAAGACCCAGTGTATAAATCATTTGCACCTGTACTTCTTCCATGCCATCCTAAGCTAATTTTAAAAAGGCTCTGAAAGCTTGCCAACAGCACATGTGCACTGAAGATAAAATGTAATAGCAATTAATCCAATCATCTCTGATTTAACGTTAATTTAACCCGGTGGATTATGCCTTGTTTTGTGTGCAACTGTGTTGATCCTGCTATGTTTCAGAGAGCCCCCAAAATCAATCAAGTTATAATCCTTAATTGCAGTCAAAATGGGCAACTCGACTCAGCAGGGACCTTCTCCAGAGGAGCTATTGGTCCTAGGGAAGAAAGGCAAGTCTAAGGAAGTGGTATCTTTAATAACTTGCCATTCAAATAGCAGCTGCTGGTGTAGGGATTAGCTGTGAGGTATTGCCCAGTTGGTGTGTTGGTCTATCCAGTTGAAGAGAAGTTCTTCCCAGAAGGAACTCGACAAGGCCATTCTGAGAATGCCAATGGTCCTATTACTGAGGTTTCTAGCAGGAAAACACTAAGGGACAGGTTAGCTCAGCTTGGCTTGCTTTTGGATGTACAGTTTTCCCTTCCCAATTGCAGTTTCAATACAACGTGGGTCAGCATAAGAAATTAAGTGGAAATTTTTTGGAAGTTTTGTAAAAGCTGCAGATGACATATCAAGACTAGCAGACCACACAGAAAAAGTTTAGGAACTCAGAAATGTGATTTTATATATATATATATATATATATATATATATATATATATACATACATACATACATACACATATACATATATATGTATGTATGTATGTATATTTATATGTGTGTGTAATCATTGTGTGCATAGTATTATATAATATCAACCCAAATTTTATAATAAGGTACTGTAAATACCCCATAAAAGAAAATGAAAAAAATTAAGACTTCTTCTCTGGTATGAAGGAGAACCAAAAACTTTATGTGGATTTTCCAGATTGTGATCCCTAACCCCCGCAATGCTGAAGGGATAACTGTAAATATATTATATTATGTTATACTATTAATATACTATTTTTACAAACCTTATTCCCCAGAACAGGAATTCTGCTGTCATAATTTCATTTATATATAAATGTGTATGTGTGTATATGTATGAATGTATGTATGTATTATAGCTATGATAGTAAAGAAGCAAACCAGCCTTATGTGAGTCATTGTAGGACTGTGGAAAGGATAGAGGATTTGGACCAGAGGAGTATGTGGGTTTGAATCCTGACTGGCATTTACTGATTGCTTAACTCTGAGCAAGTCCCCACTTGAGACTCAGGCCCCTCTTCTGTAAAATCAGGGGACTGGCCCCAGTGAATCCTAAGGTCCCTTCTAGCCCTAAGTCTATGAAGGTAATAGAAGATACCACTCCTGCTCCTCAGGCTGATTTATCTGCGTTTGGGTGCCAGTCTCCTTTAGTTGGAGCTGAAAGCAAAAGGTCAACAGATTTGTGATATCATATACATAAAGCTTCTTGGAAGGGGGTGGCAGGGGTGATTCCCTTGCATTTAAGTTCTTTATTGAAAGCTGAATTAGCAACCAACATTTATATAGCCCTTAATTTTTAAACATATCATGTGTATGTATATGTGTGTGTGTGTGTGTATATATATATATATATATATATATCTTCTGCTGTGAACTCCACAATAACCCCATAATAGGCATCTAGAGGTATCATCTCTATTACTTTTTTCATCTTATTTTCTTTTTAATTTACAGAATAAAATACGCATTTCTATATCATAAAACAATCAAAAAAGATGATCATACATGAAACTGCAAATGTACTATGCATAACTTGCTCTTTCTTTCAAATATATAACAAAATTATTGCATAATTTCTTTTTTTTCTTTTTATTTCTTCCTCCTTTCCTCCCTAGAGATGGCTACCATTAGACATCAATGGGCATATATGTGTAAAATTATTCTATACATACTTCTATTTATCAGTTATATCTCTGGATACAGATAGCATCTTTCTTCACAAGTCCTTCATAGCTAATTTGGGTATTTATAATAGACAAAATAACTTGTTTGCTCACAGTTGTTCTTAAAACAATATTGCTAATACTGGATACAGTGTTCTCTTGGTTCCGCTTATTTCACTTTTCATTATTTCATGCAAGTCTTTCCATGTTTTTCTAAGATCCTTGAGCTCATTATTTTTTATAGCACAGTAGTATTCCATCATAATCATATACTTGTTCAGCATTCCTACAATTTCCAGTTCTAGCTCCATTTCACAAATGAGGGCACTGAAGATATGAAAGGGTGAACAACTCGACCACGATTGTGAAGCTCTAAGCGTCGGAGGTAGGGTTTGAACCTTGGTATTCTTGATTACAAATTTAGCACTCTATCCATAGCTCCCTGCACCGTCTCAGAAGGCAGACTGGTCCCAAAGACAGCCACAGACTTCCTATTGTCATTAAACCTTAGTTAAGGATTGGTTAATAGACTTTTCACATAAAGTGCCACCACCATGTTCTCTTTCATCATTTTTTTCTCCCCCCCCCTTTTTTTTTTTGCAGCTGAGAATAATTAACTGTTCTTTTGTGAGTGTCATTTGTTCTCAAGGAATTAAATGCCACCTTATTCCCCAGAACAAGAATTCAACTGTCATAATTATAGCTTCATTTCTGAAGCAAAAAAAATCATAATTTATTACAGATTGTTCAGCATGCAAGATAGGTTTAAATGTCTTTGGAAGTAAATTGTGGCATGTCAGGAAAGAGGTTTTGCCACTATTGTAATTGATTTATAATTTTACATTTAAAATGAACAGCATTAATCCATTGTGCATATATTATGTAATTCTGTGGCTATGCCCCTTTGAAAATTATATATTCAGCTCTGGTCAGTATATAGCAATGATAATTGCAACAGTGATGAGGATGATGAGAATAATAGAGTCATTTAAAAGATTAAAAAGTAAGCAACAAAATGAGTATTGGCACTAAAAAAAAAAAAAAGATAGGAGGTGAGCATAGAAACTGCTTGTCAGTGACACCAGATAGAACTAGAGCTAAGATGGAATTTCTGTGAGTCATATTAACCTTCAACTACTGAAAACAGGGAGATCCCAAGGCTTGCAAGGGTTCAAGCAGAATCCACCATAGCGAAGAACATTCAGGCTGAGGGCTTCAATGTAGAAAGGATGATGGAATTTTCCATGTAATCTATCAGAAAGCATAGAAGATGATTCCATTTTGAAAAGGCATTTACCAGTGTCAAAACTTGGTACTATAGCACTATTAGGACACTGTACTTTGAAAAATAACATAGCTAATATAGCTATAGTATTTTAATGTTTCTGAAGCACTTAACATATATTATCCCACTTGATCCTCTCAACAAGATTGTAAGAGACCGTTATCATAATCCCCAGGAAGTCAAAGCTGAGAGTCATTAACCAGCTTGCCTGCAGTTAGTCACGTAGTAAGCTCTGGAGTTAGATTAGAACCCATGCCTTTCTGATTCTAAGTCCAGAATTCTATCTGCTGTACTCTCTAGCTGCCTTGATGACTTTATCTGGGGGAAGGGGAGTGGAGAGTTTTCTTTCCATTAAAGTAGAACACAACCCTCATAACTTTCCCTTTATTCCATCCCCATACCATTGTACTGAATAGAATAATGATAATAATAATAATAATGATAGCAACAATAATAACTAACTTTTATATAACACTTACTATGTGCCAGGCATTGTGCTAAGAGCTTTGTAGTTATTATCTCATTTGATCCTCATGACAACCCTGGGAGGCAGGTGCTATTATTACCCCCATTTTACAGATGAGGAAACTGAGGCAGAGGTTAAGTCATTTGCCCAGGGTCACACAGCTAGTGTCTGAGGCTGAATTTGAACTTAGATCTTCCTGACTCCAATTCTAGCTTCCCTCAAGACTCAGCTCAAATGCCTTCTTCAGCTAGAGGACTTCCCCAGTCCTCGCATTTCAGAGGGTCTTCCTCTCTAAGGTTATCTTCCACATACTCTGAGTGTATGTTGTATATACTTATTTATGTATATGGTGTCTCCTCATTAGAATGTAAGATCCTTGAGGGCAGGCATGTTTTTTTTTCCTTTTTCTTTGTAGTGCCTGATACATAAAAATACTTTTAATAAATTCTGGTTGAATGATTTATTGATTAATTGAAGTCACAGACATTTATTAGTAGCAACAGAACACCACTAGAAACTAAGTGAGATATAAATTCCCAATGGTCTCACCTCACATGGAGCCTCTAGTCAGACAGGGCGTGATAGAGACTGGTTAGTAAAGAGGGAAGGGAGAACAATACGGAGAGAGGGGCAGAGAAAATGACTGATGAATGTACCCATTGATAGCAATGGATTTCTGCTAACTGCTATATTTAGCTTTATCTGACTTAATATTCTTGTATATTTATCCCCGTCTATCTTGGCACCACTGCCCAAAGGCATTGTATTTTGCATTGCACTGGAATACTTAAAGCAGTTTCAGACTCTGCCATTGGCTCAAACCCCAACTAATAAAGTTCCTTCATTTTAAGTAGGTCCTCTGCACCCAGTTCCATTTTGCCACTAACAGTAAGATTAGCTTTTGCAAAGGAATATTTATTTCAAATGTGAAGTTATACATATACAAATTTAGTCCTCAACACATGGAGATTGTTTCCCTCCTCCCATACCACCTCAGTCTCAGGAGATTAAAAGGTGATTCAGTGATTGGATTCACAGTTTAATAACTCAGTTGCTATGGAGCAAAGTTCCAAATTCTAAAAAAACAATCTTAAGGTCGAGTCTTGGGCTCCCTGGTTTCTCAGGGCTTCCTGGCGGCAACATCTCACCTGCAATACTGACTCCAAGATAGTCATGGCTCAAACTCTCTGGTCTGCTGGACATTGCTACCAGCACCTGAACCTGAGGACAGTAAACCCAAACAAGACAAACACCACTAGGCCTATTTTTTTTCAGAGCTAGGGTAAAAAAAGGAAGGACAGAGATAGATATCCCTCCTCCCTGGTTCACTTAGTTCATGGTGTCTGCCCTGTGAGTGAACTAAGTGTGATCTTCACCCTCTAAAAACAGCAATAAACAGCACATATAAAATAGAATGAGACTGTCCTAGTGTGCCGCTTTTAAAGATGTTGTCAATTTTGGCTATATATCCAAAGAGGTTACTCCCACTCATGTGATAAGATAAAAATGAAGGATTTCTCCACCTTAGGGGGATGCTCTGAGACCCTATTACATAGTCAAAGGTAACATAGATCGATATCTTTGTAAAAGCCACCAGCTCCCTTTATCCACCTAGATATAAAATTACTCAATTGTTACCAGTAGTAAACCATCTAGAACCCACCTATATCTTAGATAGAAATAATTCCCATTATCTGTGTGTAAGGATGAGGTTGTACCCCATCCAAATTAATGTAATCATAGAAGACTATTAATTTGAGAAGACTGTAGGGCTTTGATCATTGGATAAAACAGAGATGATACTTCTCAGGAGATATCTCTGTGATTAGATAAGATTAAGTTGTGAAAAATATATTTGGCCTAGGAACAAACAATATTCCTTGGAAAGCCAGGAAGGTTTTCATTGTCTTTGTTTTACCTTCACTCTCTGCAGTCTTCCAAAAAACTACAGGGATTTAAACAAACGTGAGTCTTTTTTATACTGCCTCCATTCAAATTCCCTGCCTTCTACTCCATTGGCTAGGTGTAACCTCCCAAACTGCCCACGTCATACTTCCCCTCATACAAGACGTCCCTTTTCCTGGACTAACCCTTTGAACGTTACTCCTTAACGTGTTCCCTCCACCCAAACATTGGCTAACATGGATTGCATGTTTGGATAATGAGGCTTTAGTTCCATGCAGGGTGTTTCAGTCAATATGCATGAGGCTAGTTAAGCATGCACGTTAATAAAAAATTGGTGATCATTCCTTGACTTTAGTCAGTTTGGCCCCGTTCCAGCCGGGGCCCCTTCAAGAGGAATTTACAGATTTCTTCCAGTTATATGATTGGATAGGGTCGCTCTGCCCTTCCTCTCCTCATCCTGATTTATACCTTCCTGCATGTCCTGTGTAACATCTATCTTTCAGCATCCACTATTCCTATAGAATCTATGGAAACCAAACTATTAGCTTTTCTCACAAAGTCACATCTCTTGGACTTTGTGGATAAAATCAGCAAGCCAGTTCAGAATCATCCAGTTAATTGGTAAATAAGGCTCATGATGTAAGATTAACATTATCTGTGTTGTATTATGGGCAGTTAGGTGGTGCAGGGGAAGTCAGGAAGACTCATCTTCCTGAATTCAAATCTGGTCTCAGACACTTGCTAGCTGTGTCACCCTTGACAAGTCACATAATCCTGTTTGCCTTAGTTTCCTCATTTGTAAAAAAAAAAATGAGCTGAAGAAGGAAATAGCAAAGTACTCCGGTATCTTTGCCAAGAAAACCCCAAGTGGGGTCAGGAAGAGTCAGACATGCCTGAAATGACTGAACAACAAATGTAGTATATATTTATTTAGTTACTTAAACATTTTCTAATTCTATTTTAATCTGGTTCAGATCGCACTGTGGAGTTTTACTGCTTGTTGACGGCACTGTCCATAAATTTCAAACTTCTGCAGTACCTGATTTCTCCCCTGTTAGAACCCAAGCTCCTGGAGGTTAGGGACTTTATCTATCAGCATTTGGAATAGTGTGTGAAATACTGTCAGTACTTCATAAATACGTGTTGGCTGACTGACTTTAGTGGAGAATATTCTGATGACAGAGCTACATAAATGAGGACAGACCTTTAGATGTCCCCTGCTCCATTTAACATATGGGAGCCCTTTGATGGTTAACGTTCCCCTTCCACCCCAGCAGTTAGTTTCTGGCACTTGGATTTAGATGTATTCACTGAGGAGAGAAACTCCATGGGTAAAGGGTAACCAAATTACAATGAACCTTCTGCCCTTCATAAAAAGGCATGGCAAATCCAGAAACCTAAACCTCTCCGGCCATAAGATGGCCCCTCTTCGATACCTACAACCAGTTAACAGAGAAGTGGGAAGGAAGAGAAACCAAATGGTTTGACCAGCTGTCTGGAATTTGGTCTAAAAGAAGTAAGCCTCTCCTCTCCCAGGCAAGGAAAAGGAACTATTCTCCCCCAGGAAAGGACAATGGCAATGGTTTGTGATGAATTCAGTTCTTTCCCCCTCAGGTCACTGCCAGGGTTGCCTGGGGGTCCAATTAACTTCAGCTAGTGGAGTGAAGGGTTGGCTTTCACCCTGGCTCCCAGCCAGTGCCAGAGGTTCGCATATAGCAGTCCTAGAGACTCAGCCCAGGATTCTTCTGTGAGGCCTAAGGCTGCCCAAAGTGCAGAGTAGAAAGCCTTCAAAATGGCACCACGAGGCATTGGGAAATGAATTCACAATTGGCTTAATTTTAAATGGACTAGCTTTTCTGAACTTAAAATGGAAGTATTAATCTTAAATGAGCTGTGATTTTATTTATAGTTAAACAAGAGAAAATGCATTTCTGCTTAAAACGTGAATTTATTACATGATTTCCATAATGTATATTTTGTCATTTTTTTTCCAAATGGTTTTCTCCTGACCTGGTAAATGATTGCTTTGGAGTTTGTGACTTACTATTTATTTGGTAAATTGTTGCAGTGTGTCAAGGATTTATTATGCAAATTTTAGATCCATTTTTGAAACTCATTTCTGAGACATATGTGGTCTCTAATAAGGAATGAGAAAAGGAGGCATTAAAAAAACTAATTTTTCTTGAGTGGTAAATAATAATGGCGATACCAACAGCGACAATAATTTACATTGTATGACACTATTAGTTTCATGCTCTCATCACCCCTCACAACAATCCTGTGAAGTGTGTAGTACCAAGTATCACACTCATTGTGTTTGGCCTTCATCTTTGAAGAGGACCTTGGCATCCGGGAAACAATGGCATGACTTGCAGTTGACTTTGATTTGAGGGAGGAAGGGAGGGCTGTGCAAGGTCACCAGCCTCACTTTCTCCTCCAGAGCCAGCAGGGTCCAGTGACCAGATGTTCATCAGGATGCCTGGAGACAGCCCAGGACGCAATGGGAGACTCTGGCCCTTTTAGACTAAGGCCTACCAAGTACTATCTCCATTTCACAGATGAGAAAAATGAGATTCCAAGAATTTAGGGAACTTATTGAGGTAAGGGGCGTATTCTGGACCTCAAATCTAGTTCTGTTGATTTTAAATTGGGAGTTCTTCGCATGCTACATGATGCTACTGTATACACTGTAACTAGATGTTAAAGTATATCAAATTTTTATCTAGAATCACTGGATAATTCTTTTCTGTTATACATTATTTCCCACCCAGCTCTGCCTCTGACTGTCTAAACTTTGCTACCATGCTTCTTTAGCTGCTGTCTCACTCTGGAACTTCTCTCAGTGCTTTGAGGCTCCTAATGCTGGAACATCCCTCTGCCATGCAGGCCACCTTCTCTCATGGATGAGTTCCCCTAAGGTCTCCATTTTGGGCAAGAATCCCACCCTTTCAACCTTCATTTCCCTTCCTTCTCAGTTTCCCATTTCCCAGACTTCTACACTGTGCCCCCATTCTGTATCTTCTCTACTTTCCCTCCCTCAACACTTCTTGTTGTTCAATTGCATACAACTCTTCGTGACTCCATTTGAGGTTTTCTTGGCAAAGATATTGGAGTAGTTTATCATTTTCTTCTCCAGCTCATTTTACGATGAGGACCCTGAGGTGAAGAAGGTTAAGTGACTTGCCCAAGGTCACACAGCAAATAAGTGTCTGAGACCAGATTTGAACTCAGGTTTTCCTGGCACTCTATCTACTGCACCACCTTTTTAGTTCTCTTTTGTATGTTTTTTTCCCACTAGAATTTAAGCTTTTTGAAGGCAGGCACTGTCCTTTATTTTGACTTGTATTTATATATCTCCAATATTTAGCGCAATGACTAGCATATGCCAAATGCTGGTTTAATTTTTTTTCAGTTTTCTGGTTTTCCTGTGGGTACCTGTAGAACTCAATAGTTTTGCTTTTAGAAGGCATTTTGCCATAGGGGATGGTTCTCTTGCCTTATGTTTAAAAATGTTCCAATTCTCTCTTCACTGTTACCACTGATTTTGTTTCGACTGATGAAGCTATGCAAAGGGCAAAAGAAAAGGAAAGGATACAGAGCAGAGATCAAAAGCTCTGATTCACCTGCCTAGCACAAGACAAGATGTCCTTGCCGTGGGATCATAGATTTGGAGCTGGAAGGGGCCTCAGAGGCCAACTAGTCAAATTCGGTCATTTTACAGATGAACAAAGTAAAGCTCAAACATTCTAAATGACTTTGCCTAGAGACATGTAGTGTCAAGAGGCAGGACTGGAACCCAGGTCCTTTAACTCTACAGCCACTGGAAGAGGGGGGAAACCACTCCCAAGCGTTATTGGTTATTGAGTATGCTTGAACATCTATTAGAGTACCAAGACTTCTGCAATCTAAAGCCTTGCAAGGCTTTAGCATGCCTCTAAAGATGAATCTTACAAATTTACCATAGGGCAAATCATTAGGATAAAGACCACAAAAAAATTCTCACCATAGCAAAAAACATACCAACCTATCACCAAATATGATACCAGAATAATAAATATAAAATCCTCAGCAATAAAATGAAATACTTAAGACATCCAATTATTCCTATAAAGAAGATTACAGTGTTATGGTCAAGAAATAGTTAAGAAATATTTTCTGAAATTAGTAATCAGCCTAGTGAAACTCTATAGTATACAGCCAAGTGAAACGTTATGATAATTAGCCAAGTGAAACTCTGTGAACCTGGGAAGCCTCCCTAGAGTGATTTATCTTTACCTGGGAGGCTGGCCTAGGGTAATCTATCTTTTCCTTGCTCAGTCCTCACGCCCTGTGCCCCTCTGCTTACCTTGCAGACCCTCTCCACTCACCCCCTCCGCTTTCCTTAGTAACCGCTTGTTTGTATCTATATGACAACCTGCTTAGTAACAAATTGTGTTAGTTAGATACGTAAACCTAATGAAATGTATAAAAGGTTCTCCACCCCCAAACTCGAGGCTGCTCCCCCTTCAATTGGCATGGAGTAGCCCCAGCTGGTAAATTAAAGCTCCTTAAAACTTTTTAATTCAGACTCTGTGGTCACTTTGTTAAGACTCATCAAGTCACGTCATTTCAACAATGGATACTCCAATCTTCCTCTGAATTCCATCTCTGAAAAAAAGATGGAACCATAGTGGAGCCAATGAGCAACCCCACTCCATCATAAACAATGTCCCTACCTTGATATTGTTCAATCAGCCCATTTCAAATGCATCCCCACCTCCTGGAGCTCAGTGGGAAAAGGGCAGATTATTCTGCTACACCTTTCTGACTAAAACTGGTAGAAAGGATCAGCAGTCAACTAGAGCATCACCAAGTATGAGAGGAACTGAACACACAGTTATAAGGTATCAGATATTAACTATGACATTACCAAGGAAAATGGGGAGCTGGGGCACCCCAAAATGTTTTTGAATGAAAGTGACACTGTATTTAGAATCCAAAGTGCTCATTTATATTCTCAGCTCTGTTGCATACTTGCTCTGTGACCAACCTCTAAGTCTATTTTCCCTTCTATAAAATAAAAATACTCACATGTCCTAATTATCTCATAAGATTATTATGAGATTCATGTTTGGATACATGTTCCTATGATCTGAAGTCACCTCACAAACTATACAGTCCAATTGGAATGTAATGTGTTACTAGTATTAGACTCTATCCCAGAGGGATATTATCAAAGTAGACAAGGAAAAAGAATTTAAAATGAGGAGCAGGGAATAATAGGATCATAGGATCAAAGATTCAAAGCTAGAAGAGACCCTAGAAATCATCCATTACTGTGATTCTTGGCCTCAGTTCCAGGAATTTGTTTTTTAGGAAATATTTTGATAACTATTTCCATATAATTGGGTTTCTCTCTAAGCTTACATATTTTGTTTTATATTTAAATACATTTTTTTTCTGAGAAATAGGCTACATAAGACTACCCCCAAAGTGGATTATGACGTGGAAAAAGCAAGATGGAAAGAAAAGCAAGGCTCAAAGAGGGCTTTAGTGAATCAAACAAGCAAGCATTTATTAGTCACCTACCATGAGCTGGTCTCTTGACTAGCTGCTGAAGATACATAGACAAAAGATGAAACAATCTTTACTCTCAAGGAACTAGTGAAGAATGATTTGATATACTTATATTTGAATTAGTACAGAAATAGCAGTGCATATGAACAGGAAAGGAAAGGATAGACATACATAAAGAGTTCCACATTGTTACACGGTACTATCTATGTGGCCAACAGGAGAGGTCATCATGGTGGACACATAATCAACCAAGAGAAGGGACTTATTGGTCAATCTCTAGGCTCAGAGGAAGCCGTGGAAGCTTGACACAGGTCTTGGAAATGGCATTTTGGGCTTAATATCAGTTCTAGAGATAAGGTTCCATTGCTATTCAGTGTGTCAGAACACCCCAGGGGTTGGCCCAGGCACAGGTCTGGGCTGACTCAATTGATGTATTCAGGGTTGCTTTCTAAAGTCTTATCGACTAATACAATTGTAGCTCCTGTTCATGGCAGCAAACCAAAGTCCTAATTAATGCTTTCCTTTTAAAATGTCATCGCTTAAAGAAAAATTAAGTGAGTTCCCTGTTTGTTACAAGTGCCCCCTGGTCGACAGCCCAGAAGATTGAAGTCCCCTGATCACTCACGAAACAACTTCAATGTTAGGCTGCTGGGAAGCAGGTTTCTTTCCCTCCAAGCAGCCCTTGCATCCAGAGTATTGGGGAGGGACAAGCTCTAAGGCTGAGCACAGTCCAGACTGGAGGTACATTGGGCCCTTGGGCTCTATCCAGGAGGCTGACAATTGGGCTGTGGACACCTGTCTGCAAACAGCTGGACTATAATCGCTTTCAGCCACCAGCAAACAAGGTTGGATTTAAACCCTTGACCTACGGGTGAAATGCTCTGGACCTCATTATGGCTCCTCCTCACCATCCTTTCATCAGTCATTGTTTCCCAGGGGCTGCTAATTTGATAAAAAGAGATTTTATAAAGTGTAAGATTTATGAGGTTTCACACTGAGACAAATTGTAATTCAATTTGCCCATTACAGAAGGGTGGGGGGAGTGGGCTAGAATATGAACCATATTCTTCATTCTTTTATCTCTCCTCCTCTTCCTACACACACACACACACACACACACACACACACACACACACACACGCACAATTGAGTCACTTGTCACTCAGAAAGACTGATGACTGTTACTTTCTTAGTCTAGGAAGATGGCAGAATATAATGGGACATTGGTTTGGCAGAGAAGAGAAGTCATCTTTCTTTCTAGATATTCATCAAAAATTTATTTCCCTTTGACTAACCCCAGGCAAAGGTTATCACCTAGCTCAGCTTATGTTTATTTCAGGATGAACAAGTGATTCCTTTTTTTGCCAACATTTTCAGCAATGCAGAATTATCATCATTCCCAAGATCCGTTTAGGTTCCTTGACCAGAGGAGGCGTTCAGCTATGTCATCCGTGATATATGGCACATTTAATTGCACTATGCAGCTATTCTAAAAGCATTCAGAAGTAATCATTTAGTATTAATATCCCAGGGCAATCCAAGGTCACAGTACATTAAAAACTAATTCATACTGGTTCAAGAATGCATTTTTCATATATGGAATAACATAATTCTTTTATGATAAAAAGTAATAGAGGTGTTGCTGGGTGATGAGATACAAGATATTCTGAATATCCATCACCGGTTCTTTTATAAAAATGGCTAAGTGAGACATTTGTTCTTCACAACTCAACTCACCTCTAATTTGTATGTCACTATATTAACCTTTTATGAATAGGACAGACCGAGTTTTTAAAAGCAGCAGCTTTCATTGTTAGCATGTGTTTCATCACAAGCACTTAATTCTTATTTCAATATTTTCCCTCTGAGATGGCTATTTTCTTTGATCATTTTAATATTTATAATCAGAACCTTCACTATGGATAACAGCTACTTCTAGTGCAAAAAAATGTTTTTCTCTCACTTCCTCCACATCCCATCCCCAGCCTGAGGTAGTGAAAAGACCTCTGGATTTATACTCGAGGAGCTTTAGGTAAAAGACTTGGGTCTGACATCTGCCAGCTCTGTGGCTGTAGACAAGTCAATTAACCTTTCTGAATCTCAGTCTCCTCACCTGTAAACTGTAGGTCATAAAGCTTTCCTTTAGTATCTCACAGGGGACACTGTGTTATGTGTTGTTCAATTATTTTACCCATGCCCAACTCTTTGTGACCCCATTAGGGGTTTTCTTGGCAAAAATACTAAAGTTGTTTGCCTCAGTTTCCTCATCTGTAAAATGAGCTGGAAAAAGAAATGGCAAACAGCGTTAAGTGATTTGCCCAGGATCATACAGCTGTTAAGTGTCTGAGGCCAAATCTGAACTCAAGAAGAGGAGTCTTCCTGACTCTAACCTTGGCATTCTACCCACTGTGCCACCTAGCTGCCTGTAAGGAAAGTAGTTTCTGCATAAATCTAGATATATTATATAAATGTCAGTCTTTAAAAAGAATTAACAGTATACATAAGGACAGCAAGATGGCACAATGGATGGAGTGCTGGACTTGGAGTCAGGAAGACTCTTCTTCATGAGTTCAAATCTGACTTCAGATACTTAATTAGCTGTGCGACCCTGGGCAAGTCACTTAACCTATTTGACTCAGTTTCCTCATTTGCAAAATGAGCTGGAAAAGGACATGGCAAATTTCTCCAATATCTTTGCTAAGAAAACCCCAAATGGGGTCACAAAGAGTGAGACATGACTTGAAACAATTGAACAACAACAAAAGTATGTATCCTGCTAAAATAATAATGCCCTGAGGCAAGAAACTTTAAAAAGTGTTAAGTAGGCTGGCTCCATACCTCCAAATCCTACTTTTTTTTTCGCCTTCATAGTCCTCAGTGTCTTTATGTCTAGATCATAACAACAACAAAAAAGGTCCATGAAATCCCAAGATAGGCAAAATGAAGGAGAAATATCTGAAATTGGTTAAAGATTCCATCTCATTGGAAGCTCTGCAGCATCACAGGCCTTAATTCAGGCTCTCATCACTTCTTGCCCAGATTTTTTGCAGGAGCTTCCTAATTGATTTCCCAGCCTCAAGCCTCTCCCTTCATCAGTCTGCCCTCCGCATGGCTACCACAATGTCACTCTCTTTCTCCACAAACTCCAGTGACTCCCTATTGCTTTTACAATCCAATAAAAACTCCTTTATTTGGTATTTAAAGTCCTTTACAACCTGGGTGCAATCTATCTTTCCAGCCTCATGATACAGTGTTCCCCTTTATATACCCTTCAGTTTCACCAAGGTAGCCTTCACTATGTGAAATGAAACTCACTCTCACAACTCCTTGCCTTTCCACAGGCTATTTATTCCCTATGCTTGGAATATGCTCCTAGAGCCCAGCCCAAGGTCTAGTTTCTATGTGAGGCTTTCCTGATCTCCCAACTGTTAAAGTCTCTCCCCCCAAAATCACCTTGTATGTGTTTTATGTATATTTATGTAGGTAAATATGGTCTCCTTTACTAGAATGTAAGATCTCTAAGGGCAAGGCATTTTGGCTTTTGCTTTTGTATTTCCAGCTCTTAGCATAGTGCCTGCCATATGGCAGATATTTGATGATTGATTGCCATTAGTCAGTCACCAAGTATCTATGAAACACCTACTATGTGTCAGAGGAGGCAGCTAGTTGGTTCAGTGGATAGACCTCTGGCTCTGGAATCAGGAAGATCCAGCCTAAGACACTCACTAGCTATGTGACCCTGGGCAAGTCATTTAACCTGTTTGTCTTAATCCACTGGAGAAGGAAATGGCAAACCATTCCAGTAGCTTTGTCTAAAAAGCTCCATGTGGGGTCATGAAAAATCAGACACAGCTGAATGACTCAACAACAAGCACAAATGTGTTAGGCACTGTGCTAAATGCTGAAGATGCAAAGGGAAAAAAGTACTTAAAAATACTCTAAAAGTACTCTAAAGTACTCTAAAAGTACTGTAAAAAGTACTCTTAAAGTATTCTGAAAGTACTCTAAAAAGTACACTTAAGTACTTCACTGAAATAGCTCACACTGGTGTAGTTGAATAACCATACAAGGGGAAATAACAGGGACAGAAAATAACATAAGAAATATTTATTGCAGGGGCCTCTAGGTGGCGCAGTGAATAGAGCACCAGCCCTGGAATCAGAAGGACTTGAGTTCAAATGTGCACTCAAACATTTAACGCTTACTAGCCATGTGACCTTGGGCAAGTCACTTAACCCCAACTGCCCTGCCTTTCCCCCTCAAAAAAAATTTAAATTTTCATGTCTCTGAAGAACATTTCAGCCAATGTAGACAGTAATTGTTCAGTAAGCAAGATCTTTTAAACAAAAAGTTTGACTGTCCATTTCATAGTTACATATAGCTAATAAATCTGAAGGTCAGCTATGAGAATTCCTCTGGCAGATCTGTGAAGCCTACAGGGCACCTCAGCCCGCTAGCAATGGAATTCAAACTTTCCTTCTTTGTTGTTTTCTTCCTCCTTTTCTTCACTTCCTCTGACAAGCTTAAGACTTAGCAAAGCTAGAAAGACTTTTCCCAAAAGAACTGGAAGGAATGGCAGAAAAGTAGAAGTGCCTTCCCCAAAAGTTCCTAATGTTTAGTCTGAATAGTTGTAGAAGAAGCAAAGTTTCTTAAGTATCTCATTTCTAAGGAGCCTGGACACTCTAGACCAGGGGTGTGGAACTTGCAGTCTTGAGGGCACATGTGACCCTCTAGGTCCTCAAGTGCAGTCCTTTAACTGAATCCAAACTTCACCAACAAATCCTCTTAATACAAGGATTTGTTCTGTAAAATCTGGACTCAGTGAAAAAGCCGCAGCCAAGGACCTAGAAAGTCACGTGTGGCCTCGAGGCGGCAGGTTCACCACTCCTGCTCTAGACCCTAAAGAAGGCATTTAAGCCAGGAGAAGGAAGATTGAATGGTAGAAAGCTCAGATTCACATTGATTACATCCTAGATGCTAGATCTCTCATTCTAAATGACAGCTGAAGTTTATATGGCCCATCCATCCACATCTTTCTGTCAAATAAAGTGAAATCTTTCATCAACCTGCACAGTTACCTTCACAAATAAAAACCCAGAACACATTGAACAAAGTCTCAAAAATTGAATCTTTACCTTGAGATTATCTAAAACTTAAAAACCCTTCTAAAAGAAAATGTCTAAAATTCTCAGTCAGAATTTAGTTCTTGTGTTCGTCACCATTATTATTTTCTCTTTCCTCATTTCTTATTGATTGGTTGATCAAACATCACCCCTAGAAAATACACATAAACGTCCCTAGAAAAGTGTCCTGGAGAGAAACTTCAGACTGGTAGCCAGGAGTCTTGGGTACTAATTCTGACTCTGCCATTCACTCTTTGTGAATTTAAGAAAACGACATCTCTGGGTTTCTATTTCCATGACTGTAAAAAGAAGACAGCAGGGGAGTAGATCAGGGTTCCTAATCTTTCTTTTCTTTTATCTTGCACCTCTTCGGCAGTCAGTTAAAGCTAACGGACTCTTCAGAATAATGCTTCTAAATGGACAAATTAAAATACATAGAATTAAGAAGGTTACAAAATAGAGAGAAATGCAATGATCAAAATATTGTTTCAAAGAAGTTCACCTGCCCCAGATTAAGAACTACAAGACTAGAAGATGTCTAAAGATCCTGGCAATTGTAACATGCTATGATGACATTATTCTCATCTAAACATGATCATGAAGACATTCATGAGAGTAGCCCCTGGATGATTTGTCCATGGAGATATAAACCTTGTATGCGTGGTGACTTTATACCTTCCCATGCACACACCTCAGTAAAGGCTACAATGGACCTTGGCACACCCAACAAAGATTTGCTGCTGATGCCTGATCTAACATTGTTATTCTCAGCAGTCATCCTAGGGAGCTCTCTGATCATAGACAGGGCCCTTGCTGAGTGGTGATGATCTCTATTGATTTTCATCTCTGTGTCCTACTACCCCTTTCCTGGATGCCAAATGTCAGATCTGCCTGTGAATTAAAATATCTCTACTTGAGAAATCTCTTAGACTCGAGCCAATATGATTTTGTCTAGTGATAGTGATAATAAAATTATAATAGCTAACATTTCTGTAACATTCGGAAGTTTACAGAAGACCGTATATCTCACTGGATCCTTACCATAATACTGGGAACTAAGTGCTATGTTTATTTCAGTTTTACAGATGAGGAAACTGAGGCTCAGAAAGGTTAAATAATTAGCCCATGGTCATGTAGCTTGTCAACATCTGAGGGTGTGTTAGAACTCATGTTTTCTTGTTACCAAGTTCAGGGCTCAATCCATTATACCACACTACCCCTTCATGTAAAGGAAACTACTGCTGGATGTGACAAGTATGTGCATTGCTTCCACAGAGAAAGAAAAGGGAGAAGGAGAAAGGGAGGGAAGGAAGGAAGAAAGGAAGGAAGGAAGAAAGAAAGGAAGGGAGGGAGGGAGGGAGGGAAGGAAGGAGGAACATATATTTATTAAATGCTTACTTTGTTCTAGGGACTGTGCTAGATGCTGGGGATACAAAGACAAGAGATGATCTATTATATGAAGGGAAAAACAAGAAAGCCAGTTTTTCTGGACTCTAGCACAATGGAAAGTGTGAAATGTAAAATAAGGCTAGAAAGATAGGCAGGGGGTAGGTTGTGAAGGGCTTTAGAAATGACAAATAGAGGAGTTTGGACTTGATCCTAGAGGCAAGAGGGAGTTGCTAAAGTTCATAGAGCAGGGGAATGATATAGTCGGATGTGTACTTTTTAAAAAAAAATATCACTTTGGCATCAGTATGGATGACACATCGGAGGGGGAAGAGAACTGAGGTGGGGAGAACAATTAGAAGATTACTGCATTAGGCCAGGTTAAAGGTGATGAGGGCCTGAAGTAGAGCATTGTTGACTGGGTAGAGGGAGGAGGACGGATATGAGACATGACTTTGAGGGAGAACCACCACAAGGCCTGGAATCTGACCAGATACATGGGATAAGGGAAAGCAAAGTGTTGAAGATTACTCAAGGTTGTAAATTTGGCTGTGCAGTATGATGGTTCCCTAGTCTCTATCCTAAAGACAGACAGAGAGAGAGAGAGAGAGAGAGAGAGAGAGAGAGAGAGAGAAAGAGAGAGTGTGTGTGTAGATATATATGTATCTATATACACCTAGATATGTGTGTCTATATGTATGTATACATGCACACAGATATAAATATACATCTGTGTATATATGCATATATATGTGTATCACCTGAATAGAAATAATTATCATACTAATGGGTGCTCATGATATCACTGAGGGAGTAAAAGAGAGAAGAAAAGATAGCCAAGAAAAGAGCGTTGGTGTCCAGCAATAATTAGTGAGTGAAATATGAATGATTGTCCTATAAAGAAACCCGAATAATAACAAACAGGTAAGAAGAGATGCAAGGGTGAATAGTGTCTTAGTAATTCAGAGAGGAAAAACTATCCAGGGAAGAGGATCTTCAACTTTGTCAAAGGAAAATAGTGGTCAAGAAGGATAAGGACTAAGAGAAGGCTATTGTATTTAACAAATTAAGAGATCATTGGTAACTTCATAGAGACCATTTTCAATTGTCTGATTAGATCAAAGGTCAGATTACACAGGGCTGAGGAGTAGGTGAGAGGACTGGAAGTAGGGTTAACAAGCATAGACTGCTGGGTTTTTTTAAAGGATAGAGAAGATGTAGGCTTTATTATAGGCATAAAAAATGAGCTGGTAGATAAATACTGAAGATTAGAGAAGGGGATGATTATGGAGACAATCTGACAAGAAAGAGAACGGTTTAAGATCAAACACACAAACGAGGGAAAGGTTTGACCTTGTTTAAAAGAGCCACTTTGCTTTGGTAGAGAATGGAGTAAAGGAGCAGAGAATGAGCCATAAAATTAAGGGGCTCTGAGAAAGAGTGAGAGAGAAAAGGGTGCTCACAAAGACTCTATTTTAAAAAAATAACCTCAAAGGGAGGGGTCTTTTACTGAGAGAGAAGTTTGGGTGGTTTGGGAAGCTTGAAAAAAAAGAAGATTCAGAATTGTTATAGAGAAAGAAAGAACGCAGCAAGGATTGCCTTTCTCCAGTGAGGATCCCAGTGTGATTAGATGAATTTATATTGGATTTAGTTAGCAACATGTGAATAAGTGTAGAGAAGACCTATAATGGGATTAATCTAGGAATAGAGTTTGGTAAACCATGAGCAATGATAGAAAAAAGAGGTAAGAGATTCAAGAATAGAAGATAGTGTAACATTGAACATGAAAAACATGTAAGTGATTGAACAGTTGACCAAAAGAGTTCTACTTTGTCCTAACATAGCATGAATATGCAAGATTCAAGATTATTGAGAAGAGGGAAAAATGAAGCCAAAGTGGGGGCGATAGCCTGGAAGAATGCTGAAGGGTATAAGGACTAGAGTTCATCATACATACATATGTGCATGTGTATGTGTATGTGCATGTATATGTGTATGTATGTACATACATATATGTGTGCATATGTCTATGTACGTATAAATATATACACATGTGTACATTGTGTACATGCTTAGGAGGAATAAGGCATAGAAAGAAGTGGAATTAAAGGAGAATCTGATCAGATAGAGGAATTTCAGAATTCTTGATCATGGAAACAGCACTTGTGCAAGATAGTGAAAACAAGAGTGTTGGGGGCTATGCCTAATGTTAAGGACTGGTCTGATGCTGTCACTCTATTATTTCAGGTCTGATTTTGACATGGAATGAAATACATGTAAGTGATTGAACAGTTGACCAAAGGAGTTTTACTTTGTCCTAACATAGCATGAATATGCAACAAGGATTCAATAGCATTTTAACTTCTATAGATTTGTTCAACCTCATCTCCATATGGAAACACATCTGTTCATTGAGTAGAGTATGGTAAATTTCCCAGTCTTCAGATATCCACCAAGTTGGAGAGGTCCAGATTCCATGTAGGCAGGAATTTTTATGCTCTGGTGACCCAGAAGCTCTGTCAATGGAGGGAGGGGCCAATCAGGTTCCTAGGGCAGCTTTGTTGTCTTTTAGGTAAAACTAATCCCTGTGGTAGGAGAAAGTGGGCAACTGTGATAGAATTATAAGCAATGGAGAAATTTCAAAATTCCTGATTATGGAAGTAAAACATGTTGGGGAGAGTTATGGCCATCACTGCCTGGTTCAGAAAGGAATCACAGGAAATGGTTCTAATTTAAGAGTAATAGAACCTTCATAACATCTGAGGTTACTCACACCTTCCAAACTATCTGGTAAGCCATTTGGTTTCAGCTAAAAACTAACACATTTTCCCCCAAGCTTTTCAACCCTTGATTTTATTTACTTGAAGAACTGAGATCCATCTGCTTTTGATTCATTTGTACTTTTTTGCTTCAAAATTCTGGTTTTTGCAAAAACTAATGCATGTCTAAGAAGCCAAGATATCCACATAAATCTTTTTAAGTCTTAAGTCTTTATAGATAATTGTGGCAAACTTTAGTGAATATAAACCTAGCTTATGACAGATTGAATGAATAAATGAAAAAGCATTTACTGTGGGCTTCC
Organism: Pseudochirops cupreus; assembly: GCA_028627135.1. NCBI lineage: Eukaryota > Metazoa > Chordata > Mammalia > Diprotodontia > Pseudocheiridae > Pseudochirops > Pseudochirops cupreus. The sequence continues at coordinate 467,875,996 of CM053580.1, forward strand.
TTTGTATGAGGCACTATGCTAAGTCCTAAGGGCGAAAATACAAAAATGAGACACTGTTTGCCCTCAAAATTGCTTATAGTCCAATGGGAGTGACTATATACATATATGTGCATTATATGTATATATAGGGATGTGTGTGTGAGTGTGTATAAGCAGGAAGAACTGTTTGTGTGTCAAAGAAGGCAGTTTTAGTCTGAAGAGTCAAAAGAAATCTTGCACTGATCCATGAGATTGCCAATTGACATGGCCTATCCAGGAACAATAGTAGTAAAGATTAATTCCTATGCCCATTGTTGTGGTTTATCCTTTAAGTGAAAGTGGGCTGTGCAAAGTCACCAGCTGTGCCCATAGCAATAAATGGAAAGGTGGAAATGTGGGAGGTTCCCACACTGGGCATATGGTTTAATTCCAAAGTCAAAAGAGAATAGTAAACTTAAATGCAGTCAAATATTCTCCATACTTTCTAAAAACATAATGTGCCTCCAAGAGAATATAATCTCTTTTCAAGTAGACTATTTAACTCTTTGCTCTTGTATCCCTATCTTCACTTGTAATACAGCATCTGGATATAGCCATTCATATATTGTCTCCCCATTAGCCTGTGAGCCCCTAAAAGCAAGAACCAGGGATTTGTGTTTCCTGTGTATCCTAATGGTTAGCACAAAGCTTGGCATATTGTAGGCACTTAATAAATCCTTGTTGATTTGATACTTAACACTTGAAAGAGGAGAAAAATATCTACTTCAAGCAAATAGTAAGGTTCTCTTTTAAAATAAACTAAAAGAATTAACTTGATCCATTATAATGGCAACCACACTGGCATACCCACGACGACTGCTAGCACAGGTTCTTTAGATCTGCTCTACTAGTAAAGATAATTGTTCAAGGGGTCAACAATCTTTTTTAATTACATTCATTAGTTCAGGGCAAAAATCAGCATCCTGAACTTCAGAGAAATCTAAACAAAGAAAATAGAGAAAATACAAGTAGAGAAATAAAGACCAACAGACAGGGTTTCTAACTGTCTGAGAAATTAGCACAGATCAACAGACAGATCCAACTGTCTGACCAAGGCAATACATACATAGTAACCAGAAAGAAAAGCACCAACATCTGGATTTTTCAAAGCCAGGGGACTCCTTAATGGCTCATCTGGTCAAATCACAAGAACACTCTTCCAATGAATGAGCCCCAAAGCAAAATGCTAACCTCAGAGTATACACATACACCCACACACACCTTTTAGAGCCAGAGGTCATCACAACCCTCCTGACTCAATGTCTAATTAGAAATCAACAAAAGGTGAGAAAGCTTTCCTACCAGCAAGCCTCCCCTAAGCAAGCTTCCCTTAATGGACTCTACCTGATCTATTAATGGACTGAGAAGATCTTAAATCCCATTAATCCATCGAACAGTGGCAGTGAAAAGGCTCCTCCTTAGCCATTGCTTCCCATATCTCATGACATCTCTCTAAGCAGATAGCCCTCCACCAAGACTCCAAGCAATTGACTCTCAGGTGTGAATACTACAAGAACTAGAGCATTATCTTGGCCTTTCAATAAATAACCTAACCCTGGAATTGTCTCCCTTCTGAGGTTGGCTCTGTTCAGTGAACCACTCAAATATTGCTGTTTCTTGCTGTTTGTCCTTCTTTCTCAAAGAAGACCATGACATCAGAAAAGTGATGACATGACTTGCAAGTGAATTGGATTTAAGTGAGGGAAGGTTGTACAAAGTCATCAGCTTCACTTTCTCCTTCAGAGCCATCTGGGTCCAATGGCCAGATATGGATCAGGGCAAATGGAGATGGCACAGGATGCACTCAAATATAGCATACCTTTAAGGAAGGAGGGGAAACCACAATATACCAAGCATTGTGGTAAATGCTTTACAAATATGATCTCATCTGACTTTTCACAACAACCCTAGGAGGTTCATTATCCCTGTTTTACAGTTGAAGAAACTGAGCAAATGGCATTTGGATAACTTAGCAATTAAGCATCTGAGGTCATATTTGAATTCAGGACTTCCTGATACAAAGCCCACTGTTCTATCCACCTCTGGGAAATAGCAAACTAAAAAGCATCCTTCTATACAGAGCAGCAAAGACCATGCTCCCATCAGTGATCACAACCCCACCAGAGGCGGTTAACCGAAGACAATGCTTTCCAATATTTCTGATAATAATAATAACTAACATTTATAGAGAACTGACTATATGCTAAGCACTTTACAACTATTGTCTCATTTGAACCTCAGTGACCTTGGGTGGTAGGTGTCCTTATTAAGCACATTTTACAGATGAGGAAACTGAGGGGAAAAGAGGTTAAGTGATGTGATGTGACCAGTAAGAGTCTGAGGTGAAATTTGAATTCGAGTCTTCCTGACTGCAATTCCTGCAGTCTATTCAATGTGCCACCTATCTGAGGCTGGTGATTTGATCAGCCAGTCCTTCTTAGTGTTATGAGAAGCTCCTATGCAGTGGGGGAACTTCATATGGTTCTATCATGAAAAAGCCTATGATGAACTTAGGACCCTGAGTGACTATGGTTCCTTAGTGTTTGACAGAACTCCCTCTTCTGGGACTATAAAGACCCCTGAATACAAAGAACCCTGTTAGTCTCTACACGCACCAAGGGCAAAGAGAAATTAGCATTGCCAGTCAAGACTGGTAAATACTGATTAGAACATGCCCCAAAGTGGGCTAAGCTGACTTATGTGTGAAATGCCCTCCTATCTTCTATCTTGTCCACCAAAAAGGACCCCTAGAGGAAAGACAACATTGTTTCATGAAGTAATCTATTATGAACAATGTGAAAGATAAATAAGGAAGTAGTTGTTGTCATTTTCCTTATCCAGAGTTCCACCAATAGGAGTGGTCATTTGAGTCACTAAGTTTCTTGCAAAGCACTTTCCTTGTAGTTTCATCAGCATAGTCTGAAAATGCCAGTGGAATACGAGGAGAAGTCATCCACTTCTTTCTGTCCCAGTTTCCTCATCTGTAAAGTGAGGAGGTTGGATTCAGTGGCCTCTAAGATTCCCTACAGCTCTAAAATCTACAATCCCATGTTCTACCACCTATAATTGCAATGCTCTTTCTATCTAGTGCCAAAAGAACCCTAAGCCAATTATTCTTTGTGATAAGAGTCACTGTCCATGAAGAACAAAACACACAAACATTTTGAAAAAAAATTAAGGTTATGCATCAGTTTTCATTGTGTTACAATTTTGGTTTCAAAGAAGAACCTACATCCTACTTTCCAAATAACCCTAAATCCTAATCTTTCTTTAATAGGTGGTTCAGAACCAAATTGACCCTGAACTTTTAGGAAGTCAGTATTTCTGTGGAAGTCTCTCAGGTATATGTGAATTTGGAGCTCATGGAAATTATGCCAAGAACAGAGAGATTTCCAGCCATGGTATATCTGGCACTGTTGTACTTGGCTGTCTTTAGCACAGGCCATGACTTATGAGGTGATAAATGAGTGCCAGCTACAGAATGGAAAAGAAGCCTTATTTCACTCCTTCATTGCACTTCCAACTTAATCTCACCAAAACTTAAATTCATCAAAATAGGGTCAGAGAACAATTTAGTAGGATTCTACACTAGCTGTTTATTTATCTAACATCTATCTCTATCTATCATCTATCCATCCATGCATCTGTCTATGCATGTATACATGTAATATGTGCATACACACATGCATATATGTTAGCATATATGCACATACATGATAGTACCTATTATTTCATTGGTATAAGGGATGGACAATGAGAAAACTCCCTCTAGCCTCATAGATCAGCACTTGCTCTGAAATCTGATTGTCGTGGAGACTCGCATAAAGTACTGTCACTTAACCAGGATTCAAGAGCCATTATGTGTCAAAGGTGGGACTTGAAACCAGGTTTTCCTGAGTCTAGGGCCAGCTCTCTAGTCACTACGTCTCACTTATTCTCATTATACCATACATTTTATATACACGAATGAGAAAATATATATTATTTATATGTAGAGAGGAACATTTGTGTATGTATGTATAAATGCCTTTCAAGTCAAGAGGATAAAATATAGTACTTTTTTTAAAAAAAAAAAGCAAAACAAGACCAATATCATTCAAGGCAGATCAGGACAAGCAAATTTAATGACTTAATGTTGCACAATATAAAATCATTCCAGTTGAATAACTTTTAATTCATTATAATTCATATATGCCAATTATGCCTGATTTATTAAGAGAAGTTCTGCGGTGCTGGGGCCTGGTACAGAAGACCCGTTACCATGACATCAGTCCTTTACAAGGACATCTTAAGGATCATTAAATATTGAGGTGATGAGTGTGACACTCAATGGATTTAATGATAGATGATAATATTGTTACATTGTCCCATCAAAAATACCTTGGACTCCAGGTGGCAACATGAATGTTTTGCATATTTGTAGGCTCTCATTTTATTGAAGGTACTTTGAAGTCAGTCAGGACCTTCTATCATGGAAATGTGAAGCTGCATATATATGAAATTTAATTTCTCTGTATTTTTTAATTAGATTAGAAAAATAATTCATCAGTGATAGCACCTGGGGTTGGCCTTCTAAATTAAGCAGAGATGGGGATTAATAGGAAATATCTTTAATTAGGAACTCTGGCAGCTAGGGCAAGTCATTCCATCTAGATCCTGATGGCAAATCATTCTCTCCCCTTTCTCAAGGTGTTCAGTAACTAGCTAATAGTTTTCCTTTCCACACTAAATCCTTCCCTCAAACTTGGGGATTTCTACTTGCATATTGATGTCCCCTTGAATATACAGTTTATCAGTTCTTTAGCTCCTATGATCTTCACCTTTACTCCACCTCAGACAAACATGAGTATGGCCAATCAGTCAAGAAGTTTTTATTAAACACCCACTAAATGCCAAGCATACCCTCGATTGTTCCCTTGATCTCATCATCACCCATCTTCACAACCCACGACTCAGAAATGCCTGTATCTGCTCTTAACATCCTGTACTTTCCAGTTTCTTCTTGACTCACTCCTCCTAAATCCAGTCTATATCTTTGCTGCAACCTCCAATTACTCCACTCCTCCCTGCTTTCCTTTCCTAGGCTGCTACCCCTGGTCTCGTTTCACTTTCTTCTATTTCTCAATCCTTTAGCTGAGCAGTCAAGTATTACACTGTCCTCTACCCTTGAACCACTTGCTCCATTTTCCCACTGCTACTCTTTCCTTTACAGAACCCAAGCATGGATTGCTCCCTCCACCTACCCTTTCTCCACCTACCTGCAGTATGCTGAAAGTATTTTGGAGGAAGTTACACAAATATTCCAATTTATGTCATCCAATCTCAACTAGGTCCTTACTGCTATACACCCATCCTTCTACTCTTTCCTGAGTAACTCACCACATAATAGCTCTTCCAAACTCCTCTTCTCAAGACATCTACCCCACCAACTCCCTCTCCTTTTAAAAATCATTTAAAAATTTGGACCATCCACCACAAGCTCTCCTTCTCAATTCTACACTTCAAGTCACCTCAGCAGCATCTTCTCCACTGCTCTAGCCATAGAGGATGAAGTGACCTTGCTCATAAGCAAAGCCAACCTCCATTCTTATGCTTTTCTTTGATCCTCTCCTCTCCTGTCTTCTCCAGCAGAATGTATCTTTGATGATCCCCTCCTTCCTAATATTCAGTCTCCTTTATTCATTTTTGCTGTTGTTGTTTAGTTGTTTCAGTCATATCTGACTCTTCGTGACACCATTTGGGGTTTTCTTGGCAAAAATACTGGAGTTGTTTGCCATTTCTTTCTCCAGCTCATTTAACAGATGAGAAAACTGAGACAAACAGGGTTAAGTAACTTGCCTAGGATCACACAACTAGCAAATGTTTGAGGCCAGATTTGAACTCAAGGAGATGAGTCTTCCTGACTCCAGACCTAGCACTTCATCCACTGTGCTGCCCTTCTTAATGCATTAACTTCTCCCATGTTGTCTACATATGCAGTATAGTGGAATGAGCACTGATGCTGGAGTCAGAAGACTTGGGTTCATATCCTGATTGTGTTGCTTATTACAGGTATAACCTTGGATAAGTCACCGAATTCAATGTTAGGTTAGTAAACAATCCCTCTCATTTCCTACCCAAATCAAGGTTTTATCTGAATGTTTCCTGTCTGTCCAACTATCTTTTCACTAGTGTCTCCACTGAGCCCTTGAGAATTTCACATGGACTATTCTGCCATGTATCATTCACAAGTAGTATGCTCTCTTTCCATGCAGTAGAGTGTGGCTGGGGGACAGGGTGGTGGGGGGAGAGTAATCCACTCACTCTAACATTGCAGGACCTAGGTTCAAATACTAACCCTGATACTTGCTAAACTCTGTGACTCAAGTTACTTCACCTCTCTGGTATTCCTTGTCTTCTAAAAAATATGGAAGTTGAAGTATAGGACCACTGAAGTCCTTCCCAGTTCAAGACCTATACTCTTCTATGACCTCAGTGGGGAGAGAAGCTTTATTTCCCAAGGGCAGGATTTCTGTCTCCCAGCTTGACAAGCATAGCTGATAAGTGTTATAGTAACTGAATCACAGGACCATGGACCCTTCACTCCTTGGAAAGAACTTCAGAGGCCATCAAATCAAAGCACCTCATTTTAGGGATAGGAAAAGTAAGGCCCAGAGAGGCTACCCTAAGGTCACAGAGACAGCAAATGACAATAACACAATGCAGCAGAAGTTCTGGACTTGGAGTCAGGAGAGACCTGCCTTTTCATATTGTCTCTGGAACTTATTGACTATGGAACCATGGGCAAATTACTGAGCCTCTCTGATCTTCAGTTTCCTCATGTATAAAATGACGATAATATGGGCAGGAACCATATGGGGTCATTGTAGCAAATGAAAGAATGTGTCAGTGCTTAGCAAATCTTAATGTATTCTCTTATTATTTTCTATTGTTGTTGCTATTATCAGAGCCATCAGTTTTATCATCTTCACTGTTAAAATACCAAAAGGTCTTGAGGCAGGGTTTAGTGAATTAGAAGGTATTTTCAACCTCATTATCAGTGAGTCTTTCTTTTCAGTAAATAAACAATTCTTTGGGAATAAACTTTGAAATAATCTTTTGAATAATCCTTTGTCAATACCCATTTGTGTCTAATACTAGCCATCTCTAGGGTGAGGGGGAGGGAAGAAAAAAAGGAGAAAAAAAGAAAAAAAAATTACTATATATGTAAATAGAATAGCAAATTGTACATAACAGATTTTTTAGTTTCATGAGCAATTTTTTTTATTATACCGTGTTATGGAAATGCTTGTCACTCCTTTTTGTCAAGAAAACCCCAAAGGGTGTCATGAAGAGTCAGATATGACTGAAACAACTAAACAAAACAGCTAAAATTGAATAATCCTTTGAAATCTATTATGATAACTGCTGTTACTATCTAACAAGAAAAAATTCTCAGTAGTAATTAATTCTGACCTTCAGAGCTGCACCCATGTTTTCCCTTGTTCAAATCATTATTGACCCTCCCCCCTTACTTGCTAGATCAAAGGTGAATACTTTGTCTTTCTTCCCAAGGCCACCTGTCACTTCTTCTCAGAGCCCCTACGTGTATTCTCAATTTCAGGCAATAATTCTTTGCCAAATCATTGGTCCTTCTTGCTCATGCCCGCCTGTGTGTGCCTTTCTATGTTAACTATAAGTTTCTTGAAAGTATAGAAAGTATCTATATTGTATTCCTTTGGTTACGTTTCTCTTGAGTTTTCTTGTCTAATAGGAATGTTGAAGATATATAGGCTGTAGGAGACAGATCTTTTCACCTTTAACATTCTCAGATGCTATGATTCTGAGTATGCTGGCCTTCAGGTACACAATTCTTCAGAAGATAACCAGAATTAATTAAATCAATTACCCTTTTCTAACACCCTAGAACGATCTCTAGTTCTACTTTTGGTAATAAAATTTCTGACAAGTATCTCAACAGAGCTATTAGATCACAAATATCAAATTGGAAAGATCCTTACACCAGGATCCTCATTTGTTCTACAGATGGGAAAACTAAAGCCCAAAGGAGTTAATGGTTTGATCAAGGGAGTTAGTTGCTGAGAAAGATTCAAATCCACATTCTCAGATTCCAAATCCAGAGCTCCTGCTACTTTATTAGTGTGCCTATTCAACAACTTATCTATAGAATTCATCTTCTCTATTAACAAAAGTATTTAATTTTAATATTTCAAAGGCCTCTGTAATCCCAGTTAAAATCCCATTCTCTGCAAGACGTCTTTCCTGATGCCCATAAAGCTAGTGCCTTCCCTAGAAGAACTCCAATTTATTCTGTACATATTTTGTTTGCACATAGTTGTTTGCTTATTGTCTTACTTTGAGTTCCTTGAGAACATGAACTGTTTTTTTTTTCCTTTATTTTACTAACACTTAGCACAGTGACTGGCACATAGTGAGAACTTAATAAATGTGTGATGATAATAATAATTTGACTTGGTGTAGATACTATTTCCATTGATGCAACTCATGACCCCTCTATGTTATGGTTTAAAAATATATAGGTATTAATACATGTGTGTATAATATATATAATATAAATGCATCAACTTTATTTTACTTTTAATTTATGGGATGAAACAAGCATTTCCATAACACAGTATAATAAAAAAGATTGCTCATGAAACTAAAAATCTGTTATGTACAATTTGCTATTCTATTTACATATACAGTAATTTTTTTTTCTTTTTTTTCTCCTTTTTTTTCTTCCCTCCCCCTCACCCTAGAGATGGCTAGCATTAGACACAAATAGGTATAAATATGTAAAATTACTCTGTACACACTTCTATTTATCTCTTCTTTCTCTGGATACAGACAGTGTCTTTCTTCATATGTCCTTTGTAGTTAATTTGGTATTTATAATAGTCAAAGTGATTTACTCACTCAAAGTTGTTCTTAAAGCAATATTGTTGTTACCGTATAAGATATTCTCTTGGTTCTGCTCATTTGGCTCTTCGTTGTTTCATGCAAATCCAAGTTTTTCTAAGATCATTGAGTTAATCATTTCTTGTAGCACAGTAGTATGCCAACACAATCACATACCACATTTCAATCCATCATAATCATGTACCAGCCATCCCCCAATTGATGGGCAAACTTTATATAAGTTATGATTAAAGTTCAAGTATTAGCTAATAGTCATCTTAACAAATTTATCAGTCTAATACAAAATATAGCAAAAAAAATATCAAGTTTACTCTCTAATCAAATTTAAAGAAGTGGTTTTCAAATATTTGACTCAGAATTTTCCTGACCAGCAGAAAAATCTAAGTAATGCAGATGGACAAACTAATTTATAAGCATAATCTAATACAGAAAATGCGCAGTTATGTGAGCCACGATCTCATGTATAAAAACTTAGAACTGGCAAGAACTGACAAGTCATCTATATCAATTCCCCTCCCCCATCCCTTGTAGGAATCCCTTCTACAGTATTGACCAATGACCATAGAGTCTCCACTTAACACTTCGATCTCATTACTTTGTGAGGCAGTTCATTCCACTGTTCGACAACTCTAATTGTTAGGAATTTCTTCCTTGAATTAAGTCAAAATCTACCTCCTGGTAACTCCTAGTCATTGGTACAAGCTCTTCTTTCTAGAGTAAGCCAGAGTGTGTAATCCCTCCTACACATGAAAGTTCACTAAAATAATTGTTATTTTTATTGTATCTAAATGTAAAGTATTACTCCCTTTCTTATGTGGATATATATTTGCTAAAAGGGCAGAAAAATGGCTCTGCTACTGACTTTCTAAGCTTCAAAACTGTGCCCCTATGCCAAGAACCTTTATATTCGTTTCCCTCAAACACTACCCCCTTTATAATTCCCTTTTGTATGTCAACTTCCTCTATTACAATGCAAACTCCTTAAGTGCAGGGATTTTTTTTTGGTTGTATTTGTATCTTCAAATTTAGAATAGATCCTTGTACCTACTAAGTGATTATTAAGTATTTATTTTCTTCCTTCCCAAAGCAAACAATCAAACAGGAAATAGACATTTGAGAAGCAACCCAGACTTGGCTGAAAGAATCTAAGAGAGACAAAGCCCTCCTTATAAAAAATCTGAAAGAACAGCTCCTCAAAAGAACAATGAGAAAGAAACAAATGAGAAAGAATAGGTCCTCAGAAGTACTACATATATGTTGAGTCTTAATGTTCTCTTTACTTCTCCAAATCCTCCCCTCCAGAAGAAACATACCCAGCTCCTTCAGCCATTCCTTCACACTTTCCTTCCAAATCCATCATCATCACAATTTCTTCCCTCTGCATGCTCTCTCTGTTTTACTGGACTTATCCTTAAGTTAGCTGGAAGCCTGAGATGAACAAGAAAGGACTAGAAAGGAACCAGCTCAGGTCCAAGGATAATGGATACACTTGGTGGCTTATAGAAAAACTATGAGAACTCTCCCTGACCTGCCCATCCTCCCTCCAATCTTGTTTAGTGAGAATGTGGTTTGGTAAGGGGAGGGTGGCTATGCAGTGGAGGAAATTCAGACCTTAGAAAAGCATGATGATGAAAAAGATTTATAGATACTGCTAAGAAATAAATGGTCAATTTGGTTTCTAAGGTGGGATAGGGAAGGGAGAAGAGGGGAAAGGAGGTTGGGTGACTTAGTGGAACCTAGAGTAAGGAAGTCTAGAGTTCAAATCCACCTTCAGACATTTGAGGGCTATGTGACCTTTATCAAGTCACTTAACTTCTATTTGCCTCAGTTTCTTTACACGTAAAGTGGAGCTCCTGCCTCTCAGTGTTGTTGTGAGGATCAAATAATATATTTATTGTAAAGCACTTAACACAGTACCTGGCTTTATTACCAAAGGTAGAACTAGAGATTCACTCTAATATCTTCAAAAATTAATTAATTCCAGTTATCTTCTGGAGAATTGTATACCTGAAGGCCAGCATACTCAGAGTCATAATATCCGATAGTGTCAAAGGTAAAAGTAAGCACTGTATAAATGTTAACTATTATTATTATGAATCACATCATCTTATGTAGAAGACTTTAAACTAAGTAGCTTTCTGGTCTGTACAGGGGCATAGGAAAAACAGCTCAGTCAAATGATTCTTGTATTTATAACTGATGAATTATAAGCTTTGTGGTTCAATATGAAAGAAGCTTCTGTTTAGTTTTCTGTTTCTGCTTCAAATTTTGTTTTTCCTATGGACTAGTTATTGAAGTGAAATGAAGTCTCTGGCCAGTGTGGGTAGAATGAACAATGAGCTACCTTCTCTTCTGAATCTTAGGGAATGGAACCGTTTTTGTTTTTTCTCAGAATTCTTTTTTCTTCTTTCCTTTGAATTTATTTTCCTTTGAAATATAGAGTACATGTATTCCTATGAACATTATTCTTTTCCTTCACTATTTTAAAAATTCTTAAGCAGCGTAACTAATTTTTTACCCAAAAAAACTGTTCTTAGAGCCTGGAAGGCTTGGGTCCAAATCCTGTCTCTGACACTAAAGGGCTGTGTGACCATAGGCAAGTCGAGACATCTCTTAAAGACTCAATTTCCTCGTCTGTTGGAATAATGACATCTGTAGTACTATGAAGATGCTAATCCCTACACAACTGCTTAATAGGTTAGTTGTGAATCCCATGAGTTAATATATATAAAGCACTCTGCACACTTTATAGCACTAAAATAACTCTATTAGTGATTTCTGTTGTCATTGCTCAATTAAGCCATTTTATCAAAACCAATGTATGAAGGACAGGTGTCTACATCATAAAGCCTGCTGTTCGTGATACATCAAAACAGGGCTATGTTGGAGCCATCTCTAATCAGTTTACTGCTAAATTGTTAAATTTTACTGTGAATTTTACAGTTTACTGAGCCCATTGTTAAATCAGAAATCACCACAAATTAGAGTTCTATTCCTTGTTTTGTAGATTATCTAGACTTAAGAGAATATTGTTATTGTTGTTGGCTTTTCATGATTTACCCTACCTTATCCTTAAGGACTTCTCTAATGCCTGAAGAACAGACCAGTGGAGTCCCCATGCCCTGGGCAACGTTGTTCTTCTGGTTGGAATAATAATAATAATAGTAGTAGTAGCTAGCATTTATACAGCACTTATAAAACTAAATATTATCTCATTTTATCTTCACAACAATCTGGGAGATTGTTGTTGTTGTCGAGTCATTTCAGTCATGTCTGACTCTTTATGACCCCATTTGATGTTTCTTTGGCAAAGATACTGGAGTGGTTTTCCATTTCCTTCTCCAGCTCATTTTACAGATCAGAAACTGAGACAAACAAAGGTTAAGTGACTTGCCCAGGGTCACATAGCTAGTAAGTGTCTGAGCTGAGATTTGAACTCAGGAAGATGAGTCTTATAGGTGGGTACTATTATTAACCCTTCTCAGATGAGGAAACTGAGATAGACAGAAGTTAAATGGTTTGTTCAGTGTCACACAGCTAGTAAATGTCTGAGGCAAGATTTGAACCCAGGTCTGACTGTGTTCTTCCCTCTCTCCACTATATGCCACCTAGATGCCCTTATAAAAAAAATAATTTGGGATTCCTACAACCTGCTTCTCAGGACTCACATAGCCATCTTGACTTCATGGTTCCAGGTTCAGGCAAAATCTGAGTTTGCTGTTTCACATTTATGCATTGCTGCTTTTTGACTCTGGTTCAGTCTAGGACCCTCTTCACTGTGCATATACATGTTCTGCATGGAAGTGCCTCCTTCCTGTTGATCAATAAGAAGACCATATGAAAACAATAAAAAAGGATGTAGTGTATAGAGAAACATACACTACCACCCACCCCACCCCCAGAAGAGCCTACATCCTGATTAACCAGAATTTATACAGTTTAGTCTATAGCCATAAGGCTATGTCAGCTTAGCACAGGTCTGGAAAACCCTACCAAGTTGGAAAGTCTTCAAGTACTACCCAAAGAGGAACTGTGTTTCAATCATCCAAGAATCAACCTAGCCAAAGTAAGGAGAGGCTCATTGCCAGAAGGCTGATCAGCAGTTAATGAATTTTTTTAGCAAAAACAACTCATGAAAATAATATATTAATACATGAATTTTGAGAGTGTCCATATTGATAAAGCCCAAAAGCCTAGGACTTGGCACTCCAAAAACATAGACACCTTTTCCCAGTTCTTGTTCAGTATTCGGTCATTTTTCAGTCATGTCCAATTTTTGGTGACCCCACTTGGGGTTTTCTTGGCAAATATACATTTCCTTCTTCAGCTCATTTTACAGATGAGGCAACTGAGGCAAACAGAAGTTCTATACAACCAGAGTCACACAGCTAGTAAGTGTCTGAGACCAGATTTGAACTCAGGAAGGTGAGTCTTCCTGACTCTGTGCCTGGCACTCCATCTGCTACCCCACCTAACTGCCCAATTCTTAGCAAAGATTTAACAGTAGACAATTGTGGTGAGATTTCACATCACTCAGGTTCAATTGTTTCTGCAGATGTTTAGGACCTTAACACAAACTGAGTTATAGCTTAAGCCTTTTATAACTTTCTAATTTTTACTCTGATAAAGTAAGATTTAACTGTTAACACCTTTCCAGGGTCTTACACACAAAGGTATATTTCTATATTGACTGTCTCAGTGTATTCCAAGTACATTCTGAAAATACTATGCATTTTGGCTTTCATCAAGTATGAAAATGTTAAGAGCTAATATCACTGTTCACAGTTATGAACAGTAAGTTCTACTAGGATTTATATTATGGTTGTAAGTCAGACTGAACTACAGTTTCTAGCATATAATAGGTACTTAATAAATACTTATTGCCTTCCTTTTCCTCCCTTTCCTCTTCATTAACTGACATGTCAAATATCACCTGGATAATATTAACTTGTTATGACAACTGGCTAATCATGGACACTACTAGTATTCTTTACACATTAAGAATCTCATGCAATAAAGATGCTTTATGTCAATACTAGATACAGTTCAGACTCACAACAATGACTCTGTATATGTCAGCAAATTTTAAATGGAACACAAGACCCATAAGGGAGACTTTAGATGTATTCTTATCATTAAACTCTCTCTTTGAGGCTCATGCCCACACTAAAGGTATCTCCTAGGAAGATCAGAATTTACCTCATGATCTGTTCTCTACTAAAAATAAAAGCACTCTCAGCATCTAAGCAAGCATTAAGGCTAACAATGCATAAACCGTAGGGTAAGCTTTATTCTTCTCAGAAGAAAATGAAAAACAAAAAGAACTTATATCTGAGTTCCAAAATGGTCAAGACCACTTTCCTTCCCTTTCTGGAGGGCCTCCATCTCCCTCCTCTCCCTCTCCCATGGACTTATACAGTTCTCCAAAATTGTAGTTCTACCCTAGGATTGAGACATTTCAAAAAGGAGAACACACTTGAGGCTACTGGAAAGTTAATCCATTTCCCTCCTCTGACCCGTCCTTCCTAAAAATAATACAGTTCTACCTGAACTGTTTTTTTTTATTTGTTCTATAACATCCTCCAGACTTATAGTAAACTTTGTTGAGATACCCCTGTAAAGCTAAAGAATTGTGTTGCAAGAGTCCCTTTACTCAGACCTACATAGGCACCTTGACTCAAGTCAAAATTTACATTTACTACTCCAAATTTTGGCTCTATTCAGTGCAACTCTTTGGTTCTGGCTGCTATTTGATATGGGAACACTTCCACTAGGTACCTTCTCCTTCAGGATTCCTTCCTCAGCTTTGCCCACTGCTGTTCCACTACTCCCTTCTCTAGTACCATGGAGTTTCCTGGTGAGGCTACGTGAATTCAGACTTCCTGCTCCACCAGGAACCTGAGCTTGCCTTCTTTACCCTCCTCCATCCTCTCTTTCTCTAGATGCAACATTAACTTCATCATCAATGAGTGTTAACTGAGTGATAAATATTTGTGAACTTACTTCAGGGGGAGTTGACCCAGTGACACCCAGAAAAAAAGGAAAATGATATCTTGTCAAGGAGACTTCATCAGTGACAAAACAGTCTTAAATATGGTGTCAATGGTGATGCTTATCTTTGGTATAGGGAGGCAGTATCAACACCAAAGTAAAGGTCTCTTTCCTTTGCCCTATTAATAAGGAGTTAATGTTGACCTGTTTCCCTTGGCACATCCTCTACATATACATCAGCCACTATTGGGATTTTAGCCACAGAATACATGCATAAATAAATACATACAGACATGTGTATGTATGTCTAACACTTTGCATTCACTGCAGAATATTATCTCCCAATCTGTTGGAATGAATTCCTGAATGACACATACTTTAATCACTTACATATTTAGCACTCATTATCACACCAAAATCTCTCAAGGTGCTTGACAAAGGCATTAAAATCATATCACTTTATGTTAACGTAATATTTAAAAGTTTCTTTCTGAGTATAATGAAATGATTAATGGAAATCATTTCTTCCCTTAATGAGTGATTCTAATTGTGTTATAACATTTGGGCTTGACATGCTAGAAGTCTGCCGGAAGTCTGAATGTTCCATTCCAAATAGCAGGTGACTATCAGATCAGCTGTTGACTTTAAAAATTTTATACGTCTCCCTCTATAAAATGCTAGCATAATTCTTTTAAATTTTGTTCTAAGCCATCATTTTTACAATATTAAAATGGGGTATAATTACTCCAGAATGTTGCCACCAAAATAGAAAATTAATCTAAGGTGTAAAGTTTTGGTGATGGGGGAAGGGGATGGGAGGTGTATGTGTCTGACTATTAAAGAAGCAGACTGGAATAGGGGGAAAGAACACTGAATGAGAAATCAGAAGACATGTGTTCAAGCCCTAACTTAGCCATATAATAGCATCACCACTTGTGTATATAACACTGAGCAAGTCTCAACTTCAATTTCTTTATCTTATAGAATGAGGAAAATAATACTTATTCTACCTACCTCAATAGGTGGAATATTGTGAAGATCAAAGGAGATAAGGTAAGTGAATTGATCATTAATTTATTTGATCATTAATTTATGAAATTCTAAAACAAGGGCAGACAATGCAGTTCTTTGGGTACTCACTGGGAAAGATCACAACTGGTATCAGGGAAACAGGGCTGCAATTACACTTTAATAACCACAGAGGGTGTGAGGGCAAATAGCACAGAAAGTATGAAGACAAGTATAATGGCAAGTAAAGTAGTACTTTGTTGCTTGTTTCAGCTATTCAAGTGACTTTGAACCTCACCTTTGATTGTGTCAAGTCTTTGTTGGAAACAGTATACATTGTGTTGCTCTTAATAGCCCTAAGGGAGTTTAGAGACCTTCCCTGCCCTTAATAGGCCTAACATCATCACATGGAGCCCATGGTGGGAGGAGTTTGCCAAAAGAGTGGAACAGGAAGGAACAGAGCAGAGAAAAGCTTGAGCACCAGCTAAGATCAAGCAGAACTAGAGAGAGATTGTCTGTGATGTCTGGTATACTGTCTATTCTGTGTTGATGTTACTTTGTCACAATGAAGTATTCTGTCTGTTAAAAGAGGACTTTACCAGAAGCCCTGAAAGAAGACTTTACTGCTGTTTATAGAAGTCCTGGGACTTTACCGTTAATTTGTTTTTGATTTCTCCAACAGAAGCTTTGTCTGTTGGTTTGTGTTACTTTGTCAGACAGAAAGTAAATTGAGATGATAGTGCTAGCAAAGTGTGTAAGTATTGTAGCTCTGTTAAGCCTAATGTGTAAATAGTTGGAAACACTAGTCAGCATGATCCCATAGAGCTGGAAAAGTGCGCCATGGACAGAAATTTGATGTCTCATTTTTATAGGATTTTTGTGGGGAATAGATTAACTCTTTTTGTGCCACCTTGGGGTTAGTTCATTAACATATACAAATAATTTTGGATTTGTCAATAAAACTTTAAAGTTAACATGTACACATCTTCTCAAAATCATCAGCACCTTTTGGTGTTCTATGGGTGTCTGACACTTGTGTGAGATTTACATACCACAGGATCAAAAATCTTGACAGTAGAGTCTAAATATCTTCCCCTGATTCTACACATAATACCAGGATGTGATTTTTAGCTAATATGCGATACAATTTATAAATTACGCTCAGATATTTGGGATGGTTTGTATGTGACTTCCAGGTTCCCATTTGCAATCTTATTTCCTGCTATTGCTCCTTTGTATTGGCTACTTATAAACTTACTATACTGACTGGGAGTGGGGGAGAGGGTTGCCAGGGAACCAGGACAAGATACAATTTTAACATAGTGAGGCTTAATAAAGTGATATGTTAATAGGGCTAAAGCTTAAACTTGTGATTTCATTGGTACAGGGATGGATGAGGAAATTTCCTTTTCTGATATAGGTGAGCACCTTTTCTGGAACTTAGAATCTTAGACACGTCTCTAAAATACTGAGATTAAATTATTTTCCCCAGAGTTATATATCCAGTATGCGTCTGACCCAAAACTTAAACTCAAGTCTTCTTGGCATAAACATGGCTCTCTGTTCACTATGAAATGCTGCCCATCAAGGGTTATTAACATGAAACCCATAAACCCTCAAGGGCTTCATGGATAGATTTCAGAGGGTCCATGGCTTTGGATGGGGGGGGAAATACATCTTTATTTCAACATAATGTTTCCTTTGTAATCATACATATTTTATTTTATGCATTTAAAAATATTATTCTGAGAAGTGGCCCATTGGCTTCGGTGCCAAACAGGTCTGTGACATAACAAAGTTAAGAACATGTGTGCTTAAACTGTTAAGAACAAGGTTAAGAACAACTCTTGTTCTAGATACAGGACACTTCACGCAATTCAGACACAGGAACGACTGATGTGTTATTATGAGCTATCACTACTGGTGATTTACTGAGAAACAGGTTATTTTGGAAGGCTAAATGGATTGTAAGAGTGAAGGAAATAGAATATATTAAACTTGAACTTTTTTTTTAAAAGGTTTTATCAAACATTTATTATTTTCCAAATGCTATGCTAATTCCTAGGTATACAGAAACAAAAGGGGAAAACAGGCCCTGCCTTCAAGGAGCTTACATTCTAACAGAGGAAGATGATGCTTATCTACATATGGCTAGCCTTGTATGCCCCATCTGGACCAATGTTCCAGGACAGGAACAATGCACACTACAATTCACATGCAGTAACAATTTCATGGAGCCTAATGGGGGGAAAGCAGTGTGTGCTAATGCTACAGATAGATAAATAGATAGATACGTTGGATAGATAGATAGATAGATAGATAGATGGATAGATAGATAGATAGATAGATAGATAGATAGATAGATAGATTAAAAACAAATAGACTTTGGGGAGGGTCCAGACCTATGATTTCATTGGTGTGGGGAATTTGCAATGTGTATGCCTCCCACCACCACCGCTGATACAGTTCAGCAACTTATCTTTAACTTAGAGTTTTGAAGTCACCTGGGGACACAGAACATAGAGTACTGAGGGCTGACCTCTTAAAGGTTCAAATCTCGTCCCAACACATATTGGCTGCGTATACCCAGGAAAGTCACTTAACTCAGTGCCCCAGGCAAAGCGCTAAGACAATAGTTACAGAAATCGCAGATTTCCATTGGTGAGAGTAGCTTCCACATTGGATTTCTTCATATACAGAGTCACGATTCTGGACCTCCCTTCCTGCCACCTTATGATTCCTTTTCCATGTTTGTCTTCTCATGCTTCTTGTGCTGGAGTGTCAAACTTTCTTTTCAGTTCTGGTTTTTTCAGCAGGAATGTTTGAAAGTCCTCCACCTCATTGAATGACCATATTTTCCCCTGGAATACGATGCTCAATTTTGCTGGGTAGGTGATTCTTGGTTTTAATCCAAGCTCCCTTGATCTCTGGAATATCAT
>CM053580.1:467895373-467923365 GCA_028627135.1 Pseudochirops cupreus
GCCGCCATCTTGACTCTGCCCCCCTAAACTTGAACTTTTAAAAAAAAACAAGGACACTCATGTTCTATATTGAACCTTGATGAAGTAAATGTGCTCAGCAATAATTCATTAGCAGATGTGTGGCTAAGAATCTGTGATTCTTCATAACAATTCTGTCTTGTGGAATATTCTCAAGAAGTGAATCATGTTGATGATCCACCAATGAGTAATCAATAACTAAATCAAGGTTAGGCAGATATGTGGGGCAATGGAAAGAATGCTGGGCCTGGATTCAGGAAAACTCATCTTCTTGAGTTCCATATCTGGTCTCAGACACTCTCTAGCTGTGTGACCCTGTTCAAGTCATTTAACTCTTATTTGCCTCAGTTTTTCATTAATATAATGAGCTGGAGAATGAAAGGGCAAACCATTCTAGTATCTTTGCCAAGAAAACCCCAAATGAGATAATGAAGAGCTGGACATGACTGAAAAATGACTTAACAACAAGATTAATATGAAGATCATACCTGGACTATTTTCTTTTTCTATCCCTTCCCTAGAATGAATTAACAGCAAAACTTCATCTTTCCTCTCAGAACTGTGGCTTGCAAATTCTGCTTTTTATTTAGGTCTCTGCTTATATTCTCCATGCCTTCTCATCCTGTGTGATTCATATCCCATGGATTCTTCATAAAGGATTCATTCAGCTGGCCCAAAGTCTAGTTCTTGTTCTCTTCATATTCTTAGGGTCAATGTACTACTTGAGCTCTTCCTCTGCTGTCTCTCATTCCTTCTTCAATCAATACAATCCAACAAGTATCTACTATCCTCTTCCTAGGCACAGTGTTCTGTGATAGGCACTGTGAGTATAAAAATAAAATGAAGACAGTCCCTACTTTCAAGAAGATTACATGGGAGATACAACTTGTAAACATATAAGTATATACATGATAATCTCAGTAGTGCAAGGATCTTAACAGTCAGGGGAAATGCTATGTAACCTGCCTTCCCTTTTTTTCACTCATACTTATGCGAGATATTGCTTTTGTTATGCTACTTCCCAATACATCTTCATTTCAAATATGCTAGAGCTTAACGTGTCTTACCATTACCTTTCAATTATTTATACTTTTGATTATTTGGAGATTCTTTCCTCCCACGATATTACCATAAGAGGGTAGAGCTAGACCATTTCCAGAAGAGTTTCTTTTGCTCGTAGGATAACATGGATCATAAGCTGTTATTAGGTGAGAGGTCAGTCAGCCATAATCAAAGAAAAAAGAGATGAGTAGTGGTGATTGGTGGCTCTGCTAACAAGAACCGAAGTGACTATGTGTCAACATAATATAAACAAGAGTGAGGGGCCCACTGTCTTCCCAGGATCATATAATTGAGAACTTCTCAGAATCTGTATCAAAACTGGCAACCACTATCTACTCCTGGCATTCCATGTTAGGACAAATGAAAAGATGAAAAAGGAGCCTAGAATATATTATTAAGGATTATGAAGTCTTGAGTTTAAAAACAAAAACTTAAGACCTTAGGGTCAGAGGTAGGGTTTACTTTATCTCTGTTAATTAAAGGTAGGAGAATTAGAAGACAAGTGTGGATTCGGGAGGTGAATGTGTTGTTAAGATGATTCTGCTAATGGATTTAGATTTCTAGACCTCAGCTTAAACTATAGAAATAATGTTGCCACTCCTGTTTGTCCTTCTTTCTCAAAGAGGGCCATGACATTAGGGAGGTGTTGCCATGACATGCAAGTGTATTGTATTTAAGTGAGGAAAGGCTGTGCAAAGTCACCAGCCTCCCTTTCTCCTCTAGGGCCTTCTGGGTCCAATGGCCAGATATGCATCAGGACAACTGGAGATGGCCCAGGATAGTTTGGGACCTTGGCCTTTTCAAGCTAAGGTCTTTAACAGGTCTCAGTTTGACTGAGGTAGTGCCCATTCAGTGATTAAGTCTTTAAAAATAGAGGCAAAGAATAGCCTCTTTAAAAAAAAAATAGACAATCTGGGAAGGGAAGATCCTCAGGGTTTCTACCCAAAACAGAAACAATTGTTATTTATACTCATTCTGAGCCAATCAGGGTCCAAACAGTGACCAAGAAGGGCTTAATCTGGGACCAGAGTGATTTAGGTTTAAGGCAGGCCTTTAAGAGAAAAAAAAATTTCAGAGATTAAAATTTACATTCCCTTTGGGCAGAGCATCACTGGTAAGGGTGTGATACCTAGCAATTCTGAGCCAAGGATGAAACTAAATTAAGTTCAGAGTCTTGCTATTCTTAGCAAGGGTAGCTAGGTGGCACAATGGATAAAGCACCAGACCTATTATCAGGAAGACTCATCTTCCTGAGTTTAATCTGACCTCAGACACTTACTAGCTGTGTGACCCTGGGCAAGTCACTTACCCCTCTTTGACTCAGTTTCCTCATCTGTAAAATGAGCTAGAGAAGGAAATGGCAAACCATTCTAGTATCTTTGCCAAGGAAACCACAAATTGTGACTACAGAAGAGTCAGATACAACTGAAAAAATTTCAACACATGCTTGTCAAGATGGTTTAAAACAAAAGGAAGGGGGAGAAAAAAGAAATATTCACATAAACATGCCACATCTAATGCCACAGAACAGAGGTGTCAAAATCAGACTGCAGACCGGCATGTGGCCTACAAAACTGCTGAGTGAAGCCCAAGTCAGATTCAAATGTAATTGAGAAATGTTTCACAAAATAAATAAAATTCAAATGCAGCATCATGTTACTTTGTGGTTTTCCACGTCCGTATGCAGCCTGCAGAGATCCACTTTTATTTGAGTTTGGCACCACGGCCATAGAACTGAGGCTCTTAACCTGCAGTCCAAACCAGTTAGATTTCAGGGAGTCTGTGAACTTGAATGGGAAAAAAAAATTATACCCTTATATTAGCTAACTACTAACTGAAATTTAGCATTTCCTGCTATTAGAATATAAACAAACCATTATGGCTGCATTTTTATAACAGCAAGGCAAAGGAAGGAAGAGATAACAGGAATCTCCACCTAAAGGGGCATGGCATGGGAGGGGAAAAGGTGCAGTAAAAGTGGGAAAAGGACAAAACCCTCCCAAAGGGGAGGAGCAAGGTGATTGCAGAAGGCAAATTCCTTTCCCTTGGGAACTGCTAGACCATGAAGGTAGGATGGTCTGCTTATCTACAAGGGTCCCAGGTGCACAAGCAATTCCCCAGGCTACTGCAGACTGACTGGTGCCTGTCATGACTCCCAAAGCCACACAAGGAGTTTGGTTTAGGATACAAACCAAATTATGTCAGCTGGAGGATGGGGGAGGAAGGTGTTCATCCTTGAAGCGTACTCTGAGTCCAGTGTTTCTGGGAAATATGGCAACTCAAAAAGACAAGTTCAGGGGACCCCTTAACATTTCTCAACATGCCAAAACTGTCCATGACATAATGAAAGTTAAGATCCCCTGCACAGAGAGCAGTAGGTACAACATAGGAAGAAGAGAGAGAGGGCCCCATAATTCATGGAACACAATCTTCAAGAAGAAAGCTACCAACAAAATTCTTGGCCTCAGATGTTTATGTGCAAATGCTGTGGGTAACAAAAAGAGCAAACAGAACCCGAATGCAAGGAAGTAAAATTTAACCTTATAGGTAACACTGATACTTGAACTGAGATTCATGACTAAAAAACACATCTAGAAGGGTTTATCTTTTTTTTTTAATTACAGAAAAGATAAAATGAGAATGGGTTTATTTATTAAGAAGATTATAGGGGGTGGCTAGGTGGTGCTGTGAATACAGCACTGGTTCTGGAGTCAGGAGGACCTGAGTTAAAATCCAGTCTCAGACACTTGACACTTACTAGCCGTGTGACCTTAGGCAAGTCACTTAACCCCAATTGCCCTGCCTTCCCCCCTCCAAAAAGCAAAAAAACAAAAACAAAAAAATGAAAACTTTAGGGGCAGCTAGGTGGCCAGTGAATAAAGCACTGCCCCTGAAGTCAGGAGAACTTCAGTTCAAATCCAGCCTCAGACACTTGAGACACATACTAGCTGTGTGACCTTGGGTAAGTCACTTAACCTCAATTGCCCTGCCTTCCACCCTCCAAAAAGCAAAAAGAAGAAGAAGCAAAAGATTATAGGCAGGAGAGATCAAATGAAAAGCAGCAGAGACACACATGGATAGACGTTAATAAAACTTTATTACTACTCACAAGGGGAGAAGGAAAACAGATGCCAAAAATGAACAATACTCTTGGCATGAAGCTCCCTCTGCCCTTGGCCAAGGGCAGCACCCAGTGGGATAGCTTAAGGATGTGGAACTGTGGAACAGCTTTCTCACTCCAGTTGAAGATCCAGAGAATCTCACAGCTCAAACTTATACTGTATAGAGTTTTAGACAGAGTCAGCATGGCACCAATAGGAGACTGCCCTGTATTCCAAAGGAGTATAGCTAGGACCAGTAAAGTGAGAGTATTTTCTAAATTGCCTAAAAAAGGATGAGGAATGAGGATCAGGAAAACAGGAAACAACCCTAACTGTGCCATCCAGTCAGAGGCTGAAGGGGAGAAGGGTCTATAGAGTCTTTAGGTCATAGATACATCCTAGGGGACTAAGGTTATACCAGTCAAATAAGCTTTCATCTGCTTACCAATATATATTCACATGAGAAAATTATAGAAACCTAGGGCTAACAAAAGGAGAAATTGAAATGATGTCATCATTAGGTTCACAGAATCATAGAATTAGAGTTGGGAGGGACCAAAGAGATCCCTTTTTTTTGTTTGTTTTAACCAGACCTCTAAACCCATTAATGTATTGTGTTCTTCTTTCAGTATAAACTGGCAACTTCTCTTTTTGTTTTTGTTTTTTTGGCCAGGCAATTGGGATTAAGTGACTTGCCCAAAGTCACACAGCTACTATATATCAAGTGTCTGAGATCAAATTTGAACTCAGACCCTCCTGACTCCAGGGCTGGTGCTCTATCCACTGCACCACCTAGCTTGCCCCCTCAGCAATTTCTCTGAAACATCTAGTCTTAAAGAGTTGTTTCACTAAGAGTTAAGACTAGTCCAGGGTCACACACAGTATGTGTTAGTAATGGAACTAAAACCTAGATCTTTCTGGTTCCACTGCCAGTTCTTTATCCACTATACCCAAATGCCTTGTTTCAACCCTTACTTGATTGTGTGACATGGGAGACACTGGCACAGGACCATATAGCATGGATACCTTCATCAAAGAAGGTACTGTGCTCTATGAGAAAAGCAGAATTGAAGTGACCCAAAAGAAACACAAGATGCACCGATTTAGAGAATCCACCCCAAATATCCATATGGACCAATCCATAGAGCGTTCTGAACTCATCTTGGTCTGATCAGCCACGTTGTAACTTGATTTTAAGGGTCTCATTTTGGTCCTCGTCAAGAACCGAGAACAACCAACAACCAAGTTGGACAAAAGTCTGTTGTATATCATACAAGTTAAATGAACATCCAGCTACTGTTTGAAGACTTCATTTCATTGTACATTGATGTCATTTCAAAGTCATTAATAAAAATACTATGGAAAAGATCTTTGAAAATTAACCTTTCCCATCTCTGAACTTTCATAACCTATCATACGCTACCAAGAATAATTATTTCCCAAATTTTTTCTCTCTCCTTTTATATAGTATATTCTTTGAAGTTAGGCACCATGTTTACTTCATCTTTATATCTCCTACATCAGATAGCACAATGCCTTACATGTAGAAAGTATTCCACAATAAACATTGGAAAGAATAAATGAAGAAGAAAATTCAAAATTAAGAGAAGAACCTCTGTCTCCAATTTGGGTACTATGGAGATCACTGGCGGGTTTATTGTTTTCTAGGAAATTTTTTTCAAAGTGATGCAGGTGATACTTTTTATCCATATTTGAATAGATTCCTATGACCTAAAAAAGTTCCTATCAGCTTATTATCCAATAGTTCATTGTCCAGTATGCACTAAAAAATCAATGAAATTTTCCCTCAAGGCTCAGTTCAAATGATTCCTCTTCCATGAATCTTTGCTTGACCTCTCTAACCAGAAGTAATTCCTCTCTCCCTCCCTTGACTTCCTTTGCCTTCTAGCATTTTGTAGCTCTTAAGCAATTATCACAGCTTACATATTTGGCATATTTGTCCACATCTTTAATCTCTTTGAGAAGAGAAACTATGTATTATTTCATCTTTGTAGCCACCATAGTGTTTATCACAAAGTAGGCATTCAATAATTTTCTATCAAATTGAATTATTCTGTGAGAACAAAACACCCCATAACTTATGTACTAGGATAAGTCATTAAGCAAAAGACTAAACACTCAAGACCTTGTAATTTCTAATCCTCTCTTCCATTATTTGAATGCCTCAACTGATTTGTGATCTCATTCAAATCATACAGAATATACCTCATCCTTACCTTCTTATCTTGTATCTCTCTTGTCCATGTTCTCCAATAAATCTTCGACAGAGGGTCCGCTTTATGTTCTGAGGGCATTCCTCTAGACCTCTGGTTATTGTGTAGATATGAATGGAGCATACAGGTTATCAATAAGTAATCCCTCTTCAATTTGGCCTCTTACCTGACTATTTTCCATGATGGGGACAAACACTGTTAGTGAGCCTATATTTCTTGCTTTATGCCATACTTGATAACAATCATTAAATGGTCTATAATAAAGTTAACAGTTATCTAGATATCTGGAGAAAGGTAAGATATCAAAGTCTGGGAGGAGAGCAGAATTTTGTATGCATTTATTATTAAAACCTATGACTAAGGAAATATCAATATTTACTTCCCTAGTTCTACAATATTCTTATGACAATAATCATTTACATATATAGTACTTAGCACAGTGTCTGTGTAATACCAATGCAACACAATATTTACAGCCCTGACTATGACTGTAAATATTCCCACATGGTGCTCAATCTCAAAATATAGCAGGCTCTCCATATGTAAGACAGAAGCAAAACGTTTTTTCAGACACCAGAAAACCAAATCCCAACACCAGGAACATAGAAGTTAATGCACCACAATGTAACAGAGAACCTTGCCATCCTTTAATCTTCCCATAAACCAACACAAGCCTAGCTGTCCCAGCAGATGGCAAAAAAAAAAAAAGACTTTTAGTCACAAGCCTATCTATCTCCTTGCCTGAGCTCCTCTCTTCCCCACCCTCTCTCTGGCTCTGACTCCCAGCTTCCTGCAGGCTCTGCTCCACCCTTCAGCAAACTCTTCCCACCACAGGTTCCATGTGACTACATTCAGACAGAGTTTATTTTCAAAGCAGGGAAGGTCTTCAAATTCCCCCTAGGTCTGTTAGGGGCTGGGAAGATCTTCAAATTACCATTACCATTATAGCCTGGCACATAGTAGGCACTTAATAAATTTTTGCTAAATGATGTGCACCAAGAACCTTCTCAGGGGAGGTATGAGAAAAGAATAAGCTTTTACAAATGATACTCTACAGCAGACCACATGTTTATATAAAACAATTATTCCTGGGTCCTCTGTATTAGTCATGGAAAAACCATATAATTCTAGGATGAGAAAGGATTTTAAGACACCATCTAGAGAAGAGTTTTCTCTCAGAACCAAAAAGTAGCGACAATTGAAATAAAAACTAAAGCTGGTTCATATCACAGGCTGCAGCTTATAGCATTTAGCTGAGACGTCAAACTTTAGCTCAGGTTAGTGGTAAAAGAATTTCTGGCTCAGCTTTATTACCACTTTTTACTTAAGCTCTCTAGCTAACTGGTCAGTTCCTGCTGTCTGTATACAAGAATTATCAGCTTTGTCACCCATAAATGCTGATCAGTTTACCTGATCAAGATCTTCCTCTTCTACTAGCCTTCGTTTTGTAAATCTTTACCTTCCCCTTTGCCCTCTAAGAATTTCGATTGTATCTGTTCTGCCTTGTCCCATATAAGATATTTGAAGATGCTGTTCATTCCCCACTGGTTTTATGTACCATGGGACTATGTTCTGAGCATATAATAAACCAGTTATAAAATCAAAACAAAAAAACTAAAGCTGGTAAGGAATTCTGTAATGTTCACTTAACTTTAAGTGACAACTTGGATAACATTGCTAAGGCTATGAGTTTGGATTTAATTTTACCAGGTTGGTAAGAGTCAAGAGGCTGAAAATATTAATCAGTGTTTCTAATAACTAGTGTACTAGATAGATACATACATACACACATACATAGACATAGACATATAAAATGTTTATTCTTTTTAAAGCTTTATATTTAGCTTTTATTTTACTTCATTGGCTTTCTTCCCTTCTTTTCTTCTGTTTTCTCATTGTGTATATTTAGAGGAGCTGATGAGAACATGAAGGGAGAGACATCTGACAAAGATGTTGGAAGTTGAACATGTCATCCAGGAAGACTCCTGGCAAAAACAGAGGATTTGCACTTTTTTTTTTGAATGAGGGTAGAAAGGTAACTTGATAGAGTAAAATGAAGTTGTTTAGGGCATGTAGGTCAAGTTAAAAGAAAATGTGATTATGTTAAAATGATATATATATATAATGCAATTATTTATTATAATATAGATAATATGAATACATAATATATAAGTGTAATGTATATAATTAGATTAGGAAAAAAAGAAAAATACTGGGCTGATAGGTGGTGAGATCTAAAGAACCAATAGTAAATTCATCTTAGTGAAGCCAAGAGATGAGAGGGAGGGAAGGATGCAGTAAACTGAGAAGTAACATGATGGGAGAGGGAGCAGGGCTTTATAAAGCAGAGGGATATAAATGGAAAATCCTCCACTTCAGTTCTGAATCTCTTGGTCCATGGAATCTATATTTTGTTTGTTTGATTATTTTTATTTGCAGTTTAGCCTTACTCAGGCTAAGAGAAGATGTTCCATTTATTGAATATTTTCGATGTGCAATAATCCTAGCTCACCCCTTTTTCAGCTGAGCCCAGATCCCTTTCTTCTTGTCAGCAAGGATAGATGTTTTATGAGTGCATTATGTGTGTCCCTTATGTTTGTCAACCTCTTTGTTACTGGGCTGACAGCTTCACCTAAAGATCCTGCTGTTTCAGTTGCCTCCTCCACTCCTTTCCTTTCCTCTCACCCTGCCTCCCCTACCTCCATCATGGAGTTTTTGCTTTCCTAGGCCCGGCTCACGAGAGAGTCAATCAGGGACATACTTATTGCTTCCTCCACTTGCTTGGGAGAGGCAAAGATCTAGTTTCTTCACCTGCTTGTTTTTTCCGTTGTCTTTTTTTCCTTTGCCCTGAGCTCTTGCCAAAGGGCCACAGATAAACCCAGGCTGCTTTGGATCTGGGTAACCTCAGGGTAGGGCAGGCTACATGAACAGCATCATCAGTGAAATTTTTCCGTAGACTAGCACAAAGGGACTTCACTTCTGGCTCGGCCATCCTCTGGGTCAGACACAGGCTATTTGATTGGGGGTGGGGGGCGGGTTGAGGGGTTGGGGTGGAGGATGGAGTATGAGGCAGGTTCAAGTGGAATGAAGGGGTGAGAGAAGAGCGGAAGAGTCTCCCAAGTGCAGAAAGCCTCCCCAGCTCCCAGCTGTTACCTCAGCCCAGAATGCATGTTCCCCAGCTTAATAACTGAAGCAAGAGTATTAAAAACGTCCTTACAACTGTCAAAACTAATCTGTTAATAGGAAAGTTTGTGGCGAGCCTCGGGTAGCTCCTATCTGTGGGGGAACAGGTTCCCTATTTAGAGAAAATGGAGCTGTTATCCTTAAGCAGAGAGATGCCCATTGTGGAGGTAATTACGAGGAGGCCCGCACTGACCTGGCAATGAGGGAGTGTGTCTACATACCTGAAGTGAAGGAGAGAAGCCGAAATGAAAGGCGAGGCCCCATCTGCTAGGCTGTAATGATTGTGCTATTTGAAGGCAGAAAGGTTTGTCTGGAGCAGCTGGTTTCTCTCCAAGTGACCTTTTAGCATTTCTGCTTTTGCTGTCTGACAGATGTGTCAACTCAATAATTTCAAAAGCCCCTGAGTAAATAACCAATTGTGAGCAAGGGTGACCCAAAGCGATGACAAAACGGGCGCGCACGGCACATTATGGAGCATAATACCTGCTGAAGGAAACGGGGATATTATCGGAAAGGAAAAAAACATTTCATTCTTTATTTTTGACTAAATGGCTTTCCTGCCCACAGATCAGTTGTTTTTGAAGAGGGGAAGAAAAGGGAAAATGTGAGGCAAGTGGAAGGGCATTGTGCTGGCTTTGTCCTTGGAACACTTTTATGAGCTGGTTGGCGGGCCTCAGGTGGTGTGTCAGCCCTCCAAATGGACTCCTGCTCCCTCACTCAGCACACAGCTGGGGAGAAACACTGAAGGCCAAAGCTAATTGGCTTTGTGAATGATTGGGGGACTGGAGAGAGGTGACTGCAATCAGACCAGAGCTGATGGAGTTTAAAGTCTTCCAAATAGTTTTCAAAAAGTGATGTAGATGTTACTCTTAACTCCTGCCCAAAGCTGGAGGTGAGGGAGTGAGGGAGATTGTATGCCAGAGCTGTATCCACCCATCCCCCTCTCCCTTTTAATGGAGCAGATACTATGCTTTGGATTAACACAATTACCTAATAACTTCCAGGAAGACACAATAGCACCCTTGAAGTGCAATCAGACTTACTAGGCGAATTCATATTTTGCCTGTTGCTTTGTTTAAAACCATTTTCCCCTAGCCAAGAAAACCTATAACAAAGGGTACTCCCTGCCAAGTCTATTCACCCTCCCATGGGACAAGCTCTTTCTCAAGGTGAATTTTTAAACATGGATGTCCAAATGCCCTTTCCAGTTCCCCTTAAAGATGAAAATATTAAACAAAGAATCCTTTCTCTCCCACTACATACCTGAAGTGAAGGAGAGAAGCCGAAATGAAAGGCGAGGCTCTTTTAGGAAATCAAAGGGGGAAGGGCTGGTAAATATATGATAATAGTTCATCAGAATGAAATTGAAGGAAGGTTGCCTCCAAAGGTAAATCATGTGGCATTCTTTCAATTCAATTCCATTCAATAAGCTTTTATTAAGTACCTACCATGTAATAGAGAGCACATAAAGATAAAAATGAAAAGTCCTTGTCCTGGAAAGCTTTGTATTCTGCTGGGAAAAACATTACGCATACAGATAAGTAAATATAGACCATACACAAGTAAGTAAATACTGTATTAACAATATATTATCATAATATGTTACTATATTATGAAGTAAATACTTTATTGACAATATAATAAGCAAATACTATATTAACAATGCCTAGCACCTAATAGCCACTTAATAAATGTTCATTGACCAACTGGCTGAAAAACTGGGGAGATCAGGAGGGTATCATGTAAGAGATGAAACAAGCTAAGGCTCAAACGGAACTCAAGATGCTGACAAGCAGAGGGGAGTAGGGAGAATATTCTAGGTAAAGAGGACTATCTATGCAAAAGAATGGAAGTTAGAAATGGCGAGTCTGGTCTGGGAAACATCAAATGGGCCATTCTGGCTAAAACACAGAGTATGCAAGAGGCAGTAACACGAAATACATGTTGAAAGACAAATTCAAGCCAGATTATGAAGAAATACAAAATGAAGAAATGTGTATTTTATTCTAGAGACAATAGGAAGTCCCTGAGGCTTTTTTGAGTGAGGAGAGACTTGGTCATCATCATTATCACCAGATCATCCCTCTCCGAGAAAAGTCATTGTTGTAAAGGCAAGGTATTGAGCGACTAGAATTCTATTTAATGAGATTTTGTTGGCCATTAAATCCTGCTGTAACTACCTCTTTGCCCAAATTTATTTTACAGATTCACAAATCAATCCATTATATGCTGATATTTGATCAATTAAATACTACATCAGCAGACAACTGGCCATGGGGGGAAAAGTTCTTGACTGGAGTTAAGAGAGCTGGGTTCAAATCCCACCTTAGGTACTTACCACTATATAGCTATGAGAATGTCACTTAACAACATTTTTTTTTCACTATTTGCCACACAGGGTTGCCCTGGGAGAAGTGCTCTACATATCTTAAAACACTATACAAATATGGGTTATTAAAAAATTTTTGTTCATTTTAAAGAGGTTTGAGAATCCTTTAAGGATCAAGGTAATGTTAAGGGGAAGAATACAGGATAAAGTCCAAATTCCTCACACTGTCATCCAAAGCCCTACATAATCTAGCTCCCACTACACCATAGGTTTGCAAAGCCCTTTATATTACCACATTTGATTCTTACAACAACCCTTTGTGGTAGGGGCTATCATTATTTCCATGTTATAGATCAGGAAAGTAAGTGTGGGCAAAATTAAGTGACTTGACCAGGATCACATATCTGGAAAGTGTTTGAGGTGATACTCAAATTCAGGTCTTTCTGATTTCTGATCCTACTGCCCTATTTAGTACACTATCCAACCTCACTATCACTTGAATACAGTATGTTCAGTCTTGACCCCAAGCTTTTTTTAAAACAATTTATTATTTTGTCCCAAATTGAATGTAAAAGCAATGTTAACATTTGGGTTGTTTTTTTTTTTTTGAGCTCCAAATTCTTCCCCTTCCTCCCAAACCTCCTCCCTTCCTAACACTGTAAGCAATTTCATATGGGTTATACCTATACAACTACATATATTTCCATAGTGGTCAATTTGTGGAAGAAATGAGAAAGAAAGAGAAAAGGAAGGAAAGAAGGAAGGAAGGAAGGAAGGAAGGAAGGAAGGAAGGAAGGAAGGAAGGAAAGAAGGAAGGAAGGGAAGAAAGGGAAGGAGGGAGAGAGGGAGAAAGAAACTATGCTTCAGTCTGTATTCAGACACTATCAGTTCTTTCTCTTGAGGCAGATAGAATTTTTTCATCATGAATCCTTTGAGATTTTCTTGGACCATTGCATTGCTGAGAATAGCTAAGTCATTCACAGTTCTTCAGCATACAATATTTCTGTTATTGTGTACAACGTTCTCCTGCTTCTGCTCACTTCACTCTGTATCAGTTCATGTAAGACTTTCCAGGTTTTTCTGAAATCACCTTGTTCATCATTTCTTATAGCACAATAATATTCTATCACAATCATATACCATGACTTGGTATCCCTTCAATCCCTTAAGTATATCTTCAATTTCCAAGTGAGTACATAAAGAGCTACAAAAAGAGCTACTATAAATATTTTTGTTCAAATGGGCCTTTTTCTCTTTTTTAATCTCTTCAGTATACAGACTTAGAAGTGATATTGCTAGATCAAAGGTCAATCCCAAGCTTTTACTCATATTGTTCCCACCACTTAGACTATAATTTCCTCTCTCTTCTACCTCTCTAGTCATTTCCATCCTTCAGATTTCAACTTAAACTTGGCCTCCTCCCCAAGCCCTTTCCTGTCTACTTTGCCTCACTGTAAGGTAGACCTTAAAAGATCTTAAAGACTTTAAAAGACCTTAAAAGGTCTGCAACATCCAGCACAGTGGGGTCCTGGAAGTGAAACCTAGAAGGGGACCGGAGGGGATGTGGGAAAGAAAGGAGATGAGCACATGAACTTAGGTTAGCATAGCCTAGGCAGACTTGAGAGGCAAGCAACTGCCCTGAGCCCCTCCAACAGGCTGTATTTTATTGAAGTTATTGATGACATGACAACACTCCAGAGTTGTACAAATCATAACAACACTCCAAGGTTGTACAAAACATAGGCAGAGATAGTGAAAAATATATAATGATGATATGGGTACATAATGTTTAACTTTGGGGGCTTTTGTGCTGTCTTCATGAGAAAGTGACTCACAGAATTTGGTCAAGAAATTTTCCTTGCCCAGCTGCATTCCCATAGAAATATGCTTGACTCCATGGTCATGCCTCTCCTTTTGCAGAGGACATGTTTGCTCACATACAACTTTTGCTGTTTATGAGTTTAGTAGAGTCAAGCAATGGTCATCTGATTTCCTGCAGTCTTCTTTTACAAGAAATAAAGCAGCTTAATGAGGAAAGGGGCAGAAAATGTGTTTTTGTTTAAAGGGGGAGATTTATATTGTCAAATGATGTAAGATATTGCTACTGTTATACATGAAAATTTTAAGCATAAAAGAAACCTTTATCTTAATATACATTGTTAATATATGTGTACGAAGAAACATAGCTTTCAGACAGGATGGAGGCAGTTTGAGAGTGTGAAGAACCTATTATGTAAAATATAAAGACTCGGGGTGGCTAGGTGGCACAGTGCATAGAGCACCAGCCCGGGAGTCAGGAGGACCTGAGTTCAACTCCTGCCTCAGACACTTGACACTTCCTAGCTGTGTGACCTTGGGCAAGTCACTTAACCCCAATTGCCCTGCCTTCCCTGCTTTAAAAAAAAAGTAAAGACTCAAATGTCTTTGCCTTGCTTGTGTAGAGCTTAATATTATAAAGATATAGAGCTTTTATTTATTAAAAATTAGAAAAATATGAGCATAAAAAAAACATAGTTCCAAGATATCAAAAAGATGAATACCATGTAGAAGATGTTGGAACTTAAAAGTATTGTGGTATATCGGCTAATTTGAGTATACATGTTTCATGACTAAAGAGAATAAAACTTAAAAATGAGTAAAATATAAACACAGAGACTGAGATATGATTAAAAAGGATTAGTGATTTGATATGGGAAATTTGGGAATTATAGCTTTTTAAGTAGGAGGTTGGGAGGTTCTCATGTAAGCCACTGAAGTGTATAGGGACCTGAGAAGAAATAAAAGATGGTTTTTTATGGGACCCATGATTGTTAGAAAGAGTCAGCTGAGAGATGCCCTTCAGCATCACTTGGAGTTGGGGAGAAGTGAACTTTGTCATACCAGCTCTATGTTACCACCTCTGGCTTGAGAAAAAGAAACAGAAGAGGCTTTGCAGCTGCTCTGGTATCCTAGTGAGCGGGCTTCAAGAATCAGCTTGAGCTATATTGCTGTGAGCGGCATTCTAATTGGACAACAGGGCATCCATTCAGAGAAGAGAAGAAAATTTCCTCAGCTAAATAGTGGTAAGGATGAACAGTCAGGCAGTGAATGGAGAAAAAGTTTCTTATGGTACAAATGTTGCCAGATGGGAACAGTCACATTGAAGCCTGCAGTTCAATTGTGAGCTATCCTAAGCACATGAATTTTCCTTCCTCTATGCTTTCCTACCAGGTCCCTGTTAATGTACGTCTACATTTCCCTGTAGATACTGAATACATCAGTGGGAAAGTGTGACTTAGGTTTAAATGTATATTGCATTGTGCTTTATTATTTATGCATTTGGTTTAATATATTAGTATCTATAATGTTTTTTGGTTTTATTGTTAAGTAAATGCTTATGTTTAAGATCTAAATATGCCATTACTGTGAGTGGCTGGTCTTGTCTCATGAACTTGAGTGGATGCAAGATACTGTGAGTTCCTGATTTTGTAGATCAAAAATGCATTGGATTTTGGAGTAAGCAAAAGAAATCTTTTTCCCTTAAGAATGTTAACCCTGATACTCTAAGAGAGTTTCAATATAACGATGTGGTGTTGTTTTATCTCTGGAAACTTATAACTGTTAATATGAGAATCAGTTTGAGTAGGTAAATGGTGCAAAAATAGTATGGTGCCTACCATGCCCTATGCAAAGAGTAATAGGATATATGTTTTGTAACACTGTGGAATGTCCATGTGAAGGCACTGCCCTCCCAGGTACCCACATTTTCACATGTTACACTACCTTCATAATAGCTCACATTTATATAATACTTTAAGGTTTATAACTCTTTAATCAAAAGCATACGAGGGAAGCAGTATTATTACCTATTATTATATCACCCTGCCCTGATTTATGGACGAAAAAACTGAACTTCAGAGGTCAAGTAAGTAACTTGCTGATGGTCACAGTTAGAAAGGATCAGAGCTGGGATTTGAACCGAGATCTCCTGATCCCACGTCCAGTATTCCTTTGACCACAATACCCTGCCTCCTTTGATCTCTTCTTTCACTGGAAGAGGAAGGAAGGAACGAAGGTAGGAAGGAAGGAAGGAAGGAAGGAAGGTAGGAAGGAAGGAAGGTAGGAAGGAAGGAAGGAAGGAAGGAAGGAAGGAAGGAAGGAAGGTAGGAAGGAAGGAAGGAAAGAAGAATAAGACAAAGAAGTGCTTTTTAAGCTATGTTCAAAACAAGAACACAAGATCTAGGACCACCAAATGGAGCAGATAGTATAATGTTAATAGGTTACCAAAACATTGAATTTCACAGCTAACAGAGAGCGCTTAGAAGCCATCTAGTGCAACTCTTTGCCTGACAGTTCAATCATGTGCAACACATTTCATTAAGGTGCAGTCGTTTTTTTAATGTTATAATAGCAGCTGATTGTAAACATTATTTTTTATTTACCAAAGAAAATTTTTTCAAAAAATTAAACTTAATTTTTTAAAATTAAATTTAGTTGAATATAACAGTTAATTTTTTAAAGTTAAGGCAATCGACTGCTATGCTTTACAGACTTAAAATGAAATGCAAATTTCTAATTTTTAGTACTGTTTATTTATAGTACTTCTTGACTCCTATATTACTTCTATTACTGTCATCAGAAAGAATGATTTGGGGAAGATGAGGAGGAGACATGATTAAAATGAAATCGAAACCCCAAATAAAGATGATGGTAAGTGTTCAAGTCTACAGACTCAGTGTAAATATATCATAATAGAAAGAACTTTCAGATCT
This sequence comes from Pseudochirops cupreus, assembly GCA_028627135.1. Taxonomy (NCBI): domain Eukaryota; kingdom Metazoa; phylum Chordata; class Mammalia; order Diprotodontia; family Pseudocheiridae; genus Pseudochirops; species Pseudochirops cupreus. Next base: position 467,912,052 of record CM053580.1, read on the forward strand.
AGAACGTAAAACAACTCCTGACAATCTCTGAGAAAGTGAGGAAACATGAAGAATGGCAGAGGTGCCAAAAGACTGGAGATGGGTAAATGTTCCAATTTTCAACAACAACAAAAAAAAGTAGATTCAGGAAATTATAAATTGGTAAAATTGATACTGGCCCCATGCAACATTCTAGAGAATATTTTTAACTGATAACTTAGAAGCCTTTTAAAAGAAAGAAGCAATCACTAGGAGCCATCAAGAGGTCATAAGAACATGTTACGATAAAATAACTTCATTTCTCTTCCTTATTTTTGATGTGCAATCTTAACTGTAAGAGGAATTTGGTAGACATGGTATAGCCTAATTTCAGTCACACATTTGTCAGTATCTCTTGTGACATGCTTGTAGATAGGATTAAGAAACATGGGACATATGATAGTACAGTTAAGTGGATTCAGCTCAGTGAACAGCTATATTCAAAGACTGTTGATGAAGGGATTGCTACCAATCTGAAAGAAGGTCTCCAGTGGCATTTTGAAAGGTTCTGTTCTTGGCTCTATTATAGTGAACACTGTTATCAATAACCTGAATGAAGACACATTTGCAGAGGACACAAAGCTGGGAAGAATAATAAGTTAGATGATGGAATCAAGCTTTTCAAATATCTCTGTGGATAGCTGTAACTAATAAAGAGCAAAAACTAACAAGATGAAATTTAGCCAGGAGGAAAGGAGACTTGCATTTAGTTTCAGAGAATGAATTAATCATATAAAGGATAGAAAGATAATATTAAATAAGCAATTCATGTGAACAAAGATCTGGGAGGTTACTTTAATGCAAGCTCAAAATGATTCAAAAATACAACCTCAAACTTCAGTAATACCAAATATGCATTTATTAAGCACCTGCTACATTCCAAGCACCAATGTAGACCCTGGGGATACAAATGCAAAATAAGATTGTCCTTCAAGGAATTTCCATGCTACTAGAAGGATATAATGTATTCATGGGAAAGTAAAGACAGGATATACACAAATTAATACAAAGCAATTTTGACAAAAGGATGAGTGGTGGGCGCTAAACATCTTTGAAAAACAATGGTGATGCAGCAAAAGAGATAGGGGACTATTAAGAAAGGTAGGGGAGGAGGAGGATCAGGAGAGAGCCTTGTCAGGCAATCCCAGGGATCAGAGGATTATAGATTGGTCAAAAGAATAAAATGCTTCAGAGAAGTAAAAAAGGATAAGAATTGAGAAAAGGCCATTTGTTAATTAACAGATCAGTGGTAACCTTAGAGAGCAGTTTCGATTGAGAGAAATGGTCAGATTGTGAAAGACTGAGAATTAAAGCAACTTCAATCAGTTCTTTTAGGAGTTTGACTGTGAAGGGAATGAAAGAAATAGGTACAGTTTGAGAGGACTGGTCACATCAAATGAAGGATTTTTAAGAATGGGAGCCATATGGCCATGTTTGTAAGCAATAGGGTCAATTATAGAGTCAAAATTCTGAAGGGAGAAAAGTAAGGGCCAGTACAGGGGTGATGGGAGAGATGAAATGACTAGAGACTGTTCTGTCCCTTTACTGCCTCTAGTTCATTCTCCTTCCTTTCTCAAGGACTTCTGTGACTGGTTCACGTCTTCCTTTCTACCCCATAACCTATCTTTACCCTAAGGAACTTCAACATGCAAGTTGGTGTTCTCTCTAAGCTCTCAGTTCCTAAATCTATTCAACTACTGTCACCTAATCCTCCACTGAGCTAGCTAGGTGGTACAATGGACAGAGCACTGAGCCTGGAGTCAGGAAGACCTGAGTTCAAATCCAGCCTCATACACTTACCACTATGTGACCTTGGGCAAATTACTGTAATGGTAATGGGAATTTGAAGATCTTCCCTGATTCTTGATAGTCTTAAGTGAATTTGAGGCCCTTCCCCGATTTGAAAATATACTCTGCCCCCTAATAGACTGAATGTGGTAACATGGAACCTGTGGTGGGAGGCTTGTTTCTCAGGAAGGCACAACTTTTGTTACTTTGTAGTCAAGTAGGTCATGAGAGTTGTGATGTTCTCTGACCCTGGAGAAGGCTATATATTCCCTGATGTGAGGTTTTGCTCTGAGGCTTACTCGTGGGAAGAATTGTGTGATTTGGCCAGATGAGACTCTGGGTAGCCATTAAGACCCCCCAGCTTTGAAAACCCAGATATTGGTGCTTCTCTCTCTGGTGATTAACTGTATGTATATGATGGTCAGACAGCTGGAAGCCCTGTCTGTTGGTCTGCTGGATTGTGTTATTTTCTCTGTCTGCTTATAACTTCTGTTTGTATTCTCTGAAGTTCAGGGTGCTGACTTTTCCCCCGAACTAGGTAAATGATGTATGTTTGATTAAGGTAAGATACTTTTTGAATTGCTTTCCTTTAGAAAAGCAGATCAAAGAATCTGTGCTAGTAGCCATCCTGGGTATGCTAGGGTGCTTGCTGCTGCAATCACTTAACCCTGTTTGCCTCAGTTTCCTCATCTGTGAAATGAACTGGAGAAGGAAATGGAAAACCACTCCAGAAGAAAACCCCAAAAGGATCACAACTGAGAACAGCCAAATAACAACTCTGTTACAGCTCAGGTATGCACAGAAATGATCACAGTCTCATCATTCTTGACCTCTCTATAGCTTTTGACATGTCTATCACACTCTTTTCCTTTATACCTTCTTCTCCTTATGTTTCCAAGGCAGTAATCTACACCAGTTCCCCTCCTATCTTTCTGACCACTCTGTCTCCTTTGCCGGATCTTCCACGTCTTGCTCATTAACCAAGGGTATCATTAAGGCTTCTGTCCTGGGCCTCCTTCTCTTCTCCTTCTATACTTTTTCTTTTGGTTATCTCATGAATTCCCATGGTTTCAATTATCACCTCTGTGTTGATGATTCTCAGATCTACTTTTCTTGTCTCTAGACTCATAACTCCAGCTGCCTGTTAGGCATCTCGAAGTAGATATCCCATAGACTCAACATGTCCAAAAAACTGGACTCATTTTTCCTACAAAACCCTCCCCATTTTTCTATTACTGTCCCGGGCATCAATCCTTTTAGTCACCCAGACTTACAACCTTGCTCTTATCCATATTTCCTCATTCTTCTTCCCCCTGCCCATATCCAATCTGTTGCCAAGTCTATCAATTTTACCCCAACTCTTGAATATGCCTGCTCTCCTCCAACACTAAAGTAACTTCAGTCCCTGCAGGCCCTAATTCCACCCCCTCCATGCCTGAACTGTTGCAATAGTCTACTGGTTGGTCTCCTTGCCTTATCTCTCCCGACTCCAGTCAATCCTTCATTTAGGTGTCAAATTAATCTTCTTAAAGCACAGATCTGAGCATGTTACTTCCTTTGTTCAATAAATTCCAGTGGCTTCCTATCATCTCCAAGATCAAATACAAAATCCTCATTTGGCATTCAAAGCCCTTCATTACCTAACTCCTTCCTACCTTTCTAGTCTTTTTATACCTTACCCCAGTCAGCCTCCCCTTCCCTCCAAACACACACACACACACACCACACCACATACACACCACACACATGTGCACATATATACACAAAAACACACATATACACATGTACCCACTGCACATGCACAGACATACATACTGCACACATACACACCACACACATACACACACCACACACATACATACACACCACACACACACATACACACAAATACATGCACGCACGCACATACGCACACATTCTACAATACAATGATGTTGTCTTTATTGTTGGTCCTTTAATAAAACACTCCACCTCCAGATTGTGGGCATTTTCACTGGCTGCTCCACATGCCTGGAATACTCTCCCTCTCCATCTCTGCCTCTTGGTTTCCCTGGCTTCTTTCAAGTCCTTTCTAAAACTATCTTCTACAAGAAGTCTTTCCCGATTCCCCCTTATGCTAGTGCCTTCCCTTTGCTGTTTATCTCCAATTTATCTCATATATTTTACATGGTTGCTTGCATGCTGTTTCCCCATTACACTGTGAGCTTTATGACCACAAGGATTGTCTTTTCCTTTCCTTGTAGCCCTAGCATTTAGCACAGTGTCTGGCACATAGAAGGTCCTGAATAAATGTTTTTTTGACTGACTGTCTTCATTTACCATCTCCATATGATCAAAAACATTAAACTGTTTCATCAGATTATAGCTACCTATCATTCCCTATTTCCCCATGACTTACTCTTAGCTGTGCCCTTCAGTTTCTCCGCTTCTTAGTACTGTGCCAAGTCCTATTTTAACTTCACTTTTTCTTACTTTCCAATCTCAATCCTTGAGTTAACTCCTTCAACCCCTACTCTCCTCTATTCCTAAATCCCTTATTGCCTTATCCTATTGTAGTTCATGCCTCACCTATCCAAATCCTGGATCACTTCCACCATTGGCCTCCTCCATTTCCATTCAAGTATGGCTGAATGGACTCAGAGGAAAATATATAACCATTTTCATGGGGTCTATTGTAAATTTAGGCAATTGGTAGACTAAATTTCAATGGGATCCTTATTGGAACAATGTAATCCTTGTTAATTCCCATTCTATGGCACACAGAAGTGGCTCTAGCCTCTTTTCCCCTCAACTAACTCAACTAACTACTTTCCCCAACACTAACTACTTCTTGCCCCTACCCTCACAGCTAAGGACTTTGCTTACTACTTTACTAAGAAAACAGAGGTCATGCACTACTTCACTTCTCAATTCCTCAACTTCACTCTTTCCTATCTTTTTTCCTTTACTACAGCATCTGATAAGGATGTGACCCTTCTTCGTGTACCTGTGATCCCATCCCTTCTCAACTCAGTCAGAAAACTACCGTCTCTCTTTAATTTTTCAGCCTCTCCCCTTCCACTGACTTATTCCCTGTTGGCTCCATATATGCTAACTTCCCTTATTCTTAAAATTCCTGCACTATTCTCTGCCATAATGACACAGAGAGAGGCAATGTGGCATAGTAAATAGAGTTCTGGACTAAGAGCCAGAAAGACCTATGGCCACACCCTACCTCCAACACTCGTTAGCTGTACTAAGCTAGACAGTACTTTACTAGCTTGGGCAATTGATTTAACTACTCCAGGCCCCAGTTTCCTCATCTGTAAAAAGGCAGAGTTGTACCAGATGGCCTCTAAGATCCCTCCTAAGTTTAAATCTATGATTCTATGTCTTGTCTCAAGACATCGTCTACATCTCTTTTCCCTTTTGTAGTCAAACTCTTAGAAAGAGTCATTTACACTTGTTGTTTCCCTTTCCTTTTCTCTCCTGTCTTTGCAGCATTTGACACTGTTAACTATCCACTACTCCTGAGTATTCTCTCCTTTCTGGGTTTTCATAATACTAGCTTTTGCCTTCCACTTTCCTTCTATTCCTCAGATTTATTTGCTGGATTTTCATTTGTATCATTCTCCCTAACTGAGAAGTTACTACAATGACTGCACACATACACACACACGCACACACACATGCGCACACACACACACACACGCGCGCACACATGCGTGCGCACACACACACACACACACACACACCAGAAGACATAGAGAAACACAAAGCTACTATGCTCTTTTTCAAATCAAGAAAAGACCAAATAAAGAATACATAACTGTCTTTACAAATCTATTGCTTTTTTTTTCTATGAAATCAGGAGAATGGGGAATTTTAAGTTGTCTTCCACCTTCCTAAGCTAGTCTGAGTCCTTGTTAATAAGGTCAAAACCTTTTCTTTGTTCTTGTTCCTCAGACACAATCTGCCACTGCTGAAATGAAGCCATTAAAAGGAAATCCCAAATCAAGGCTGCCTAAGCTCACATATCACATACTACAGCATATGTACAAAGTGCAAACCTATTATTTTGCACCTGGTGCTGTACTAGCAGAGACCATACAAATACACAAACAGATATTTTGACAAAGACAGTACTGGTTGGTGTCCAGAAAAACTCTGAATATCCAGTAACTTCTTATTAAACGCACACACACACACACACACACACACACACATACATACACACATGCACACACATGCACACACCCTTTCTTCAGATGAATTGTTACACAGTAAATCTGTAATGACTTCTCATTTTCATTCTTTCCCTGAGCACACCATTGGCCTCTGTTATATGCAGAGCCAGAGTGCATCTGTCTCCCTTAGCACTGTCACCCAGGTTCTATAAAATCATATTACAAAATGTGGGTCAGTGATCACTGAGTCATGTAATTTATCAAGACAATGCCCAGATGTGCTGTTGAAGTTCCTTCTGCTATGATGCAACCTCGGTTTAAACAACAATCTAATGCTGGTCATTCTTCAGAAACAAAGATCATTTTTTACACTAAAAAACCCTCAATCACCACAGCTTCTCTAGTAAATTAATCCTTTGATGTCTCAATATTTTAAAAGATAATCTGTCAGTGAAAAGTAATGGGACACCTCTGTGGGAAGACTACACCATTTCTTCTAGATGACTCTAATCAAGTCTCTCATGGTTCAGAGGTAAAGAACTCAAGAGTTCGGTTATCCCAGCTCCCTCATTTCACAGATAAGGAAACTGGACAAAAAGAGAAGTGAATTCCATAAAGCTCATTAGTGGCCAGGCTAAGTAAGACCAGATCTCAGGTCTTCTGAGTCCTAGGACAGTGAAATACAATGCACACACACAGAGCATCAGAGTTGGAAGGGAACCCATCAACCATGTAGTCTAAATAATACCCAGAAGGAATCCCTACTTAAAACATCAATCAATCAAAAATTCATGGAAAAACCCTCCCTTCTCTCTCCCCTCATTTCTCCTTATTGTCATGCAACTCAATTTTGGGACAAAGGACAGGTGGTGCAGTGACTTTCACCATAGTTTCTTTGTCCTTCATTTCTGCGTTTTGTATACATTCCTGCTAACATCAAAATCTCTGAATCTCCTCCAACTGAAAGTATACTTCTTATAAATATCATCAGTCATCTAATCAGACACTTAGATGTAACCTTCCCCAATCAAATCAATAGACTTTTGACTATTGTCATCATTTCTGGGTAAGAAAAGAGTGCTGACCCACTCAGGAAAATAACGAGAGGAGAGCAGCCGGAATAGTAAAGAGTCTTCCAATTTCATAAAAAATTAGTTGAAAGAAATTAGGTTATTTAGTCTGAAAAAAATTATAGATATGATAAGTTATTTTAATACATTTGAAGGGCTATCATGTGAAAGATGAATCAGAATTATTCTGTTTCAACTTAGAAGGCAAAACAAGAAGCAAAGGGGGAATTTGCTGAGAGGTAGGATTTTTTCTTGCTATTCGGAAAAAAGACATATTAACATTTAAAGTTTCAAGATACGATTAGTTCCTTCTAGGTTGGAATCTTCAAGCAGAGGATGGAAAACTACCCACAGAGGATGTTTGTTATCAAGGTAATTCCTGATTGAGGTAGCTAGGTGGCGCAGTAAATAGAGCCTGGGAGTCAGGAGGACCTGAGTTCAAATATGAATTCAGACATTTTTAACACTTGCTAGTCATGTGACCTTGGGCAAGTCACTTAACCCCAATTGACCAGCCTTCCCCCCTCCAAAAAGAAAAAAAAAGAGGTAACCCCTGCTCAACTATGGGTTAAATCCAAAGGTATGCTGGAACCAGCTCAAACTGGCTTGCCAGAGTCAACTGTTAAATTTTCAGAGTGAGCATTTATGCCTCAAAAATATGACAATGACAACAACTATAATAGTTAACATTTACTTTTAAATTACATTTATTTTATTTTTCATTTAAAATAAATTTTTTAAAATAAAATTATTTTTGTTTAAAATAAAACAAGCATTCCCATAACATAATAGAATAAAAAAAAATAATCACACATGAAATTGTAAATCTATTATATACAACTTGCTATTCCTTTGAAATATGTAATAGTTATCATGTAAAATTCTTTTTTTCCTTCCCTCCCCCACCATGGCCTAGAGATGACTACCATTAGATGCAAATGTGTGCGTGTGTGTGTGTGAGAGAGAGAGAGAGAGACAAAGACAGAGACAGAGACAGAGTGTAAAATCATTCTGTACATGCTTCTGTCTTTCAGTTCTTTCTCTGGATGTGGATAGCAATTACCTAGCATTCATATGGTGCTTACTATGTGCAAGTATCTATGTACTTTACAATTCCTGTTCAATCCTCATAAAAACTCTGGGAAGGAGATGCTATTATTAGCTCCATTTTACAGATGAGCAAGTTGAGGCAAACAAAAGTTAAGTGGCTTGCCCAGCTAGTAAGTGTCTGAGGCTGAATTTGGACTCGGGTCTTTCTGACTACAGGCTGTCTATCCACTCTACCCACTGAGCCACCTATTTGCTCAGAAACAGGAAAATACTACAAAGCAGAGGTTGATTTATTGTTTTGTCAACTACCCAGACTAAGGAGAGTGATGGAGAAAATAACTAGTGATGCAAATTAAACTTATGTGTTGTGGGTACTTTTGGGGAGATCTAGTTATTAAACATTTGCCAGCCTCCCACGGGACTTAGACTGGATGTTCCTACAACAGTGAGTTTCTCTTGTTCTGTGTATTATACAGTAAATGACAAACTATCCAGCATAACCCACAAAAAAGCATTTTTAAGGAAAAATGACCAAAAAACCATGCTCACATACTCATATTGATTAGGGATAGCTATAATAATGTAATAATATAATCATGTAATAACATCTGTAATAATGTAATAATAATATAATATTATTATAATGTAATAATAATAATATAATAATAATAATAATAACTTTAAGAGCTAACATTTATGTAGCACTTACTATGTGCCAGGCACTTTGCTAAGCACTTCATAGTTATATTTGGTCCTCACTAACCACCTTGGGGGGCAGGTACTATTATTATCCCCATTTTACAGATCAGGAAACTGAGACAAACAGAGGTAAGTGACGTGCCCAAGGTCACACAGCTAGTAAGGGTCTGAGACTGAATTTTAACTCAGGTCTTCCTGACTCCATGACCAACATTCTATTGAATGCACCTCCTAACTGCCCCACTGTAGTGAAACCGTACTAAATGTAGGTAGAAGACCTGGATTAAGGAGTTGTCTCTGTTACATACTGTAATAGTAATGAAATCTGAAAATCTCTTTGTTTTGGTTTTGTGACCCAGGTCAGTCACAACCTCTTTACCTCAAGCAGCTCTCTATGATTATAAGTTTCAGAACAGTTATTCATTTGCATTGATAGACGTTTCCTATACCAATTAAACCATAGGTCAAGGCAAAAACAAAATACAATAATTGAGGTCACAGGCCTGTGTCATATAAGTTTCAGAACATAGATCAGTCTCCAGGGCATATTGATCAATTGTAAAAGTGCTCCTTCCAGGATAACTTAACAACAATAAAACCTTTAGAATCATCTCATCTGGCACTATTTGGCAATTTATTTTTTGGAGGGAAAGGGGGAGAAATACATTTTTTTCATTCATTCAATTAATTCGGTAAGCATTTATGAAGTACCCATTATTTGCAAACATTCTTAAAAGTCATCAAGTAAAGGAAGCAATGATCCTTCTCTGATAACAGTCATTGTTAAATGGGGGAGTTACATGGTATTCTTAAAGTCTTAAGTATAACAAGAATAACCTACTCTATCGGTATAAAAAGTAATCTTGACTTAGGAGGAGGGATGTATGTGTGCCAAAATATGTATGCCTAATGTGGGAATTTTATATCACAACATTTAGACAGATGAGTTTTCCTGTCTGAAGTCCTTGTCAGGCCACAAGTTTCCATAATCACACACACACACACACACACACACACACACACACACACACTGGGAAATTTATCCAAAACCAAATTTTAATGAATGGTGTAGTCAGTCAAGATACTAAGTGTTTCAAGGTGGGTCAACCGGGAGTAATACATTTTCCTGTTTCCTTTGGGAATTGCGTTAAAAAGGCTAACTCTTAGTGTTAAAATTACAGTTTGGAGGTTTGAGGTGATGACTTAGTGCTATTTTCTGGATAACTTCAATCATTACTAAAACTTTAAACAAATGACCTGATTAGGACTTTGTTGGTTATCATCGTGCACTCATCTTTTTATTTTAAGACAAATTAGTGATCCTCCCCATATCTGATAAAAGTAAAGGTGAGGTCATTAACTAAAGTGGGGGGAAAACATTAGTAATTATATCTTACTTCCCTCCAGGTGTTCTAGATGCAGCCATCATCCAAGAAAAAGTGAAACCTTTGGCCTTTTGTAGGTAAGGCTAAACTTCTTGTTATTGTTTTGTTAATCAGTCATGTCCATCTCTTAGTGACCCCGTTTGGGGTTTTCTTGGCAAAGATATTGGAATGGTTTCCTGTTTCCTTCTCCAACTCACTTTATGGATGAGGAAACTGAGGCAAACAAGGTTAAGTGACTTGCCCTAGGTCACATAGCTGGTAAGTGTCAAAGATCAGATTTGAATTCAAGTCCTCCAGACTCTAGGGTTAGCACTCTGTCAATCACTGTGCCACCTAGCTGCCGTAAAGGTACAGGAGACATGTGTCAAAAAGTATTAAAAAAGAAGAAAGGATTGTACAGCACCCTTCTACTTTCCATCCACACCAGCCCTGGGAAGAACATTACACAAAGTCATGGGTGCCTTCTGGTACTCTTACTAGAAAGGTCATTCTCCTGGGGAGTTGCTATTGAGGTGAAGAGAGGTCTTTTTCCTTCCTTAAAAAATTCTCCTGAGAATTATTACTGGTGATGCTTTTACTCAACTCTCTCTTCCCAACCTTTGTTTAAGACATAGTCTCTTTGTGGGGGAAGGAGGGGTGGGAAGGCTTCACAGCTGCAGAATACTGCATATATTATCAGATTTTGGATACATTTGTTAGTTTTGCTGATTTTTTCTCTTTTTCTTTATTGTGAGATGGCTTTCAGAGGGAAAGACACAGTGGCAAATGTAGGTGATGAAATGAAATACATAAAATCTATTTTTTAAAAACACTCTCAGAATTGTTCTTAAGTCCTAAGTATAACAAGAACACCCTACTCTTTGGGTTTAAAAAGTGATCTTGACCTTAGGATGATGGATAGGTGGATGAAGATGAGAATGAGACAATATGAAGTAAGGTTTGGGGATTTGCTTTCTCTTATGAGGCCAGTGGTTGATTAGAACAGACATAGGAAGAGAATCAAGTTGTGGAAGATTGTTGGTCTTATGGGCACTAGTGAATGGTAGATGAAAAATAAAGCTCATAGTCTCCATGGGGTATTGGTGGTGAGCAAATATTCGCTCTTTCTGACAAGTCCTGATTGGGAGCAGGGAGAGAT
>CM053580.1:467923865-467937089 GCA_028627135.1 Pseudochirops cupreus
TTTTTTTACAACCATAATCATTCTTTTGAAAAAGCAATCCAATACTGATTCCATCTATCCCAAATCAAATACCCAGGTCTGTAAAGTAGAAACAGGTTTTTTTTTAGTTTTGTTCTAATAAAAACTTACATAGCTGAGCCCAAAAGAAAACAAACGTTTTTAGAGTTATGTATTTTTAAGGATCTCATAGGACCGATCAAAGATTAGAAGGGTGTAAAGTATCTTAGTAAACTAAGAGTCAGAATTCACATGCTCCATTCCCAACCCCAACTACTAGACTGTAACCTCAGAGAAATGATCATAGCATTCTTAAGCCTCAGTTTCTCCATTGGACTTTGAGAATGATCTTCACCAGTTTGAAGCAATGTTATGAATATAAAATATGTGATATTATGGTTGGGTTTGAGCCCTTTGGCATCTGTCCTATGGCTTTCTCACCTTGGAAGATTCCTCTGCCCTATGACCTCTTCCTCTAACTTATGAATTCCAACTAGCACCTCCATTTTGGGGAAGTACCCAAATCATATTCATTCCTTCTCTCCTCTGCCCACTCTGCTCCACAATACCACTAAAAACATATACTCCCTTCCCATTTTTTCAACTCCCTTTTATGTTTTGTCTTTCTGTTTGGACAGAGGCTCCTTGAGGGCAGGGACTGTCTTTCTGGCTGATGATACTTATACAGTTATCTCTTATACATCATGGGGGTTAGGGGCACATAGTCTCCAAAATCTTGTGTAATTTTTGGACCTACCTTCATACCAAAGAAGTCAGAATTATTACAGTAATAAAAGATAAAATACGTTAATATTATGTATATAGTGAATTCCTGAGTTTCTAGACTTTTTCCACATCATCTGCTGGCCTTCACATGTCATTTACAACTTCCAAAAGACTCCCAAAGAATTCCCCTATAATTTCTTATTCTAACCCACAAACTGCAATGGGTAAAGTTGTGATGCAGAAAATATAATTATATCCCCAGTATTTAGCACAAGCCAGGGACTGAAACATAGTCAATGTTTAGTAAATGTTGTTTACTTGTGTAAAAATGTGTTTCATCTGATAGCGGATTGTAATGGTAATGGAATTTAAAGATCTCCCTGTATTGGCTTGATTTTCGGGTTGAGTGTTAAAACCCAGAGCTTGTGAATCCCACTTGTGGGATGGACTTATTGACATGAAGAAAGAGGGCTGAACTGGGAGGAGCTGGTGCTGTGGCTTTAGAGAGAAGCCCAAGCAGAAAGAAGGCCCAAGCAGAGGAAGCTAGAAGGACTTTTGGGGAGCAGTGTCATGGAGGCAAAGAGGAGAATTGCTGGGGGCCAGAATTGCTGAAAGAAAGATTGCTAAGGGCTAGTTGGAGCTGCCCAGGACTTTTGGGAACGGCCACCTGGAGCTGCCAAGAACTAAGGAGGCATGGCTGTGATGCTGGCATTTTGTCTGTCTGTTTTGATGTTGTTTTGCCACATTCATCTGCTTGTGAAGGACAGTGCTGCTGTTGTAGAGGTCCTGGAACCTTGCTGTTGGTTCAGAAGCCCTGAAGGAGGATTTTCTTGTTGTATGTTTATAGAAATCCTGGAAGAGGGTTTTGCTGATGTTTTCAGGGGTTCTGGGACTGTTCTGCAGGCAGAGAGTGAATTAATGAGGATACTGGCAATGTATATTGTGCCTTTGTTAAGCTTTGTCTCCCCAAGAACAGAGATTGCTGAGACCTTACCTCGGGTAAAGATGAAGAAAAGACCTCTCCTTGGGTATTAAATGTTGTGATATCTTAACCTTGTTGTAGCTTAGGGGTAAATGGCCTTTTGTGCTCCCCACTGCCCCTTTTGAGAAAGTGCTTTGCATTAACTGATGAAAATTGTAATTCAGTTGTGATCCAGGTGTGGGAAACTTTTGACTTTTTTGTGCTCTATGACTAAACAAATGAATGTACTTTGTTTATGATTGTATACTAATCTCCATTTGAGAAGAGAGACTTTGATTGACAAAATGAACTTACTATCCAGGGGTGGAGTAGTGCTTAGATTGAATTGAGAACTTACTTGCTAAATGAATGGGTTACACTGTATTTTGATTTTCCCTGTTCTGTGAATGTTTTGCCTTAATCTGTCACTGAATAAATGGAGTTTGCTATGCTGGTATTCCGAACCTTGAAAGTTGCCTTTGCTTGGCATTACATTATGGCAGGATGAAATATGGAAACATGGAAATATGTAATATGGAAAACCTAGCCAAAAGGAAACTGGAAAGTTTGAACATTCTGGTTCAAAAGACAACAGATATTTCTTAGGTACCTGTGGTACACTGACCACTGTGTCAAGTACTAAGAGAGGTAGCTTCTTTCCACTACTCTCTGCCCCAACTTGGGTCTATAAGAATTAATCAATCAATAAGTATTTACTTATGTACCTTCTATGTGTCAAGCACTGTGCTCAGTGCTGTATGTACAGGTACAAAGAATGAAACAACTCCTCTTCACAAGGAGAAATATACACATACACGTATATGTGTGTATATCTAGATAGATAGATAGATGATAGACAGATAGATAGATAGATAAATATACACATAGAATATACAGATGGTCAGAATAGTGTGTATGCTTCACTTTTCATTGTTATTTCGTTTTTTGTACCTGTATAAAATAAAATTAAACTCTTTTCTCCTCTTAACTCTACTTTGTGTCATATATATTATATATATAACAAAAATAAAGTTAATGCTTGTGTATGTGTGTGTATATATATATATATATATATATATATATATATACATACATATACACACACATACATACCTGTGTGTGTGTGTGTGTGTGTGTATGTTAAATACAAAATTGTTTGGGAGGGAAAATGCTAGCAGCTGGAGGGTTCAAGAAAGTCTTAATTCCGAAGATGATAGCTGAGCTGTATGTAGAATAGAGGTTCTTAATCTGCAGTCTGTGAATGTGTGTGTGTGTGTGTACATGTGTGTGTGTATGCGCATGCAGTTAGGTGACTCAGTGAATGGAATGTGGGTCTAAAGTCAGGAAGACATCATCCTGAGTTCAAATTTGGCCTCAGATGCTTACTAACTGTGTGAGCCTGGGCAGGTCATTTAACCCTGTTTGCCTCAGTTTCTGCACCGATAAAATGAACCAGAGAAGGAAATAGCAATCCACTCTAGTTTCTTTCCCAAGAAAACCCCAAATGGGGTCACAAAGAATCAGACACAACAACAACACATACATACATGCATATATATGTATATATATACATATATATAAATATATGATTTGTTTCCTTTGTTATTCCACATATTTTAATTTATACATTTAAATTTATTATTCTGAGAAGGGATTCAAAGACTTTACCATACTGACAAAAAGGATCCATTACACACACACACACACACACACACACACACATTAAAAACTCCTCATCTAGAGCAACTTTACGAGGGAAAGGTAAGAAAGGAGTGCATTCCAGGCGTGAGAGATGGTCAGTACAAAGACAAGAAGACCAGAGGTGGAATGTCATGTGTGAAGAACAGAGAGAAGACCAGTTTGGCTATAATATCTAGAGAGACTGGAAAGATTAGTTGGAGCCAGGTTGTATAGAGTTTTAAAAGCTAATTCGAGGGGCTTATATTTTCTCCCAGAGGCAATAGGAAGCCACTGGAGATGATAAAGTAATAGATTCACATGGTCACATCTAAGTTTACAGAAATTTGGAAGAGGGAAGGGTTTAGGAGGAAAAATAATGACTTTTAGACATGTCGAATTTAAGATGTCTCTAGGACATCTAGTTTGAAAAGTCTAAAGAACAATTGGTGATCCAGAAATGAAGTTCGAGGCAGAGGCTGGGGCTCAAAACATAGATCTGAAGGTTGTTTGCATAGAAATGTTAAACCCATAGGTACTAATGAGGAGAGAGAGGAGAGATGAGAGAATTCCCAGGACTCAGTTTTGGTGAACACCCACAATAAGGGACTGTGATATGAATAGTGATGATTCTCTTTCAATGTTTCTAACTGTTGATTCTTTTTTGTTTCTTTTCATCTTCTTCCTGTCTTTTAGATAGTTCTCCAAAGTTCTGTACTTAGGCTTCCTCTTCTCCTTAAAATCTTTCCCTTGGTAATCTTATCTATGCCCATGACTTCAATATATGTCTTTGTGTGATTGGCTTTCCAATATATATTTACATTTTAAAACCTCTCCTTAGAGCTCCACTACTGTATTGGAAGTATGAGACATCACCTGGATATCCCACCTGCACCTAAACTCAACAAGTTCAACATTAAACTCATTATCTCTCCTCCACAAAATGACAAACCCTCTTGCTACCCCCCCCCCAAGTTCTCTCTCTCTAATAATAAATAACACTGTCTTCCCAGTGACTCAGCTTTGTGACCTCAGATTCATCTTTCACTCTTTCTCTGCCCTCATCCCACAATTCAATCAGTCTGTTCTATAATATCTCTCACATATTTGTCCTTTTCTTCACTCTCACAGTGACTACCCTAGTTTGGGTCATCACAGGGATCTCATCTGAATTCTGCCTCTGTCACTGCCTCTTAATCTGGAGTCTGTGTGTGTGTGTGTGTGTGTGTGTGTGTGTGTGTGTATGTGCACACGCGCAGCTAGGTGATTCAGTGAATGGAGTGTGTTTCTGACCAAATCCTTTAACCTCTCTGACTCTCAGTTTCCTTATCTCTAAAATGGGGTATTAGTACCTGCCACATCTACCTCATAGGGTTGTTATGAAGACCCAATGAGAAATCATGTGTAAAATACTAGGCAAAAGTTAACCTCTCTGTGTTTCAGCTTCCTCGTCTGTAAAATGATGGGTATGGACTTGATGGTCCCAAAGGTCCCTCCCAACTCTAACTCTCTTATTACGATTCCTTACTGAACATTCTGCTTCCTGTCCCTTCAATCCTTCATTCTCATTGATCCTCAAGTAGATTTCTTAATGCATCACTTTAATCACATGTAATGATATCAGACCCACAGATTATTTAAGTATGAATTACAAATATTGTCAATATAAATTACTATATAAAAATTCACACTTGCATTTGAGTATAATGACAAAATGCTAAGCAGAATAGCAATAATGCTGTGACCATGAAATAATGACTGAATCTGACCTGAGCACTGAAGGGGAATGGGGGGGGGCAGGGAGGAAAGGGAGAGGAGAAAGAGGAGAAGAAGAGGAGAGGCGAGGGGAGGGGAGGGGAGGACAAGAGAGGACGGGAGAGGAGAGGACAGGAGAGGAGGAGACAAAGAAGAGAGGAGAGACAGAGGCGCTGGGGGGGGGGGGAAGAGAAAGAGAAAAATTCTCCTGTGTTTGAGTTGAAAAGGACAAGTGACTATAAAATGAGAGTGGTCAACCCCCAACTGTGAAATAAAAATAGAAAAAGGGTCATTAGGCGCAGAGCTGTCATCTGTGGCCCTCTTCAGCATGCCTGAGCAGCGGATGGGGAACAAGCACAGGAAATGAATGGGCCCCGCCTCTAAGCGCCAAAGGGCATCACAACTGCCTTTCGATCCAGACTGTACATTTTGGGGCAGGAAAGCCATCTCCAAGTGCGGGTTTGGCTGTGAATAAGTGGAGAACACTGATGGTGAGCAACGTGGTATTTGTTAGTTCGCGTTTGTTCCCAAGGTCAGAGAGTTAAAGAATTCTGATCTCCTCCCTCCAAAAATATGGCCAATCTATATTTTAAGCTATTCTTTCTTTTTAATGGAAGCTTCTCCTTCCACATGCCCAGCTTGTGGCTTTCTTTCCACTTCAGTTACTCAGTCATTTTCACACACAAGCATCTAGACAGACTTTCTTCCACGCTTTGGTGCATTTGGGGCTCTCATAACACGGCTTTATGATGTGTAAGTGTAATATCGAATATTGTCTCCAGGAAAGGGAAAAACACCCTGCACTCTGAAAACGGGCAGATGTTTTCGAGTGCTTAATGAATAACATCTTTCTCCAGCTTTCCTGACAGATGAGACTGAAAACAAACATACAACTACACATACATTGTACTCATTTCAAATAAGTAACATGACTTGCCGCTTCCAAAAAGAGAAAGAAAAAGGTTGGAGGAGATCAGGAAACACATTTTTTCTCTTTGACACAAACAACGCCCAAATTCCCCTTCTAAAGACTCCTACTATTTCTAATATCCCAGGTCAGCAATGGCCTGAGTAACTGTTCCTGTTTCTGGGGTGTTTGATTAGGTTTGAACATTAATGAGGTGTTCGTAAGAGTGAATTTAGTTGGAGCATTAGGTGGCGCAGTGAATAGAGCACCAGCCCTGGAGTCAGGAGGGCCTGAATTCAAATCGGGCCTCAGACACTTAACACTTACTAGCAGTGTGACCTTGGGCAAGTCATTTAGCCCCAATTGCCCTGCCTTCCCACCTCCAAAAAAAAAGAAAAAGAGCAAATTTAGTTAAGATTTTAGGAAAAAGGAAACTGAATTATTCAGTCATATATTAAACTGGAATAAAAGCTAAAAATTTCAGTTTTGCAATAACATAACATAAAAAGGCCTTCCTCACAATTCCACTCAATCCAATAAGACTTTTATCTTCCACATGCTAATAACAAGCAGAATTCTGGGTACTCAGAATAGAAAATAAAAAATCAAATTAATCCCTGCCTACAAAGAACTTTCTGCTGCTTATGTTTTATGTTTAGTATACTTTCTCAAACTTGATAAAATTGTTGATAAATAGTACTTGAACACTTCTCTTCACTCTAGCCCTCCCAATCTCCTTTACTTTAAATTCTATCTCTCCCCTAATATGTGAGCTAAATCCACATACTCCAAGAAATCTTCCCTCTTCCCTCCCACCTGGAAGTGATCAATCTCACTTGTGAACTCTCATAACACTCTATGCCACTTGTATTTTTGCACTCGACTTTGTATCATACTTATTCACATCCTCCATCCCCTATTTTTTTAGATTGCAATTTCTTTGAAGATAGGAATTATTTCTTATTCACCTGTCCTTGCCCATGATAGCACTCAGAAATGTTTGCTGAATTAAGTTGAATTACCACTTTATATTTACTTATACATATATTTTATCTTCCCTCCTAGACTATAAGCTTATTACAGATCATAGAAGCCTCCCCCCTCACATTTTACAAATGAGGAAACTGAGAGTAACTTCCCAGAGTCACATGACTGTGTCTAGAGCAGCGGGTCTCAACCTGTGGGTCACGACTCCTTTGGGGGCCGCCTAAGACCATCGGAAAACACATATTTCCAATGGTCTTAGGAACTGAGACACCGCTCCTCTGTCTCCAGGTGGGTCCGCCCACATGCAGATATGCCCATATATGAGTATTAAAGGGTCACGGCATTAGGAAGGTTGAGAACTACTGGTCTAGAGAGAGACTGGAACCCAGATGTTCCTGGTTCTTAAATTCAATGTCCTGTCGACTGTACAAGTGTTTGCTTTGCTTCTCCTAGTGTCTATAAATATCTGTTGAATGAATAAATGGACAGTGATAACTTTCTTCATAAACCTCTAAAACTTGCTTATCTTTTATGAGGCTCCTTAGAGGATCAACTTTTTCTCTCTCTCTTTCCTTTGCCTAACACCTACAGAGCTGTGCTGTTGTAAAAGCATGTGAGATGAAAGAGTTCAGAGTCTGAATCTAAGGTCAGAAAAGGTCTTTATTCTTTCTCATGAGAAAGGACTCTGCTCCTGTCACCCACATAGCGGCAGGGAGAGAGCAACAGGTAGAAGCCAGTCCATGGTTATGTAATCTTCTAATGCAGAAACCCAACCCCCCAACTGGGCTTCACTCTTATTGGTAGAGGGGCTGACCCACAACCTAAGCCAGAGAATCTCTCTGAGACAAAGGACCTGAAAACATGTGAGTGTCCAATGAAAGCAGTCTTAACCTTATTTGGTATATCTTGTGCTGAGTTGGCACTGGTAGAGGGTCTCCACTGCTCTTAGCCCCAGATTGCTAGAAGGTCAAGTGACCTCTAAATGTAGGCCTAGTGAATACTGAAGCCATTCTAGATTTGAATTTTCAGAATGGGGAAACTTCACTGTAAATTATTCCTCACAAAAGGATCTCAGATGTTTCTAAAAGAGGAAGCACCAGAAGCTATAGGAAGATGTCAACAGCCATAGCCCAGGCAGCAGATCAAGGTGAGACTGTGTTAGCTCAGAAGTAGGGCTTTTAAGAATAGCTGCCTGATCATTTAACCAAGTAAATCAAATGGAAGAGGATGTTTGGGATGAACTCAAATCCTTTTAGAATACTCAGTTCCTTGCTCACTCTTACACACATCCCCATATACACTTGTTTAATCTCTCCACTTCTGATCCTAATATCCTCATGTTGGTGACCCATATTTACTGACCTTGGACGCCAATGTACTACATAGTGAAAATCTACCTTTAGCCTTCTCCTTTCTGTGTGCCCCATCCCTCACCAACACTGAACCTCATAGAGGGAACCCAAACCTAAATCACTGGGCAATTTGTCCCCTGGTCCCACTATTAGGAGCAGAGGAAACAGAAGTTTGGCAACAAGTCAAATATAACCTTTGAACTCAGGAGACTCTGACCAATAAACTCCTAGCTACTGAAGATATGTTTGAAAACATGAGATAATAGTGATCTCATATAACTTCTTTCTCATTCTTATTCACTTCTTTTTCTCTATTGCTTTTCACTTATTCAGGTTCAATAAACATTGAGAAAATGACTATGAAACACACTTAGGGTGATGCAAACATATATAGGGTAAGGGTCTTACAGCCAAATATATAGGAAATTAAAACAATTAAAATATAACCAAGAGCCATCTCTCCATGATCAAAGTACATGATCAAACAGTTCTCAAATGAACTGTGAATGATTAATAACCATATAAAAAGATTGTTCAAAATCAGGAAATGCAAATCAAAATAATCAGGCTTTATCTCCCATTTAGAAATTTAGGAAAGATGATAAGGAACGATAATAGTCTTTCAATTTTGGAAGGGCTATGTGAAGACACATACACTGTTGATGAAGTCATGAAATTGTCCAACAGTTCTGGGAACAATTTGAAATTATGAAGAAAGAGTAACTAAAATATCCATAGCCTTTGACCAGAGATTCCACTGCTAGGTATGTAGCCCAAGGAAGCCAATGACAAAAAGAAAGAAAGAAATGTACCTCAAACTATTCATACCACTTTTTGTGGTATCAAAAAAACTAGAGATAAAGAAAATGACCATTGACTGGTAAAGTGCTTAGGAAATTGTGGTACGTGACTGTAATGGAACATGTTATTTTGATAAATTCAGAGAAGCAAAAGGAAATGTTCACAAACTGACGCAAAGTGAAGTTGCTTACCCAAAAAGTAATGCACACAATGGTTACAAGAATATAAAGGGAAGGGAAAATTGAAACTAAATAATATGCAATTGTAATGAAATAACCAAATTTGGTCCCAAGACAAAAATAAGGAAATTTGCCTCACTATCTTCATTGCAATGATTGAAAACTATGGGCATGGAATGTCATATATGTTGGCACAGTAGACATGTGATAACTTTTGCAAAAGAAATGACTCTTTTCTCTTTTTTAATCTTTTTACAAGGGATAACTCACTGGGCAGAGTAAATATGATATAAGTGAACATAATATAATGTGATACAAAAAAAAAGAAGTTATCTATTAAGCTAACTTAAATCACAAAGAACATCAATAAAAATAAAGGATTTTAAAATTTAATAAAAAAACAAGATAGGATACTTTAACTCATTCCCCCATGGGTTCCCCCTAGGAATATCAGAATTGTGTCTCATGCCAGGGTGTGCTGGTAACTGTGTAACAACAAGCTCACTGAGGGAAAAATGTAAGTAGGGTACAGTATTATTAACATTTTCTCCATGACTTTCTTAAATCCCATCAACAAAACAACCGACACCAAATGAAATAAGCAGAACAAGGAGAACTATACACAACAATGGCAATGTAAAAGGGAAGAATAACAATAAAATATTCCTAACTGCTGCAAAATCAAAATGACCAAGCTGAGCCCAAGCGAAGAGTTAAAAGAAGATAGTCTATTCCATTTCTTTGCAGGTAAGAAGGGGAGCACTGAATATGTTGCCAAACTTTTTTAGCATCTTAGTTTTGCTCTCTTTTTAACTCTGTTATGAGGGTTGGATCCTTGGGTGAGGAGAGAAGAAGAGAGGAAAGAAGGGAAAGAGAGATGGGGAGGAGAGGAGAGGAGAGGGGGAAAATAGAGTTTTAAAAGATGTGTTAAGAACATACTATGTACCAGTCAGTCACTGCTATGCAAAGAGAAATATGAGGGGTATGAAAATATCAATAAGAACTGATTTTTAAAACCACATACTTAAATCGCTGCTTACAGTTTGACTGACATTGTTAAGAAACAATTTCTGTGACTGAAATTTGTGTTGCCTATGTCAGGTAAGGAACAAACAGCAGATGGGTGAATTTGGGTGGCATCAAATTCACTGCAGCAATGCATATGCTGAATGCAAAAGCTGAGATTTTTGTGTGTATTTAACTCATTTTCTTCCTTCCTAATCCATCAAAACATCTAATAACTTTTAGAAAAATTGATACCAAAATGACAAAATTCCACTTTAAAAAGTCAGCAAAAGGAAAACTTGTGTTTTTTTTCTTTGTAGCAACAACTGACCCACATTGCCCAGATGGAGTTTCTTTCCTTGTTCACCTCATAAATTTTGTGTAATGTACACAGCTTTCCCACTCTAGATGAACACTGGTAAACATTATAATGAGAACTTTAACTTGTGCATTTCATAGTCTTGAAACCTCAGATGAAGCAATAGGAAAGGTTTTTGCCCTGAATACATATATCCCCATAATTGTGAGGCAAGCTCAGTAGTTGTTCTCAGCACATGTTTTGTTGTTGGTTTTTGTTCTCTCTCTCTTTTTTTTTTTTTTGAATTTCTAAGAGAAACTAATGAGTTTCCAGAAGTCGTCTGAATGCTTTGGGGCTGAATGTGATTTAAACCCGGCAGTAAAAGAAAAAGAAGACAGGGAAGGTAGTTGGTTAATTGACCTTTATTGTGCCTTCTGGTTCATTTAGAAATGGAAATTAAATTAACATGATAATTCAGTCCTACTGTGTTAAGGCTGCTATAAACCCATTAAATTTTATGGCCATTGATTTAGCATTTTTTTCTATTAACTGGGCTTAATTTTCAAAATTGTCATGCAGGTTCTGAAAAGTGGTTCACTCACTCTGGTTCCTGCAAGTTACCAACATGGAGCTTTCTTTTAATGGGACTAAGGATCATTCAAGCACACAGGGCCTAACCACCCTTAAGTGCCTGCATCCATTTTGAAACTGACTCCTTGGAAATCCTGGGTGACAGAAAAGGAGAATACAGGGATGTGGAGGGTCAGCGAAATGTCCTAGAGAAGCATATGGCTCATCAAAGGTCGAACGCTAAAATTAAACCCAATGGAAAGGAAAGCTGTAGTGATACTTTTGTGAATATCTCAGCATTTAGCTTTCGAAAAGTCCTTCTAAATTTAAGGTTGTAAGGGGGTTTTTTTGGAAAAGAAAAACATCTTCTAACAAACAAGCAAAGACAAGCAAAACATACCCACACCACGATATGTCCAAAAATGCATGTCTCTGAACCACCTGTCCAACACCTCTTCCAGAAGGTGTATCACATGCTTCATCTCAAGTATTCTGGAGACAGAGCTGGTCATGAAATGATCAATATTCTCAGGTCATTCAAAGTTGTCGTGCTTTTCAATGTTTCTGTCCTTGTATAAAATGTTCTCTTGACTCTGCACAACTCAGGTTTCTCTGAAATAATATCGTGTTATTTCTGGTGGCATCGTAATATCCCATTACAGTCATATATCACAATGACTTCAGCTATTTCTCAAATGTCTAAGAAGTAATCTAAGGCTTCTCTTTTGATTCTAGTGCTATTCTTTTCTTTTTTCCTCCTAGAATAAGAAATTTTGGTTTATCTGTAATCCTTTCCCCAATATTATTTTCTTTTTTAAGCTTTCCTTTCCTATCCTTGCTTGTTTTCTTATTGATTTTGATATATTTCTATACGCAACTGTTTTTGTATACATGTTTCATCATCCTCTGTTTCCAACAAGGATGAGGTTTACTTGATACCCATTTCTTCCTCCTCTACCTCCATGTTTATATTATCATTGTTGTTTGTCCTTTTTTCTCAAAGAGGACTGTGGCATCAGGAAGGTGCTGCCATGATGTACAAGTAATTAGATTTAAGTGAGTAGGAGTTGTGCAAAGTCACTAGCCTCACTTTCTCCTCCAGAGCCATTTGAGTCCAGAGGCCAGATACAAATCAGGATGATTAGAAATGGTCCCAGATGCAATGGGAAACCTTGGTCTTCTTAAACTAAGGTCTTTCCCAAGTCTCAGTTTGACTGAGGCATCACCCATTCAGTGATTGAGGCTAGGTAAGAAATGAGACAAAGAATGGCGTTTTTTTACCTAGTCAAAAAAAAAATCAGCCTAAGAGAGGAAGATCCTCAGAGTTTCTGGCCAAAACAGAAATAATTGCTGTTTAATAATTACATTTACTCTGAGCCAATCAGGGCCCAGACAATGACCACTAAGTAGGGATTGGACTGGAACCTATTATTGACCAATCAATAACAGCCAGAGTGAATTGGATTTACGGCATGGTCCTTAAGAAAGAAATCTAGCCTGCATACCCCAAGATATCTTGAGAGGTTTCAGCAATCAAAATTTATATTCCTTTGGGCATAATGCCCTGTATCTTTTCATATACACCCAGTAATGAGAAATTATATAGCTCCTTAAAATTGCTCAAATTTATCTCACTGGGTTTATGTGGATGCATGTTTGAATTTCATACTTTCTACTCTTTTCATCAGGAATGCTGGAAGGCTTTCTTTTCCATTAAGGGTCCATTCTTTTCCTTGTAGAGACTTTGAATCAGCTTCAAAGGGTTAAGTTCTTCTATATTCAAGCTGGAAAGATGAGTAAATTACAGAAAACAATAACCAGTACAAAATATCATTGCAAATCTATTGTTGTCCAGTTGTGTCTGAATCTTTGTGATCCCATGGACCACAGCATACTAATGCTGTCCATGGGGGTTTTTGGCTAAGATACTGGAGTGGTCTGCCACTGTCAGCCAATGACTTTTGTCTTTTGAGATATGATGTTCCAAAATCTCTTCTCAAACAGTAAAA
>CM053580.1:467946282-467964086 GCA_028627135.1 Pseudochirops cupreus
GACAACATGAGCATAAATAGGTATATACAAGACAAGTACAAAATAGTTTTGAGCTAACCTCAGGGGAGGGAGGTAACAGCTAAAGGGACTGAGAAAGTCCTTGGACAGGTGATCTGAGTTCTGAAGGAAGAGGATTCTAAGAAGTAGGAACGAGGAAGAACATTTTAGGTATGAGTGCAAAGGCACGGAGATGGAGTATATGTGTGGAATGTTGAGTATGAGAAACTGTAAGAAGACCTGTATGGCTGGACTGTAGCACTAATGGAGTCTGGTAATATATAAGAAGACTGGAAAAAATAGGAAAGGCCCACATAATGAAGATTTTAAAAGTCCAACAGAAGAACTTATATTTGATCCTAGGGTACCACTGAAGTTTGTTTAGACTGGGTAGAAAGTTGATATGGTCATATCTAGACTTTGAGAAAGTCATTTCAATGGCTATGTGGAGGGTGGATTGAAGTGTCAAACATTTCCTCCCCCTCCTCCTACTTCTCTGAGTTTTCATGACACTCTTCTCTCCTTGACTCCTCCTTATCTGACCAGTCCTTCTCATCATGGGTATCATTCTCTCTCAGTCATTTCCAGAACTGTCCTGGGACTTCTTCTCATATCTATACTCCTTCTCAGTAAACTCATCACCTCTGATGGGTTTAATTATTACCTATATGCAGATGACTGACAGATCTGACAAGTACTAGTTTCTACTCTGGGCTGCAATCTCATAACACCAACTGTCTATTTGACATTTCATTATATATCAGAGACATTTGGTTGGATATATCAGAGACATTTAAAACTCAACATGTCCAAAACAGATCTCCCATTTCCTCCAGAACCTACTCCTTCTTCTAGACTTTCTTGTTTCTGTTGAAGGCACATCTAGTCTCTCAGGTTTGTAATCCTCACTCCACGCACGTCCAGTCCATTGTCAAATCTTTCTGTTTCACCCTCCACAACATCTTTCATGAAATACCTCATCTCTCTATTTATACAACCACTACTTTGGTTCAGGCCTTTATCACTTTCTGTCTTCTAGGCTCCTAACTGGTCTCCTTACTTCAAGTTTCTGAAGTCAAGTCAACTAGCATTTATTAAGCCTATGTGATGAACCTGGGGATTCAAAGAAAAGAAAAAATAAACAATCTCCATGAGTCCCTACTCTCAAGGAGCTTATAATCGAATGGGAGAAACAATATGCAAGCCACTATGTTCAAACAAGAAATTTACAGGATCCATGAGAGAAAATCTCAGAGGGATGTCAGTAAGATTAAGGACTTACTCTAGTTTATTCTCCATATAGTTGCCAAATTGGTTTTCATTAAGTATAGACCTGACTGTGCAATTCTAATCAATAAATTCCAGTGACTTCCTATGGCCTAGGCTAGAGGATAAAATATAAATTCCTCTGTTTAACTTTTAAAGTTCTTCACAACTTGATCCCAACCTAACTTTCCAGCTTGACAGTGAAAGACTAAAACAATGCTTGCATTCAAGGAGCTCAGAGTCTATTGAACATGCAAACAACTATGTTACAAATAAGCTACATGCAGCATAAACTGGAGACAATCACAGGGGGGAGGTATTATTATTAAGGAAAAACAGGAAATACTTCTTGCAGAAAGTGGTATTTGAGCTGAGACTTGAAGGAAGCCAGGGAAGCCAGGAGGCAGAGATGAGGAGGGAGAGCTCTCCAGGCATGGGGAGCATCCAGGGAAAATACATGAGTCAGGAGATGGAGTGTCTTGTGAGAGGAGAATGAGAACACCAGTGTTACTGGATCACAGAGTGCCTGGGAGGGTGTAGGTGTAAGAAGACTGGAAAGGTACAAAGGGACCAGGCTATGGAAGGTTTTCAAAGCCAAACAGACAATTTTATATTTGATCCATCAGGTAATAGGAAACCACTGGAGTTTATTGAATAGAGAGGTGACATGGTTAGACCTTTACTTTGGAAATTCACTTTGATAGCTTAGTCAAGGATAGAGTAAAGCAAGGAGAGACTTGAAATGGGGAGGCTAACTAGCAGGCTTTTGCAATAGGCTAGAAGTGAGGTGATGAAAGCCTGCACCAGTGGTGGCAGTGTCAAAAAATAGAAGAGACATATAGGAAAGATATTGCAAAGGTAGAATCAACAGACTTGACAAAAAATTGAATATCGTGTGTGTGTGTGTGTGTGTGAGTGAGTGAGAGACAGAGACAGAGAGAGACAGAGAGAGAAAGAGACAGAGAGACAGACAGACAGAGAGAGAGACAGAGAGAGAGAGAGAGACAGAAAGAGAGACAGAGAGACAGAGACAAAGAGAAAGAGAGAGAGAGAGAGAGGGAGAGAGAACGATGAAGAATTAAGGATGACACCTCGGTTATAAGCCTGAGTCACTGGATGGATCATGGTACCCTCAACAGTAATAGGGAAGTTTTTTTTGGGGGGGGGGGGGAAGATACTGAGTTCAGTTTTGGACTTGGTGAGTTTAAGATGTTTTTGAGATATCTAGTTTAGGATGTCCAGTAGGTAGCTTAGTGCTTGGAACTGGAGGTCAGGAGACAGGTAGGGGTTGATTAAATGGATCTGACAAGTAATCCACATAGTAAGATGGTAATTGGCTCCATGGGAGATGACAAGATCACTAAGTGAAATAGCACATAGGAAATAGAGAAAAGGGCCCAGGAGAGATATTGGGTATCCATGACTAACAGGCAAAACCTGGGTGACCACCTAGTAAACAAAACCAAGAATGAATGGTAAATCAGCTAGGAGGATAAACAAGAAAGAGAAGTGTCACAAACACCTAGAGAGGAGAAATAGTCAGGATTGCAATCAGCAGTGTCGAGTAGTCAAGAAGAATGAGGACTGAGAAAAGGCCCCAAGATTTTGCAATTAAGAGCTCATTGGCAACTTTAGAGAGAACATTTTCAGTTCAATTATGAGTTCAGTTGCTATATTACTGACGAATTAAGAAGTGAAGGGAAAGCAAGTGGATGGATCTATTATAGGTGGCATTCATAAGGAGTTTAGCGTCAAAGGGAGGAGGGGTATACGATGATAACTAGAGAAGGTGGATGGATAGAGAGATGAGGCAAGGACATTTTGTATTGGATTCCAAATTTAAAGTGGGTCGGATGAATTGACCTCTAGGTGACGACAGAGTTGGACAACAAATTAGCAAAATGAAGGACAAGAGGGTGGCAAAAATGGGATTTACTCTGTGTAGTTTGTCCATTTAGTGGAGTAAGCATAAAACAACCCAAACAAACAAGTCTTTTAAATGATAAACAAGTCCATATTGCCTCAATTGGGGACATATGTTATTCTTCTCAGGCAGGGGGAAAAGACCCCTTTGATGTTACTGGCATTTTTTTCTATATGAGGAATTCAGGATTTAGCCCTTTGAGATGTGAGAATAATGATGACAGTGTAGTTATTGATGGGTGTCTGGATAAACAGGGAGGAGGGAATTCTGACTCAATTTTTCTCTTCCTTTTTCTATCTTTGAAATTTAACACATTCTCAGCAATAAAAATACTGCTTTCTGAACTCCTAAGAGTACAGTCTCAGCCTCTGCTTCTTGCCCCCTATAACCCTTTCCTGTATTATTGGAGATTTATCCCTAATCTGTTCGTCCATGAGGACAAGAAAGCAAAGGAAAAGTACTAGAGGAAGAATGAAATGACTTGTTCATTATAGAATTTTATGAGCAAACACAAGAGTTCACTCGAATGATGCCTTTCAGGGAAGTGTCCAAGTATTCCACTCATAGTAATTTGATCTACTGAGACCTGATGCAACTCTTGAGCTAACAAGTGACATGTTGAGAAGCATTAAACCTCAGGGCTCCTCAAGTCGAAGTGTGTGATCCCTCCCAATAAAATAAATAGGATTTTTTAGACATTTGTTCCACATTCTTGACAAATGAGCAATGTCACAGTATAATAAGACCTTGAGGGGTAGGAATTGGAAGGGGGAGACAGATGGCCTTTCTTCAGTACCGTAGTTATTGTCTCTGTACCATTCTGTCGCCCACCTACATGTCTTTGCACAGGCTAATTTCCGTGTCTCTCACATTCTCCCTTCTCTCCTCTACTTTTCAGAACAGCTGCCTTCCTTTAAGGTATAGCTCAAGGTCTACCTTTCCCAGGAGGTCATTCTTGATCCCCACAGTTTTTGGGGCTCTTCCTCACTTTATCCATGGGTTTTTAATTGCATTTCTATCTACTTCTTCATTGTTTTCCCCAGTAAACCATAAACTACTTGAGGGCAGGGACTATTTGCATTTCTTCTTTATGATCATAACACCTGAGTGCTGTACCTTTACAGAGAAGGTGCTTTCTACATATTGTTGAACTGAATTGAATTGAATTCTTAATTGTTAGAGCTAAGGGAATTTCCTCAGTCTTCATCCTGCTTGATCTCTCTGAAGCTTATAGATTAGGGACATAGATTATTATCTGAAGCAAATATGATTATTGATATATGATTACTGATATACTCATCACTTTTCCCATCTTGAGATTTTCTCTTGCCCTAGGTCCTGTGATCATGTGCTTTCTTGGGTTTACTCCTGAGTTTTCTTCCTCAGAATGCCTGGTTCACTCTCTGTCTCCTGGACCTGGCTGCCCCTCAAGATTCTCTTCTGTATAATTTTTTCTTTTTTTGTGCACATTTTTTTGCAGCATGGCATAGTGTGAAAAGCAGTGCTGTTTAATGTATAGAGCTCTGGATTGGGAGTCAAGAAGAACCGTGTTAAAACCCCACCTCAGACAGTTAGCTCCATGACTTTAGGTAAGTCCCTTAAATTCTATTAACTTCATTTTCCCCAACTAAAATGGAGATAATAATAGCACCTATTTTACAAGTTATTCTAAGGCTCAAATGAATGAATGAATGAATCAATGAAACATTTATTAAGCACTTGTAATATACAAAGTATTGTTCTAAGTGCTGAGGATATAAATAGAAAAATTAAATATTCCTTACTCAGGTTTTAATTGGGAAGACAACACAAAATAATGACACAATATATACAAAGTGCTTTAGAAACTTTTTTCCCCTGATATTCTTATAGCTCTTGTGGCCAAGATATTTTTTTTCTCTGAGGAGCTTCCTGGGCTTGTGAACTGATTGTCATCTTCTGTGTTTACTCCTTTGGCTTCTCTCATTTCAAGGTATTTCTCCACTATATTTAATTTTTTTCCTTTTGTTCATGTAGCCACAGTTTCTGGATTGGGGAATTGGAGTTAACTCAAACTCTGCTCCTACATTCCTGAATATTGTAGGTGGTACTAACCAGTACTTTGGTGATAAAGGAATAGCAAGTTGTGTATAGTAGATTTGCAATTTCATGTATGACTGTTTTTTTTAAAAAATTGTTCTATGTTATGAAAATGCTTGTTTTATTCTGTAATTTAAAAATTAAAAAGACTAGATCCCATCTTCTGAAAGCATTGTCTGGTCTAATCTCCTGCCGCTGGTTTGCTAAGGCTTTCTGGATGCTAGCTTGAGCATGGGATGCCTAGAAGCTGTCCAAGCCCTATCATCTGCCTTAAGTGGGTCCCCTGGATCACCCCAAACTGTGTCTTCTCAGTTCCTATCTCATGTCCCAGATGCAGTTTGTGGGTAGCCTGCTCTAAGAGCCAGTCTAATCTTGCCTCCTGATGTAGATAGGGATTGGACCTTTGGATTTCCTGCACTGGGCATGCAGCTCTGGTCTTCTCTTTTGCTGAGGGTTAAGACTACTTTGAGTCCTTTTCTACCCCTTCTATGTTTTCTCTGCTCCATAATTCTGCTGGATTCTGGCATGTAAGTGACTGCCAAACTGCTTACAGTAGACAGGATTGGTGAGAAGGCCAAAGCACTCATCTTTTATTTTGCTTCTTTTTTTTTTTTAAAGAAGAGTGATATTTGTGTTGAGATTTCCGGAATAGAAATGATTAATAGGGATTTGAAACCAAAGATAAAAATAATAATCACCAAGTTTTTAATAGTGCTTTAAGGTTTGCAAAGCGTGATCTTATTTTTTCCTTAAAACAACCCTGTGAAGTAGGTGCTATCATTTTTGTATTTCAGAGGTGAAAACACTGAAGCAGATAGAAATGAAGTGACTTGCCCAGGGTCACATAGCTACTAAGTGTCTATGGGTGGATTTGAACTCAGTTCTTTCTGGCCCCAGGTCCAGGTGTCTATCTAAGGTATCACTTTTTATCTAAGACAAAATCCTCTTAAATGTGTCATTGATCAGGGACACACAGGATTAACAGAATCAGAGCTTAAAAAAATCCCACATATATCATTAAAAAGCAAAGGGCTTTTGAGATAAAATTGGAAGTATTACTTCCAATAGTGGTGTCTGAAGGGTAAGTTAAGGAAGTGTTGACTATCATTGAACCTCATGGGTTCAGGACTACAGTAAATTCTGAAGAGGAAACAGTCAAAATCAGAAGCACATGTGCATCTGGGGGTATGAGGAGGCCAAGCCCAAGGATCTTGCAGGGTTCTTAACATGATGTACAACAGGGTATGAATTAGACAAGGAGGATTCTAATGTGCAATGTTTATGTTCTAAGATGACATGAATTTTGAAGCCAAACTCTGACTTGTCCTCCAGCTTCCCTGGAATTCTTTTGGGCTGGAGAGTTCTCAGTGAGAGCCTGGTTATCTTGAGGATCAGACATACATTGGCAGATAGTTGACTTTTCACCAAAATCAAACAGACACTTCCAAAAATCAGTTGGAGGGGCCTTTCAATGTTGAAGAATAAAGCTTCTGATCACGATGATCTGTCCAGTCACAGCAGAGTAGGCATATTCTTACTAGAGTATTTCCTGAACTACAGGTTTATGTAGGGAATGCCATGATTCTGTTCTGGATGTTCAGGAAAGAAAAATACATTTACAGATACTGAGATGAATAGAAAGGTCACAAGCTTAGTGCTAAAAGGAACCTTAGGGGTCTCACTGAGTACGTCTCCATTTTACACATGAGGAAACTGAGACCCATAGAAATTGAATGACTTGTTCAGAGTCACACAGCTAGTAAATGCCTGAAGATAGATTTGAACTCAGGTCATCTTGGTTTCAAGTTTAGTGCCCTTTCCACTATGTCATGTCACTTACAAAGGGAGTGTCTAATGAACTATTATGGATGCATTCTGGTTAGAAATAATTTTTAAGGCTAAATGATTATTAACCCATTGTTAAATTTGTTGTTTAAGGTTCATTTTTGGATGTCAAAACATGAATATTCAGATTTGGAAAAGGAAAAGAAAAGGTCTGAACACTGAGATTCATAACAAAATCTTATAAAATTAACCATCTAAAAATCCAACTCTCATTCATCTGTATTATAATCTTCTCTTCTTTAATTGTGATCATACACAAGATATGGCATAAGGTGATGGGAGTACAAAGAAATGTAAGATACACTCCCTGACTTCAGGTTGATTGTTGTAGTGAGTGGAGAGACGTGATATATGCGTAAATATATAAATGATGATTCAGGGTAGGATATCCTAAGTACTTCCATTCCAACGTGTGAGTTATTTAATCCTTGGTCAGTTATATCTGACTTTTATGACCTTTTGTGGGGTTTTCTTGGTAAAGATAAGGAAACTAAGGCCAACAGGGTTAAGTGACTTGCCCAAGGTTGCACAGCTAGTATGTGTATGAGGCCAGATCTGAGCCCAGGAAGAGGAGTCTTCCTGACTCCAGATCCAGCCCTCTGTCTACTGTGCCACTAGCTTCCTCCAATATGTGAATAGGAGTTATTTTTAAAACAACAGAAAAAAGACCTTTAGACTTTCCATTTATTCCTGTTTCCTTGCAGCAAACAACTACCCACCTACTAAGGCAATTGGTAACTTAAGACTGAGGGATAATAAAATAACTACCTTTCACTTCATATGTCCACACTTGGGTGGACTCCAGGGACAATCGATGGGAGGATATAGATGAGAATCACACTGGATGGACAGTCTTGGATCGGTGGCAGTTGGTGTCACTGGAGCAAAAACTCCCATCATTTCCAACTTAATACTATTTTTCCAATAAGAGCAGTGTTAATTGTTTCAAACCATGGTAAAAAGAGCCATTACCAATGTCATTACTTTCTTAAAAGAGTCACTTAATATTTGTTATTTTATCTAGGAACTGTTATCAACGTTATCCAAGTCAACCGGAATTTATTAACTGTCTACTAGAGGCAAGGGACTGTTAGGTGCTGTCAACAATGCTTATTTAGGAAGCAAACAAGCATTTGTTAAGTGCCCACTATACGTCAGTCATTGTGCTAATCTATTTAGTATGAAGTGTGATGGAGGTGGAAGGCTATTGTTTTTCCACCCTCCTACCACAAATCTTCTTGCTATGATTTAGACAACTTGTAAGTTAGATGACTCTTTTGCTTCATAAACTCTGTTAGCAGATCCCAGGAATAAGAAAATGATTTGCTTATGATGTATAGTAGATGAGCCCATAGTGCAAAGGCCTCTGGGTGCATTTGCAAACGTAATAAGAAAAGACAGTTCCTGTCACAATGGCTTAAACTCTCACCACCAGCATAAGCCAAGACATTCACACACTTAGCATGTAGCAGTGATTTAGAAGACAATACTCCTTTTTTTTTTAAAAAAATTTTTTTTATCTAAAATGTTTCATTCAATTTCAAATGTAAATTTCATTGATTTTATTTTTTATTACTTTCATGTCTCAAGATCCCTTTCTAACCTCCTGTTAAAAGCAAATATTCCTTTCAGTAATATCTTTTTAGAAAAAAATTGATGTCTTTTATTTTTATATCACAGTCATATCTGGAAATATGGACCTTTCCTTGTAAGAAAGAAAATATATTAAGCAAAAGTATCCAATGTAGTGACCAAGGCTTGAAACAAACTGCTCTCTGCCCTAGTAGTTCCCCATCTGTCTAACTGAGAGGAGTGATTTGTTGCAGCAGTGTGCTGAAGCCAGCTTATTTGTTGCAGCAATGTGCTGAAGCCAGCTTATACCAGGGTGTGATTGTAAAATTTTCAGTGTGACTTTATTTCAGAAATAGGTGAATGTTTCAAATCAGATCTTGGTTTATTGTTATGGTGATTTTCTATCTATTGTCACCAATTAAGGAGATGATGGGGAAAATATTAATAATGCAGATTAAAATTAAAAGAGTGTGTACATATTTTTTTCCAGAAAACCAGTTGTTAACCATTTACCAAC
The DNA here is from genome assembly GCA_028627135.1 of Pseudochirops cupreus. Lineage (NCBI taxonomy): Eukaryota > Metazoa > Chordata > Mammalia > Diprotodontia > Pseudocheiridae > Pseudochirops > Pseudochirops cupreus. The sequence goes on from CM053580.1 coordinate 467,955,483, forward strand.
TCACCACTGGATGTTTGTCTTACTATATTCTGCTTCTGACACTCATATTTGTGTGATATTAGGCAAGTCATAGCCTTCATGGTGGGCCTTATTCCTCAACAGTGAAATGAGGAGGTTGGATAAGACACCTTCTGGGGTCCCTGCCTGTTCTGGATATAAGGGGAAAATTGTTACTTTTGCAGTTACTCAGGGTTTAGCTTCTTTTCAATAATCCTTTTATTTATATCATGGCAGTCATGAATATTGTTCTTTGATTTCTGCTTATTTCATTCTACAGATCACTTTATATATGTCACTTCATACAGATCTTCCCATGCTTCTTTGAATTCCTCACTTTAGTAATGTCTTATAGCACAATGTATTCCATTCCACTCATACAGTCCAATATTTTTAGTTGCTTCCCAGTTGATGGGCCCTGACTTTGCTTCCATCCTTTGTTATGACAGTCTGTTGCAATAAATATTTTGGCATATAGTGGACCTTTGCTTCTGTTTTTGACCTTCTTGTACTATATTTCCAGTGGTGAGAAATCTTGGTCAAAGAGTATGAACGTTTTTGTCATTTTCCTTGCATAAATTCAAATTGATATTCAAAGGGGTCTGATCACTTCATAGCTCCACCAAGAGTACATTAATGTGCTTGTCTTTCCATATCATCTCAACAATGGACTTCCCTTTTTTTGTCATCTTGACTAATTTGCAGGGAGTGAGGTGAAATCTCAGAGTTGTTTTAATGTATATTTCTTTCATTATTGCTGTTATGGAACATGTTTTTGCATAACAATTTATAGTTTGTGATTCTTTTGAAAACTATTCATATCTTTTGATCACTTAGACCAAGTCAGATCAACAAGCATTTATTAATTGCCCCCTATGTGGCAAGAACTGTGCAAACCCCTGGGTTTGCAAAGAAGGGCAAGAGCCCCTGCTCTCAAGGAGTTGAAAATAGAATAGGAAGACAATGTTCAAACAACAATGTTAAAACTATGTATGTGTGTGTGTGTGTGTGTGTGTGTGTGTGTGTGTGTGTGTGTACACACACAGGATAACTTGAAGATAATCACAGATGGAAGATACCAGCGTTAAGTGGAACTGGGAGAGGTTTCTTGCAGAAGGAAAGATTTGAGCTGAGACCTAAAGGAAGCCAGGGAAGCTAGAAGACAAAGGAGAGGAGAGAGAAAAGAGTTTGAGGGGTTCCAGGCATGGGGGACAGCCAGTGGAAAGGCACAATCTTGTGATGAAGTGTCTTGAGAAAGGAAGAACAAAGAGGATAGTATCACTGGATTATAGACCACATGGAAGGGAGTAAGGTGTAAGAAGACTGGAAAAGTACAAAGAGACTGGGGTACTGTTGAGAAAGAAAAATCCTGAGACACAGAATTTCTGAGTAAATAATAGTTAGTTTATTAATGAGGCTAGCTAATAATCAATAAGTTGATGATCATTGATCTCTCTTGGCAACCAAAGAAAACTAGAGAGATAATGAAATGCTTAAATACCTTTAGAAAAGGGGGTGCTCTGACGGGTTAAAATCAATCCTGATTGGTGAAAAATTAATGGTAGACTTTCAAATGAAGAGCTGGGGTGAAAGTCTTCAGTTCCTCCTGCTGAGAATGTGACTTGATAATGAGACTCAGCTGCCCCCAGTAATCTGGACAAAGGAAACCATCTCTATCCAGATCACTCTGGTTGGTTTTCTCCAAGAACTGGGTGACCCTGATTCCAACGGAGAGGTGGGTAGATTTGCTGCTTTGGGGTTGGAATTAACCTAGATTAGATTTTTACAGTGTTTACAGTATAAACAAAAGTAATCTGTTTACAGATGTTTACAGTATAAACAAAAGTAAATTCAAGATTTGGGAGCATGTTCCCAGAGGTTAAGTTAATCTGATTTATCAGACTTGTCCTTCAGACACTGGCTGAACGACCCACAGTGGCTGGTCTCTCAATGAAGAAATAGAAAGGAAAATCCTTAATCTTAATTTTGATAATTTGTTGTTAATATAATAGAAAAACAATCACTTCTCTCATTGATTTAAAAGTCAAACAGAATTTTGCATTTGGTCTTTGAGGTAATAGGGAGCCACAGGAGTTGATGGAATAGGGGATGTCATGGTCAAATCTTAGAAGATCACTTTGAAAGCAGAGTCAAAGATGCCCTGGAGTGGAGAGAGACTTCAGGCAGGAAGATCAAGAGGAAGGCTGTTGCAATAGTCTAAGAGTGATACGATGAGGGACTATACCAGGATGATGACAGTGTCAGAGGACAGAAAGTGGCATATACAAGAGATATTGCAAATGTAGAATTGGCTGGGCTTGGCAGCAGATTGGATGTGGGTGGTGGTTATAATATGATGACGATAATAATAGTAGCTAAGATCTTTATAGCACTTACTGTGTTCTAGACATTATGCTAAGTGCTTTACAAGTATTTTCTCATTTGATCCTTACAACAATACTGCAAGGTAGGTGCTATTATTACCCCCATTCTACAGCAGAGAAAACTGAGGCAACCAGAGGTGAAGTGACCCTGTTCACTTAGTCAGGGTCACAGGTAAATGTCTAAGTCTGGATTTGAACTTGGGTCTTCTTGACTCTAGACCCAGGACTCTAAGGGAGAATGAGGAGTGGAGGATGATGTGTAGTTTGTTGACCTGAGTTCCTGGGAGGAGGGTACTACCCTTGACAATTATTGGAAAGTTAAAAAGAGGGGAATGTTTGGGAGAAATGAGTTCAGTTTGAAATTACATATATATGAAGTCTACTTGGAGACATCCAATAGGGAGTTGGAAATGCTTGTGACTGGAAGTCAGGAGAGAGGCTAGAATTGGTTAACTAGACATGGCAATCAGCTGCATGGCAAGAAGGTAATTGACTTGACTGGAACTGATGAGCTCACCAAATGAAAGAATATATAGGAAGACTTGAAGAGGGCCTAGGACAGAGCCTTGGGGGGCCCTCATGATTAGTAGGCAAGACCTAGATGAAAATCCAGCAGAGGAGCTTGAGAATTAATGGTTATCCAGGTAAGAGGAGAACAAGGAGAAAGTAGTGTCACAAAAATCTAGGGAGGAGAGATAACTAGAAGAGAGTAATTGACAGTGTCAAAGGCTACAGATGTGTCAAGAAGAATGAGGACTGAAAAAAGATCATTGTATTCTGCAATAAAGAAATTCCTTGGTAACTTTGGAGACAGCACTTTTGATTGAATAATATAGTTGGAAGCTAGATTATTGAGAGTTAAGAGAGTGAGAAAAAAAAGTCAATTTAGGGTGGCTAGGTGGCACAGTGAATAGAGCACAGGTTCAGGAGTCAGGAGGACCTGAGTTCAAATCTGGCCTCAGACACTTAACACAAACACAAAACTAGCCATGTGACCTTGGGCAAGTCACTTAACCCCAATTGCTCTACCTTCCCCCCTCCAAAAAGCAAAAAAAAAAAAGAGAGAAAGAAAGAAGAGAGTGAGAGGAAAGAAGTAGAGGCATGGATTATAGCTAGCCTTCTCAAAGTTTAGTTATGAAAGAGAGAAAAGGAGGTGATGATAGCGAAAGCTTTTTGAAGATGAGTGTGCCTGTAGGCAGCAGGGAAGTGGCCAGGAGATGAGAGAGATCAAAGTTTACTGGGAGAATGGGGTAATCTTCTAGAGAAATGAGATGGGATGGGATTACTTGTGCACGTAGAGGGGTTTGCCTTGGCAAGGAGGTTTTCCTTTCATCTGAGATAAGGGTGAAGGAGGAGACAGTGGGGGAAGGTGCTGAGTGATATGAGATGAAGAGGAGAGGAAAAGGGAGAGTTCCAGGCAAATGGTCTTATTTTTTTTCAGTGAAATATGAGGCAAAGCTCTCAGCTGAGAGAATGAGGGAAAGGGGAGACATAGTTTGAGGAGGAATTGAAAGGTTTGGAAGAGATACTGTCACAAATGGGATAGCGACTTGATCAGGAAGCTGTAAAAGGATTGCTGTACCATGATGAGGAACAATGAGATCATGTAACATAAATTAGTCAGCAGAGTTTTATGATTTTCCTTGGTTTCATTCAGCTGTAGAAGTAAGAGAGAGAAGGCAGCAAATGTTGGCAGTAATCCTTTTTACTGGGATTTGCCAGATCAACATCAGTAGTAGGATAAGGAGGCAAGGGACTTGAGAAGACAGTGTAGAGCTGGACTGATGGTCAAGATGGGGAGAAAAGGAGAGTGTAGCCAGTAAGAGGATGATGACCTGTGAAAGGTCTCAAGGACTGAGTGACTGAATGTGATTGTGAGGACTTAATGGCATAATTAGGGCTGGTATGTCAGAAAGACAAATGATAGAAGATTATAAAAGTTAAAAGAATTTCAGAGTTCATGAAGATAGAAATGGAACATTACTATTGTTGTTGAATCTTTTTGGTTGTGTCTGACTCTTTGTGACCCCATTTGGGGTTTTCTTGGCAGAGATGCTGGAGTGGTTTGCCATTTCCTTCTCCAACTCATTTTATAGATGCAGAACTGAGGCAGACAGGATTAAATGACTTGCCCAGGGTCACACAGCCAGTAAGTGTCTGAGGCTGGATTTGAGCTCATGAGGATGTCTTCCTGATTCCAAGCACAGTGCTCTATCCACTATGCAACCTAGCTTGCCCTTAGTCATTATGAACAGAAGGGAAAGGAATAAGTATTTAATAGATGCCTACTACTTGCTGATGACAGCCACAAAAATAAACAACCCCTTTAACTGTATCCTATCTTCTTGATCAAACCCAACTTCTATAGTGATATATATTGACATGAACATGAATAACTACAACCTCACTCTAGCTAAATTATAGCACCAGAGAGGTCAGATGGTGAAATGATTCAAAGCAGGTGAATTTTCAAACACAAAAATGATTTTCCTGGTTTCTTGCAGATTAGTCATTAGATTGAAAATAATTATAACCTTTTCTTTTTAGCCTTTGAAAAATCTTTGTTTTGTTTTACTAGCTTATTTGTTTTTCTAAGTAATTATTTTAAAAAGTTAATTTCTTCCTCCCACTATTATTTCCTTTAACCCCAGCAAATCAAAGCAAATCACTCTGAAAATCAAAGCCTTCAATACATAACTGTGTAGTCTGATGAAACAAATTCTCATCTTAGTCATGTCCAAAACTGAATGTCTTTTTTTTTTTTTAACATTTTAAGTCCATTACCTTTCTTTCAGAAGGTTAGTGGCACATTTCATCCTCATCATTTGGACTCATGGTTTATCATTGCAACGCATAGGATTCTAAAGTGTTTTCATCTTGTTTTTCTTTGTAATTTTGTTACTCTGAAAAGTTTCTTGAAGAACCTACTTGTTTCTTCATTAAGTTCCCATATTTTTCACTTTTTATTTGAGAATTTCAAATAGTCTATTATTAATCCTAGTTTGCATAAAGGGAAAACAAAATTCAGTAGAACATGATCTCCTCGAGGACAGAAACTATTTCATTTTTGTCTTTATCTCCAGTGCTTCTTTGTGCCAGACACAGAGGGAAAACAAAAATAAATTGAATGGACAATTTGAGATTTTCTTTGAGTCACATGGCAAGTCAGAAAAAAAGGTACAGAAGAGATTCTAGGCTTTCTTATTACTGGGAATCAGCTGTATAGCTACAATGTACACTTTGCTTGTAAAATTGTGAAGCATTTCTCACTCCTACAGAGCCCAACACCAGTAATTCCATGTGAAGTTTCTGCATGGTTTTGTGGGCATATCACTGTTAGATCTTTAGGCAAAGTGAAGACATTCTATATTTTATACATGAGAGAATATAAGAAATAAAGTATTTATCATTCTTTCCCTCTGAAAACACTGATCATTTTTTGGCCTAGTTATGCTCAGATATATTTTCCCCAATGAGAAGTAGAAGCAGATTGCCTGTTTTCTTAATAAGAAATGACATCAATCTAGACAAATTTATAATGGTAGTAGTAGTCACTTTACAGATTCTGAATTCACTATCCCAAAGCAATTCTGGATACTACACTTTCACTTCAGGGTTCTACGTAACCCTGAGGGATTGGAGGCATCTTTTCTCTAATGCAGCAGTTCTCAACCTGTGGGTTATGTTCAATTTGTAACAATGAAAATACATCCTGCATATTAGATATTTCCATTACGATTCATAACAGTAGCACAATTATAGTTATGAAGTAGCAATGAAAATAATTTTATGGTTGGGCGTCACCACAACATGAGGAACTGTATTAAAGGGCTGAGGCATTAGGAAGGTTGAGAACCACTGCTCTAATGTTATGAGCTTGGGCCCCCATTCTGCTATGTTCTTCCCAATATCATCAGTGATTATTGTCCTAGTTTCATTTAACCAATTAAGTTTTTACAAAAGTATATTTACTGAGAATATATATCAAGAACAGAAATTATCAACATTTCCTCCTAATACCTGAGGATATCCCTTCTCCCCCATACTGCCTTTCTCTCTGGGGAGAGTGGGTTCAAGTTTAATAAAATGTATTATCAACCTTTACTCCAAGTTCACTTACAAATGCAATATAGCTAATGGATGAATTCCTGCTGCTCCCTCTTGGTTCCTTCAATCTATGTTGACCCAAATAGGTTACTTGTTTTTCATGACTAGATACAAAATCCAGCATGGACTTCAACTCATTTCCTTGGTGGCTCGCAGTTCTGATCTTCTGAAGGTCAAAAGACCCTAGTTGTTTCTAACACTGCTTAAAAGTAAGAAAGAAAAAATACAAAGGCAAACATTGGAGATCTGTATTCATAGGTCATATGTTAGCCAATGTAGGGAGTGTCAGAGACCTCTTCCTATTCAGTGACTTATAGCATCTCTCTCTCTCTCTCTCTCTCTCTCTCTCTCTCTCTCTCTCTCTCCCTCTTTCTCTCTCTCTCTCCTTCTCCCTTTCATCTCTTTCACAGTTGGGAGAAATGTAGTCCGGGTTTGAACAATGTGCTAATTCCAATGAAGACATTGACTTAATTCAAATAAATTAAGTACCTAATATGGCAGAGTTTTCCAAACTGTGGAATGTACTTCACAAGGGGTGGGGTATGCAATTGTCTCAGGGGAGGTGCAAAGCAATGGCCAAAATGATTGAATAGTTTCTGGTAAAACTCCTACTTAAATTCATTCAACTTTTTTCAATGAGTACCATGTTTGTAGTATAATAAGCTGGTTTCTAAATATTTATGTATATCTGAATACACACACATATATCCCATAACTTTTAAAATATTGAAATAAGTTGAGATTAATTATAGATAAATTGCTATGATTCACTTTAAATTTGTTGTCTCTAATTTTTAAAAGGTGAACTAATATCCCTTCAGGATGGAGATAGCTATATAGCTGTTTTGAAGATAAAATTCACTGGAGCAGCTGAGGATTGTATAAACAAAGACAAAAGAGAATTTTAAGTAGCAGACATGCAGAAACACAAAGTTAAAGCAGAAATCAAGAAAATATGATCCACTATGTTAATCACTGGGATTCACAAATTGTTACTGATAGATAAGACCACTGTTTGTTTTGCATGAATGCTTTAGCTACAGCTATCAAGAAGCCTAATATATTGAAATGACACCTTGAAAGTGTACATGCTGAATAAGTTGGTAAGACAGGAGAATTTTTCCAGAGAAAAATGAGATCCTTTTAAATAAGTAAAAACAAACTTCCAAAAACCACGTCGGTGACATCAAAAGGATTGCTCATGTCATATGAACTTGTTTATACAATTACTTAGTGTAAAAGACCTCATTTGACATAAGAAACATTAGTACTATCTGCAATTCTTGGTATGGTTGAAATTATGTTTAGGGAATCATATGTCACCTTTGCTGGCAGATCATATGGGGGAAAGAAAATCATCTATATTTCTGTAGATCTTTATCATCAATTAATTGAGCAACTAAAATCTTCCCATTTTATATTTCAAGAGGATGAAGCTACAAATTAGTTGAGGTTGCATTTTTAATCATGTGTATAGACTATATTGTGAATACTGATAACAGGAAGGATTTGTTACTTTGTAAAACTGATGATGAAAATGGCACATCAAAAAAAATTTCGATATAATTGTTGGGTTCTTCAAAATGAAAATTATTTAATAGGAAAGACTCATAGTGACCTCTATGTTGAAAGAACTGTAGCACCAATGCAATATTTACAGTGCCCACCATCACGATAGAGATTGTGACTATAACTATTGCATGATGTCCGATCACAAAATATGCCAGACTCTCCAGATAAAGGATAAAGCTGAAGGGTTTATTTAGACACCAGAAAACTCAATCCCCAAACCAGTAAGCCTATGTATCAAAGATATTCAGAAGCCATAATAATGCCGAGAGCCACAGCATCCTTTAGCCTTCCCACAAACCAATACAAGATCAATATTAACTCATGAGCCTGACTCCTTTTTCTAAGCTCCTCTGTCTCCAACTGTCACACTCACTCTCTACCAGCTTCTCTGTGGATCTTGCTTCTTCTCAGCAAACCCCTTCCAGCACAGGCTCCATGTGACTACATTCAGCCTATCAGGGGGCAGAGTTTATCTTCACATCAGGAGAGGTCTTCAAACTCCCCCCCTAGGTCTATTAAGGGGCAGAGAAGATCTTCAAATTCC
>CM053580.1:467964586-467981717 GCA_028627135.1 Pseudochirops cupreus
TGGGCTGGGAATCTGTCACTCTCTGTCTCCCAATGGGTTCTGTCACTCTTAAATCCGCTCAAATTTACTTTTGAGTTCCCAAGGACGAAATTCTTGGGGGGCTTGGAGAAGTCACTGCTTACTCTCCGCCATCTTAGCTCCGCCCCCAGGACCCAAGTTCTAATCTGACCTCTGACCAGATACTAGCTGTGTGACCCTGGGCAAATCACTTAACCCCAATTACCTCACCCCCCAAAAAAAGATAGGTTCCTCATTTCAAATTTCATCTTCAATACTATGTCATTGGCCATAGGCACAAGTGAGGAAAGAGACTATCTCAGACGTGAGAGCTGGTCTGCTGTTGAAGAAGACCTTTGACAATGCATGGAGACAGAAGATGAAATGTCATGTGTGGGAAACAGCCAGCAGAAGGGTTGGTGATATTACTTTTAGAAGACTGTGTGATTTAGGGTTACTTTAAGACAGGGCAAGGCCTCAGCCTCCCCAAAGTCCTATTAATTACTTACATTTTGTATCATCATCATCAGCATTCTCATCAGCAGCGGCGTCATTATTATTATATAACAACTGTTAACTTTTTCATTAAAATCTCATTTTATCTTCACAATACTCCAATGCATCCTACACTTTGAAAATGATTTTCCTAAAGTTCAAGTCTGATCATGTTACCCAACCCTACTCAAACTCCAGTGTGAGGTAGAATTACCTCTGAGAACATATCTAAACTTCCTCATTTGGCATTTGCTAGCAAATGTAAGTAATTTTGCTAGAAGATACCACAGGAACAACCTCCTCTATCAGTATGGTGTCTTTCTAGTCTTGGGTTGACACCTCCCACCATCTCTAGTTCTGATGTTTGGCTTGGACCCTCCCTACTTTTAATTGCTCTCTTATTTTGTGACTTCCTGCTTTTGGACCTAAACATTCTTAATGGATGCCCTTGACTCTTTTTGTTGCCAGTTTTCTGTCATCTGATTATTCTGATCCAGACAAAATACCTCCCATAACGGCTACCTTATAGTTTTCATTTTCTGGGGACAGAAGTACAAAGAATAAAATTATTCCTATTTAGAGCAATGAGTTTACATTCTTTGTTTTTTTGGAGGGGGGAAGGCAGGGCAATTGGGATTAAATGACTTGCCCAAGGTCATACAGCTGGCAAGTGTTAAGTGTCTGAGGTCAAATTTGAACTGAGGTCCTCCTGACTCTAGAGCTGATGCTCTATTCACTGCACCACCTTGCCACCCCAATGAGTTTACATTCTAATGGGGAGACAAGTACATATAAAATATATATAGCATAATAGAAAGTTAATATAAATATATGCAAAGTAATTGACTGAGAGATAGTTTGGGGATTGGGGCAATGACAAAAGGCTTCCTGCAGAAGGCGGTGCCTGAGCTATTCCGTAATGGAAGGGAGAGAGTCTGCAAGACTGAGGTAAGGAAGAAGAGCGTTCCAGGCATGGTGGGTGACAAAGGCAAAGGCACAACAGGGATGGGGGATGGAATGTCACGTGGGAGGAACAGAGATAAGGTCAGTTTGGATGAATTCGAGATTATAGCCTGTCAGGGTAATGGGAATTTGAAGATCTTCCCTGCCCCCTAATAGGCCAAATGGATCACATGGAGCCTGTGGTGGGAGGAGTTTTCTGAAGGGTAGACCAGAGATCACAGGAAGTTGGGAATCAGAGCAGTTAGAGCTGAACGGAGGAAAGGATGCACCCAGGGAGATAGCTAGGCTTGTGAGTATTTGTTTGTGCAAAGGCTAAAGGATGGTGTGGCTCCCTGCTGTGTATTAACTTTTTTGTCACTATGATGGATTCAATTTCCTGGTGTTGGGATTTGGCTTTCTGGTGTCTGAATAAATGTTTTGCTTCTGTTGTCTATATGAAGAATCTGTTATATTTCGTGATTCAGAATTATGCCAGCATATTTGCAGTCACCATCAGTGCTGAGAATGTTGTGTTGGTGCTACACAGCCAGGGAAGAGTAGTACACAGTGAAGCTGGAAAGATAAATTGGAGCCAGGTTGTACAGGGCTATGAAAACTAAACAGAGGAATTTATATTTTATCATAGAGTTAACAGAAAGTCACTAGAGTTGATTGAGTGGGGGAAACACATGAGTGAAACATGTGCTGAAGAACATGGATTTGGCAGCAGTGTGTAGGATGGACTGGGATAGTGAGAGACGATTCAGGGAGATCAATCGGGAAGCAGTTGCAATGATCTTGGAGAGAGGTGATACGAGCCTAAAGGACTAAGATGGCAGTTGTGTGCATGGTGAGAGGGGTCAGATGCCAAGAGATGCTGTAGAAAGTTGAAATAGCAAGATTTGGCAACTGACTATATATGGTGGAATGACAGAGAGTGAGGAGTCTAGTATGGTGCTGAGATTATGAACCTGGGACACTGGGAAGATGGTGGCACCTTCAAGGAAGTTTAGAAGAGGAGAAGATTAAGGAGGGAAGATCAGATGAGTCTTAGATAGGTGTCAAGTGCCATTTTTCTCTCTCTGCTTCCAGCTTTTGGTTTTTATTGGGGTCCTCATTGAAGATGCTACCTCTTTTCCATAAGCTAGAGTGATCTCTGTCATCCCTTTTAAAATCCAAGACTTAATCTAAAGGTTTTTTTTGAGAGAGAAACAAAGAGACAGAGACAGAGATAGAGACAGAGAGAGAGTGAGAGACCCAGAGAAAGAGAGATAGAGATAGTGATGGGGAGAGAGAGAGAGAGACAGAGACAGAGAGAGAGAGAGACAGAGAGACATAGAGACAGAGAGACAGAGACAGAGAGAGAGAGAGAAAGAAAGAGAGAGACAGAGAGAGAGAGGGAGAGGGAGAGACAGAGACAGAGAAACAGAGACAGAGAGAGACAGACAGACAGAGAGACAGACAGACAGAGAGAGACAGAGCGAGACAGAGAGAGAGAGAGAGGGAGAGAAAGTCCTTATATACTCAGTTATCAGACTTTAGCAGTGTTTTCCCCATAATGAAAATCTGTTAGTTCTCGGAGCCTAGGCTATAATAGGCTTTTCCTCTCCAAAAAGAGATACCTTGCCCCAGGGAACAAGCTCCTTGGAATAAAGAATATGCAGCTAACTTATAGGGCCCAAAGGCATTAAGTCTGTTTTTGTTTTTTTACTTCATCTTCCTTCTCATCAAAGGCTGTTGCAAACCTTGATCTTACAGAGCTGCACAGTCTTTCTTACTCTTGCTTAATGTCTGATTGCCAAACTGCACCCATTCAGCATCATTTTAGGGACAATTCTTTCAGGAAACGTCCATGGGTTGTCTGGGTCTGGAAACCCTAAGTTTTCCCAAGACAAATTATTTTTGGTTGTCTGTATCAGTGAATAGGAAGGGAAAAGAGAGGAAAAAAAGTTTCTTGTGAAGGAACTTCAAGGCATGAGAGTTCAAGTCAATTTTTTTTTTGTTTCAAATTCTTGCCTTTATTGTTACTAGCAACAAGCCTTTCTTGGCTTTGAGCTGTGGGTGGGGGAAGGCCTTAATGTATAAGGTGGGACTTGAGCTGGGTCTTGAAACTTGTGTAAGATCTGATTGGAAGGGAAAGGGAAGACATTAAAGATGGTGAGGGGTGGGGAGTGATGAGTGAAGTCATGAAGATGGAAATAAGTTGGCATGGTCCTGGGATGGGAATTTATGTGATCCACCTGAATAAAGCATAGAGTAGCGGGAAATAGTTTGAGAGGCTTGATCTTGGTCACCATGCAGGCAGTTCTAGGTAAGTTTTGGCTCTTTCTTGGTTTCCTTTGTACAAGAGAATAACCACAACATGCAAATTTCAAGTGCTAGGCAACTTTTTTAATATTGCCATTTTCAGGAAGATCACCAAACCAGATAAGACTAGCTGAACTGTTTTGCTAAAGTCATAGTAAGTATAGTGTTCATTATCTGATTTTTAAAAAAGTGAAATTTTCTCTTCAATGAACTGTAGCCCAATCAAAAGTATAGATATTTACAGTTTCCTCACTAAGAAACTATTTACCACATCATTAGTTGTTTTAAAAGCAAGCACTATTATGTCAGATCTGGCAAGGAAATAATTTGATCTGATGTAAGTAGAAATCAGTAGAGTAAGATCATTAGCTCATGAAGAGGCCATTTAGCTGCTTTTGCTTCTCCTGAAGTACCTTTCTGACTTCTAGAGAACAATTTAGGGGCTGAATGGGGATGATTCTATTCAGAGATTAGAGACAGAAAAGTTTTGATTTTGGGTTTATGGGACCATTTTTGTCTCTAGGTCTCTGAGTCAACATTTGCAATATATTATTGTTGTTCCCACATTTCAGTTATGTCTGACTTTTTGTGACCTCATTTTGGGGTTTTCTCGGCAAAGACCCAACCACTGGAGAGGTTTGCCATTTCTTTCTCCAGCTCATTTTACAGATGAGGAAACCGAGGCAAATAGGAGTAAGTGACTTGCCCAGGGTCACACAGCTAGTAAGTGTCAGAGGCTGGATTTGAACTCAAGATGAGTCTTCCTAACACCAGGCCCAGTGCTCTATCCAATGTGCTACTCAGTTGCACCCCCATCTGCAATATAGACTTTTGTGTTTAGAAAAAACAATTCCTAGAGAACTAAAAATGTGAGAAAGACATGCAAATTTTGCTTCGGCTTAAAGTAAGGGTGAGATGTGAATGTAGAATTCCTGGAAGTATAACTAGAACAATTTTGATTCATGACTGGACAAGCTGGAAACCTCAAGGGTGGATATATGCTTTCTTCTTTGCCTTGCTTTAATAGCTAGCTGACATTTATGCAGTGCTTTAAGGTTTTCAAAGCACTTTACATACATTTTCTCACTTAATATAGAATATGCAAGTGAAACAGATAAAGGTATTAAAGCCAGCAAAATTAAAGGATTGGAAAATTATTAAGAATGGGGAAATATGAGAGTTGCCCCCAGCAGGAAGCCTGAGAGTGCAGTTTTGTGAATTTTTCTAGACAGTTTCAATAAACAAAGGGGTTAAAGGGTCTTTTTGGTTCCAATTTCAGTGGGACAAGAACTTAAACTAGAGGAAAATTAATTTCACGTTTTTGTTCTTTTGAACTGCTTTGTGGAGCATGTGTATGCAGCAGGGAGAAGACAAATATGGATAATAGAAAGGAGTCCTTTGAGGGTTGGACTCTTATTGGTGGGTAGTTGTGCCTTACTCTAATTGAAAAAAACTCTTTCCATTAAACACTGAAGCCTTTTTATAGCATAATTATTTCCCTATATGTAGCCCTATCCGCAACTTTGAACCCTCTAATATAGCAAAGAAACTCAGTTAAGAATAATTGGACAACAGAGCCACTAAGTCTGAAAATATATGCTGCATCCCATCCCTGTTTTCCCCTTCTTCCCTATGTAGAGGATGGATGGATGAATGGACATCATCTGTTTTTTTTTTCCTTTGGACCAAGGTTGTATATTGAAATTAATCTGATACAGGCAATGGGGTATAGAAATCCATCTTACCCTACAAGAAAGTAAGGGGGGGGATTGGGGGAGATATAAGAGAGGGCCGATTGGGGGAAGGGATATTCAGTATGCTTGCCATCTTGGGGTGGGGGGTAGGGGAGAGATGAGAAGAAAATCTGGAACTAAAAATCTTGTAAAAATGAATGTTGAAAACTAAAAATAAATTAAAAAAATAAAAAATTAAAGTAAAAAAAGCAAGTAATCTGAGTTTTTGCTTTGAGCTTTTAAGGATGAGTTACAGGCTAGATTTTGTAACTATTTGGTGGGCCTTGGGAGAAGGGACTGAGAAAGCTATTGCTGCTTGCTGTGATGTAAGTTAGGAGAACAAATTTTTCCTATTTATTTTTAATAGGAATACAAAGATGGATAATAAAAAGAAAAGGCTTAGAGATAATATAGTTCTATTAAAGAGAACTGGCATAAAGAAAGAATTTGAATTTGTTGGGTGATATCATTTTAAGAAAAGGAAGGAGTATGTGGGTTGGACACCAACCTCAAAGTTAGTGCTTCTTTCTAATTCTGTCCCCACTGTTCTTAGTGCCATGGGTCATTCAGGTGATGATTCACATGTCTTTGTTGCAGTGTCCATAACTATGAATTGCTACTGACTTGTTTAGGTGAATTTCTATGATAAGCAAAGTATTTTTTTGTGCGATATCATAGCAGTAATTCACCTAAATGCAACCTTTCATTTATGAAGTCCTAAGGAAGATGTTGATTTTAAAAAATTGTTTCTCTTCTTGGTTTTCAAAGTATTTTTCATCCACCAAACTAAACTGGAGAGCTGTCAAATGAGGGGGTTGGGCCAGAAGGCCTCTGGTCCCTTCTAGTTCCCAGGATATACTCAGACAGAACTGGATTTCTTTATATGCTGCTTTGTGAGTGAGCAAATCCCTATGGTTTTCTTCAAGTGCTGAGCAGAATGTTTTCTATTTCTTTTCTGATATTGGCTCATGTCAATGTTGACTCGTAGCATCAGACATGGAACTTAATGCTGAGGTTTTTGATCCAAAAAAGGCTCCATTCTTTGTTCGCTTGTCCATGTGGGCATTATCTTCACTACTTTAGCTCACCCTCTGTGCTTTGGGAATGGTCTTTGGAGATGGACTTTTATATAACTTCTTCTGTTTATGTAGCACTTCGTGTTTACAAAGGGCTCCACATTCATTTCCTTCTCTGATTCTCTTTATTCCCATGTGAGGCAGGTAGTGCCAGCAGTCTTATTCTCATTTCAGCATGGCGTGAAATTGCAGCTAGTGCCTAGAAGCATGAACTGGTGTCCAATATGGGTAATCAACATTTAATTATGTAGCAATTGTTTTCCAGGTCACATATCTGAACTTCTTCAGTCATGTCTAACTCTTGGTGACCCCATTTGGGATTTTTTTCTTAGCAAAGATACTATAGTGGTTTGCCATTTCCTTCTCCAACTCATTTTACAGATAAGGCAACTGAGGCAAACAGGGTTAAGTGACTTACCCAGGGTCACACAGCTAGTAAGTTTCTGTGGTTGAGTTTGAACTCAGAAGGATGAGTCTTCCTGACTCCAGGCCCAGCACTCTATCCATTGTACCACTTAGCTGTCCTTCATCTCTAAACTGGTTCTGCTCAAATCAGTCAACCAACAAGTATTTACTAAAGATGCTCAGATAAGAAGCCTTTTTGGCAGAGCAAAGTCCGAATGGAATATACTAAAGGAGTCTGTCCCTAGATTCAGGCCTCTGATTTCATTAGTATAAGAGTTCCTGGTGAGAAAATGCTTTCTTTCTTTTTTTTTTTTTAATTTTTTTGCTTTTTGGAGGGGGGAAGGCTGGGTAATTGGAGTTAAGTGACTTGCCCAAGGTCACATGGCTAGCAAATGTTAAGCATCTG
Organism: Pseudochirops cupreus; assembly: GCA_028627135.1. Lineage (NCBI taxonomy): Eukaryota > Metazoa > Chordata > Mammalia > Diprotodontia > Pseudocheiridae > Pseudochirops > Pseudochirops cupreus. Next base: position 467,971,948 of record CM053580.1, read on the forward strand.
AGGTCACATTTGAACTCAGGTCCTCCTGAATCCAGGGCCAGTGCTCTATTCACTGTGCCACCTAGCCACCCCAAAATGCTTTCTTTTAATGCAGATCAACACTTGATCTGGAACTGGGAGATTTAAAGAGTTGCCCAAGAATCTGAGAGGAAGTAACCTGTCTAGGGTCACAAAACGGATGTGTATCAGAGGTATAATTCGAGCCAAGGTCTTCCTTATTTCAGAGGCCAACTCTCTAAACACAACACACTGCTTTGCTCTCAAGATTCAATCTTACTTAACTTCTTTAGTAAATCTAGGACCCTTGTCTAGGCGCTTTATGAGACAGGTGAGGGATTGTGCTGCTGTGGAGCCAACACCAGTTAAGTCAGGAGTCCTGGTTTTAGTTGCATCTTTGTTACTAACTAGCTATATAACAAATCTCCCAGGACAAGTCATTTGAACTGGCCTTTCACACTGGAACTGAGTTTCCCTATATGTAAAATGAGTGATCTTGAAATGATGGCTAAGGCACTTCCATATCTAGTACTCATTGAGGCAACCATATTATATTTGTGACGTGGATGTAAGCAAAGCAAGCCAAAATGAGTATCTTCACTGATGAAAAACAAGACTCAAGTGGAAGTAGGATGGGCCATATTGGAGAAGTCCATGAATTAGCATCTAGGTGAAGTGAGGAGAGTGTCTGGTTGTTGTTGTTGTTGCTGCTGAGTCATTTCGGTCATGACCCATTTTAGGGTTTTCTTGACAAAGACACTGGATTGGCTTGCCATTTCCTTCGCCAGCTCATTTTACAGATGAGGAAGCTGAGGGAAACAGGGTTAAGTGACTTGCCCAGGGTCACATAGTTAGTAAATGTCTGACCCTAAATTTGAGCTCAGCAAGATGAATCTTCTTGACTCCAAACCTGACACTCTATCTACTCTAGTAAATTATTAAATGTTACTTCCCTGGGAAGAAAAGAATAAACTAATTTTGCCATTGTCTATTGATTCTTATAGTGCCTATATTTTGTTAACCTTGCTGACTGGTTGCTATGAACCCCTTTCTTTTTTTTTTTTGCTCTATTTTGGAGGGGGGAAGGCAGGGCAATTGGGGTTAAGTGACTTGCCCAAGGTCACACAGCTATTAAGTGTTAAGTGTCTGAGACCGAATTTGAACCCAAGTCCTCCTGACTCCAGGGCCAGTACTCTATTCACTGCACCACCTAGCTGCCCCTTATGAACTCATTTCTACTCTTTCCTCTCTTTTGGATTTGGTTTCTCTGAAAACTTTGGTTTGACTGGAATACCTTTATGTCGACTTATGTTGACTCACCCACATCATGACTTGGATAAGGTAACTGAGGCTGATTCGCTGAGGGTCTTACAGATATTAAGTGTTTGAGACAGGATTGGAACTTAGATCTTCTTGTCTCCAAGTCTCAAGTACTACCTATTATGCTACCCACTTGTCCTAAATAAATATATAGAAAATATATCCAAGATTAATACAAGGGTGATGGCACTAGTAGCTGGCGGAGGGGGAGCAGTAATAGAAGGCTTAACGTAGAAGACAATACTGGAGATGAAGATAGTGCATTCAAGGCTTGGGGAAGGGTCTTCATAGCCAAAGATACAGGTTAAGGAAGTGGATTGTTATCTGGGCCAAACAACAAAGTTGTGGGTTTCACTAGCTTATGAAGGAAACTAATGTACAGGAAGGTGAGAAAGGTAGGTTATGGTCACATGTAAATAGCCTTGGGCCAAGATTGGTTCCAGAATCTGGGGTGGCGCTGACCCTACAGGTGTGTGTGTGCGTGTGTGTGTATGTGCTCTTGGGTACACATATGTGGTATTTTAAGGAGTTCAAGATTTGCAGGCTATACGTTTACAGGGTCAGGGGTCCAAGCAGCCCATTATACCCACTGGTGGGCAGCATATGCTAGCCAGTGATACTGACCAAGATGTAAAATACATTGATCATTAAGCACTTTTTAAAATCTAGAAGGTAGAGGCAACATACCTGCTTGACTAGTCTGTGGTCCCCTTTCAGAGCCTGGAAAGTAGCACTGAAATGGGATTGAATGATGGGGCTTGCTTACCAGTGGATTAGGCGGACACTGCCGATGATCACTCAGTGTTCTGCAGGAGTATTTGAGTCATTTATTAATGCAGGTTGCATTTATATGAACTGATATAAATATAGGATATGTGCAGATGATGTGTGAAGCTTTTAAAATTTCTTTTCTTATTTTAGTCCAATAGAATAACTAACAAATGGTGCTTTCGTTAGAGACTGATGTAGGCGAGGTCAATTATAACGTTTATTTGTCTTTTCATATGGGACAAAGTAAAACACACTTCTTTTTGTCCCCTCACCTATCTTCTTCTTCCCACAATCCTTGACAGGTTTGATAAAAAAAAAAGTAAGCCTTGATATGTGTGAAAATGTGTGCATAGCTTTGTCGCTGAAACTGAGAAACACGTACCAATAAATAATAGGAATCTATTTGAAACATTGGTTTGTAATTGATACATATTTTTTAAAAGCCTAATTAATAAATGAAGAGGATTAATTAAGCACGTATTATGTGTAGCATACAAATACAGAGTTGAGGCAGTGTTTACCCTCAAGGAACTTATATTCGAATGGTAGAGACAGCATTGAAAGAGATGTGGTGACTGGAGAAGGGAGTTATATTCTGTAGAATCACAAAGATGTTAAAGAGATGGGGTGGCTAGATGGTGCAGTGAATAGAGCACCGGCCCTGGAGTCAGGAGGACATGAGTTCAAATTTGGCTTCAGACGCTTAATACAAAACTAGACATGTGACCTTGGGCAAGTCACTTAACCCCAACTGCCCTACCTTACCCCCTCAAAAAAAAAAAGCTAAATAAAAGATGTTAAAGAGAACAATAGAACAGTCAATTAAGGAGTGGGGAGGGTTTGGCTGTGGCAGGGCAAAAAATGACCAGTGTAGCTGAGGTTGCTGGTCCCAGGGAATGCTAAGCCAAGTGTTAACTCCTTACAGGTCTCTGGTGGTGGTGGAGTTTAGTCGAATAGGACAACAGCAGAAACCAGGACATTGCCATAATTTTGTTGAAGTCACATTCATTTCTCTACATTGTACCCACCATATGCACACTGAACCCTTTCTTATTAATGAAGAAAGAGTTAAGTAAAACCAACCTCACAGTGACTGTCATTAGATAGTATACATCACATTCCATACCCATAGTCCACCAACTCTCCTGATAGGAGGGAGTTGTTTTTCATTAGCTGCATCTATTTTCAGGGACTAATATTGGTCATTTTAAATAACCAGTTTGCTGCTTGTGGCATTATTTTAATTTACATGATTGTAGTTGTTGGTAGATTATTCTCCTAAGGCTGTTTACTTCTCTTGAGATCATCCTGTGCATCATTCATCTTGCTGTTGTGGTTTGGGGTGCTGGGAACCCTGGGGTGCAAAGGTAAAGGGGGTCTGCCTGGAAAGAATTTGACCACTTATGCCTTCTTTCAGTCAAAGTAGCAAGGTTTATTTTGATGCCAATAGAAGTGGGCTAGATTCTAAGTGAGTCTGAGCAATTTTATGGGGATAAGATTGGTACTTACATACAAGAAAAGATAGTGAGAAGATCTTGATTAGATTATGGAGTGGTAAATTGCCTGGGATGGCCCAGGAGCAACAGACTAAAGATCTAGATGGGATTAAGAAGTATCAAGTAAGCTAAATAAGTAATCAAGATGGGCTGGGTGGGCCAGGTGCCTCAGGTGGAATGCCAGTGTGGGAAAGTTCAGGGTCTTTTAGGGGTCCAGGTCCCATTACCTCATCATTGCAACTAGGTGGCATGGTGAATAGAGTTCTGGACTTTGAGTCAGGAAGAACTGAATTCAGCCTCACATACTTACTAGCTGCGTGACCCAGGGTAAGTCATTTAACCTCTTCCTATATTAGTTTCCTCAGTTGTAAAATGAGGATCATAGTAGCACCTACTTTGTAGCGTTGTTACCAGAATAAAATGAGACATTTGTAAAGTTCTATGCAAATCTTAAGGCACTGAATAAATGCTATTAGTAATATTTTCTTCAATTAAATATGGGAGAATTCATACTGATGACTACAGTAGGCTTTCAGTATTTGTAGACTGAATTTACCTCACCTTGGTTCAGTTCATAGAGTCATAGAATGAGAACTGGAAGGGACTTCATGTTGTCCAAGCCTATCATTTTATGGATGACAGTACTGAAGCCCAGAGAAGTGGGTCCCTGCCCAAGATCACACATATGGAATTAATATTCTGAGGTCAGTTGAATTCTAGGATTTTTTTCTACTATGCTTCATTCTAAATGATTATATAGCTGCCCTTTTTCTGAAGTGGACCTATTACCAATTGAATTCAGTCCAATCATAGATCTGAGACTAGATTAGTGTTTTTAGAAAAAGTTAAATATGAGTGACTGAGACCAAAATCCTAACCTCTCAATGCTCTAGGAAACTTTCTAAGACTATATTACTGGCATTAGGAAACAAACTCTGGGGATATTTTTATTTTGATAAAATAAAAAATTCTGACTCTCTCTCTCCACTCTTCCATACCCACCCTAGGACAGTAATATCCTTAGAATACATGCCAGATGGCTGTTGTAACTATCCAATGAGAGAGTATTTATGCTTTGTGATCCTTAAAGTGATATAGAAACATCTCAGTTATTATTATTATATTTGCTATTTTTACTGTAGTCTAGTAAACGGTGATACACAGATTATGAATGCAACAGAAAAAGGAGAAATCATCGAAAGGTTTTAACAATCAGAGAAGGCTTCTAAGAAGAGGTAGAGTTTGGGCTTTTCTTGAAGAAAAGGGTATGATTTGGACAGGTAAAGAGAATATTGTTTCTACATTGCAAGCCTATTCTTCTAGTTCTCAGATATGCCTCCAGCTTTGGGCTTTCATTTGCTTTCTTGTTTTTTTATTCATGCCTTTCATCTTTAAATCACATTAATTTCCAAATGTATTCCTTCCTCTTCACTTCCCCAGCAAGATTTCCTTTCTAACAAAGATTTTTTAAAAGGGGGAAATGGGAGGAGTCAAAATAATAGAGTAGCAGGAAGAAGCATATTCAGCTCCCCTCCCCCTAAACTCTTCAAAACTGATCTAGAATGTGTTCCATATCCAATCCAATCTGGGAATCCAAGGAAAAAGATAGTCCTTCCTGTCAAGGAGCTCATAATCTAATGGAAAAGATAGTAGGAAAACAACTATGTACAAACAAGTTATCTCCAGGAAAAATTGGAGATAAAATTAAAAGAGGGAGGGCACTAGCATTAAGGGAGATTGGAAAAAGCTTCTTACAGAAGGTAGGGATTTTAGTTGAGACATGAAGGAAACCAGAGAAGTCAAAAGGCATAAGTGAGGAGTGAGAGTATTCCAGAGACAGTCAGTAAGAATTCTGGGAGTCAGGAGATGGAGTGTCTTATCTGAGGAACATTGAGGAGGCCAGTGTCATTGGATTACAGAACTCATAGTGGGAGAGTAAGGTGTAAGAAGTTTGGAAAGGTAGGAAGGGGTCAAATTATGAAAGACTTGGAAAACTGGTCCAACTTCATGCAGGCTATAGAAACAGATGTCAGCCCAGACCTTTAATGAAAATTATTTTTAGCTGTTTTTGAGGCTGCAAAAATTGGAAGCTGAGAGGCTATTCTCCACAAATTGGAGAATAGTTGAATAAGTTATAGTGTATAAACATGATATATAATATATAAATATTGTCCTATAAGAAATAATGAAGGGGCTGGTTTCAGCAAAACCTGGGGAGACTTGTATAAATTGATGCAGAATGAAGTGAACAGAATCAGGAGAAATAAAAAATATTGTAAGGATGAATGACTTTGAAAGATTTAGGAACTCTGATCAGAGTAATGACCAACCATGATTGCAGATAACTAATGATGAATCATTCTACCCACTTCCTGAGAGGTGAAAGACTCAGGGTTGAGAATGACATAGAGTCAATCAGTCAATAAACATTTATTAAGCACTTACAATATGCCAAGCATTGTGCTCACCATAAGGAATTTAAAAAAAAGTTCTCTAGGAACATGCAATCTAATGGGGAAGGCAACAAACAAACACATATGTACAAAGATATGTAATAAATAAGTAAATAAAATAGTGGAGGCACTAGAATTAAGAAGATTTAGGAAAGGCTTCCTCTAGAAGATGTAATTTCAATTGGGACTTACAGAAAGTCAGGGCAGTAATTGGAGATGAGGAAGAAGAGCAGCCCAGGAATTGGAAAGACAGAGAAAATGCCCAGAGCCAGGATGCGTGTGCACGTGCGCGCACACACACACACTCACACACACACACACACACACACTCACACACACGCACACACACACACACACACACACACACACACACTGTAAAGCCAAGCAAGAGCACCTTTCCAGAGGACTGCTGCTGTGAACAGCTTCAAGATTCTGATTACATAGTATAGTGAACTCTCTATTTATTCAGCAGTAAATTAAGGCAAAACATTCACAGAAACCAAAGTACAGCATTCACAATGTTATAGCATAAAAAATTATCACTAAAGTGGCCCCATAGTTTTCACCAAAGTGGCCATATAGTTTTAAACAAAAGATATCATTCATTAAGTCCTTAACTCAACCATCCTTAAGGAGTAATCCTCCTTAAGGGACACAAAGTACAATAATTCAGTAAGTTCTTAACTTAGTCATCCTTAAGGAGCAGGCCTCCTTAAGGAAAACAAAGTATCAAGGTCAAAGTTCTCCACCCCTAGGCCACAGTAAATCATGATCTTCTCAGTCAGCATTAAGTACCTAAGAAGAGGTCTTTTCATCTTGACTTGAGGTTGGCTCTCAGATTCCATGGTTTCTCTTCCATGGTTCCAGCCCTTGCCTGAGTCTACCCAATTCCATCTGGATCCACAGGCAGGCAGTTCTCAGCTCCTTATCCAGTTCCTTGTCCAATTCCCATTTCATACTGAAGCTCAGTGTCCAATCCACCTCAAGTCCTTCACAGTTTCTGGGAAGACAAAACTTAACAGAGCCAAAATAACATTCATGCACGTTGCCAGCACCATCATCAATTCACTATCTGCCTGTGAAATCAACAGAGACCCACAAACAAAGTCTGAGAGGTCAATACAAATCATCAGTAAAGCCCCAGGACCTCTGAAACCCTCCTCCAGGACTTCTGTAAACAGACAGCCAGAAAATCCTCGTTCAGGGCTTCTAGTAAGGTCCCAGAGCTTCTGTACAAAGTATCACAAACAAAAATCAACACAGACAGAACAGACAAACATAGAGTGCTGGGATACCACAAGTTTTCTCCTTCTCCACTCTGCCACCACAAGAGTTCTCTTGTCAGTTCTTCTCTTTCCAAGCTTGGGCTTCTCCTTATATATGGTCAATTGCTCCTCCCCTTCCTGTTGCATCAGCAACGGGGGTTCACAAGTTCCGTTTCTTAACAAAGACTTGATATAATCATGGGCAGGGCTCAAAAGAAACTTGAACTGAAGCAAGGTGCTAAATAATTAAATAGCTGAAACAAGGCATTAAGTACTTCTTTGTTTGCCATTACACACACACACACACACACACACACACACACACACACACACAGACAGATATACATACACACAAACATATACATATAAATATGCATATACACATAACACATATATGTATGACATAGACAATGCAGAAATTTATTTTGCTTGACTGTACATATTCTAGGAATTTTATTTTTCTTTTGTTCTTGGTAGAGAGTGAGTGGGGGGGAGAGAGTAAAAAGTTTTGCAACTGAAAATTTTTTTTTGAAAAAAAGAGAGGAACCAAAGATGGTGGCATAAAAACAGGACTTCTGCGCAGCTCTGGCTCCCACCACCTCCAATACATGTAAAAAAATGAGTCTAAATAAATTTTAGAGTTGCAGAACCCACAAATTGACAGAGAGAAACAAATCTCCTGCTGAAGGCAGCTTGGCAGGCTGACAGGAAGGGTTTATCACATGCGACTGGGAGCCAAGCACAGTCCCCTGTGAGCCCCATGGTTTTGGCCCCAGGGCAGCCCCGACCAACTGTGGACCAGGCAGACTTCAGGAGAGTGATCACCAGCACCTGTGGCAGTTTCCAGACTTCTCACCCCATAAATGCCAAAAAGAAAGTAAAAGGTCAGTTGGAAACTTTGCTGGAACTGAGTGGGGAAGAATGTGGTCCAACCCCTGTGCCTGGGGTTAGAAGTGGCAGAGGTGCAGCGGCTGCAGTTGCTGCCATGTGGGTGCTTCCAGAGCTCCTGGTCTGCAGATCATAGGGGTACCAAGCAACCATTAAAAGGGTAATTGCTCTTGCTTTAACCTGCTTGCATCTGGATTGTGGTCTTGAGTGGTGGTCCTGGGGTCTGTGGCCAGTGTGCCAGAGCTTTTGGGCCCTGCAGAGAGGGCACCCTCCTAATAGCTCTGGCAGCTGTGAAAATCCCAGCAATTTGGGACACAGCACTCTCCATTCTAGAAGCAGAGTTCTACTGTGGCAAAGAACTCAAAAGTCAAGTAATTGGCTGGCAATATGAGCAAGCAAAGAAAGCACAAACAGACTATAGAGTCCTTTTTTGGGTACAAAAAGGATAAAAGCATGGAACCAAAAGAAGAAAACAAAGTCAAAACTCCTGCATCAAAAGCTTCCAAGAAAAATATGAACTGATTATAGGCCATGGAAGAGCTCAAGAAGGATTTTGAAAATCAAGTAAGAGAAGTAGAGGAAAAATTGGGGAGATAAATGAGAATGATGCAAGAAAATCATGAAAAGTGAGTCAATTGTCTGCTAAAGGAGACCCCAAAAATCTTGAAGAAAATAACACCTTAAAAGATAGACTAACCCAAATGGCAAAAGAGGCCCAAAAAGCCAACAAGGAGAAGAAGCCTTAAAATGTCAAATTTGCCAGATGGAAAAGAAATTTCAAAAACTCACTGAAGAGAATAATTCCTTCAAAATTAGATTGGAGCAAATGGAAGCTAATGACTTTATGAGAAATCAAGATACTATAAAACAGATCCAAACAAATGAAAAAAATAGAAGGTAATGTAACATATCTCATTGGGAAAGCCATTGATCTGGAAAATAGATCCAGGAGAGATCATTTAAAAATTATTGGACTACCTGAAAGCTGAGATCAAAAAAAGAGCCTAGACAACATCCTTCAAGAAATTGTCAAGCAAAATTGCCCTGATATTTTAGAACCAGAGGGCAAAATAGAAATTGAAAGAATTCACCAATGGCCTCTTTAAAAAGATCCCAAAAAGAAAACTCCCAGGAATATCATAGCCAAATTCCAGAGTTCCCGGGTCAAAGAGAAAACACTGCAAGCAGTCAGGAAGAAACACAAGACCTAGCAGCTTCTACATTAAGGGACTGAAGGTATTGGAATATGATATTCTGGAGGTCAAAGGAGGTAGGATTAAAACCAAGAATCACCTACCCAACAAAACTGAATATAATGCTTCAGGGAAAAATATGGTTATTCAATGAAATAGAAGATTTTCAAGCATTCTTGATGAAAAAACCAGAGCTGAACAGAAAATTTGACTTTCAAATACAAAAAGCAAGAGAATCATGAGAAGGTAAACAGGAAAAAGAAATCGTAAGGAACTTATTAAAGTTGAACTATTTACATTCCTACATGGAAAAATGATAATTGTAACTCATAAGACTTTTCTCAGTATGAGGATGGTTGAAAGGAATATATATGTATATATATATAT
>CM053580.1:467982217-468025437 GCA_028627135.1 Pseudochirops cupreus
CATGGCTTTTAGGTAGTTCAATAATTTTTAAATTGTCTCTCCTGGATCTATTTTCCAGGTCAGTGTTTTTTCAATGAGATATTTCACATTGCCTTCTATTTTTTCATTTGTTTGGATCTGTTTAATAATATCTTGAGTTCTCATAAAGTCATTTGCTTCCATTTGCTCCACTCTAATTCTGAAGGAATTATTCTCTTCAGTGAGCTTTTGAGATTCTTTCTCCAACTGGCAAATTTGACTTTTTAAGGCATTGTTCTCCTCATTGGCTTTTTGGGCCTGTTTTGCCATTTGAGTTAGTCTATTTTTTAAGGCATTATTTTCTTCAGTCAGGTTGTTGACTCTCTTTTCATGATTTTCTTGCATCATTCTCATTTCTCTTCCCAATTTTTCTGCTGCTTCTCTTATTTGGTTTTCAAAGTCCTTCTTAAGCTGATCTATCGCTTGCAGGAAGTCTTCATATTTCTTGGAAGCTTTTGGTGTGGAAGTTCTGACTGTGTTGTCTTCCTCCCATTCCATGCTTTGGTCCTTTTTGTCGCCAAAGAAGGAATCTAAAGTTCAGTTGCTATTCTTACTTTGCTTCCTTTGCCTGCTCATGTTGTTGCCAGTCAGTTACTTGAGTTTTTAGCTCTGTGGAACTCTGCTTCTAGAGGGGAAAGCTCTGCCCCAAATTGCTGGGGTTTTCACAGCTGCCAAAGCTATTAGGAGGCCACTGCAGCCCCCACCAACTTTGGCTCACTGAAAACGCACCCCAGGACCACCATCCAAGACCACAATCCGGATCCAGGCTGCTCAATGCAAGAGCACTTAGCCTCTGAACAATCACTTGGCCCCCCTGCAGTCTGCAGGCCAGGAGCTCTGAAGCAGCCATGTGGAGGTGCTGCCGGGCCACCACTTCTGCTGCTTCCTTGCACTGGAGGCAGTTTGGCCAGACCACTTTTCTCCCCCAAATTTAGCTGAGTTCCACTGACCTTTCACCTTGTCCTTATTTCTTATGGCTTGATGATTCTGGAAACTGCCACAGCTGATCCACTCTCCTGAAGACTCCAGCTGTGGCTTGTCCTGGCCACCCTGGGGCCAAGTCGCAGTTTCAGGCTGGTCTGGTTTTGGCTCCTAGCGTGCTATGATGAGCCCTTTGTGCTGAGCTGCCTTTGGTGGGAGATGGGTTTTTTTCTGTAATTTTGTGAGATTTGGAGCCTAAAATTTGTTTAGAGTCATATTTTCTGGGTATTTGAGGTGGCTATGTGGGAGCTGTGGAAACTTGTTGCTTCTACGCCACCATCTTGGCTCCGCCCCTCAGTTTTTGATCATACCTTTTTAAAAACCTCTCTTTCATTTATTTTTAACATTCATTTCTAAAATTTTCAGTTCCAAATTCTCTCTCTTCCTCCAGTCCCTCCTCCACTCCTTGAGAAGGCAAGCAATATGATACTGATTATCCATGTGAAATAATGAAGGATGTATTTCCATATTAGCCATGTTGTAAAAACAAACAACCCAAGAAAAATAAAGAAAGTAAAAAAGAAATGCGCTTGGAGTTGATAAGTTCTCTCTCTGGAGGTGGATAGCATTTTTCATCGTGAGTCCTTTGGGATTGTTGTGAGATCATAACTTCTTATTTTTTGTGGGGGTTGGGGGAAAGCAGGGCAATTGGAGTTAAGTGACTTGCCCAAGGTCACACAGCTAGTAAGTGTCAAGTGTCTGAGGCTTGATTTGAACTCAGGTCCTCCTGACTCCAGGGCTGGTGCTCTAGTCACTGTGCCACCTAGCTGCCCCCAAGATCATAACTTCTTAATAAAGCAAACTTAAAGGTGTACATTTCTCAAATGCTCCTTAACAGTTCTGATGTGACATTCCAACTTGTTCCAGATACTTTTATTTTTTCCAATTATGCATCTTTACAACAGTAGCAAACTGCTAAGACCTTTTTCTTCTGCATTTACTACTTTTCTGACTCTCTAATCAGTGGTTCTCAACATGTGGGTTGCAACCTCTTTGGGGTAGAACAACCCTTTCACAGGGGTCACAGGGGTTGCCTAAGACCATTGGAAAACACATATTTCTGATGGTCTTAGGAACCTCCTCTATCCATCTTCAGGAGGGTCCGCCCACATATGACTGTTAAAGGGTGGCAGCATTAGGAAGGTTGAGAACCACTGTGTCTAGATGATTAACACAGTGTCTGGAAGGTAACAGGTACTTAATATCTGCTTGTTGATTGGCTGGCTGATCAACTCTTAGGTCTTTATTTCCAACTGGTATAAACAATTTAAAATCCATGATTACCTATTGTCATAAGCTGCACAGACAGTACGAGTCTTATATGAAGGAGAATAGTTTGTTCAATAGACCCTCAAAGTGTCTTTGCTTTGGGGATGGGGTGGGAAATCTAGTGGACTTAACAGGCTATTAGAACATGTTTATGTGATACAGCAGAAAGAGTGTTGGATTTGGAGTTGAAGGATTTGGATTCAAATCCCATTTCAACCTCTTGGGCAAATCACTTTGTCTCTGAGACTCAATAAAATGAAAGGGTTGGACTATATGGCATCTAAGGTCCCTTCCAACTCTAGATCTATGATACTCTGTATTTACTCATGGACTCCCATGAGTCCTTTATCTCTTATACATTCTGTTTGTTCTTATTCCTGATTCTGTATATATCTGTAATAGATATATACAGAATCAGGAACACACACACACACACACACACACACACACACACACACTTCTCTCTTTTCTCTCATTCTGAATAGGTAGCATGGGATTTGTGGATTCATAATGCACATTTTGACAAAGTTAGACATGAGCCATACCTAAGTTTTATTCAGGAGATTTCTTTCAAATAAAGTTCTAGAGTGGGGGCAGGGGCCACAGAGAGAAACAGACTGGTTGGGGTCAGGCCCCATGATCAAAACTGGTCCATATAAATACCATGTCCTTTGTAGGTTCTGGGCCATCGGATCCAATGACATGACATTTGTAAAACATTCTTAGCACAATGCCTGCTACTTAGTAGGCACTATATACATGGTCATTCCATTCCTTTCTTTTCCCCCTTCCCTTTTCCCATGAGTCACATTATAAAGTTCATTGTGAGGACCAAAAGAGTCCAATTGGGTTTGGAGAGAATGTTGGGAAGCTCCCTCAGAAAACCACATTGAGTAGTGAATAAAAGTTGTATTAAATAGTTAACAACATCAATTATTTAAATTATTTCTGTATTTCTAAGTCTGGGTTGGGTGTGGAGGAATGAAGAAGAGTGTTGAATTGCTGGAATAAGATCAAGTTTAGAGAATCAAAATTTTTATCCCAGTAAAACTGGTACGTTACTAATTTCTACTTTCCCTGGATGTGTTGTATAGAATTACTTGGATTCTAATCCAACATGTAAAAACAGGCTTTTCTAGCACAACAGTAATAATATTGGAGTAACAATAAATAGCATAAAACCATAACACAGCAGTAATGTTAAGCACATCCTTCTGATAGTCCAAGCCCTGCCTACGAGTACCTGCAAAAATAAGAATGGGGCAGTGGATAGAGTGTTGGACTTGGAGTTAGGAAGACTCATCTTCCAGAGTTCAAATCTGCCTTCAGACGCTTACTAGCTGTGTGACCCTAGGCAAGTCACTTAACCTTGTTTGTTTCAGTTTCTTCATCTGTAAAATGACATAGAGAAGAAAATGGCAAACCACTCCAGTATCTTCACCAAGAAAACCCCAAATGGGGTCACAAAGAGTCTGACATAACTGGAATGAAGAACTCCAATAAAGAACAATAACTTTCACTAATCATAAAAAATCATGCGCGCTGCTACTTATCTTCAAAAATGTTACAGCCATCACAGCCTTAAAGTCTTTTTGGAAGTAGGCGATAGTTTTCCTATTTTACAGTCAGCTCTTCAATAAATTCCCTACCTGAAACAATAAACAACTAGACATTCAAACACGAAACCTTGCAGAATACTTGTACAGACAGATCTTAACTGAATCTCTAAGGTAAACCTTCCTTGTGATGAATCCACTGGTCTAGTATTCTCAGATAGGGTGTGAAAGGAAGTTTTGTCAACTAATCTTTAAGTAATAATAATAACTGTAATAACTGACATTTACATAATGTTTTAAAATTTTCATGGTCTTTAACACATGATTTTGGTTGATCTTCATAGTAATTCAGTGAGGAAAATGTTACATATATTTTTGTTCCCATTTTGTGGATGAGAAGACTGAGTTAGGTTCATAGGTTCATAGATTTAGAGCTGGAAAGGACTTCAGATGTCATCATATTTGATCTACTCATTTAACAGGTGAAGAAACAAAGTAAGGCTCAGAGATTAAGGGACTTGCTAAAGATGGAAAAGTGACAAAGGCAGAATTCAACTCAGGTGCTTTGGACTCCAAGTTCATAGTTCTTTCCACTGTCCCACACTGCCTTACTGCTTGGCCAGGGTCACAGGTTAGTAAATGTCTGAGCCAGGACTTGAACCATAGTTTTGTAAGTGAGCAATATTGATTGAGGGTTAACGTTACATTTGCATGTTGCTCATTTAAATTCTCTGGGTTTCCATAGTTATTAGTGAAGGAATGAACAGGGAAGTGCAACTTGCATATGCAGGTGCCTCCTTAGGGGACAGAAGGGTGTGGAATATGTTCTCTTTTTCTTTCTCTCTCCTTTCTTCTCTTTCTCTCTCTCTCTCTTTTTTTTAATCTCTTTCTTTCTCTCTCTCTATCCTTTTCTCTTTTCCCCCTCTCCTTTCTTCCTTCTTTTCTTTTTCTCTCCCTTTCTCTTTTCTCTCCCTCTTTTTCTCCCCCTCCTTCCCTCTCTTCCTTTTCCTCTCTCATTCTCTGTTCCTTTCTCTTTTTTCTCTCCCCTGTTCTCTTTTCTCTCTCTTTCTCCCTTCTCTCTCTCTCTTACTTTCTCTCTCTCCCTTTCTTTTTCTCTTTGTTTCTCCCTCTTTCTTTCTCCTTCTTTCCCTCCTTCTCTCTCCTTTCCCACTCTCTCTCCTTTTCTCTCTCTCCTCTTTTCCTCCATTCTTCTCTTTCTTTTCTTCTCGCACTCTCTTCCTCTCTCCCTTTCCTCCCTTCTTTCTTCTCTCTCTTCCACTCTCTTTTTCTCTCTGCCCCCTTTCTCTTTCTTTCCCTCTTGCTCTCCCTTCTTCCTTCTCTTCCTTTTCCTCTCTCACTCTCTTTCTCACTCTCTCTCCCTCTTCCTCGCTTTCTCTCTCTTCTTTTCTCTTCCTTTCCCTCCTTTATTCTTCTCTCTCTTTCTCTCTGCCTTCCTTTCTCTTCCTCTCCCTCCTTCCTTCTTTTCATTTTCCTCTCTCTCTCTCTTCCTCTCTCTTATTCTCTCACCCCCTTCCTATCTTCCACTCTCTTCTTTTCTCTCTACCTTTTCCTCCTTTCTTCCCTCTTTTCCTCTCTCTTTTTCTCTTTGCCTCCCTTTCTCTCTCTCTTGCTCTCCCTCCACCCTCTCCCTTTCCTTCTCCCTTCCTCCCCCTCTCTCCTGAAGCAGCTGGGAGCACTGAGTTAGAACCTTTGCAACCCTGCTGGGATTGCCATCTTTTAGAAAGCATTTTACAATTAGAATGGTATGAATAACATAAATAAACTGATGGTGATTTACCTTGCTTTTTAATTTTGTTTCCTGGAGTTTTATGGCATGAGCATGTGCAAATCTCTATCACTAGTCTGTGGGTAGTCCACCCATATAAAATTATCCTGTACATTTTGTTGTTTGTTAATTTTCCTCAAGGAAAGTCCACTAATGATGTAGTGCATATTTAATTTTTAAAACATTGCTGTTTATTTGCCAGAATCTTGTGGCAATCTGTACCCTTTCATCCTTTGAGAGCAGAGGTTCATAACTTTTTTTATGTCATAGACCCCTTTGGCAGTCTGGTGAAACCTATGGATCCCTTCTCTGAATAATGTTTTTAAATGCATGAAATAAAATACATAGTATTGCAAAGAAGGGCAATTTTATCAAAATATAATTATCAATATATAAAAAAATCTCATAGACCCTAGGTTAGGAATCCCTGATCTAAAGGTTCTCAATGCTTTGAATTGGAAATTATTGCTTAGTCAATTGTACCATGGAGTAGTGAGGAAGCAAATATCCAAAGACTCAGTTTTACTTATTTCTTCTGCATCAGGGAGGATGGCAGGGTGGTATAAGGGTGTAATGCCAAGCAAAGGCAACTTCCAAGGTTCAGAATACCAGCATAGTAACTCTCCATTTTATTCAGTGACAAATTAAGGCAAAACATTCACAGAAAAGAGAAAATTAAAATACAGCATGCACCAGGTGTAATTCAATAATTTAGTAAGTCCTCAATTCAATCCAAGTACTACTCCACCCCTGGGAAGTACATTCATTTAGTCAATCACAAAGTCTCTCTTCTCAAATGGAGATTAGTTTCTAATCATAAACAAAGTACATTCATTTGTTTAGTCACAGAGCACAAAAAAGTCAAAAGTTTCCCACCCCTGGATCACAACTGAATTACAATTTTCATCAGTTAACACAAAACACTTTCTCAAAAGGGGCAGTGGGGAGCACAAAAGGCCATCTACTTCTAAGCTACAACAAGGTTAAGATATCATCACAGCATTTAATACCCAAGGAGAGGTCTTTTCTTCATCTTTACCTGAGGCAAGTTCTCAGCAATCTCTGTTCCTGGGGAGACAAAGCTTAACAAAGCCACAATATACATTGCCAGTGTCCTCATCAATTCACTCTCTGCCTACAGAACAGTCCCAGAACCCCTGAAAACATCAGCAAGACCCTCTCCCAGGATTTCTGTATGCATACAACAAGAAAATCTTTCTTCAGGGCTTCTCAACCAACAGCAAGGTTCCAGGATCTCTGCAACAACAGCACTGTCCTTCACCAGCAGACTAATCTGGCAAAACAACATCAAAACAGACAGACAAAATGCTGGCATCACAGCCACACCTCCTCAGTTCTTGGCGGCTCAGGGTGGCAGTTCTCAAAAGTCCTGGGCAGCTCCAGCTGGCCCTTAGCCGTCTCTCTCTCAACAACTCTGGTCCTCGGCAATTCTCTTCTTTCTCTGCCTCCACAATACTGCTCCCCAAAAGTTCTTCTGGCCTCCTCTGCTTGGGCCTGTCTCTAAATCCACCACATCAGCTCCTCCCCGTTCAGCCCTGTCTCTTCACGTCAACGAGTCCATCCTACAAGTGGGATTGACAAGCTCTGGGTTTTAACACAACCCCAAAACCAAGCCAATACAAGAGGATCTTTAAGTTACATTACCATTACAAAGGGCTGGCGAGTTTGCTTCAGAGTCAAGCAAGGCCTCTGGTAACCTGAATATTATTTGAGACCAGAAGTTAGCAAGAGATAAATATAAATGTAAAGTAAGGTAAATGTTAGAAATGCTCCTACCTGGTGACTTGGGGCAATTGTGATGGTGTTCTTAACTTTTCATTTACTGAAGAGGGAGCTATGTAGATGTGAGGGAGCATAATGCTTTCCCTAGAGGGATGCTCATCCACCTTTGATGTCCACTTGGCACTCAGTTCTTACCTGTGGTTCCGAGAAGCTGTAGCGTGTGCGGCATTCACATGCTGGTAAAATTGTCGCAGCAGTCGGGCTAAACCAGGTTGGGGGTAACTGACAGGTCTCCTAATTGTCAATGAGTTTGGGGATGTCTGCCCCAAGCATGTGAAGACTTCCCCTGGCGGAATGGGTAGATAAGAACGTTTTGTTCCAACAGCCATGAAGGCAGATGGAGCAGGTACTGTGGAGTGCTTTGAGCTCGGTCAGACATCAAAGACACCGAGGTCATTCCCTGCATCTCAGGCCATTGCCAATCATCTTGACTTTTGTCCTGCCACTGGATTTAGATTTGTCAGCAAGAAAGAATGAGGCTGAGGACTTTGTGCAATTCTGCCTCACTTAAATCTGGCTTCCAGATATTGGTTCTCTATGAAAATGAAGGACAAACAACCACGCCACCCCTAGTATTAAACCGAGACAATTATTGTAATAGAGTGTTACGATGTAATATCAATCAGAAGCAAAATGCAATAGTAGATAAAGAGCTGGTTTTATAATTAGAGAGATGTGAATTTAAACCTCACCTATAATGATTCTATCTATGTGACTCTGAACAAATCATCTAATTCCTTAGTGCCTCAGATAACTCTTTAAGACCAGAATGTGGGTCTTAATTTAATCAATAGAGGAAATTCTTCATTAGGAACTCCCTATAGGATAAAAATCTGATTAAAAATACTCCTTTCCTCCCCCATCAAACAAACAAGCAAAAAGATTCTTCTGGAACCTGTACCACTCTTAGGATAGTGTTGACCTCTGCACCAAAGCTATTAGATTTACTGAGAAGTGAAGGATTGTATGAATGGGAAGAAGGCAAGAGAAGGATCTAATAAGGATGAGTGGAGAAATGAAGAAGTTGAGAATTAAGGGACAGGAAGGAGTCATCAATACAATTAAAAAAAATTAGTTTTCTAGTTTCTTAGCTGTTGTTTCGAATCTATAAACATATTATAACACATTAACTATAGTGTTAAATACATGGTACTTCTAGCAAAAAAAAAAGCCTTTGATGATTCATAGGAATCACATTGCTCTCATAAATTATTAAAATTTACTAATGAGACTAAAGGCAGCTGATAACTCCCACCGGAGTCCTTGTTGGTGTTGCTACTGCCACTGAGAGGCCTTTCATAGTTTGGGACTGGGAGTGGGGTGAAAATGGAGGAGTAGGGAGCTTTGGGTCATGAAGGGATTGGTAGAGTGGGAGCCAAAACTGTCAGGCACAGCCAACATGAGGATAGATAGGTAGGGTAGGAGTGAATCCAGGAGTGGGATCCATCCATTCTACATAAAATAAACAACATGTAACTTTTTGCTCTCAGGGCTAGATTTCCTTCTGGGAATCAGCTTGCTACACAAGACATTGGAGCTTCATTTTTTGTGGTTTGTGAAGCTTGTGGGAATTGTATCCTCGTACTTTATGACCTCCTGCTATATACAGTCTTTCAAATACTACGTATACTCTACGTGACAGTAATATATTCAAGCTGGGAGATGATCCAGACCAGGGTGGATAATTCCATGATTGGCCTTGGCATTTTTTATTGATGACTGTGAACTGGAAAGACTGTACACACTTAGAAACGAATGGGTTAGGATAAAGAACATTTGACTGGGAATGGGAAGCCAGAATTCAAACCTGTGAACTCCATGTACCGGGTAGATTGTTCTACCAGCAGAAAATTCAACCTCCAAAACACAGTAAGCATTTTTTTTTAGCTTGACCTCTGCAGTGCTGCCAATTAGATAAGCAATTAAAAGTTAAATTAGATTTTGAATCACTTTGAATCAATTTCTTTCCTGAGCTTTTTCCAGAATGCAATAGACATAAAAGTTACTATTGATTTTTGAAGAGTCTGCTTTTCACTGAGAAGCAATCAACCAGTGTTGTCTCTCTATGGGGTGGGGGTGAGGAAGTGTTGTACTAGTAGTATGAAAGGAGACCCTGCATTGGATATATTTTGTTATCCTAATATGTTGTGGAGAGGAGAAAATGGGAGGGGGAAAGGAGCATATTCCTGCCCCCCCCCAGCAACTTTAGAGTCAATAATTATGGGGACATTTAAAAAAATATGTTTTTGCAACATTCATTTAAAAGATTTTTGAGTTCCAAATTCCCTCCCTCCCTCCAGCCCCTCCTCTATTCACTGAAAAGGCAAGCAATATTATATGCATTACACATGTGAAGTCCTAAAAATCATATTTCCACTTAGGCATGTTGCAAAAAAAAAAAACCAAAACCCAACCCAACAACCAAAAAAGTGAAAAAAATGCTTTCATCTGTACTCAGAGTTTATCAATTATCTTACTGGATATCATTTTTCATGATGAGTCCTTTGGAGTTGCTGTGGATCTTTGTAGTGATCAGCTAAGTGTTTCACAGTTGATTATCGTTAATCATATTGCTGTCACTATGATCAATGTTTTCCTGGTTCTGCTCGCTACACTTTGTATCAGTTCATATAAGTCTTCCCAGGATTTTCTTAAATCATCTCCTTTGTAATTTCTTGTGGTACCATAATATTCCATCATAATCATATATATATATATATATATATATATATATATATATACATACATACATACATACATATACCACAACTTGTTCAGTCATTCCCCAATCACTGGACATCCCCTCCATTTCTAATTTTTTGTCATGGTAGCATATTTTAAAATAATATGTATAGCAGTTCAAGCTATAAATCCTTCTTGCTATACATACCTTGATATTATCCCCTCCAGTTGGCAGCAAACCCAGGAAAAGTGAAAGGCAAAATGAGAATCAATAAGTCAATTAATAATAAGCATCTACTGTGAGCCAGTCTCTGTGTTAAGTACTCAGGATACAAAGAAAAAGATGAAATGGTTTCTGCTTTCAAGGAGTTTATATTCTATTGGGTAAAAACATATATAAGTAGATGCAAAATAAATAGAAAATAAATAAATATAAGATAATTTAAGAGACATATGAGACACTAGAAGAGGCAGAGGGCTCAGGAAAGACTCATGTAGAATGTTGAATTTGAGCAGAGATATGGAGGAAGGGAGGGATTTTGAGAAATGGAGGTGAGGAGATAACATGTTCTAGGCATGGGTAATAGCTTCTATGAAAATACCTGGAGTCAAAATGTGTGTGAATGGCAAACAGACCAATTTGACTAGAGTAATAATTCTAAATCAGATTCTACTAATCAAACCTCAATTAATTTTGTATTTAAAAAATCATATGAAGATAAATTAGTTGTTAGTTCAATTTGGGGAAATGAAAGTATGTATATGACCCTGTGCAGGCTAGTAGAGCATTGGTTAATTGCTAAATTCTCCATATTCTGAGTGATAAACAAGTCTGAGAAATGGGATTGAGTGACCACATTTCTCCAGGCTGAGATTTCCTGTCTTTGCAGCAAGGATTTCCAATTGTCTAAGACTCCCTTGTAAGTTTCTTAATAATGATCCATTAGTCATTGGTTTATTCTAAGTCACAATGGGTCAGAAATACCTCTAAGGCAAATCTTACAAATCAACCTACCTGTCATATTTCTCTATTCCTGTAAACTTTATGGACATACATAAATATCACGAGTATTACTAATTTCATGAATATAGTTCCTCTTTATTGACTATAAAAACACTCCCTGTAAATCCCTCAGTTTGTCTTTGGATACTGAGGAGTCATTGACCCAATTTGTTGGTAATTGTGCCTTGCTACTAAATTGATCATACCAGGAACTTTATTGCCTCAGTTTACCTTTTCATTTGTGATAGTAGAGAGTGCATGGGTAGACTAATGTTTAATAAACCTGGAATGATAGTCTGTGAAGGGCTTTAAATGCTAATCTGAGCTTGATCCTAAAGGTTATAGGGAGTAACTGGAGCTCAATGTGCAGAGAAGTGTCATGGTATGATCTTTAGGAATGTCACTTTGGCACTGTGTAGAGAGAATGGACTGGAAGGTGAGGAGACAAAGCAGGGAACCCAATCAGGAGGCTTTTGCAATAGTCTAGCTGAGAAGTGATGAGGGTCTGAACTAGAGTGGAGGGCATATGAGTGGTGAGATGATGAATTTGAGAGATGTTTTAGAGGTAGGATTGATGAGATTTGGCAACTGATTAGACATGAGGGTGAAGGAGAGAGAGGAACTGAGGTTGAATGCCTGGAAGGATCCTTTGACAGATATAGGGAAGTTAAGAAGGGAAGTAGGTTTATGAGTGGTGGCAAAAAGTAATGAATTCTGCTTTGAGTATGTTGACTTTGAAATGTCTCTGATTCAGTTAGAAATGTTCAAAAGACAATTGATAGTGTGGGACTGGGGCAGCTATGTGGAGCAGTGGATAGAGTGCCAGACTTATCTTCCTGAGTTCAAATTTGTTTCCAGACACATACTGTATCTGTGTGACCCTGGACAAGTCACTTACCCCTATTTGCCTCAGTTTCTTCATATGTAAAATGAACTGAAGAAGGAAATGCCAAAACACTCCAGTATCTTTGCCAAGAAACCCCCCAATGGGGTCACAGTGTCAGACACGACTGAAATAACTGAAAGACAACAAAGTCAGCATGCAGCCCACACAGATTCTTTTCTGTGAGTTACTGGCCCCTCTTTTTATTTGAGTTTATTTGAGTCTAGACCCACTGGACTAGACCTAGATTGTGAAGGGCTTTAAATGCTTATATAATTGGAGTCAGGGATCAGTCCAAATATCACAATACTTTTGACCCCATTCATTTGCCTTCTTGCTTCATTTCTACTAAATTGTAGAAATTACTTTGTTTTATTCTTCTCAGCTGACTTTTCCTTCTGATGCTGCTGTTTTATCTTTTCTATTATCACACTCTCTTTTGCTCTTTATTCAATTTTCTCCCTTTTTTGTGCTGTTACTCTTTAAATCTTCATATGAGGATTTTTTCCTGCAAGTTTCTTATTTTTGAGGGTTTCCCTGAAGCCTGTCGCACTGCAGGGAAAAGCCCTTTGATTTTCATTTTAAAATTATATCCTTTTAAGCAGTAGCACATCAGGTAGCAAGGCATTTGATATCCTAAATCTCACTTTTCCCCTCTTTCTTTTGGTTCCTGAACAGGTCTCTCCAGGGGGATATAAGTTCAGAGATTCTTGAATTTCTGCCAGAAATGTGGCACATTTCCAGTGGGTCTTTATAATGCTTTAATTTGTAAACTGCAGCTGGATAATATTGGGTTTACACATACCCAGAGTGTAATGCATATATCTGCTCCAAACCCGATTCTCTCTTTTGCCATTATTCTTATTTGAGCATATGTTATAAAAACCACCAGGTGCCAACAGTCTAGCAACTATGCCCCAGCTAAGTCTTCTCCGGATGAAGGTGCACCTGCCTAAAGCATCTTTCAGAACCACTAATCATTTCTGTGGCAAATTCAAATAACTCTTCTTACAGGTTAAATTACTCCTCTAAGTCTTGTAAGATGCATAGAGGGAATCAGGTCGGAGTGCCTAGCAAACACGGCATTCATTTTTCATGGTTGTCTGGAAGAGGTTTTCATTCTTGTTATACTTATTTACTCCTTTCTATATCTACTTCTTGAGGGATATGCAGTTCTTTCCCATCATCTTCTCCTAGTGACGTGAATTACAGATCAGCAGTGCCTGGTGCCTTGCATGTAGTTAAGGGAAGGGAACAAGCATTTGTTAAGTGACTACTGTGTGCTGGGAACCATGCTAAGGGCTTAACAAATATTTCGTTTAATCCTTTAGAAGGTACTTAATAGAGTTTTATTGAATTATATTAAATGTTTCTTGACTAGATCATTTGTAACCATATTCTCAGCATATATAATCCCTGTTTATGGGGGCCTGTATCATGATATAGCACCCCTCTCGTTCTGCAGCACCTTTCCTTCAGTGTAGGGATGTAGGATTTTGGTTACACGGCAGGGCATGAGAAAGGAATGTGTAAGAAGTGATGAGAAGCATTGGGCAATAGGGTGATGCCAAGGGCAAGATTAAGGATTTAAAAAGACGAAGGAGATATGGCACACCTCTTGGCCACTAGAAACTTCAATTAATGTACTCCACGAAGAGATGACAAGATGGAATGGTAGCAACAGCCTCCCCATTTGGATACTCTATAGCATCTCCTGCAATCACTTATACATTCACAAAGGAGGAGGGAACAATCATTTATTAATTTTCTCCTCTGTGCCAGTCTCCTGCTGGTGGCTCTGACTGCCTCAAGTCTCTCCCTACTATAATCCATCCTCCATTCAGCCTCCAAAGTGATTTTTTAAAGCACAGGTTCAACTATGCCACTCCATTACTCAGTAAACTCCAGTGGCTCTCTATCATCTCCAGGATCAAATAGAAAATCCTTGATACGATGTTCAAAGCCCTTCATAACATATTCCCTTCCTACCTTCCCAGTCTTTTTATACCTCATTCCCCATTATGTGCTCTTTTATCCAGTGATACTGGCCTCTTGCTGTTTGATGAATGAGATACTCCCATCTCTTGGCTCCAGGCATTTTCTTTAGCCATCTCCTATACTTGGGATGCTCTCCCTCCTCTTCTCCATCTACTGACTCCTTCACTTCTTTTCTGTCCCAACTAAAATTCCATCTTCTACAGGAAGACTTCCCTAAACTTTCTTTATTCTCTTATTTACCTCCTAATCTGTACGTAGCTTGTTTGTACAAATTTATTTGCTTGTTGTCTCCTATAATTAGATTATAAGCTTCTTTCGGGTAGGGGCTGTTTTTTCACCCAGTGCTTTGCATAATGCCCCACATGTAATAAGGGCTTAATAAATGTGTATTGACTAAGTGCTTTACAGATATTTTCTCATTTTATCCTAACAACATTGTGAAGTAGGTATTGTTATGATCCCCATTTTACAGTTGATCAAATTGAGGCAGATAGAGGTTAATTAATCGATAATAATCAATAATTGATAAATATTTATTAAGTTCTTACTATGTTCCGGTCACTGTTCTAAGCATTGGGGATATAAAAAGAGGCAAGAAACAGTCCTTGCTTTCAAGAAAGTTACATTTGAGTGGAGGAGAGACAACATGTAAACAAATATATACAAAGCAAGTTATAAATGCAGGATAAATAGAAGATAATTAAGAGAGGGAAGGCACTGGAATTAAGAGGGGTTGGGACTTAAAGGAAACCACAGTAGTCACAGCAGAGGATGGAGAACATTCCAGGCATGGAGGCCAGCCAGAGAGAATGCTGGGAGTTGAGAGATGGAGTGTCTTGTTTGTGGAACAGCCAGGAGGCCAGTGCAGGAGGAAGGTGGAAGAAGATTGGAAAGGTAGGAGGGGGCTAGGTCAGGAAGAACTTTGAATGACAGAGCATTTTGTATTTGTGCCTGGAGACAGTAGGAAGCCATTGGAGTTTATTGAGTGGGGTATGTGGGTGTGACTTAACTGGACCTTTGCTTTATGAAAATAACTCTAATGGCTGAATGCAGGTTGGACTGGCCTGGGGGGAGTCTTTCTAGATATGAGGTGATGAGGGCCAGCTCTAGATTGGTAACAGTGTCAGAGAAGAGAAGGGAATATATGGGAGACATTTTTCAGAGGTGAAATCCACAGACTTTGGCAATAGTTTTAGAGGATAAGAGATAGTGAGGAATCTCAGATGACTCTTCTAGGTTGTGAGCCTGAGGGAGGGGAAGGACAATATTGCCCTCTACAGTAAAAGAAAGATTAAGTGAGTTGCCTAGGGTCACTAAGAAGAGGTCAGATTTGAACTCAGGTCCTCCTGACTCCTGGTTCAGTATTCTATCCACTGTGCCACCTAATTCACAAAAAGCATGCCTATAGGGAAGTAGACAAATCACACTGTATCTTCCCTGGACCTCCTGGATTTGGGATAACCTATGTACTGACTGGAGACTGCTTGGGTCTGATAGAAGCTAAAGGCATATGGCTATGTTGTTGAAGTTTTATTATGTATTGTGCAATATTATATGCAAGGAGCAAAGCATTGTATACAGTGTATAAGTATATCTGTCTGTTCCTGTGGGAAGCTTACTCTGTTATGCCAAATTCAAGTGACTAGGGCTCATCAAAATGCAGGTTCAGGAAAGAGGCATGGTTTTGCTCATGGGTTGGAGTTGAAGAGTTAATTCTGACTGGGTAAATCTGTGCTGCTCACTTCCCTTAGACTAACAAGTTGAGACCACCATTCTGATAGAAGTAGAGTTGGGAGAGAAAAGATCACCTATTCTCTGAAAAGCAAAGAGAGCTTGATATTTTCCTAGAGCCTTCGCTCAGTGGTGGTACAGTAGATAGTGGTATAGTATATAACTACCAAGATGAGTGTTTGACCTAGTTCTGTATCTTTTCTGTTGAATAGAATCAAGAGAATAACTAGCCATGGTAGTGGCACTTGGTAGCTAAGCATAAATACTTTAAAAGATGGGTGATTTCATTGGTGTGGATATTTCTTCCACCATCAGAGATTGCATGAGTAGGTAATTTCATTAGTTGATTAATGATATAGAAAAAAAAACCAACTCATTGTCTGGTGGCCAGCCCTCTAAGGATGGGCTTACTTGAATTTAGTCAGACTTATCTTTGCTTTACTGCTTATTCTTACAGCTTTCCATTCAATAGGATTTGTCAGAGCTTTACATCTCCTGGGATTGCTTTTAGAAACTCAAGACCACCTCTTTATAGTTATAAAGCATTGGAACACAACTTTAGAGAGGAATAGGAAGTCTACCTTATTTAAAAGAAATCAGATAATATTGAAAGAGAGCTATAGGATATCACTTACACCAAAGAGTAGTGACAATCATACGGAAATCCATAACCCTGAAAATTAGGCATTTAGATTGGGGCAAAAAGAGAAAAAAATAAAGGTGAAATCATTGTGTGGGAAGGGAATAAACATGTATGTAGCACCTTACTATGTATCAGTCACCATACTAAGCTCTTTATAAATATTGCCTTGTTTGAACTTCAGAACAATTCTGGGAGGTAGGTGCTATTATTTGTCCCATTCTTTTTAGTTGAGGAAACTAAGACAGACAGAGGTTAAGTGATTTACCCTGGATAATAAAGCTAGTAAGTGTCTGAGGTTGGATTTGAGCTCAGGTCTTCCTGACTCCAAGCCCAGAACTCTATTCATTGAGCCACTTAGCTAGCTCTAGATCACAAAACTGACAAAGAGGCAATATGGAGTAATGATGGGGAATTAAATTATTCTGAATGTCTCTGTTGAAATCAGTGTATTTCATATAGACAAAACCTTGCTCGGGAACCCCTGATGACTGAATTTCAGGCACAGTTGAGAAGTATGGCACACACTGTTATAGTCAAATGAGTTAACCAGAAGAACTAGCAACAAGAATGACAGAAAACCAAGAATTTTAGCTCGCTCGTGCCAGGCAAAGGGATTTTTATAGTAACTTGTAGAGAGAAGGCTGATATTTCTTCAGGTATGAAAGGATAGCTATGGGTACATAAATGGTAAATTCATTTCCCTACTAGAAAAGAAAGTAAAAGGACTGAAGGAATAGTCCCGAAGGTTGTTAGGGAAAATGGAGGGTTCACAGAATAAAGGGAAGATGTGTGAGAAAAGGAAAACAAAGAAGGATAAGAATTGGAAGCAGCAGAGTGGATCCCTAACCTATGACAGGAGATTGGAGGGTGGAAGGACGTGATACATAGGAGGAAGAGAAGAAAACTGAGCTGAACTTTCAGAACTGATCAATAGATAGAAGCCTCTTCACCTCTAGTTGGATTCTTTGAGAAGGAAAACCTTGTAATCCAAAGAAGACTGATGAGAACCCACGGATATCATTAGTAGAGAGGCCATATAGTACTGGTAATAGTAGGGGGTGATTGTGACTCTCTATTTTTCTTTAAAAAAATTCTTATCAAACACCAAGTAAAATGAGCACATCTATAAACGAAGTATAACAGAAGATGTTTGTATATGAAATTTCATAGCTCTGTTATATACAGTCTATGTTTTCTTTTAAGTAAATAACAAATTCAATATGTTAGTTTCAAAGCTGTCATGTTTATTGATTATTCTCATTCTTTCTGGCTTTCCTTGTGTTCTTTTTTTAAAAAAATTATCAAACATTTTTCTCTCTTTTACCTTCCTCTCCCCACTGAAAAGAAGGAAAGAAAGAAAAACAGAGAAAAGAAGAAAAGAAGAGAGAAAGAAGGAAATGAAAGGAAAGAAAGGAAGAAGAAAGAAAAAAGAGAGGAAAAGGAAGAAAAAGAAAAAGGAAGAGAGAAAAAGAATGAAAGAAATACAGAATCGCTATATCCTATAAATATAGTTGAGCAAAACAAATTTGCACATTGGCTATGTCCAAAACGACATTTCTTATTCTGCATATTATCCATCATCACTCTGTCAATTAGTCAACAAGCATTTATTAGCACTTACTTGTGCCAAGCACTGTGCTTATCATTGGGGATGCAGAGAAAGTAAAAGATGCTCCATGCTCTCAAGGAGCTCACAGTCTAGTGGAGGAGACAAGGTGGGCAACATTCTTCATCAGTCATTCTATTTTTCCAGAGAGGATATTCATATTGTGATGAATAGACTGGAAACTTTTCAAACCATAATATTATTGGACACATCTGGCTATTCATGTGGGGATAAATGATCCTGTCAGAAAGAACATAGAAAACATTGGTGTGGATTATGAGGCTTTATGGATTTCTCTTAGACAAAAGCAAAGTAGCAGGTAAAATCTTGATTTATTTCAGTAATAGCTTACTTCTTCAAGAGATGAAGGATATTTCAAAGGGAACTGCTATTCTGGACCTGATTCTGATTAATAAGGAGAAATTATTTTACTTAAGTATAAATTATGGGGATGGAGAGGTAGGGAAATGAACTTTTTCTTTTTAAATGTTTGATATGTTCCTTTCGCATGACTGTCATTTCCAAATGACCTTTTACCAACCCAACTGCACCTTTCCTTGTAGCAAATAAAACAGTCCAGCAAAAACAAACAATACATTATCTATAACTAAAGATGCATGCCTCCTTCCACACTTGTATGCCATTTTCTTTCAGCCAAGGTTGGTAGAAGGAACATACTCCTCCGTCAGATTCCAAAAGTTATGATTTTGTACTCCATCGAGTAGGGTTCTGAACCCTTTCAAATATGGTTTTTCTTTACGCTGTTGGTGTCATTCTGTACATTGCTCTCTTCTCTCTTCATTGTTGCATAGACATCTTTCCAAGCGTCCCTGATTTCTTCATATTTATCATCTCTTAAGGTACAATAATATCCCAACACATTCAAATCCCACAATGTGCTTAATCATTTTCCAATGGAGAGCAAGAGCTAGCACTGACGGAATCATTTTTGCCTTCAAGGGGAAATAAAGATGGTGGACAGTTTGGGGGAGCAAATAAAAGCCTTAGGCACCATCCTTGTGGTGGCCCAAGAATCAGCTTCCTCTTCCCCACCCACATGTTGTCCTCTTCACTGGAGCAGTTCCCCATCTTCTGAATTCTGCCATGAGATCCCAGTCTGTTTTTCAGTAATGGTAGGCAGACACTGGTTTTTTTCCTGGGCCAGGATGTGTTGGTCTCTAAGATGCTTCCTTGTACTTTAGCAATGATCAGATGCTGGTAGCATTTGTCATGAAGAAACTAGGAGAGAATCATCTTTAATTGGATGGTATCATTAATGGAAAAGGTCTATTGTGAAGAAAGACAGAAAACTATCCAAGAATTCTCAATTATCTTTGGTTACTTGCAGAGCAAGAGGGACTTTTGAGACTCCATTTCCAAGATAAAATTGAGGAACAGGCCATTAATTTAACACAGAAATTAATTTTGGGGCTTTTAGCTATTTTAGGTTTAGAGGAGCCAGTGCTGGTTGAGACTTTCTAGAGAGGTTTGTGCAGGGATCTCAAGGATCAAGAGCATATGGAATATGAATTAGCAGGGCTGATCATCCTGATTGTATGTTTTAGTTGTAAATTTAAAGCCTGCAGGAGGAATGTGGGAAGCCTTAATCATGTGGGCAATAGGAGAAAGCACCAACTTTGTTTTAGAAGTGGGGAACTGAGTCTCCTGATATGTTACAATAGGCATGAGAAACAAGGACAGGGAACAAGAATGGAGCTTGGGATGAGGAGGAGACTGAATAATTCACTTTTCTTGGGGAGACTGAATAATTCACTTGCTATGCTACCCTCACAATGGAAATACTTTTGGATCCTGAAGGTCAAGATGGAAAGAGCAAGCTTTTGTTAGACTCTGGGACATCAGAGAATTTATGAACCTGAGTGAGAAAAATGGGGAATGGTACTCTTATGCCAAAAGACACCACGAGAGTAGTGGGCATACCTGTTGGGCAAGGAGGGTTAGTATGGCCTGAAGCTATTCTGCTTACTTGGCAAACAGATGGTGGTACTGGATAAATGGCTCTGGGACTAATTTAAAAAATTCTTATTATAAACACAATAACAATCAATGAAAGAAGATAAGCAAATATATGACCCCAAAGTCACAAGCCTATTGTTTTATGCATTTTTAACAAAGTATACTCAAGCCGATTAACAATAAGTTACAAACAAACAAAAATGCATTTGCTGCATCTCCTTCTAGATTCATCCGCAGCTGTGTCACTTTGTTTTCATTTGCTTTATGTATTGGTCATGTATCTGTACATCCGTCTGGTTCTGCTGCCCTTGTTTTGTGGACGTGTTTTTCTATATTGTCTTGTAGTCATGTTGGTTTTTTAGTGGGATCATAGACTTCTATTACGTTAATCATTTATTCACCCACCTTTTAATTGTTGGATACATAGGGCATTTCTATTTTTTGCTATTACAGCTGCTGTGCAGCTTCGAATATTTTTGTACAGGCATATCTTTTTTTTCATTTCATGATGTTTCTAAGAAAAAAAATGCAGCAATGGCACTGTTAGATCAAAGGGAATGATTGGTTTCGTGACCTGTTATATATTACTTCAGCTAGACTCTTTCTCTGTTGCCTCATCTTGGGTTACATTTGGGTTCTAAAAGGTTGTACCGGTGGAGGTAAAAGCTTTGACTGGTTCTACCAAGTTGGAAAAGTTTATTAGGGGCCTAGTGATGAATTTTCTGTCTGTTGTCAAAGGACTAACCTAACTAAGTTTAGAGAGGCTCATCATTAGGTTTAACAATTCATATTAAGCACTTATTGTATAGAATTCAGGATACATATCGGCATTGAGGGGACATAGCCCTTGCTTTCACAGAACTTATGTTGTAATAACGGGATACAACATGCTCACAGATAAATGAATACATCCAAAGCTTTGTAGCATAATTTATTTTCTTATATTTGAACTTTTAATTTTTAAAATAAAAATTTTTCAATAACAAAAAATGTAGTTTCTCTCCTACCTAACTCCATTTCCATTGGAAAAGCAACAGCAACAATTACAAGCAGCAAGGAACAAAACCTTTGTAACAAATACACATAATTAAGCAAATTCCATATTGGTCATGTCCAGAAAACATAGTCTGGTTTTCACCTACCGTTCCAATCTTATTTCACATTATTCCCCTTCATACACTTTCCATTCCAATCAAACTGGCCTCTGAGCTGCTCCCTGCACACAAGACAATATATTCAGTCTTCTGCATACACGACTTTGTAGAAGCATAGCTCGTTAACTTCCTAAAAGAGGTCTTTTCTAATTCCTCCCACAATTAGTGCTTTTCTCCTCTTCAAATTATACCATACAAAGGGTATGAACAAGCAGTTTTAAAGGAAAAAAAATCAAAAGTAATATGGAATCATATTCCAAGTTATTCATCATTAGGACAATGCAAATTAAATCCCCCATTGTAGGAGAAAAAGTGAACAACTCCATTTTTTAATCCTAATCTTGCCTTAACTTCCTTTCCATCCAATGTATGAAGAAAGGTTAAGAAAGTCTATAAATACACTTTAACAACTTAGTTCTCCTTGTAAAATGCTTTACATATGTTATCCTATTTGATGATCCAAATAAATTCTTCAAAATATGTATTTGCAAATCATCAGGAAATGGAAGTTAAGTGACCGGCCTAAGGTAAGACAGTCATTGGGCAGGGCTGGTGTTTGAATGCAGGTTTTCTAATTCTTAGGCGAGGGCTCTTGGCACCATGTTACAGCTGCCTCCCCAAATCTCACTGATTAGTCAACACAGTATTTAAGGAAGAAAGCCAGATAAGTCCATGCTGCTTGTAGGTTGACTGTTGCAGCTGCAAACACTCTGATGAGCAGAGAACAAGGATACTGATCAGCTTGGGGAGTACACTGGGTCAGATCAGAGCAGCTGCAAATTCCCCCACCCCCTTCACACCCCTTCTCTTTCCTTCCTTTTGTTGTTGTTGTTCAGTCATTTTCAGTCATGTCTGACTCTTCCTGACCCGGTTTTTTGGAATTTTCTTGGCAAAGACACTAGAGTGGTTTGCCATTTCCTTCTCTGGCTCATTTTACAGATGAGGAAGCTGAGGCAAACAGGGTTAAGTGACTTGCCCAGGGTCACACAGCTAGTTAGTGTCTGAAGCTAGATTTGAACTCAGCATGAGGAGTCTTCTTAACTCCAGGTCCAACACTCTCACTATCCATGGCACCACCCAGTTGCTCATCTCTCCCTAGGTATTCCATACTGGTCAGTAAAGGCTGTCACTCAGACCCCTCCCACCTCCACCATATACTCAGCCAGAAACTAAGCCCTATGGCAAAGCCTGGTGTGCTTGCTCTTTCATGAGTGAGTCCATGGAAAGGACACTGAATCTGTAGATGAATGCCTGGGTGCAAATTTCAGCTTTGCTATTTACTATTCTTGTTACTTTGTGCAAGTCCTTTTACCTCATCTGTGCTTCATTTTCCTCATCTGTAAAATAAAAGGGCTGGACTTGATCTCTAAGGTCCAGTAAAGTGTAAGATTCTCTGAGCCATCCTTCTAATTGATTTCTTTTATGAACTGAAGTTGTGATTTCACTGATGTGAGGAACCGTTGATTAGGAGACTCCCTCTCTGTTTTCTTTGTCTTTTCAATGGAAGGGGAAGTGGGAAAGAGAGAGAAAATAATGCTAGTTACTGGAAAAAAAGAGAAATAATTTAAAAAAAGTTTTCTTTACTGATGCAGGTTAGCACCTGTTCTACAATTCATAGTGTTCAAAGCACACGAGGGTAGCAATGATTTAATTTTGTCTTGTGCCTCATTGAATTGAATCCTGAGACAAATCTGTCAACAAAAGCACTCGTATACAGGTTTTTTTAAAAAAAGTATTTTAAAATGATTTACTGATTTTTATCCATATTATATTTGAAAATGCTAAACTTAATTATGATTTTTCCTGGAAAAAGTACTGGGTTACATATTTTTAGCCTGGAGAAAAGTTAATCAAGGGAGAAGTGATGGTACTAGTAATAATTTTCATATGCTTAAAAAAGCAAACAAGAGATAGATAATCATTCTGTCTGAGTAGTTCGGTACAGATGGAAACAAGTAAAAGGAAAGATGTCTTTCTTTTCCTTTTTTTGTGGCTTTATAGAATAATTTTGTGACTTGAGGGATGTAATTTTTTATGAGTAGGATCTTGAAGCAAATGACACATAGCAGGAGATGCTAACTTTCTTTGGATGGTTGGCATTGTTTGTTGGAAGACCTGTTTGTAGCATAGGAGACACAATAGGAGCTATCCTGCCAGTTGCTTATATTCAAAAGCACTAAATATAAACTTAGAAAGGAAGAACAAATACAAGGCAAAATAAACGCAAGGAACATTATTAATAATAAAAGCTAAGCGAAAGATGAAGTAAAGGAGTAGATAATGAAGAAAACAATGAAGAAAATAGAGGAGGAATTTAAATGTGATGAGTTAAAAAGTCAGATTTTAGTATACCTTGTCTCGGATCAAAACTGGCAAAGTCTGAAGTGTGAGTGATAAACATTAACAAATAGAGATTTTATCCAACTGTTTCTTCCTCTTTCCATTTCTCTATCCTGATTTTAAATTTAATGGGCATCCTAAATGTAGGAGACATACATGGGTGAAGAGAGGAATGAGAATTGGGTTGAATCATTCTCACATCACATACTAATAAGTCCTTTTAATCAGTGTCCATTTGTGGAAAAATTTAACTAAAATGAAAGAAATCTCATGTTCAGCTTTTTTATTGAAGAAGCAAATTTCACAATAAATTAAGTTTGATTTTCACCACACTTGATTTGAATACACATGTTTGAGGGAACGGTTTCTTTTTTAAACCACTGTGCCTCTTGAATTCAACTTAGTTTCTTGTTTCTGTGACACTTAGGGAAAATAAGCAGAACCAATGTATCATGGAATTTTATGGAGGGAAAAGACTTTAGAAGTCATCCTTTTATATTCTCTCATTTTGTAGATTAGCAAGCTGAGACCCCAAGAGGTCAAGGGACTTGCTCAGACCCACACGACTGGGGCAGAACCAGGTCTAGAGTCTAGTTCTCCTGATTACGATTCCAGCACATTTTCAAAAAAAAAAAAGTCAGAATCAATTCTATTCAAATCAGTTCCATTCAATTCCCTTTGAGCTCTATGTGTATTAACCTATGCTGCTATAAGATTCTATGTGATTCATCACTCATTTATTGATTACTTTCTGTTCAGAATGTACTATGTTACATGCTGAGAATGCAAGATTAAAAATGAAACAGTTCCTGGGAAAAGTAAAGAATGTCTATAAGGTTGTGAACCTGAGTGATTGGACCGACTATATTGCCATCAATAGGAAAGGGAAGGTTTGGAGCAGGGCTTTTTTTGGGGGGGGATATAATTAACTATATGTTGGATATGTGTTGGGGGGGATATAATGAACTCTATATTAGACATGTTTGAGATGCCAACAAGTCATTCAGGTGGATATACAAGGACTGAGAATACAGATTTAGAATTCATTCACATTGTAGTGATAGTTCAATCCATGACAGCTAATGAGTTCATCAAGACTATAGAGAGAAAATAGAAAGACCAGGACAGACTCTTAGGGAATTCCTAGAGTTATTAGGCAAGAGAAGGATGATGGAGTATCAAAAGAGACTGATGAGGAGTAAGACAGGTAGGAAGAGAACCCAGAGTATTATAAATGTCAAAGGAAGATAGATTGTTTAGGAGGAGAGGGTGGTTGACCATTTCAGAACTTCTAGAGAGGTCAAGAAGGATGAGTACTGAGAAAAGTCCATTGGACTTGGCAACAACCTTGGATGGACCAGTTTTAATTGAGTGATGGAGTTGGAAGAAAGATTGCAAGGATTTAAGAAGTCAATAGGAAGGGAAGAAAGGTAGGCAATGAGCATAGATGATCCTTGTAAAAGTTTTTGAAGGAAGAAAGACCTAGTCATATTTGCACACAGTGAGAAAGGAGCCAATGACTAAGGAGAGATTAAACATGAGAAGAAAGGGAATGACTGGGGTGGAAATCTCCTGGAAGGATTGAGAGAGGATGGGATCAAGAGTTCAAAGACAACTTTAGTCTTTTTAAAAAAATATTTTATTTTTAATTTCTGAAATAAAACAAGCATTTCCATAAAATGGTAGAATAAAAAAAGATGATTGCACATGAAACTGTAAATAAGTCATGGCAAAGAGGACCTCTTTGTCAGAGACTGGAGCAAGGGAGAGAATGGATGAAGATAAAGATGGATTTTGAGGTATGAAATAGGAGAGAAGTGGAACTTGTCAATAGATGGTATCTTTTCTCAAGAGATAGCAAGGTCTTCTGCTGAGAGGAATGTGGAAAGAAATAACATAGAGGGTCTAAGAATTGTGAAAGTCTACTTTGTAGAGTGTAGTGAGAGTAGAAAAGATTAAAAGGTTGGTGTCCAGTTGAGAATAGATAATACAAGTTTGTAGTGAATCTATTGACATAGTTGTATGACTTCCTCTAGTAGTGTTCAGCAACAAGTGAATAAGAACGAAGAAGGATATTGTAGGCAGTTACTTGTAGCTAGAATTTGGTAAAGGATGGCTTCCTTGGGACAAGAAGCAAAGGATTAAAGGGTAAGACTGATACTGTAAAGTTGAACTATCAGCTTGATCACAGGTTCAGTTGTGAAGGGAAGGAAGACAGACCAGAATAGGTGTGATGACCTTGGAGAACAAAGAGAAGTAGAAGGACTGAAGGTCACAATGATGAGGATGGAGTAGGTTTTGCAAGGAATGGGGCAGAAGGAGAGATGGAAGGATATAGAGTTTGTGGTTGGAAGAGATATTGCAGAGGTATGGCTCATGGAAGTGGAAGAATGATGGATGATGGATATGTTCATCATTCTGTGTGGCTAAGTTAGACTGGATATTGAAGTAATTCTATTTTTAGAGGTTGATGAACTTGGAGGACAGACTTTTTGAAGGGATTTCAA
Organism: Pseudochirops cupreus; assembly: GCA_028627135.1. Classification (NCBI taxonomy): domain Eukaryota; kingdom Metazoa; phylum Chordata; class Mammalia; order Diprotodontia; family Pseudocheiridae; genus Pseudochirops; species Pseudochirops cupreus. Next base: position 468,008,155 of record CM053580.1, read on the forward strand.
TGCTTATATTGAAGTTGCAAACCATGAGGGGAAGGGGTTGGGATGAAGAGGAAGAGGGAGAACCAGGTACTGAATTATTTTCCTATGTTGGATCATTAATATTCATCTTCTTGATATATTAGGTTAGGATGGCTTTCTTAGCTTCCTAGAGCTAGTGTAGCTAGAGTAGAACCATAATTCAATGTTATTAGAAAATACTTTGGGCTTCAGTCTGTGTGGAAGAAGGGGGAGAAAAAAGAATTGAAACTGAGAAAGAGAAAGGAGAAAAAGAAAGAGAAGGGATCTTGAAGAGTTCTGGGCTATTTTAGAATTGTAAAGATGGCTAGAATTAAAATTGTGGAAGGGAAATTTGGAAATATTTATTTGAGATGTTTAAGGGAGAGAAGGAGAAAAGATGCTAGCTGAAAAATGAATCAGATTCCAGTTGAAGGGGAAGAAGGACCAGAGATGAAGGAGGAACACTGAAGCAAAATGACTAAAGGGAAGCCTAAAGAGATCAATGAGGCTGCACAGGAACCTTATTAACAACTTAGATTTTTAAAAAGATCAGTACAGGAGCTAGAACCAAGGGGAGCTTAACAGAGGACAAATAGGCATCACATGATCCTTTGAGCACAGGGTCAGGGGTCCAAAAAAGAATGAATGGAGCTTGATGAGGAAAGGTAAGGATGGCAGAAAGTGATTTAAAGCTGTATTAGGCAAAAGAGGAAGATCAAAGAAGAGATAAAATGGAGGTAAAGCGTAGAATTCAAGTTGCCAGGATAGCCTTGACTGAGCATATAGCTTTTAGAGCCACAGATTTATTGAATGGTAGGATCTGAGGTCCAGAGAGGGAAGGGACTCGCTGAGGGCAGCTAGGTGGTGTCTCAGTGCAGAGTGCTGGACCTGGAGTCAGGAAGACGTGAGCTTTAATCCAACCTCAGACATTTACTAATTGTATGATCCTGGGCAAATCACTTTACTTCTCTTTTCCCCAGTTTATTTATCCATAAATGGGCATGATAATAGCACCTACCATCCAGGGTTGTCGTGCAAATAAAATGAGATAATAATTGTAAAGTGTTTAGTACAGTGTTATTATGTCTTTGAAGTCCAGTGGCAGGACAAGAGTCATGATGACTGGCAATGACCCAGGATTCATTAGATGACCTTGGCACCTTTGATGTGTATCCAAGCTCTAAGCGCTCCACAGCACCTGCTTCAGCTGCCTTCACGGCCATTGGAACAAATTGTTCTCCCATCTGCCCATTTTGCTGGGAGAAGTCTTTGCATGCTTAGGGTAGACACCTCCTAACTCACTAACAGGGTGTGGCCACTGTGCATGCTACAGCTTTGTGGAGCCACAGGTGAGAGTTGGCTGAAAGGTGGACACCAAAGCTGGACAAGCAGTCCTGAAAAGGGCTCAGCAAGTTCCCACACCACAGGTGGCAGTCCCCTTGAAACACCTTGCAACATGGATGAACATCCAACAAAGGAAAAAGGTAAATATTGGTCAGGCAGGTAGGAGGAGAACCAAGAGAAAACAGTGTCATAAAAACCAGGAGAGATGAGAATATTAAGGAGAAGAGGCTGATCGGCAGTGACAAAGGCCACAGAGAGGTCAAGAAGGACTAGGACTGAGATATGTGCTCAAACTGGAAGACCAGAACCTTCCTTTAAGCCTCTGGTCCAAACTCTGCAGAAGGTGCTGGGGCAGGAGACAGCTGAGTTAGGTAGAATACAATGAAGGAAGTTGCCTTTAACTCTGGCTTTTCACTTCACCTGTATTGTGACAAGGAATTTAAATACTATTGGGCTTCAAGAAGCCTGGTGTGTAGTAAATTCTCAGTTCCCTGGAAGGACTTTGAAAATCTCCAGAGACATCCCAATCCATGCAGAAAGAGGTTGTTTGAAGCTCCCAGTAATTTCGTTTTTGAGAATAGCAGAACCTTATTCAGAGCTACTGTTCTCCAAGGGTTATCTTGTTAGGCCTACCAAGATGGCCTTGAGATTTGTCACAGTTTTATTTCTCTTTTTATTTTAGCCCTATTGCCCCCCATTGATTTTGCCATTTGTGGCTTATAATGGAAATGAAGACGGCTTGTGCAGATGGAGGAGCTCTTGTATGTCTCGCCATATCTCCTCACTCCCAGGGATCAGCAGAATGGGCATCTGCCTCCTTAATCCCTCTCTGGGCTTCCAGCAAGCTGTGGCTTATGTTCAATTTGTAAGGTGGGCTAAGGGCTTGCTTACCAATGACTCTCTAGGTTCACTACAGGTTAAGGAACTGGGGAGGGGGAGAGGTTTGTGTATGAGCATGAAAGTAGATGGATGAAAACAACACTGGGACTGAAAAAGGGCTTAAAGAAAGAAACAGTATCATCTGTGATCATTTATATGACCTTAAGAATCTATTTTCTCACTAGGGCTATCCCAGGGACTGAGGATTGCAAAGTGGGCAATCCAAAATTATAGATGAGCAGTTCTTGAAGAAAAGTATAAGGAAAAGGAATTAGAAATAATGATGAAAAGAAAAGTTATGCTGATACACCTCTCTGAAAAACAAGTTTGTTATTGAATGGATACATTGCTTTCACCAATTTGTTGAAGGATAGATATAAAGCTGGAAAGGATTCTTGTAGAGAGAAATGCAAGGTCCTTCCTCTCCTTTTAGAATATAAATCCAATTCACTTGCAAGGCAAGACATTACTCTTCTCCCCTTTGCCAGTTATCCTGACCTGTATCTTGCCACTGGACTCCTGATGATTCTGGAGGAGAGAATGAGGCTGCTGATTTTGGACAATCCTACTCCTGCCTCACTTAAATCCAATTCACTTGTAAGTCAAGACATCACTCTCCTGATGTCATTGGTCCTCTTTGAGAATGAAGGACCACTGCTACCACCACTACTACCACCACATAGTCTTTACTCACCAAATGGGCATTGCCTCAGACAAACTGAGACCTAGGAAAGACCTTGACTTAAAAAGTCCAAAGTGTCCCATTGTATCCAGGTCCATTTCCAGAATATAAACTCCTTGAGAGTATGAATGAAAGAAGGAAAAAATGGATGAAAAAGCATTTGAGTATTTACTATGTGCAAAGCACTTAAAAGAGCAAGACACATCTATTCTCAAGCAGCTCACATTCTAATGGGAAAGGCATGTGGGAGGCTTCAGGTCTAAGTCAGATGGAAAGGTTCTACGGTCCTTAAGGTGCAGCAACCAAAGCAGAAGGTAATGCATCTTTTCTATAGTAATTTTTACTGATGATTGTATCTGTTTCTGATGTTGAACCAATTGAGAATGTCAAAGACTTTGGTGGTGTGATCTTTCTTTTGGGTGTTACCGAGGAGGTTGAGAGCATAGAACTTCTAAGAGCCTGTGTCTACTTGAGGTACTTCTCAGGATGATGGTTGTAGGGCTAATCTAGGGGTGCTGACACATCAGGTCTCTTGGGCTTCCTTGCCCCCAATAGGGGCAGTTGATTAGTAGTTGTTAGTGTTGATGGTAGAAAAGGAAAGTAGACCCTTCTTCATAGTGATTGCTCCCCTCAAAGATAACTGAGAAGCCTAGGCTGGAAGTAGGGCTTGTGGTATTGAGGGTATTGCTATTCTTAAGATTCTTGGGTTCAGGGTTCTGGGCTTTATTCATTGGGGTCTGAGGGGAGGTGGTGGTTGAGAGAGTGGCAAGCATTTGGCTTGCCTGGTATGGCTACTTCCTGTCTGCCTCTTCCTCAGGGTTCTCTGCTGCCTCCTCTGGGATGCCTTGCCAGTGGAATAGCATGGCTCCATTTTAGTATTTGTATCCCCAATACCTGGCCCATAATAGTCATGCTTTACAGTCGATCCTTGTTGATTGATTGATCTGATAAATCAAAACTCCATCTGTAAAGTAGAGCATTCTTTTTCCCTTGTGTCTCCAGAATCAGGCTGGGGGATAGAGCCAATATCTGGTACATAATATCCATTTAATAAATGCTTATTGATTCTCCTACATTTAGATCATGGTACTGACTCCAGAATAATAACACTGTTCAGCTTTAATAAAAGAAAAAGATACATATATAGACACACATATCCATAATTCACACATCTATATGTGCATACAATACATATATACGTACAATAGTATGTGTGTATGTGTATGTGTGTGTTGTAGTAACACCCTCCTTTTTGGGAGGCCAGGTGTGAAACAGATTCTATATTCCTGAACACAATTCCGAAGTGACAAACAGAAACACACATGGGACACACAGTGGCCGATAATGTATTTAGCTTCAAACAGAGAGTTGAAAGAAAGTTCCATCCCACCCTCACTATGATAGCTAATCCTGGGACTTGTCTCTGACATAAACACAGTTATCTTTCTCTAACACTCTCCCCACTCTACCTGCTATTTAAACTCTTCACCTCCTTCCTTCTGTGGCTCCTTTAGGCTGTCCTACAGCATTTATATGGGTGGCAATGGAAACATTCCACTCTTACCTCCTGTTTCCTGGATCATGTTATGCTATAACAATTGCCCCTTGGAGGTTGGGCTTTGCCCTTGGGGCAGAGGCTAGTAAGAACTCAATCTCTTCTCTTTTCATAGGACCATAGACTCATATATTATCTTTCCTCCCAAAGCTACCCATCTTCTAAAATTCCTTATTACTGTTGAGGGCGACATCATTTTCCAAGATACTCAGGTTCTCAATCTGTTTATACTAGACTCTTTTCTCTTGTTCGCCTTATCTATATCTATATCTATCTATATCCATATCTATACCTATACCTATATACATATCTATATACCTATATCCAATCCATATCTATCTATCTATCTATCTATCTATCTATCTATCTATCTATCTATCTATCTACTTATTTGCCGCATCTTGTAATTTCTTTCTCTACAATGTCTCTCATGTATAATTCACTCACATAACTACCTGTCTAGTGCTTACCCAGTTTGTCTCATGCAATGGTTTCTTAAATGGTCTCTGATGCATGCCTCCTGAATCCATCTTCTACAAAGCTGCCAAAGTGATTTTCCTAATGTCCAAGTCTGACCATATCACCTCCCAACTCAATAAACTCCAGTGGCTCCTTTAGAATCATCTTTGATTTCATAATTATCTTATCCTTTAAAAATATTCATTTTTGAAGGTTTTATAATTTATATACTTATTAGCACATTAATGCATGTATACAGATTTATGGATAAGTGAATATATACATATTGGAGGTGCATGATAAAAATATGTGTCTATTACTACTACTACTACTAGCTATCTAGCATTTATGTAGAGCTTTAAGATATACAAAACAATTTATAAATACTATCTCATTTGATCTTTGCACCAATCCTGGGAGGTAAGTGCTGTTATCACTATTTTATCGACAAGGAAACTAAAAAAAAATTGAGGTTAAGTCACTTGCTAGGATCACACAGCTATTGAGGGTCTGAACCAGGATTCAAATTCAGATCTTCCTGACTCCAAGTCCAGTACTTTATCCACTGTACCACCTAGTTACTGTTAGGTTCATTTAGGTATAGTTGAAAAAAATCTCTGAACACCTGAAATGGGTGTCACAAAATCTCTATAATTTATAAAGTCATATCCTTAAGCTCTGAGTAGAAGCTTTACTTTGACATCTTCTTAAGCTTGGCTATCTGATCTTTTCTCAATTCATAGCAGAAAACAAGCAATAAACCATAAACCAGATGGTGATTTGGAAGACTTCTTGAGGTAGGCATACTGACAGCAGACAGAAGTGACAGCTGACAGTCTGTCAGTGGGGGAGGAGATAGGAAAAAATGTAAAAGCAAATACTTAACTGTACTTTGTACATACCATGCAATATGGAATGTCATTCAATATCCTCTATTTAAGATTAGCTAGCTGGTACAGTGGATAGAGTGCCAGACTTGGAGTCAGGAACACTCATCTTCCTGGGTTCAAATCTAGCTTCATTCACTTACTAGCTGTGTGACTCTTGGCAAGTCACTTAACCCAGTTTGCCTCAGTTTCCTCATCTGTAAAATGAGCTGGAGAAGGAAATGGCAAACCATTCCAGTATCTTTGCAAAGAAAAGCTCAAATGGGGTCATGAAGAGTTGGACACAACCGAATTGACTGAATAACAACAATATCTTCTATTTAAGAAGTAGGATAGACCCATTTTAAGAAGACTTCATTAAAGCAAGACTTCCAACAACAATCAATGTTTTGGTGGTTGGAATGTAAAATTCATTTACTTGGAAAATTGACTTATTTTTAATTCATCCTTTTGCAATGAGGCCAGAAAAATGAGACATTACTGTACTGAAAACCTAACCTTGAAAAACTAGAATATAGAGTGTGATTGTATACATTATAAAAATCTTCACTTTAAGAAAAAAATCAGTTGCAGCATTCCTTAAAAAAAAATAAAGTCTCCTAGTGAAAAAAGGATGATTTATGAAAATTTGAACTACCATTAACTTGTCAGCACCACATCTGTTTAATAAAGTGAACCATGGTTATGATTTCTTTATATGGAAGAGACTTTATGCTTTCCATTATACTCTGTAACAAGTTTTGTTCTTGATCTCTGCCTAGAAGAAATGAAGGCCAAAGAAACATTTGCTCTCCATGAAGGAGAAGTCATTATCTAGAATTCTCAGGCACTGTGGGGGTGACCCACTAATGTATCAGGAATTTTTGCCTTTCCAAACTCCTGCTTGCCAATATTGTCCCTTCATGATAGTCATCTCTTGGCTAAACATAGCTGAGATCCTAGAATCCAATCAGAACTGGAAGGGACTTTAAAGGTAATTTCTGTTCCATCCTCTTATTTTATTAAAAGAAACATTTTTTTTAACACTTTTATTTTATAGATGAAAGAGTTTACGTCAAGAGAGGGTAAGTGTCTTGCCTAAAGTTACACAGGTATGCAGTGACAGAGCCTGATTTGAACCCAGGTTCTTGTCTCCAAATCCACTGGTTTTCCCTCTGCACAGCATTGTCCTGTTTTGTCAACTCGTCAGGGAGCGGTGGACGGTGATGGTTTCCTGAGTGTCCCTTCTCTGTCCTATCTCGTCTCCTGTCTAGAGAAGGCAAAAAAACAAACTACCTTCTTAGAGCTATACTCACAGAAAAACAGGCTTGTCCTTGATCAGAATCTGGTGCCTGCCCCTTTAAGTAACAGGGAATTTTACTTTTCCATTTGATTACTGCATAATCCCGCTGTGTACAAAAAGGAACTTCTGTCTTCCTAAAGTCTGCTTTGATGGCTAAATCACAAAGGTCTAATATCAGGCTAGTCCTGCGGGGATAGGGTTGTCCATAAATATTATATGTTTATGTGGAAGGAAGGAACATGGATTTCTCATCTTTGGGAAGTAAGAAAATTTAAGAGTTCATCATTTTATGGCTTAGCCCATAAGTATTCTTATTTCTTTGCAGATTTCTCTTTCCCCTTTTCTGACCTGCTATCACTATTGTCCCTTAGGGTGGGGGGGAATGTATGTGTGTGTATGTGCACATGCATGCATATGTATATAAGTTGTTTAGTGAACCACTGCAACTTACTTCATACAAAGGGCTGAAATGAAATCAGTACTCTCTGTAGGAGACTACAAGGCATCTTTCAAAAACCACCACATACCATTATTATCTTGAGCCCATAGACTCTGTCCAATAACGTCCCTTATTTCTCATCTGCATTTTATACAGTTGAAAGTAGGGTATTTCTAAGAGAAAAACATGCACAACATATTAGATGGCTAGCATTATATTTTTGTTTTAGTTTTTATATATTTTATTTTTCTCCAATTATATGTAAAAACAATTTTTCACATTCTCTAAAAAAATTTTGAGTTCCAAATTCTCTCCCTCCCTCTACTCCTCCCTCCTTGAGAAGGCAAGCAATTTGATATATATATATATATATAAAACATATAACATATGTGGAATATAATTCTACATAAGATATAGAATATATAACATACAGAGTATAATTAGATATAATATATGATTATCTGTAATATAATTATGTATGATATATAGATTTTTTATATATATGTGTGTGCAGTCCTTAGCATTATATTTTAAAAGGCCCTCACTTGTATATTTTCAGCCTCTATTTAATCTTCAAAATAGGGGAGGAAACTGGCTTGTGATTTCATTGGTATGTAGAACTCCTTCTCCCAATGCAGGTCAGCATCTTCTCTGTAAATGAGTCTTAGAGAGTTGAGACAGAGCAGAATTAATGCCAATAATAAATAACAGCTTATATTTCATACATAATGCCCCCAAAGTCTTAGTGTTTCTTTAAGTTGTTAAAGCTTAAGGGGGTGTCTCAAAAGTCTTAGTGCCAGTTTAAACTCTTCTTTAAAAAATTAATTTGCTGTTATATTTTAAATTTCAAACTACCTCCCTTCCTCTACACCTTACGCTAGAAAAGGCCACCATTTCACACAGATACACAGACACGCATGCACCCACGTGTGCACACAAGCGTGTGTGTGTGTGTGTGTGTGTGTGTGTGTGTGTGTGTGTGTGTGTAAAACCATGCTATGCATACTTCTGTTCAGCAATTCTTTCTCTGCAAGTGGATGGCATTTTCCTTCACAGGTTCTTTGTGGTTGATTTGAATGATTTGAATATTTATAATACTCTGAATAACTTAGTTGTTCACAGTTATTTTTTGAACAATACTGCTGTTACTGTATCCAATGTTTTCTTGGTTCTGCTCCTTTCACCCTTCATTATTTCATGTCTTTCCATGTTTTTCTAAAATCAACCTACTCATCATTTGTTATAGCACAATAGCATTCCATCACAATCATATACCATAGCTTGTTTAGCCACTCCCCAATAGAAGGGTATTCCCTCAGTTTCCAGTTCTTTGCCACCACAAAGAGAGCTGCTATTATTTCAATATTTTAAATATTTTATTAAATTTTATTAAATATTTTAATATTTAATAAATAAAATATTTTAATATTTTACAATGCATAGGTTCTTTCCCTTTTTTCCTGATCACATTGGGAAACAGACTTAATAGTGGTATTACTAGATCAGAGGGTATACACTGTTTTATAACTCTTTGGGCATAATTCCAGATTACTCTCCAAAACAGGTGGATTGCCTCACAGTTTCACCCACAGTGTATTGGTGTCCCAATTTTTTCATATCCCCTCTAACATTTGTCATATTCTCCTTCCATCATTTTAACTACTCTAATAGATGTGAGATATCTCAAAGTTGTTTTAATTTGCATTTATCTAATCAATAATTATTTAGAGCATTTTTTGTATGACTATAGATAGCTTTTATATCTTCATCCTAAAACTGTCTTTAAACTTTTTAAAGCTTAAATTGTTACTAAGAATTTTGGAACACCCTGTATAATGGAGGGAGTCCCGGATTTGGGGCCAGAGGAACTGGGTTTGAATATGATCTCTGCCATTTCCTAGCTAGATGACCTTGGGCATGTTATTTAACCTCTAGGGTCTTCAGTTTCCTCAACTGTAAAATTATGGTAGTGTCTTAAAAAACCATTAAGGGCCACTCAGACTCCAAATCTATGTCCCTATTATACCCCCACTTACAGAACCAAAGCCCTCTTCATACATTTGGATATCTCCTAGTCTTCAAGTTCGAAGAGACCTTTGAGTCTCTCTAGTTGAATCTGTCCCTGAGCAGGAATACCTTCTATTAACATCCCCGAGAAGTGGTCATCCAACCTCCATTTGAAGATCTCTGCTGATGGAAACCCTATGAAGCAGTCTAGTCCATTTGTGAACAGTTCTAACTTGGTTATCATGACAATTTTATTGAATTAGTGTGAATATTGTAATGTTCAATTTACCCATAAGGAAACAGGCTGAGAGAATGTGTGATATGCTGATGTAATGCCATGCATCAGCACATTCCCAAAAGAATGCTACTGTGAACAACTTTTAAGGTTTGGATTACACAGTATAGTGAACACTCTGTTTATTCCATTACAAATCAAGGCAAACATTCACAATATATCACAATATAATATTCACAACATTACATCTTATTACAGAAAATCACAATATAGTGTTCATAACAGCTTAACATTAGAATGGCCACAGAGTTTTCACTACAGTGGCCACAATATTTAGAACAAAGAACAAAAGAATAAGCATCTGACTTCCCTAATGGGGAAACCCTCCTCACTTATTCATTCAATCAATTCACAATACAATAATCAATCTTCCACTCATGGGGCAAATCATTAACTTAATCAGTCACTCACCTAGATTCACAGTTACTAAATATCATTAATCACTAAGTACAGTCATTAGAAAACCATACAAACCCTCCACCCCTCAGTGTCCAGCAAACCTCAATTTCATTCAAGGGGAGGCCTTTTCTTCATCTTGAATTGGGGTGGTCTCTATGATTCCCGGGATCCCCTTCCATGGTGCCAGCTCCCTCCTGAATCCACCAAACAGTCACCTGGATTCAGAAACAGACAGTTTCCAGGTCCTCATCCAGTCCTCAGAGGTAGAGCTCCCAGGTCCTTGTCCAGTCCTCCAGGCAATCAATCAATAAGTATTTATTGAATATTTACTATGTATGAAGCACTATACTAGGTGTTGTTGCCACAAAGGTTAACACTGAAACAGTTTTTGCTTACAGTCTAGTAGGGAGACAATATTTACACACACACACAAACACACACACACACAAATGATAGAAGGTGATTTTTGGAAGGAGGCTCTAGCAGCTGGGGTGGGGAGGTCGATCAGGAGAGGCTTTATGTAGAAAAGAACACTTGAACAAGTTTTGAAGGATATCAAGGATCCTGGTATGAGGAAGTGCCAGCACAAAGATATGGAGTGGGAGATGGATTGTCTTATGAGAGGAAGAGAACATTGCCCAGTTTTGCAAGACCATAGTGAGTATGGAAGGAAATAATATGTAATAAGGATGAAAAGGTAGATTGGATCTAGGTTGTTCAGGCTAAATAGTGGAGTTTATCTGAGAGGTAATTGAAAGTCTAATGAGTAGGGGAATGACATGATCAGGCATATGCTTTAGGAAAATCATATTGGCAACTGTGTAGGAGATGAATGGTGGAGGGTGAGGATTGAGGAGAGGGAGGCTAATTAAGAAACTATTGCAATAGTCCAAGTGAGAGGTCAGGAGGCATCAAGTTGGGTGGTAGTTGGGTGAGTGGAGAGATACAGTAGAGACAGAAATGCCAAAATTTAGCAACTGAGTGGATATGAAGAATCAGCGTAGAGAAGTTAATTTGCCCAAGTTACATAAATGAGTATCTAGGTCTTCTGAAAAATCCAAGACTTTTTCCACCATTTGATGCTCTCTTCCAAAGAAGCAGTTTCTTTACTCTCCAGGGGTTCATTATGTGTTTTTAGGATTGCTTTGGTTAATGGGGGTACTTTGAATCAATAGCACATCCTGAAGAACATTCCTAAAGACAAAGAAAAGGAAGACTACAGAAACTAAATTGGGATGCAATCAATTTGAATAAAATTATCCCTTAATCAGTATTTTTGATGCAATATTGTTCTTCATCAGTAAAAATAAAGAACTTTATCAGGAAACCCTTGTTTCTATTGTACATAGTGGAATTTCTCTATTGATGTAGAAGGGCACATTGATTTTGCTTCTTTACTGCTGTTGGAAGACACAGGATTAAAATCTGTATTCTGCTGGGTTTGTGATTGCATAGATTTCTGTTTGGGTGGATTTTATTTTACCCAAACCCATTTGAATCTGTATAATTATGAGTGATGTTATATTGGGGTCCAACTGTATAAGTATTTGACCTACTTATGACCTCAGGTACACTTGATTCACCTCCAAAGACCAAATGGAGTGATAACTCCACTAGTCAATAATTCAGAATTTAGTTGGCCCCAGAGACATTAACATTTGTGTCCTATGGGTGATGTCTAAATTAGATGGCAGTCAGGTATGTGTACACAAGAGCGGTCATTAGAGTGGGCAGATGTGCACAACTAATGGTTGACAGTGGGGATTGCTGCAGGGGGAATTCCTTGATAAAAATGAGTTGAAATGAGACAATGGATTATACAGAAGGGTGCTTTTCTATAAGGTACACTTTTATGGGCAAAAGCCATCAAAAGAAAAAAGATGGGGTCATTAAGAATGAAGTATTTATAATTTGCATATGAAATATCACCTATATGAAACCTACATAAATATGTGTCTAGAGGTACATGCCTTTAGTATGAATACCACTAAAGGCAAAAAAGTGGTTTGCAGAGAAGCTAAAATAAAAACCTAGTGAATGAATGCAATGCAGCATCCTGATATCCAGGAGGGGCCTGTTCACAGAAGAGCTAAATCTTTATGCATGTAAGCAAAAATGCCCCTGATCTCATTACACCATTGAGAGCTCACTAACATTGCTCCCAAATCAGAAAGAAAACGAAGTGCACAAGTGACCTGTGTATTAGCATCTATGCAAATCTCAGGCAGGAGCTGAGATTTATCTACACTTTACACACCCCTAAGGAAATACCCATTTTATATCATTGATAGGCCAGATGTATTTTCCTCTGTGAAATGTGAATAGAATCTAATCAGAAGACGTCCTGTGTATTCCAAACAGATCACCAAGCACTGTTTTTTTTTAATGTAAGTTCCTTAGTTAACCAGAATGGGCAACAGAATCTAGTCTAATAATCCAGTTATTATTTATCTGATTAGGTCAAGGCCTGGGCTTTTGTAGAATTTCCCCACCTGGGTTCTATAATTGCCTACATGAATTGAAAAATCATATGTGCTCCTCCCCAGCAAAAAACCAAACCAAAACAAAAATCCTCAAATACCCCAAAACAACAAAACAACAAACCTTATTGTCTGAATGTGGTTACTAATGTGATTTTTAAAAGTGCTTTGCTGTAGGTACTATAAGTTTTTGGAAAATTTCAATGTGGATTTCAGCATTTTTTTCCCTTTTAAAACAACTTAATATGGAAAGAATAAAAAAAGATGGCTTTGGGGGAGAAAATACACCCATCCCTAACAGAACCTGCTAGAGTGATCAACACAGCCTGCTATTACACTATTGCATCTGTGCATTGAGCTCTCGAATAGTGATTAATATGCTGAAAATTTGAGCTTATGGATGCTTCTTTTTTTGTGGTATATCATCAAAATACATAAAACCAGATACATCTAATTTCTAGGTAATCTAGAGGAGCATAAAATTAGAAGTATGTTTACAATGTCAAGGCATCTGAGTGGATAGGGTGACCTAAGCACAGACAATTTATACATTGACACATTAATAAAATATATTCAAAACCAGGAACAGAATAGATAGCCACCAAAAATAGTACAGATATAGTGATGAATCAGGGAGAAAAGATCGTCTGCTAATATTTTCCCATCTTTGAATCATGGAAAACCAAAGGTCTTGCAGGAAATGTCCAGAGAGACACATGATTTACAGCTGAGATACTACACACTCTTCACTCCACAGTTTTATGTGGACTCTGAAGAAGGAGGTTATTATTTGTCTTTTAACATCTTTGCCAATTCTAAAGAGATCCAAGTTAAGTTTAGTAGGGTTCAGTTCTCCAGTAGGGTTCAATACTACGATATTTGATGGATCTGTAACATTAGTGATCTAGTATTCTCTCCAATGATGTAGATGGTGATAATGCTCTTGTTTCCCGATTGTCCTGGTTCCTAGAATACTACATTCAATAACGTGACCTGGGTCTTTGTCAAAACCTGTCTCAGTGTGATGCAAATTCTAGAGAATAGAAGGCTTGACTTGAATGAAAAAATGAAATGGACAAATGAGAGGGCATTTATTAAGTGCTTACTATATGCCGGGCATTGTTCTAAGTGTAAGAGTAGATTACTATGGGTCAGTAGTTTACCAGATTTATCATCAGGTAGTGAGGTGAGTGATGGAAGGGTTAACAAGAACAAAATGAGGCCAAGGTGCCAGCTGATACTTCTCCCGATTTTGAGATGTGAATCTTTAATGACAAACATGTTTCTTAGATGATTCAGAATGCTCTTACAAAACACAAGTGAAGTAGCTTGGGTACATTGCACAGGAGGTAAATAAGAGATGTATAAGGAGTATAAGAATAAGGGAATTGATGATACTGACTAATACAGGTGAAGAGTTTTAGTTCTACTGCTAATTCTTGATGAATCTACATCTTGATAGTGGAAGCTTGGGAGTACTTTCCTCTAGTGGTCACAGATGGATGCTTTTTTCTTCTTCTGTATCCCAATGGATCCACTAGAACAAGAACTCTCATTGCTCAGGGCATGATTATTTCTGTGACCTTTTACTGAGTAGGGGTCCGTTTTTGTGGGATTCAATTATTCCTCATATCAGGCTAAAAACATGAGAAAAGATAATGGATGGGCTGGAGGAGGCTTGAGAGGACAAAGAAAAGGTAAAGAGAAAGGTGATGTTTAGAAAAGAATGAAACAATAAAAAGAAGGTGAGGGCAATTATGATAGAAATGGGGAAAGTGGAAAATACATGAAAGCCTTTAGTTATTCTATTTTATTATCACTATATATATATATATATATATATATATATATATATATATATATATATATTTCCTCATAAGAAATGATGGGAGTATACAATTATTCTTTGGTTATTGAAACTGGGGTTGGGGGCTGTGAACAAGGGCCTCTGAATTCTGGTAGGTCACTAAATATTCTAAATTTAGCCTGGTTGACAATTCAGGCCAATTTAGGTTAATATCCCACCGGGAAAGATCAGAGGTGCTGATACAATGAGCTCAGTTCTCACATATTTTGAAAGCTTTTTCAGTTTAAGTCCATAGAGTTTCCTGGGGCAAAGGTGGCATAAAGTAGGACAGCCATTTCTCCCTTAAGTATGTGAAAGAGGTGAAAAATGGTATGTAGCATATCAATTGGTAGATATTTGATAAATCCTCTTATGTGGATCTGGAATTCATTCTATGCTTTTTCTTGCAGTAAGTTGACCTCCCTACCTGTGTTTGCTTCAGTCTAATGTTAAAATGAGTTTATTTTTCATGAGCATGAACTTTGCAAATGGTGGGAGAATGGGTGAGGGATGGGGCAGACCAGAAATGTGCTGGATTATTGGAGGGAAGTCATTTTGAAACGGAAAATTTGCCTCAGAACATCTTCAAACTGGAAACTTGTGAACCATGGCACAGTTTTTGTCAAATTTAATTGTTCCATTTCTTTATGGAAAGAACACCAGACTAGATGAATAAACAAGGGGTCTGGGACTAATTTATTTTATCCTTATATTTAAAATCATTAGATTGTGAGCTCTTAATGGGGGCAGGGACTATTTTTTGCCTTTTTATCCTCAGAGTTTAGCACAGTGCCTGGCACAGAGTAGGTAATGAATACAAATTTATTGACTGATTTAAAAGGCTGGGCAAATCATATAATTTAGCACTTATGGAAATCTTAGGGCTCATCTTAAAGTTGAGGAATCTGAGTCAAAAAGAGGTTAGATGATTGGTCCAAGGTAATGTAACCAGTTAGTGGTAGAGACAGGATTAGAAAGTAGGTCTCCTAATTTCTAATCTAGGGCTCTTTCTACCAAAGCACGCTATTTTAAAATTTCCCCATATGACTTAATATCATAAACCTCTGTTTCTTCTGAAAAATATGTATGATATACCTCTCTTACTTATCTCAAACAATTAATCAATCAATCATCACATGCTTCCTTGCCCTCAAGGAGCTTGTGTTCTACCAGAAAGACAACTTAGATATATGGAAGTCTCTCTCTCTCTCTCTCTCTCTCTCTCTCTCTCTCTCTCTCTCTCTCTCTTCCTCTTCTGTCTCTCTCTCTCCCTCTTTGTCTCTCCCTGTCTCTCCCTCTTTGTCTCTGTCTCTCTCTGTCTCTATACATATATAGGCATGTATGTATATATAAGACACATTGAGTAGAAAAAAAATAACTTTGGATAGGAAGGCGTAAGTATGGCAGGTGGACCAAGAAATGTCTCTTGCAGAAGAAAGGAAGGAAACAGGCATTTATTAAGTGCCTAGTATGTTCCAGGTTCTGTGTTAAGTAAGCATTTAAAAATATCATTTCATTTGATCCTCCTAATAACCCCGGGAGGCAGATGCTATTGTTAACCCCCATTTTACAGTTGAGGAAATTGAGTCAGACAACAGATAAGTGACTTATCTACCATCATAAAGCTGCTAATAAGTACTTGTTTGAGGCTAGATTTGAAGCCAGTTCTTCCTGAATCTGTACCTCTAGTCACTGTACCACCTAACTGTGTGCCTGCTTAACAGCTTGAACTGTTCTGAAAGTAGCTAGAGCTTTGAAGAAGCAGGAATGAGAAAGGAGAGCATTCCATGCATGAGGAAGAGCCATTGCAAAGGCATAGAGAAGGAAGATGGAAGATTGTGTGTGAGGACCAGCAAATAGACTGTAATTGCTAGACTGTAGATTGCAGAGGAGGGGAATAATAATGTCTAAGAAGAATGGAGAGGCAAGAAGGGGCCAGGTTGTGAGGAGTTGCAAATGCCAAATGCGGGAGTTTAGATGTGCTCTCAGAGGTAATTCTACCTCACACTGGAGTTTGAGTAGGGGTGGGAAACATGGTCATACTTGAACTTTAGGAAAATCATTCTCAAAGTGGAGGATGCATTGGAGTATTGTGAAGATAAAATGAGATTTTAATGAAAAAGTTAATGGTTGTTATATAATAATGCTGCTGCTGCTGCTGCTGATACAGAAAGAAAACCTTCTAAAAGTTGCTTAGCTTTCTTGTCATCAAGAGCATTTGATCTAAATCAGGCTTGGAAATATTGTACAAGTATCCTTTGCTTTATGAGAGAGTTGTGATACAACAGTTAGCTGTAAAGATAGTTTCTGTAAAGTAAATTCCATTTTCCCATTGACTTCCATTAAATAATTAGAAGTATATTGCCATGAAAAAAATCACCTGATAGATTGAGATAAAAAAAATCTACCCAATAAGAATAATGATTTAAAACATTGTAAATAAGGAAAGGGTTAAGAGAATGGCCTGCTTTGTACAGACCATAACAGTATGATAGAAACATCAGGTTTCCTAAAAGATAGGTTCTTTGGGCAGCTAAGCGGTACAGTAGATAGAGCACCCGCCCTGAAGTCAGGAGGACCCAAGTTCTTGGACCTCCTGTCCTAGTTCTCCAATTTTATTTTTTAAAGCTTTGTTTTCTTCTGTGAAATTTTTTTCCAATTTGGTCACTGTAGATTTAAATTTATCTTCTGCCTCTCTAATTTCATTTTTAAAATCCCTCTTGAGATTCTCT
>CM053580.1:468025937-468061630 GCA_028627135.1 Pseudochirops cupreus
CTCTAATTCTGAAGGAGTTATTCTCTTTAGTGAGCTTTTGAGATTCTTTTTCCAACTGGCAAATTCGACTTTTTAAGGCATTCTTCTCCTCATTGGCTTTTTGGGCCTCTTGCCATTTGAGTTAGTCTATTTTTTAATGTGTTATTTTCTTCAGTCAAGTTGTTGACTCTCTTTTCATGATTTTCTTGCATCATTCTCATTTCTCTTCCCAATTTTTCCTCCACTTCTCTTATTTGGTTTTCAAAATCCTTCTTAAGCTCCTCTATGGCCTGTAGTAAGTTTACATTTTCCTTGGAAGCTTTTGGTGTGGGAGTTCTGACTGTGTTGTCTTTCTCTTGATCCATGCTTTGATCCTTTTTGTCTCCAAAAAAGGAATTTAAAGTTGGTTTGCTGTGTTTACTTTGCTTTGTTTGCCTGCTTATGTTGCCAGTCAATTACTTGACTTTTTAGCTCTGTGGAACTCTGCTTCTGGAGGGGAGAGCTTTGTCCCAAATTGCTGGGGTTTTCACAGCTGCCAGAGCTATTAGGAGGCCTCCATCTCTGCAGGCCCCACCAGCTTTGGCTCACTGGTCACACACCTCAGGACCACCACCCAAGACCATGATCCCAATCCAGGTAGGTTAAGGCAAGAGCACTTAGCCTCTGAATGATCACTTGGCCCCCTTGCAATCTGCAGGCCATGAGCTCTGAAGCAGCCACATGGAGGTGGCTGCAGGGCCACTGCTTCTGCTGCTTTCTTGCCCTGGGGGCAGATGGCCGGACCTGCTTTTCTTCCCCAAATTTAGCTGAGTTCCACTGACCTTTCACTTTGTCCTTCGTTTTTATGGGTTGATAATTCTGGAAAATGCCACAGCTGCTGGTGATCCACTTTCCTGAATGCTCCAGCCGTGGCTTGTCCTGGTGGCCCTGGGGCTGGTCTTGGCTCCCAGCATGCTGTGATGAGCCCTTCCCATCCCACCCACTGCTTTCAGTGGGAGCTTTCTTTATCTGTACTTTTGTGGGTTCTGGAGCTCCAAAATTTGTTTAGAGTCACATTTTGTAGGTATTTGAGGTGGTTATGGGGAAACAACAGGCTTCTTAAGAAGTTTAACCACAAAACAGGAAAGATAAGGGATAATGTCTTGTTAAGTTAGATGGATTATATGAGGGAGACATGAGTATGCTTATGGGCATATTTATGACCTTATGTCATGAGTTATCTTTCCCATGTATATGTTTTGAGTAAAATAACTTCCCTACTGTAACTAGTAAAGAAGGAGAGATTGAAGTTCAGTGAGATAGTAAGGATGCTGAAGAAGGCATGGAGAAGATGGGATGGAAGGGTATCACTTATGCATGACAAAGTGTTAGATTTGGCAAGGAGAAAGGCCACCTCTTCATGTAAGACAGGGGTGAAGGACGAGATAGTGGTTGAAGGCATAGGTGTGATGTGAGTTGAAGAGAAGGGGAGAAGGAGCTTTCAGTGAATGACTTTGATATTTCAGTGAAATATGAAACAAAGTTTTCCTTGAAAGGATGGGTTAGAGGGGAGACATGAGAGGTATGAGGAGGGATGAAAAAGTTTAGAAAAACTGATGTGGTGAATGGGATCATAAATTGATTAGGGAGGTATAAAAGGATGCCTTACTACAGTGGGTATCCATTTGAGATTATGTGATGACATTAAGTGGAATAGGATCCAGTCATTATGACTTGTGATTTTCTCCGGCATCATTCAGTAGCACCTAAGTAGAAGCAAAGACAGTGGTTAGAAGGATTAGCAGGGCAAGATTTGTGATAAGTTAAAAGGGCAAGGGACTCAAGAGAAAAGGATAGAATAGGCTTGAAGTGGTTCTCCAAGGAATCAAGATAGGAAAGGGAGGAGAGTGTAGCTAGTGCATGGGTGATGGCCTGGGAAAGAACTGGGGTTGGTGGTGGAGGGATTAGACATCATGATGAGGACAAAGAACAGTGTTTGGGGTTGTGAGGCAGAAGTAATGGTGTAATGACAATGGATTATAATCCCATAAGGGGAATAAAGAGTTCATAAACAGGGAAGTAGAACAGTTGAAGGAAATAGCAAGATCAAGGATATCAACATCTTTGTGTGTAGCTGCACTGGGGTAGAGCAATAGGCAATGCGAGATGAAGTTGAGGAAACAGTCAGAGATGACTTAACTTTAGAACCTGAGTGTTAATGAAGGTGATTCTACCATGAACAAATATAGGGAAATTCATAGGAGAAAGGAGTACTTCTGGGGGCAAATAAGTTCACAGAATCACAGAATTTCTTATTTGGAAGAGACTGCAGAGGCCATTTGGCCCAGTCTATGCTTGGAAAAGTATCTCTGCTACAATATACCTAACAAGAGGTTATTTATGTTTTGCATGAGGACCTCCAGCAAAGGACCTCCTACCTCATGAATTAGCCCGAATTACTTTTGAGTATTTCTAATTATTAGCAAATTTCCCTCCCTTCCAATATCAAGCCTAAACTCGCCTTTTTGCAATGTCCATGTTGCCCATAGTCAAACAATGGATAAATATTGGAGACAGGGTTCAAGTCAGGTTCACGGTTTTTCCTTACTCTAAGCACAGAAATCTTGCCACTCTAACATCACTCTTGCCCTAAGGACCCTTTCAATGCCTAGATTCGAGATATATTTATGACTTTATGTTATTAGTTATCTTTCCCATGTATATGTGTTCTTTTATTCAACATATAGTTTAAATTTTGTAAATTTAAAATCAGGAGTGATATCTGCTGTTTCTTCGGTTTCTCTCATGGGTCCCAGGACAATGCTTTTCACCTCCTCGAATACTGAAATATATCTGTGATCTCATCCATGTGGACATTTCCTCTCATGATGCAGAGTACAATCCCTCTATGCTTGTCTATCCTTTGCTACTTTTTCTGTTTCTTGTCGTAACTTCACTATACAGGGGCCTGCCTAACATTCTGGACAATGGCAGGTACTTAATAAAAATTTGCTGATTGATTGTTTTAAATAGTATTTGAATATCTTTACTGAAAAGGCCCCTGCAGTCTCTTTGGATTAACTAGTTGCTCCTACAACCTCTGTTTTCCCCTTCTATTTTATTATATTTATGCGTGTGTGTGTGTGTGTGTGTGTGTGTGTGTAAAATTTTCCACCCAATTAATTGTTAAGACAATTTAAAAAAAGTTTTGATTTCCAAATTGTATCTCTCCCTCTCTGAGATGGTAAGCAATCAGATATAGATTATACATGTGCAATTATGTAAAATATTTTCATATTAATAATTTTGTACAAGAAAAATCTAATAAAAGAAAAAAAGAATGAAAGAAAGAAAGTGAAAATAGCATTCTTCAGTCTGTATTCAAACAATCAGTTCTTTCTCTGGAGGCGGATAGTATGCTTCATCATTAGTTCTTTGGGATTGTCTTCGATCATTGTATTCCTGAAAATAGCTAAGTCGTTTACAGTATTTCATCGTACAATATTGCTTAGAACCTTCATTTTAAGAAGGATGTCCAGGCCTGCCATTTCTTCATTTCTCTTTAGCCTTACTCCTGACTACTCCAGACTTTCTCTACTATGCTTCTTTGCTTCCGCCTTCTTTTCAGCTTCCTTTTATGTATTGTCTTCCACCATTAGAATTTTAGCTCCGTGAGGGCAGGGACTGCTTTTATTTCTGCATATAATGTGTGTTCCCAGTGCTTAGAACAGTGCTTGGCAGATTGTAAGAGCTTAATAAATATTTATTGACTTTGACTTGATATTCTGGCTAGCTGGGAATAGATTAGTTTGAGCAGAAGCTAAGGTTGGAACAATTTTTCAATGATTCTGTTGTCTCTACACAACCTAAGTATATTGAGGATGGTGACTAAGTTAATAAAATTGCTTATAAGCTTTAGAAAAGTAGTCATGTGCTGATCATAAACCATTAATAGGTCAATTAAATTAAGAAGGAAATAGGAAAGTGATAACAAATTGTCAACTTTCTATCTGACAGTAAAAAAAATGATCAAAAAGATGAAGCACTCTTTAGCTTTTATGGGTGCCACTAGCATGCTGAGTAAATAGATGAAAGCATTTTCTCTTCAGATTTTTATTAGTTCTTCTTCATCCTCTACTGAAATGTTGTTTAGCTCTTTTAAGCTATTCTGAGTGAATTATAATAAATACTTCAGTGCTACCCTACAGCAATAGTCATGGGAAGTGTATTTTATCTTTTTATCAGTAGAACAACACTGCCAAAAAGTCAGATTAAATCAGAGTCCCAAATGGTCCTTTTTTACTTAACATATTGACCTAAAATTGGTAAATACTAAAGTAGTCAGTATGAGATAATAAATTTCACTTGTATTGTAGAAGTTGTTTATGTAATTTAACACACTCAGGGTTGGTCTCATGGGAGCTAGCGTGGTATTGGCTCACATCCTTGGCTTTGGAAAGCTTCCTGTTTTTGTGTTTAACTGACTTTGAAAAAAAGTAGTATTCAATTTTTTATTTTTTATTATGAACTTTAAGCCATCAACAACAGCAATACTTTAACAGATAAAGGACAGAAAAGAGAATTGTATGTAAAATCATGAACTTCTGTATATTAAATTTAGTTTCATAACTTCATTGAAGCAAAACTGCCCTGCTTGTTTCTAACTCCTTCTGTACTTCCTTATGGTCTTTTCTGCCCCTCCTCCTCCACCCCATTTGCATCACTACCCCACTAACTTACCTGCCGCCCTGCCAATAAAAGATTTCCTTTGTGTTAAGTAAACATATCATGCAAAACAGACGAACTTATTGACCATATCTAGAACATGCATGTCTCGTTTGCCACCTCTAGTCTATTATCTCTCAGCCCAGAGGTGGGAGGTCTGCTTCCTCATCTATTGTCTGAAGTCATGACTGGTCATTACAATGACTAGAGTGGCAAAGTCTTTCAAAGTTTTTTCCTTTACATAATTGTTGCCCTTGTATAAATTGTTTTCCTAGTTCTTCTCACTCACTCTGTATCAGTTGATACAGGTCTTCCTAGGTTTCTCTGAATCTGTCATATTTATTATTTCTTTCAGCACAGTAATATTCCTTTACATTTACATACTATCATGTGTTTATTCAAGTCCCCAGTTGATGCCCCCCCTCTTTGTTTCTAGTTCTTTGCTACAACAAAAAAGACTGTTACAGATATTTTTGTACATATGAGCCATTTCCCTTTGCCTTTGACCTCTGTGGAGTGTATTTCTGGGTAAAATTTCTGGGTCACAGTTTAGTGGATTTATGGATATAGTTTCAAATTTCTTTCTTTAGTGGTTGGGCTAATTCCTAGTTTCACTAGCAGTATGCTGTTATCGTGCCCATCCTCCCACTGGTCCTTCAACACCTGCTGTTTTCTTCTTTGGTCATCTTTACCAATATAATCCATCAATCAACAAGAATTTATTAAGCACCAACTATGTACTAGGGGATTCAAGAATAAAGCATGAAACAGCCTCTATTTTCTTATTTTCAAGTGGGGGAGACCACCCCCACTAAAACTACTTAGTCTGACACCTGAGTCCTTTCACAATCTGGCTATTCAATGCTTCCTCTTCTTGTCTTCTTTTTCTAAAGCCTGTGCAGCATAGCAAACATTTAATGAATGACTGTTGACTGACCTCATCATTCAATTGAAATAGCTTTCTGCAGAGTTAATGAAGTCTTAATCGCTAAAATCAAAGGTCTTCTTTTTCTTTTGTGGTCTTTAGTCTTGGTCTCTCCACAAAGTTTGACACTCTTCTTTACCTTCCCCTTCTAAATACACTCTCTATGTTTTTGTGACACTATTCTTTCTTCGTTCTCTTGCCTGTCTGACTCTTACTTCTCAGTGGATCTTTGCCCTTGTTTTACACACAAACATTGGGTATCCATCAGGGCTTTATCTTGGCATTTCTTCTATTTTCCTCTCTTATTTTCTTGCTTGGTAATCTTATCAACTCCTATTTGTTCAATTATCCTCTCTATGAAGATGATCCTTAGGATCTACACATCAGGACCTAAGTTCTCTTCTGAACTAAATTCCTATGTTTTCAACTGCTCATTAGACATTTTGAATGGAATATCTTACAGAGATTTCAAACTACACAAGTACTAAAAAAGTCTATCTCCTGGAAAAAAATGCCAGAATATATTTTATTTTATTTATTTATTTTTTGGAGGGGGGAAGGCAAAGCGATTGGGATTAAATGACTTGCCCAAGGTCACACAGCTAGTAAGTGTGTCAAGTGTCTGAGACTGGATTTGAACTCAGGTCCTCCTGAGTCCAGG
Organism: Pseudochirops cupreus; assembly: GCA_028627135.1. Taxonomy (NCBI): domain Eukaryota; kingdom Metazoa; phylum Chordata; class Mammalia; order Diprotodontia; family Pseudocheiridae; genus Pseudochirops; species Pseudochirops cupreus. Next base: position 468,032,207 of record CM053580.1, read on the forward strand.
GCCAGTGCTCTATTCACTACACCACCTACCCCCTCAGAATGTATTTAAAGGATTACCTATAAACATTTATATTTTAAAATTTAATTGTTTTTTGATGAATAAAAATCTATTTTCTCTTTTTCCTCTCCCCATTGTGACACATATGAATAATCAAGCAAAACATTTTCTTACATTGGCTAAATTTAAAAAAATGTCTTTATATGCATCCTAAGTCCATCACTTCTCTGTCAAAAGGTGAGTAGCATGTTTTTAATGGTTTCTCTGGGAATTGTAATTGCTCATTGTGGTGCTCAGAGTTCTTAAGACTTTCAAATTTGTTTGTGTTTACAATGGTGGTGTTGTCATATAAATTATCCTCCTGTTTCTCCTCACTTCACTCTGTATCAGTTCATACAACTCTTCTGAGGGTTCTTGGAAACCTTCCCCTTCATTTCTTAAAACATAATTATATTCCTTTATATTCATATACATATACCATACTTTTTTCGAGGCATTCCTCAATTGATTGTCCCTCCTTAATTTCCAGTTTCTTTGCCACAACTAAAAGGACTGTATATGTATATATATATATATTAATAAAAACATATTAATATATTGTAGAACACATATATTATATAATATAATTAATATGCAATAATATAATATGATATAATATTAGACAATATGTTATTAATATTATGTAATAATGTATTAGTATATTATATAATTTATTTAATAATATAGCACACAACATAATATTCTATAATAATATGGTATTAATATCATATAATAACATATTAATAATAATATAATATATATTATATAAATACATGTATATATTTACATCTGGGTACTTTTTCCTCATTCTTTGCCCTATTGACGTCATTTTTGGACATTTGGATAGGGAAACAATGATCACAGAAGTCTAACATTTAACCTGTCAAGAAGAGATTGTGCCAGGCTAACCTTATTCCCTTTTTTTGTTAGCATTACTTGCCCGGTAGATCAGGTGAATACCAAAGAGATATGATTTCAGCAAAATAATCAGGCAGTATCACTGCTTTTATCTTTGTGAGAAAGATGAAGAAACAAAAATATAGTTGGATTGAGAATTTGTTAAAAATTTGCGGACTATCCAAAGCCGAGAGGAATCACCAGCATGTTGGACCACTGCCTGTACATCCTTAAAGACCTTAATGATCTATCATGATGGGTTGAATCTAATAAAATTAAATTTAATAAGGCTGATATTTATTCAGTTTGCAAGAACTTTTTCTTCCATAGAATGTGATTTTTTCATTGTCCTCTTTTGAGAGACTTACACTACAAAGAACAGTGGGGAATTGAAGTAATTATGCAAAATTCAGGCAAAAAGAACTCCTCATGATTTATCTAGATGTTTTTAACAACCCCTTTTAGTTTTAATTATTTTTTTTTACAGAAATGGAATTATTTGGATAATTAGGTGAATTCTCTCATATTTGTACTTAGGAATGACAAAAGTGACAAAAAAATGACAAAAAGCAGGATCAATACAAGACTCTGTTGCTAGAGGGCAGCAAATGATTGCTTTTCTACTATAGATAGGAAAAATACAAGATGTTGAAAATGTGCTTTTTTTACTGTTGAATTTTAGTGAATAAATATGATAATGGGATCTCTTTTAAATGGTCTTTTCTTTATTATTTTAGAATGAGATGAACAATAGTACTGATAAAGGTACCAGTTTCTTATTACTTTTAATGGAGCATATAGAATAAATGACAAATATACTTTGATTAAAATATCAATGGACTCCACCAGTATTTTTTTCCTTGCTTTTATTTTTAAAGATCTTTTTAGACCCCTAGAATCTTCTCTTTAAATACCTACTTTCATGAATGGAGGATACAATTTTCTATTTGTATATCTAAGTGTACATTCTATATTGCAAATAAAAGCTGAGAAATTCACTCATATATAAAATATATTCTCCAAAGAAAAAATGGAGAAGGTATGGAGTGGAAAGCTAGTTACTTACTTGACACTAAATTATATTTTCTAAGTGATTAAATAGTACAATTTCAATAATTCTGTATTTTCTTCTTAAAGTTAATTTAAAAATTGAATTTGACATTCATCAACAAATACAGGTATTTCATGATACAAAAAAGTAAAGTTTGTTGTCTACCTGAAATTTGATAGTAGTAAATATTTGGAACGGTTGGATTAGTAAAGAGCAACTGATTTCCTCATATTTGCCAGCAGGAATGAAGCATCTTTCCAGACAGGAAGTAAAGGAAACAGAATTGGGAACATAGGCCTTGCTCATTTCTATTACTCTCTATTTAATTTCATTAGACATGGTTTTATTTTTTTTGCCTAATATGTGCAGGGTAATGTACTATGAACTGGAGATATTAAGATGAAATAAGACAGTCCCTTCTTTCAAGGAGGTAATATTTTAAATTGGACGTGAATTTCAAGACACAGGACCATTATGATTATTTATCAACAGACATCCATTCACTCTTTGGAAGTGAGTTTCTGGTGTTAATTGTACTCTATCAGAGAAGAATACACAATCTTTTAGCTGGACATACATAATTCATTGCTGACTAGGCCTGTGCTGACAGTGAAGAGAGAACACGCTGGAGAAATTATATTCTTCATAATTGTCTGGAGATGACAAAGACTACCAACAACTGATCATTTGTTCTTCCATATTCAGGACCTTTGTTTTACATTTCTAAGCATAGTCAGCATTCTAATAGGGGGTAGTCTTATTGGTGGGAGACTTCTCTCCTCTCACTCTCTTTCTTTTCCTGTGATTTAAACAACTGTACGCATTGGTACATATGTGTTTACATAATGTGGCATATGGAAGTGGTCAGTTCTGGCCATAGAAATGCTCTGAAGCTTTGCAGTACTGTTGTGTGCCCATTGTGGTTGTTTGTCATTGACAATATGACATTTCTTTTTGAGTATACCACCAAATATGTTCACAGAGCCTTTTCAGAAAGAGATTGAGCCTTTTCCTACCTACTGCAGAAGGAATAATAGCAAAGAACAGTCTGGATTTTATAAACAAATATGGTCTACTCAATAAAGATGGTTTGGAGCGGGTTTTAGGTTGAATTTTCTTTAAATTTGTGGTACTTGAGAACCTCAGGTAGAACTGGAAGTTTAGCAGATTAAAAAAAAATGATTCCTTGGCAGAATACACAGTATTTTCCAAACCTGAAATCTCTTTTTATTTTTATTTTTTTTTACTAGGGGGAAGAATAACAATTTTTTGTTTGTGAAATGCTTATATGTTTGCTTGATCTTTCATTAGTTTCATTTCAGGTCCCAAAGCAGAAGGATATTGGTCTTAATTTTATTTAGAATATTTCCTTCAGCCTTAGAATCTTTCATGAATGTGAAGAATGAATTTTGCAAAGTACTTTGGATTTGTTTTGGGTTTTTTTTTTGAAAAAAAGTTTTAGTGGGGCTATCACCTTTGATAAATAAATGCAAGTTCACTTTTATTGACTTGGATGGGCTAAGAATTTGGAGGAGGAAGAGACCAGTAGGATAGGATGTACTATTTCTCACTGATCCCTGAGGGAACTCTTGAAGGCTAGAAATAAGACTTAGATTGCTGTCTGGTAGTCTCAAGACCTGGTAGGCTTTGAGACATTTTCTTGGACTCGGTACCCCAATAAAGGGCCTGGAAAAAGCTGCCATCTAATTTCGTCTTCTTAGGATAGATGTTTGATATATTGGGGCAGTAAGGGGTGCAGTGGATAGAGTGAAGGCCCTGGAGTCAGGAAGACCTTAGTTCAAATGTGACCTTAGCTTAGACCAGTGGTTCTTAACCTTCCTAATGCTGCGACCCTTTAATACAGTTCCTCATGTTGTGGTGACCCCCAACTATAAAATTATTTTTGTTGCTACTTCATAACTGTGATTTTGCTACTGTTATGAATCGTAATGTAAATATCTGATATGCAGGATGTATTTTCATTGTTACAAATTGAACATAACCCACAGGTTGAGAACCACTGGCTTAGACACTTCTCAGCTGTTAGATCCTGGGCAAGTCAATCAACCTCAGTTTCCTCATATGTAAAGTGGGGATGATAATAATAGTACTTACCTCAAAGGGTTGTTGTGAAGATCAAATGAGCTTGTATAGTACATAGTAAGTACTATGTAAATGTTACCTATTTTTGTTATTGTTATTATTTCTTACCTAGTCTTAAATCACTGAATGGGTGTTGCCTTAGACAAACTGGGACCTGGGAAAGACCTTAGCTTAAAAGGTCTCTCATTGCATTTGGGATCCTCTCCAGTTATCCTGACCTATATCTTGCCACTGGACGCAGATGACTCTGGATGAGAGTGAGGTTGATGTACAACCTTGCCTCACTTAAATCCAATTTACTTGCAAGTCAAGACATTGCCCTCTTCATGTCATTGGCCCTCTTTGAGAACAAAGAACAAACAATAACAACAATTATTATTAGTTGGATGGATACAGAGGAAGACTGGAGATAGAAAAATGAGCTGGATGGGGACTGGATTAGTCCAACTTCTAATGAATCAATGGTGCAGAAGTTGCAAAAGTAGAGGGATCAGGTTTCCCAGGGAGAAGGAGGCAAGTGATTCAGGAAACACATTTCTTCACCAACCCTTGAGTACACTTTAACTAAACTGAAACTGTGAGTTATGTGGAACATAACTCAGGAGAGGGAGGCTTGCTGGAAAATATTGGTAGGCTCAAAGATGTAGAGTCAGAAGAGATCTTAAACACCATATAGTCCAATCTTTTTATTCTAGAAATGAGGAAATTGAGGCCCAGGGAGTTTAAATTACTTATCCAAGGTCATGTAGGTGGTAAACATCAGAGACTAAATGTGACCTCCTGTCCTCAGAGTGCACAGCCAGCATTCTTTCTATTACCCTGTACAGAGGCTACTTCTATTTATCTTATTCCTTAATGAACCTTATTTTTGTTTAATGATTTTTGTAAACCTTACTGATTGCAGTTGGAACAGGGCGACACAGAGCAGATCCCTTAGGTAGACTTGAGCTAAACTCAAGCGTTCCCAGGGACTGAACTCTAGGTGGGGGCTGAACTGTTACTTACATATTATTGAAGATCACATAGAAGGATCAAATCCAGTCCCTACGAGCGTGAAATGGATAGCTAGAGTCAGGGAATACAAAAACGATTGTGCTTTGTAGCTTTGTTTGTGCAGAGAAAGGAAGAGCCACAGAATACAAAAACAATTTGGCTTGTAGCTTTGTATGTGCAGAGAAAGTTATGCATACTTCAAGATTTTCCTAGCTTGTGTGATTGCTGACTTACACAAGTATCTGGTGCTTAGCAATTTAAAATGACAACTACTGGATATAAGATGAATTTAATTATAATGTTTGTCTATTAAATTTTTGATTGTCTCAAATTCATATTTAACATTATCACCATAAAATTTATATTGATTAAATATGCCTCTTTTGATGGGTGTTTTATACTGCAAAATAAACAGTTCCATGTCCCCTTTCCCCTTCTACTATATTACAAATAAATAACATTGATGTGGGGATAATGTAGTATGTTATAAAATTAATGATTACACAAAGATATACCAGAAATAAGAATAAAAAGCAAGATAATTCTGGTACGCGTAAGTACTCTCATGCTGACGTGTGGTACAAGACATACTGGGAGGAATTGGTTTTCAAGTATCTTATACTGTTGGGAAATGTGTGTGAGAGAGAAGAATTACAAGCAAACTCATTCTTTTCGAAGAAAGTGAACACGTTGGACACTTTAAATAGCACAGTCACTTAGCATATACCTTAAATTCATTTCATGGCATACAAATTATAATCATGTCTTCACCTAGAATGGAAAGTCCTTGAGGACTGGACTGTTGCACTCTGACCTTTATTATCACTGGCACCTTGCATAGGTCTGGCACATAATAGGGACTTAATCGATGTTTGCAAAATGAATTGAATTAAGGGGAAAGGCTCATCTTATTTTGTTGTTACGCTTTATCTTTATTTTCGATGTGTTCTTTCTCTCCAATGAAAAGGAGATTTAGAGGAAAAAGTTGTCATAAAGATAGGAGGAAAACATCGTGTCATTTACCTCAGAAAAGCTTCAAGAAGGGGAGTTATTTTTGTCTTCTTAACCAAGAAATTGATTCTTACTCTGTCCAATGGATCCCCCAGATACCTTTTCTAGTTTGTGGAAATAGCTCTAAAACTTTTTTCATGTAGGCAAAGATTGTCGTGGCAGTGAGAGTGGGGCATGAAAGAGTAGGAAGAATGATGGAATCATAAAATTTCAGAAATGGAAGGGATCTCTGAGGCCATCTAGTCCAATATGGACCTACTTCTACAAGACTATTTTCTATAATATTTGGGTGGGTCTCTGGAAAGTTGGGGAGCCTACTAACTTCTACGGCAACTCATTCCACTTTTGGATAATGCTGTTAAGAAATTGTTCCTTACATTGAGTTGACACTCAACTCTATGAATTTTCTCTCATTTTCTCTTAATTTTGTTCTCTGGGGTAAAAAAGTCCAAGTCAGATCCCTTTTTCACATGACAGCCCTTCAAACATTTAAATGAGCTATTATGTCCCTCCTAAGATTTGAAAAAGAAAAAAGTTTGTAAGAATAATTTAAAAAGAACTAAGGACCCAGGTAATATCTCTCTGGGGTAGCTAGGTAGCATAGTGAATAGAGCACTGGACTTGGAACCGTGAAAACTCATCTTCATGAGTTCAAATTCAACCTCAGACACTTAGCTGTGTGATCCTGGTCAAGTCACTTAACCCTATTTGCCTCAGTTTCCTCATCTGTAAAATGAGCTGGAGAAGGGAATGGCAAACCACTCCAGCATCTTTGTCAAGAAAATCCCAGAGTCACAATGAGTCTGACATGACTGAAAACAACAGTGTTTCTTTATATTTTATCTCAGTCCCACATCTCTTGAGATTCAGTTCCTGAACTTAATCTGTCTTTCTGCATGGTATTTCTACACACAGTCTCTTGTCTCTGTATAGGACTGACATTTCTTTAGCAACTAGTAGGCAACACTGCAAATGTCTAATAATGAAGGAATATTTTAATGAGAAAGTGGTACAGTGAAAAGAATACTAGATTTGAATCCAGAAGATCTGGATTAGTGTCCTAGCTTCAGCATTGAATAGCTTTGTGATGGTGGGCAAGTCTTTCAAACTCTCTGAGCCTGTTTATGTGAAATATGTAAATATGTAAAATGGAGGTGAGACTTTTACTACCAACATCACAAGATTGTTGGAAAGAAAATCCTGTATGAATTGATTAATTAAATTGAATCATCATCATTACTAGTATTACAAGTGAAAATCATGGTATAGGATGAGTACAGACTCTCCATTATTTTCCCAATGACCTTAATATATAAGACATGTAATATAGTTTCTTGCTGCAATGTCTATCTATAGACAGCAGATGTTGCTGGTTTACTATTAAAAAAAGCTCCTCTAGTGTCTGTTATTTTTACCAGAGAATTCTGTGCTGATTCACCTTAAAGTTAAAGAATTTTACATTTTAGATTGTGCATAAGCACTTTTAAAAAAGTAGTTATTTTCTCAAATATATATGGATATTCATATACACACATACATATACAGACACATATATATGTGTATGTGCTATGTGCTATGTGCTAAATGTTTCCCCATTTTGATTGCCTGGAGAGTTTTTTTCCTTCTGATGCTAGTGGTAAAATATTAAATTATAAATTATAGCTCTTCCATAAATTACACATGGAAATAATAAATCACAAATCATACATGCAAAATTTCAGGTTTCGAGTCTTAAAAATGAGATTTTATCTGTGTAACAGATAGCATGTTCTCACTAAAGTCTTCAAGGTTCTATTCTGGCTTTGAAAAGTTTCAAAATCTTTATTATTTCTTATTGAACATTTGACTTTTAACAGCTTTGGATTTCCCCCCGTTCTTTCTTAATCATTCTATTCTACTTGCCTCTGATGTATGAGGCATTAGAGATGCTGTGTTCTAGAAATAGACTGTGCTTTCCTCTAGTTGTCTGAATTTTCTTATTTCATATTATGATACTCTTCCATTCAGTAACAGTAGAAGCAGATTATCATAAAAGGGAGAGTAGAAACAACATGATTATATGTGCAGCAACCCCAAGAAATTACTATTTGAATTTGAGATTTCTAAGTCAAATGGAGTCTTAGATGATTTAACAAATAGATAAGTGTTTATTAATGCCTTTTGTATGCTCAGAACTGGGGATGCAAAAACCAGAACCAAAAAAGTCTTTGTTCTCAAGGAGCTTATGTTCCTCTGGAGCAATTAACATGTATATAGAAATCAGAAATGGACCTGTGTTTTCATTGCTATAGAGAAATTCCTCTACCAGTGGAGGTTGGCACCCTACCTTCCACTTATAGTCCTAGAGAAATTCTTGGAGCACTGAGTGGGTAAGTGACTTTTCTAAGATCACATAGCCAATCTGTGTCAAAGATGAGATTAGAATTTAGGTATTCTTAATTTTGAATCTAATTCTCTATTTATTGTGTTTCTCAAATACATAACATAGATATGCAAATGAAAAATAAATGCAAAGTAATTGGTAGGGACTAGGATACTACTAATGTATAAGAAAAGTAATTTTTATTAAGAGTAAACTTTTATATCCCTGCGTAATGCTAGTATCTTAAAGAGAAAATGTTACTTATTTGATCTGTATATTTAAAAAATATTTCCCTTGTGGCCTTTGTTTATACCTGTTATGCCCTTGTATTGGTTCTATTGTACAGAACCAAAACAAGCAAATGAAAATCCAGTCCACAAATTCAGGATGAATAGGATTTAACTTACACTAGAAATTTCTGATCAATTTCTACAAAACCATGACCTCAAAATGCCTTCCATAGAAAAAGATGATTTTACTTTTAAAGCATCATCATCTACATGACCCTCTGGTTTAAGAAAATAGAACTTTGGAATCACTTAGGCATCTCCTAAGTGATTTTTGAGATGTCACTAGGAACTCGAAAGCATTTTTATGTGTCCCAGCTATTAAAAGATAATAAATGTAAAGATGCTGCCTTGTATTTTCTTTCCTTACTCTCTCTCCCTCCCTTTTTAGTATAGACCTGAGAAGGATAAAGAATCCAGGAAGTAAAATTGGCTAAGGTAATGATCTTTAAAGACCTCTTTCAATCTAAAGATTCAGTGCTTTTACCTCTACCTTCCTCCTCACCCCTCACCCCCCCAGATTAGTAATGCACATTACAAATGGGATTTCACCTTTATTTGGAACTTGATTTTAATAGTTAGAGTTGAATTGCAGGGTAAAAAGGATACTGGAACTGGAGTCAAGACATGGATTACGTCAACAAGTCTATGAACATTTATTCAGCACTTACCATGTGGCAGCCACTGTGCTGGAGTCCAAGCCTGGTCCCCAAGACTTAACTAGCTATTTGATTGTAGGCAAGTCCCTCAAGCTCCCAGCCTCAGTTTCTTCCTCTGAGAAATGATGATAACTAAAAACAACTGACCTTTACATAATGTTTTCAGGATTATAATGCACTTTACATATATGATTTCACTTGAGATGCATGATGTTCCAATCCCTCAGAGATGTATCCCCATTTTATGGATGAGAATGACTGAGACTTGGAGTGGTGAAATGACTTGTGCACTTGGTGTCAGAGATGGAATCTGAACATTTGTCTTCTTATTTCCACATTTATTGCTTTCTCCACTTTGTCCACCCACATTTGCTTTTCTACCCCCAAAGAGCTGTTTGAAGAAAGTGCTTTGTAAACCTTAAAGTGGCATAGAAATATGAATGTATTACTAATATTATTATTATTCTCCAGGCTACAATAGCAAATGCCTTGCAGATCTTGTAGAAAAAAAGAAAAGCTGCCTCATTAAGAGCAAACGATTTCTCTGTACCTTGCATTCTCTTACGTGTCTATAATTCTGATATTACGCAAGGTTGCTTCCTCCCCCTTCCCGATTAAAGTTAGAAATTCAAACTGACAACAGCAATTTCTTAACTTCATCCCGACCCTACAATATTTGCAGTCTGGCAGCAGTCACAGCAAATCCACCATTTAGAATTCAGACTTAGTAAGTGAGAAATCATCTGTAAGAGCCGGAATACACAGAGCAGCAGTTGCAACAATAACCTCCTACAACACTTCAGAAAGAACGTCACAAACACATTGCCAAAAGGATTAATTCTTCTAGAAAAAAAAACACATGAAGAAAATGTTCGTGGAGTGTTCATACATTGCATATTTTGGGAATCACTTCCCTCATTGACAGAGAGTTGGTGAATTTAACCATTAAAGCACTGGAATAATGACTAATCACAAGAAGTTTAACTGTTTGGAAGATGAGATGATCTTAAAGGAAATGAGTATTTTGCTTAAAAACTAAAATTTGAAAGTTAAAGTGAATGTCCTCTCTTTTTCTCCCATTACAACTCTCTGTCTAGATCCTAGGAACTGTTTTCAGAAACTTGTCTCAGATTCTGGGACCTAGCTCCAGAAACTAGGGTGATTAAAAAATATAGTTTTCTGTCTTCACTTCAGATAACTTCCCAAACATGAACTGATCACCTTTCTAGTGTTTCCATTCCTTTCAACGGTTTTCTTCCATCCCCCTAGAAAACTTGGCATCATTTTTTCCTTCTTCTCTGTTCCCCATTAAACAAGAAATGACCAAATTCTTCCTCTAGTAAGGCCTCTTGTAGATCATAAGAAAACTTTTCAGTTTCTCCCCACTTCAATTTAACCTGTATAACAGCACCAGATGAATATTTCAAAGGACTGCCCCTGTCCAAGAACTTGCAAGAATTTCCTGTGGTTCAAGAATCATATTCAGATTCTTTAGCTAGGCATTCAAGGCTTTTTTATCCCAAAGCATCCTCTTACCTATCGGACATTGTTTCCCATGATCCCCCAACCTAAAACCTCTGCTCTTATAAAATCAGGCTCCTTATTGTTCAGCACGTGTACTATATGCATTCCCACTCTCTAAACCTTTGTTTATCCTATCCCCTTCATCTAAAATGCCTTTTCCCTCCTCTCCACATTCCCAAATCTTACCCATTTTTCAAAAACCAACTCAATTTCCATGTCCTCCACAAAGCTTTCTTAGAATTATACCGCCCACGCTGATTTCTCCATTCTCTGGACTTCTCTGGTGTGAACCACCCAATTTAGCACTTTTTATTTTATTTTGCCTTGCATTGTTCTGTAATTCTTTCAAGCATTATAGTAATTTCTTTCAATAAAAACTCACATTTGTGTAGTTGGCACTAATCTGGTTCTGGAACTCAAGAAACAGAAACATAGTTTCACCCGTCTCCAATCTAAGTACAGGGTTATGAACAGTATTCAAACCAGTTGTGTTATACTCCCAAGGGTGTGAGGACACATGTACTTCTTCCTCATCACTGTCATGGATCCCTGTCTTTTTCTATTGCTGGAAATGAAATGGCCTCTGTAACCTTTGTGCAGGAAATCAGCCTCTGCCTCAACTGAGAAACTGGATTCACTCTGTATCACTCACACAAATTTAGAAGCAGTGTGGTCTGGTGGATAGCCTGCTGGATGTGCATTACTGAACACCTAGGTTCAAATCTGGCCTCCAGCATCTTATAGCTATGAGAATTTGGGACAATCACTTAACCCCTCTGTGAGTTAGTTTTCTCATTGGTTAAAATGAGGAGGTTGTACTCAATGACTTCTCCAATCATTTCCACCTCAGAATCTATGCTCCTGTGCTGTCTTCCCATGTTTCTCTGATTTCCTCATAGGCATCATTTGTTATAGTACAGTAGTTTTCCATTGCAGTCACATACCGTAATTTGTTTAACCACTGCCCAATTGATGGGAGGCAGCTAGAAGCTCAGTGGATAGATAGAACACTGGGCTTGGAGGCAAGAAGACCCAGGTTCAAATCCAGCTTCAGCCTCTTAAACTGGTCAAGTCACAGTCTTCATTTGTCTCATTTCCTCAACTGTGAAGTGGGAATAATAAAAACATCTATCTTACAGGGTGGTTGTGGGTATCAAATGATATAAAATCCATAAAAAGAGCTTATCACAGTGCCTGACATAGAGTAGAGTGGTTCACATAAATGTTTATTATCTTTCCTTCTGCTAATGGGCACCCCATTTATTTCTAGTTCTTTGCCACCGCAAAAAGTGCTGCTATATTTTTGTACATGTGGGGCCTCTTTTTCTGACTTTGGCCATCTTAGAATATTTGCCTACGCAGGGAGCTCTGGGTCAAGGGATATGGACAATTTAGGTATTTTCTTGCATAATTCTGGATTATTTTTCAGAATGTTTGGATTAATTCAGAGCTCAGACAACAGTGTATTCCTATACTTATCTTCTCAAGGCTCCTCCAACATTAACTATTTTAGCCTTTGCCATTTCCATCAATTTTCTGGGTGGAGTGAAAGTTAAGAGTTGTTTTAATTTGCATTTTTCTTTTGAATGATGCAACTTTCATATGATAAAGCAGAGCCTCTACCCTGGACCATAGGAGCTGTCCAATGTAGTTGAAGGGAAGGCAAGGTCTGTTATAGATTTGGCTTTAGTTAGAGCATTAACAAAGGAAAAAAAAAGGTTTTAATCATATCATACAAAAGATATAATTTATAATGGATTCCTGATAACATTTAAAATATTAACAGTTCACATTTAGTGTTTCACAAAGTACCTTTTCACAATGACTTGGTGGGGTAAATAATGCTAGCACAATTATAAATAGAACACATGCTCCTTTTTAAGGCAAAGATGCCTCACTTTTCCACATTTATCCCCAGTTCTTAGAACAGTGTCTGGCACTTAGTAAGTACCTAACAAACAGAAGTCATGATCTTTCCCACCAGTCCCTCTCTTATGATAATATCTAGCATTCTATACAGCACTTCAAGGTTTGCAAGGCATTTTTACAAATATTATCTAATCTGTTCCTCACAACTACCCTGGGCGATAGGCGCTATCATCATCCTTATTCATCATTTTACAAATGATGAAACTGATGCAGAGAAAGGTTAAGTGACTTGCCCAGGGTCACACAGCTAGTAAGGGGCTGAAGGCAGATTTGAGCTCAGGTCCAGCATTCTACCTGCTGTCACCTAGCCACCTTGGTTATATTAAACATGAATGTGTCTGATATTCATTTATTTCCCTATCCATTCATTAAATGGACACTTATTAAGTGACTATAATTCACTGGAAGAGATCCAAAGATAAATAAAATACAGTCTTTGATATCAAGGTATTTATACTCTGTTAGTCTTGGGAATTAATTTAAACTAAAAGAGGTTATGTGGCCTTGTGCAACACACTCCAACTTCCCAGGCTTTATTTTACCTCTTTGTTTAATGAGAAGTTGAGGTTAGATAGTTTCTACTTATAAAATTCAGAATTGGCATTATTAGGTGAAAATTCAAGAGAATCTAGGAAATTCTTCCTTTCTTGGTTCTGTGAAGTCTTCCATGATACTCCAGTGTCCTATAATTTCTCAGCCCACAGGACCTTTCTGTTATTGTTCAGTTGTTTCAGACATGATCAAGTCTTTGTGGCCCTGTGAACCACAGCACACCAATACTGTCTTTGGGGTTTTCTTCACAAAGACACTAGAGTGGTTTGCTATTTTTTTCATCCAGTAGATTAAGGCAAACAAAGGTCTTGGTTCTTCCAAAACACAGTTTTGATACATGTCTTGAAGTATTCCTCATCCTATTTATTTCCTTTTCATGCAAGTGAGACTTGGAAAGGACATCAGTGGAATCTAGATCAACCTCTGGTTTGGAGAATTTATGTTTTCTCTTTTCAGTTAGATGTTCAGGATCAAGTTATTTGTTGTAAAATATATTCATCAACAGGTTTAACTCTTGCTTCTATCAAAATGCTCTAGCCTGCTTGTTTAATATCTTCAAAATAAGTGCCCATGTCCATTGGGGGCATTGCCTATTTTAAATCAGGAGATTATAATTTTTGTCATTGATTCCATTTTAATAAGTAATATCATATATAGTAATTATTCAAAAATTCAAAATATTAAATCATAAGAAAGTTCACAGTGCCTAGCATGGCATTATGAACATGAATACTTTGTTAATCTTGTTAGAAATTGATAATCATGGGAGCATCTACCTTTATAAGCAGACAAAGTAGATGGTTGGCTAAGTAGTACCAATAAGCAGGAGGAGATCCAGTTCTAGTCCGGAGGCCAACCGGTTCCATGAACCCTCATTAAAGGGCACCATAGTACAATGGAAAGACTAATGGATTTGAAATAAAAGGATCTGGTTCATGGCCTGATTTTGCAGCTTACTACCTGTGTAGCTCTAAGTGAGTTACTGAATCTCTTTGGACCCATTTCCTCTTGTATATTGAGTTAATTAAACTAAATGACTGTTAAGGTCCTTTCAGTTCTAAATATATGATCTAATTTGATTATCTTTTGATAGTGAAGGGCTATGTGATCATATGATGTAAAGATCAGTTGAAGAAACTGGAATACTTAACCTGAAAAAGAGAAGATTTAGGGAGGACGTAGTATCTGTGTTCGGGCATCTGAAGGGCTATCATAATTAAAATGGATCTCAATAAATTGAGATTATCCCTGAGACCAGAACTAGGGAAAACTGGGTGGAAGTTGAATAGAAGCAGATTTAGGTTTGATGTGGGAAAAAAATTACTAAAATTTTGATCTATCCAAATGTGAAATAAACTTCTTCCTTTTCAGGCTTATTGTACTTTACTCTTTTATATACTCCACCTTCTAGCAACATTGACCTATGTGTCACTTTCTGTACATGACGTTCCATTGTCAGTCTCTATGCATGCAATACATTCTTCCTCGTCTTTCTCTTGCAGAATCCCTATTTTTCTTCAAGACTCATATTATGTCATCTTCTCAGTTGGCTGATACTTTCATTATAGGACAGTCTGTGTGTGTGTGTGTGTGTGTATGTGTGTGAGCACGTGTGTGCATGCGTGTGTATGTGTATGTGTGTGTATGACTCCAAGAAGCTGTAGCACATGCAGTGGCCACACACCAGTAAAACTGTCTTGGTAGATAGGATAAACCAGATTGAGGGTAACCAATGAGTCTCAAACCCATTGCTGAGTTAGGGGGATGTCTGCCGCAAGCATTTGAAGACTCCCTCTGGTGGAATGGGTGAAGGAGAACAATTTGTTCAGTTGGTCATGAAGGCAGTTGAAGTATGCATCATGGAACACTTAGAGCTTGGTTGGACATCAAAGATAACAAGGTCATCCACTGCATCCTGCGCCATCGCCAGTCATCTTAACTTTTGTCTTGCAACTGGACTTCAGTGACTCTGGAAGAGAGAGTGAGGCTCTTTGAAAATGAAGAATAAACAACAATAATATACACATACACATATATACATATAAAACATTTTTTACTTGTATATGTTCACACTGTTTGCCTTAAATCTATTAATGTTAGCTCCTTGATGGTGGAGATTGTTTTGTTTTTGTCTTTTTATACCTTGACACAATGGCTAGCACAATACTTACTTTAAATAGACAGTTGTTAGGTTAATAAATAGGGGTAGTTAAGTGGTACAGTGGATAGAGTGCTGGGCCTGTGTAATGAGAATGGGAATTTGAAGATCTTCCCTACCCCTTAATAGACCCAGGGGGGAGTTTGAAGACCTCCCCTGCTGTGAAGATAAACTCTGCCCCCTGATAGGCTGAATGTGGTCACATGGAGCCTGTGGGGGGAGTGGTTTGCCGAGGAGAAGCAGGATCCACAGAGAAGCTGGTAGAGAGTGAGTCTGACAGTTGGATACAGTTGGAGATAGTTGGGGACAGAGGAAGAGCTCAGACAAAGAGATAGAGGGTTTTGTGAGTAAATATTGATCTTATATTGGTTTGTGGGAAGGCTAAAGGATGCTGTGGCTCTCAGTGTTATTATGGCTTCTAAATATCTTTGGTACTTTAGCTACTGGTTTTTGGATTCAGTTTTCTGGTGTCTAAATAAATCCTTCAACTTCATCTTCTATCTGGAGAGTCTGGCATATTTTGTGATCAAAGGTCATGCCATAGTTATAGCCATGGTCTCTATCATGATCATGGGCACTGTAAATATTGCATTGGTGCTACAGCCTGGAGTCAGGAAGACTCATCTTCCTGAGTTTAAATCTGGTTTCTGACACTTACTAGCTATGTGTCCCTGGGCAAGTCACTTATCCCTGTTTTCTTAGTTTCCTCATCTGTAAAATGAATTGGAGAAGAAAATAGCAAACCACTTCAGTATCTTTTCCCAAATGGGGTCATGAAGAGTCAGAAATGACTGAAAAACAACTGAAAGATTAATGAATTCATTGAGAGGAAATAATTTCACCCTTGGTGTGGGTCTTTATGTAAAGACTTGATGACCATTTTCAAATGTTTTGTACAGAAGATTCTCATTCATTAAGTATTAGACTAATTAACCTCTGAGGTCCCTTTCAGTTCTGAAATTCCATGATTCTGTATATTTTGAGGGTACAGGAAAGAGCTCCCTAGCTATCATTAATACTAAAAATTCAATCACCAAGTCAAAATGACAAACATTTGTTAAGCACCTCCTATGTACCAGGCACTATGCTAAGTTCTGGGGATACAGAAAAGGGTAAAAATTTGTCTCTGGTCTCAAGACGCAGATAATCCAATGGGGGAGGGCAACATGTAAGCAACTATGTACAAAGAAGATGTGTCCAGGATAAATTGGAAAAGATTTAGAAGGAAGACACTAACAGTGAAGATAAAATTCCTTTGGCTTAAAGGAATTTTAATACTCAAATACTCTTGGAAGTGGTAATATTTAAGCTAGTATCAATGACTAGCCTCATGCAGTATGAATTATTTGATCAGAACCTTGATCATTTTTCTCATTCTGAATTCTCTTTCTAGTCAGTAATCATGAAGCCACTAAGAATTGATATGCAATAACCAGAGCCTCATGAAGAAAGAATTCTTGGACTCAAACCATGATTTCCCATTCATTCCAGACACTCCACCCAATTTCAACCCTATGGATAAAGCCTTCAAAGGGACTATATCAAATGCTTATTAGATTCACTCATTTCTATTCCAGACTCATTCCATCAATCAGAAGAAAAGACATTTAAAAAATACATCTACCACTCAACAACATCTTTCAGAGAGGAGTAAAGAGTGGAATTGTGAAAATTTACATGAAAGGAAAAAAAAACAAAAGATGATCAGTAGAAAAAAAATTAGTATAGGATGAAAAAATGTGTTAGAACAATCATGAAAGAATTGAGATCGGCAACTTCTCACTAGGATCTACTAATAATGGACCTTATTGGATGAATTGTTCCATTCTAAATTAATTTTAAGACTATGTAATAGCATGAGAGGCAATGTAGCATAGTAGTCAGTGGGTCTACCTTGGCATGAGGAAGACATGGGCTTACATCCTACATCTGATACTCTTATATGACCATGGACAAGTTATTTAGCCTCAAAGCCTCAAGGCAACTCTGTTAAGACTGTCAGTCAATCAGTCAGTCAACAAGCATTTATTAAGGGTTTACCATGACCCAGGCATTGTGCTAAGTGCTGGGGATACAAATAAAATTAAAGAAAAATTGTCTCTGAACTGAAGGAGCTCACATTCTAACGGGGAATACAAATGCAACCAATTAGAGACACACAGGATATGGAAACAGAGTAGAAGGGGGGTAATCTCAGAGGGGAAAAGGCACCATGAGGTATTAGAGCTGAGTTACTGTTCTCCTTCAGTATGGAATTTTGGGGAAGAAATGACCACAGAAGACAATTTCTATGAAAATCCATTTGACTTGATTTATAAGCAGTTAATCATCTATCTACACTTGAAGATACTTTTATATTGTTAGTACTTGGAGGTCAGGCATTCTCAAAACTGAGTGCAGTCCTGGGGCAGAAATGAATAGTATCAACCTTGGGAACTGAGGTGGGATACCAACCATTGTGTCCCCATTATGAGTCAGTACATGAGGGTATCAGAATGCTCTGTAGCACCATTTGTTAACTCTGGGCTTGGGAAATTGAGCTTTTAAAGTTAATGTCTTGTGAAACTTGGCACAACTAGTTAAATCACTTTATTCTTAAATTTGTACCATAAATCCATTCCTAGTATCTGTTGGAGGCAGTGAGATGGCACAGTAGATAGAGTGCTGGGCTTTATGTTAAGGAGATCTGAGTTCAAATGCCACCTCAGACACTCAATAGCTGTGTGACCTTGGAGAAATCATTTAACCTGTCTGCTTTAGTTTCCCTGTCTGCAAAATGGGAATAATAATAGTACTTACTTCCCAGGGCTATTGTGAGGATCAAATGAGATAATATTTGTAAAGCACCTGGAACATTTTAGGTACCTAAAATGCTTTCTCCTTTCTCTTTCTCTCCCACCTTCTCTGTTTGTTAAAGGGTGAACTCCTTGCTAAAAACATTTGCTTGGTTGTATTAATTCACATCAGTATTAAAAATTAATAATAATAATACTTAATCTAGCGCTTTGTAGTTTTAAAAGTTCTTTACCTACATTATCAAATGTTAACCCTATTGATGCATGTCAGATAGAGGACATTGATGTCATTACATACTAAATTATAATTTTAAATAAGGCAGGATCTTTCTGTAGTGGAATATCTATTTAATCTTTAAACTAGATGATGCTTTTGAAATAAAAAGCCTAATTTTACACTAAAAGACAATTGTATGTTCTTAGTTTAACAAAATAAGAAAAAAAATGAATCAGAAGAAAAATTAAGCAATAGGGAAAATGAACTTCCTTTGACTTAAGATAAATGAAAAAGTGATTTCAACCAAAAATAATGTTTCTTCCTCTAGTATAAGAAGGTAATATACAGAGATACTTTTGTAGCATCCAAATGTGTGATTTTAGCGTTTTGCCAGATGTTATATGTGCTCCAGGAGACTTAACAGAATGGGCTCAGAAGGCAGGGATCACATTGTCTATGCCATATTAAGGCCAGTAATAAAGGGACTCTGCATCAATCAGATACAGTAAAGCCTAGACAAGGAGTGGAGCATCCCTTATGAGGCAGCATAGCATGGTGCAGGGCTGCGGAACTTATGGCCCCAAGGCCACATGTGGCCCTCTAGGTCCTCAAGTGCAGCCCTTTGACCGAATTCAAACTTCACAGAGCAAATCCTGGGCCACACTTCAGGACCTAGAGGGCCACATGTGGCCTCGAGACTGCAGGTTCCCTACCACTGCTGTAGTGGATAAGGCTTTGGACTGGGGAATCAGTTTACCTGCATTCAAATCCTGCTTCAGACCTCTACCCCTCTGTGCCTCAGTTTTCTTATCTGTAATATGAAGGAGTTGGTAAGGTTCCTTCTAGCTCTCAAGTCTATGATTCCCATGAATGCTGCCAGGTAAATTGACTCCTACGTAGCAGGAGGAAAGAACATTGAGCGCGGTGGAAACTAGGGCAGATGAGCATTCTAGCTCTTTCACTTCTTTTTCATCCTGGAGGAAAAGGGTACAGGCTGAGAACAAAGGCAATGCAAAGAAAGGAATAAATTCAATTAGATTTAAATGTCCGGCTATTTGATATGATTTAATGTCCTTCAACAGAATCAGGCAATAATGCATCTAATACTGTCATAGGAGCCTGTAGTCAGTCAGTCAGTCAGTCAGTCCATAAGCATTTATTAAGCACTTATTAGGTGCTAGGCACTATTCTAATTACCGGGGATGCAAAGAAAGGCAAAAATAACCCCTGCCCTCAAGGAGCTCACCTTCTAACAGAGGAGGTAATTTGCATAAAAATTACATGCACACACAAGATAATAAAGGGTAGTTGGAAAGAAGTCTCAGAGGGAAAGCATTAGCAGTGGGTTGGTTGGTTGGTTGGTTGGCCAATCCCAACTGCTAATGCTTTCCTTCTGAGATTTCTTTCCAACTAGCAGTTGGCGTAAGTAGGGGAGAAGGCCTCCTGATGAAGGTGGATTTGAACAGAGTCTGAAGGAAGCCAGGTGGCACAGTGGATAGAGGGCTGGGCCCAGAGTCAGGAAGACTCCTCTTCATGAGTTCAAATCTAGCTTCAGACACTTACTAGCTGTGTGACATCAAGCAAGTCATTTAACTCTATTTGCCTTAGTACATTATTAGTAAAATGATCTGGAGAAGGAAATGGCAAACCACTCCAGTGTCTTTGCCAAGAAAGGGGACCTCTAAGTCGGGTCATAAAGAGTCAGACATGATTGAAACAACTGAATAACAGAAAATTGCCGCACATACCATAAACACATACTCTGAAAAATTTGAATGGAAAAACTTGAGACGAAAGGATGATGCAGTGGCCTGAAGTTTCAACAAAAATGTAAAAAAGCCCCTCTTTTCCAGAAGCTGGATATCTATATCTAAATGCAAAATGTGCACTGAGCATTCCTTAATGGCATCCTAGATACACCAACCCTCAGAAACATTTTCTGTTTCATTAGTACATAGCACAGTCCCTGACACGTAGCAGGTACTTCATAAATGCTCGTTGATTAATTGATTTTGATTCCACACATGCCGGGGAGATATGCAAGTTCAAAAGTGAATGCCAGTCACTGTTTGAACCAATTCTTCTGTACAATGGCCTCAAATAAATGTTTGATTTTTCTTTCTAGTGATAGTACTAGTTGTTTGGCCAAATTTATCGAGTTAAGAGGCTATTGTCAGGGAGCAATGTGGCATGGGAGAGAGGGCACCGACTAGTCTGGAAGACCTAGGTGACTTCAGATTTTGTCTTGGGCATTCATTAGCTGCTGCTCTTGGATGTATACCTTAATTTCTATGGGCCTTAGTTTCCTCACCTGTGAAATGAAGGTAATGCCTCCTCCCTCCCAGGGGTGTTATGAGGATGAAATGAGATTCACATATACACACACACAACATGTATGTACATATATATGACATATATGTACATATTTGTATGTATGCGTTTATGTACATGTACAGGTATATGGATATTACATATAGTGATTGTTGTTCAGTCATTTCAATTGTTTACAATCCTTTGTGATGCCATTTGGGGTTTTCTTGGCAGATCCTGGAGTGGTTTGCCATTTCCATCTCCAGCTCATTTTACAGAGGAGGAAACTCAGGCAAACAGGGTTGAGTGACTTGCCTAGGACTTGACACAGCTATCAAGTATCTGAGGCTGGATTTGAACTCAGGTCCTCTTGACTCTAGGTCCAGTGCTCTAGCCAACCATTGTACTGCCTAGCTGCCCCTATATAAATATATATGTGTGCATGTGTGTATATATATATGCATTTATACACATACAAGACATGTATATGCACATATATACTTTATATGTTGCTATATGTAGAAAATGTCTGCTATGACTACCATGTCATGACCCTGAGAAAGATATCTCATGTACTTAAATTTCCCATTCATATTTATTATCATTGTTAGTCGTAAATATCATTATCACTATGGCAACAATGATCACTGTTTACATTTATTTGCCCTTTAAAGTGACAGCGCTTTCCTACGCATTACCTCATTTGAATTCTTAAAACAATCAACTCTATGGATTATGTAGGGCATTTATTACTTTTGTCATTTTACAGATGAGAAAACTGAGACTCAGAGAGGTTAAGAGACTTCATAAAAGTCATACAGCTTGTAAGTGGTGAGTGAGCACTTGAAGTCAGGCCATCTCAAAGCCTCGTGCTCTTTCCATTGCACCAGAAGACACGTCAGATGACAACAGCTCACAAAGAACTCTCTCAGCAGATTGGGGAAGGGGGTATACAGTGGGATGGCTGTTTTGAGGTGTTGGGTAGGGGAAAGATGAGGAGAAAATTTGTAACTCAAAATCTCGTGGAAATGAATGCTGTAAACAACAAAATAAATAAATCAATTTATTTAAAAAATAAAAAAAACAAAACAAAGCACTCTCTCTATATCACTGAATTTGATTCTCAGAACTACCCTGTGAGTTGGTGTTTTTATTAGCACCTTTTATAGATTAGGAAACTGAGATTGATAGAAGATAAATAATTTGGCCTGAGTCACACCACTAGCTAATAATTGTTTGAGGCAAGATTCAAATTCAGGAGCTCTTTATTCTACCACCAGCCCTTGATTCATGATGCCACTTCCCCGTAGGGTTTTGTTGTGTTGTTTAGTTATCTCAAACTCTTTTGTGATCCCATTTGGGGTTTGCTCGGTAAAGATACTGGAATGGTCTGTCACTTTCTTCTCATTTCATAGATGAGGAAACTGAGGTAAACAGGGTTAAGTGACTTGTCAATGGTCACATAACTAGTAAGTGTCTGAGGTCGGATTTGAACTCACATCTTCCTGACTCCAGGCCTAGCACTCTCTCTACTGTGCCACCTAACCACCCGAACACTTTTAGAATTTTCTTATACTTCACTCTTTTGCTTAAGGTGTGCGGTAGAAGAAATGATTTCTAAATCTGGGATAGAAATTGCCATGCTGATTTAAGGACAGAATTTAGAGGATAAAATGAAAACATCTACAGATAGGGAAGAATGGAAATGATGGATTAAATGAGCCTTGGTAACTGAATGGCAGGAAAGCAAGAGGTTGTGAAGCTCAATATCATTAAAAGCAAAGCAAAGCAAAGCAAAGGAAACCTTAGCCCTTCTCTTTTGTGCTGCATAGAAAGACGATTTTTCTGGTTTGTTCCTAGAGTGTATGTGTGTGTGTTTTCCTTCAGCTTTGCAACTTCTGCAGGTTGTGCTTCTATATTTAATTCTGCAACTGTCCTTCAGTGATGACACGGGCCCTTCTGGAACATAGGGCTTGATTATCGTAATTGTCTCTTAGTGGGGCTTCCAACAGAACTTTTCTGTCACTTGCTGCTTCTGCAGGGGACAGCAGCACATCTGCTCGCTGCTTTGAAAATGGGTAATCATATTACCCCCATCCTGTATAATTTGATATCTGTGGGTCAGCGAGCACCCAGGGAATGTATCTTTGTTTCTTTTTTGAAATTGAAAATCACATTTCTCACCATGTATGCATATCTTTTTTATTTATCATTTATGTTCTATAAGGGAAATAGGTGACTTACCTACTCGTTAAGGGTAGGTGTCATTATAGGCTAACTAAATTGATGCTGTTTCTTTAAAATGTCTATATGTGGTACTGAGTGGAAGGAAGAAAAAACCCTTGAATTGAGGTTATACCATGAGAACTCCCCAAAACTGTTTGAATGACTGTATTCTCTGTTTCAACAGTCTTTGTAATAGGGTGGCAAGTCACTGGATTTGGAACCAGAAACACTTGACGCTGTGTGATCTCTCTGAGGTTCAGTTTCATCACCTGTAAAATGAGAATAATAAATGCACTGCCTTCTATCCAGGCAGGAGGTTAATTTTTCTGTGGCTGCCTCTCTTGGGAAGATGGCCCAAGTGTCCATCTAGACCAACCTGTGGGTCCATGATGTGGGTCCATTTCAACCTGTGGGTCACCACCCCTTTGGGGGTCAAACGACCCTTTCACAGGGGTCACAGGGGTTGCCTGAGACCATTGGAAAACACAGATTTCCAATGGTCTTAGGAACCGAGACACGGCTCCTCTATCTGTCTCCAGGTGGGTCTGCTCACATGCAGATATGCCCACATATGAGTGTTAAAGGGTCACCGCATTAGGAAGGTTGAGAACCACTGATCTAGACACACTGTATGACTGTAAGTAGGTGATTACCCAAGTCTTTCATCTACTTCTTTAAGATTTCTTTTAAAGGGGGCTCAATAGCACCTCTGTGGTCTGTTGCAACACATTGAACAACAATTGATTCTTTTGACTGCTCCTAATTTTTCCTTTTTAAATTTAAATTAATCAACTTCAAGACCAAGGCAGAAATTTAAAATGGGCTGTAGGGAAAAATATGAAAAATATAATTTGCATGACTAGACTAGGAGATCAGGAATGTAATGATGATGATGGTAATGATGATGATAATGTTAATTTTAGGGTTTACAATCCCTTCCTCAAAACAATCTCATGAGGTAGATAGTAGAGATATTAGTCCCATTTTACCGATGAAGAAACTGAGTCTTAGATATGTTAAGTGACTTGTTTAGGGTTACAAGGCTAGTGTCAAATTGGAAGATCTTTTGGCTAGGTCTTTTAATTTTAAGACCTTGGTTCTTCTATCACACAAGACTATCTATTCAAATTATTAGCCAGAAATGGTCTAGAGAACTACTTTTTCTTTGAAATCTAGTTCACTTGGCTTATCTCCAATGAAGTCTTTCCTAACGACCCCAGCCCATGATAATCTCCCCTTTGAAGTTATTATCTGAACTATTGAGTGTATGTAGCACTTATATATACTCTTAATTTTGTATATGGATCATCTCCCCAGTTAGATTGTAAGCTTCTTGAAAACAGGTGCCATCCTATTTACTTCTTTATGTGTCTTAGAGCACATGCACCTGGTACTTAATAAATATTTGTTCATAGTTGAACATACACATACTCTGTGTAACAAATATATCTGACTGCATTTCCTACAAGGTCTGTGCCCAGGTCGCTCATTGGGAGAAATTCCTAGGACTCCATTTCCTGTGAAATTGTGTGCCTGTGATATAGCATGATTATATCATGGGGCACCAACTCTGATTGGGACAGGTACTTATAGGAAGGAAAGGAAAAGCTGACATATGGGGATTGGAGTGTTGGATATCCTTGATAGTATCCAGGAATATGTCCTTGGAGGTGCATGGGCAAGGAGAAATAGATATATAGAAAGATTGATGAATTAGATAGATTAAAACATTTATTAAGTGCTTAGAAGACCCCCAATCCCTAAGGAATTGTGGGACTGTCTGGAATAATCTTCAAGCAGCAATGTCTTCAAGATGTCTTTGAGAGCCTTCTACAGAGTTTCATTCCAGGTACTGAGAGCAAAGAAGTGAGCCAGAACACACCTACCTAGAGGCTATTTTAGCTTATGTCCTTCTCCACACCAAGAGGCCAAATTTGCCAAGACATTATAGCTGCTTAGGGATAAGCTAGGAAATGTGTTTTCTTTTGCTTTTCCTTGCAACACTTCCATGATTAAATATTTCACAGTTCAATGTATAATTCCATTAGGAGAGTAGCCAACCAAATATCTAGACCTGAGCTTGACTTCAGAAGTTCCCAGCTTCAAACTAGGATGGAAACTCTATCCAGATGAGATAATTATAATCATCCAGAATACATGTACATTGAACTAAATACATGTAAAACCCAGAGCCAAGTGTTGCATATACTATACCTACCCTACTACATGAAGCCTTATCATCTTGATAGTAATCCTTCTTTTCTTGCCTTCCATGACACAGGCTTTTTATTTTGGATGGTTTGAAGTAGCCAGCAATAACAGAAACATTTCTATAGCACGTTAAATTGATGAATTAATGTTTCTTAGAAAGCATGTTGCTCTTTCTTAGGTAAAGTTCCTGGGTTGCCAGAATTTAACTCAATTCAAGTGAGTACACATTGTAAGCAAAGTATCTATTTCATCCAACTTTCTAAACTATTTTGCTAGGAGAGAATTTGGAGAAAAAATTACTTGCCAACTGTTCCCTCCCTCATTTCTCCCATCAAGGCATGTCCTTGGGCATATCAGCCCCAAGAGGAGAACACCTTAAAGATTTTTTCCTCCTGTATGTACACTTGATGGACTAGTGTGGACTACTTAATTGGTCCAAAGACAGAACACATAGTGTTTAGCTTATATAAATCCAGCTTATATAAAACTTGAATGTGGCTTATAAATGGTGGATATTTATCCTTAGTCTACACTTATGTGATTTTTTTCCTTTCAAAGACACTTTCTTTTAGGTGTGAGGTCTTTAGCTGGAAGGAGTCTATATTAAGCACAATAAATATGTTGTCTATATTATAACCAGAGTGCCATGCTGAAATGTATGAATATATGCATATATAATGCATAGTTATTATGTGAAAGGACTAAATAGAAGAAAGTTGTTTATTTAATTTTGATTGATGTGTTTAATACTACATACCATGTATCTTTTGAATCAAGGTTGAATTATAATTTTTTTTTATCTTCTCTTGTTCTGAATTGCTTCCTACTTTCTTTTCTTTTATAGCCACAAAGTCAAAGGATCTGACAGTAGAATTATTATATAGTTTAAAAAACAAGAGGACAAAATTATCCTTTTAATAATTGTATCAGAGACAGTATTGTGTTACTCTCTATAACACACTATATAATTCCTGTGATATAGTTGTGAAAATTTCACTTTAAACATCTTTGTATCCACTATTATCTAATGAATTTAAGGTTCTTTTACCTTTTAAATATAGAGTAATAAATATATACAGTTGCTAATTTCAGAGAAGGGAAAGAATATAACATGTTTCATAAGTGAAGCTAAGGAAAAATGAATCAGTGTAATGAACAAACCCTTTTATAGGCACATCATCTCACTGTGACATGGAGGAAGTTAGACAACTGAATCAAGATGATTTTGAGTAACCCTAGTCATAGTGGTCAAAAGCTGAAAAGTTATTGGTTATTGGGGGTATCTTTGTGCCACTCCTCCACCCCTGTAAGGGAAAACAAAACTCTAGTTGAAAAATTAAACACTTAACCTTCATGACATTACCAACTCGATAACTGATGAGTCAAGTAAAATGCCTTTATTACATACCCAGGGAGAGAGAGTATGGTTCTCCATTTTCATAAAAGTCTCATGCTCTTTTTTGTGGTTCCAATACTTTCAGTTAGTGTTGGCTGATCAGCATTGAGAAAGGATATTCCTAATGGGAAAGAATCTGGGAAGACTTTGTGGAGGAGGTAGCATTTGAGCTTGAAGGAAGAATAGGAATTTAACAAGCAGATGAATTAGGAGAATTTCAGATGTAAGTGAAGGTATAGAGTCAGAAAATCTTGAATGTATATAGGGGTAGTGAACACCCTAGTTTGCTTTGGTCATAGGATATGTAGGGTGAAGTAGCATGAGATGAAGTTAAAAAGGGAGTGCATGATAAACAAGTTGTGAAAAACCTTGTCAGGATCCCCATGCTGAGACCACCCTCTCTTTTCACTTCTCTCTTTTTACTATTAGGGGATACCTTGTTTTTCATAGCTAAGGCCCAGCAAGCAAACTGTGCCCTGAGCTTGGCATAACAACAATCCTTTGCACTCACCCTCTGGATGAACTCTGTTGCAGCAAAATCCCAGGCTCAGATGGTCTCTGAGCTAGGACAAGCACCTGCAGGAACCACATTCCAGTCACTAAGCCCTGCTATGAATCAAACTCTCCTTATTGTCGCTGTTATCTCCTCATTGCCTTGGCTATAGTTCACTGTGTGTTTCTTTGTCTAGCCACTACTATATGCATCAAGGCTTAATCTTGCTGCTGTGGGCCTCCTCCTAGAGGAGACCTGAGCTTGCATGTCTAGTTTCCTTACTCCAATGGAACAAAGAAAGCTTTTTGCCTGTAACCTCTGTGAGCCCTTTATTTTCAGAGTTTGGCAACCTTGAATGCTAAGCTATGGAATTTGGACTTTATTTTGGTAGTAATTGTGGGCTATTGAAGAATTTTGAGCAGATGAGTGACATGATCAGATTAATGCTTGAGGGTGATAAATGTGGAAGCAATATGATGATTGAATTGGTAGGTAAAGAAATTAGAAAGATCTTGGTAATTCCAGTGGATCATGAGGAGTGATAATGCTAGGGCAGCAACAATGGATGAAGGTCGTGGTTCAAGAAGTAGTATGGAAGCAAAATTGACAAGCCATATACTTGTTTGTAAAAGTAGGACCCCATAGTGTACCATGCACATTTAGGGGTTTAATAAAAATGTGTTGGTTGAGTACTTTTTTATTGAAATAGCAGAAAATAGTTCCCCCCAACTCCTGAACACTTCTCCTGTATTCTCCAACAGATTGTCCCTACTACCATTTTGTCCCTCTCTTCAACCTTTCCTTATTAGCTTCTTCCCTCTTCCTTACAAACAGGTCCACATCTCTTTTATCCATTAAAAACCCTCATTAGATCCTTTCATCTGCACTAGCTCTCGTCCAATATCTCTTAGCTTAACTAGAAAAAAGCTATCTATGTTGGTGTCTCCACTCTCCTCTCCTCTCAATCTCTTCTAAACCTTTTGTAACCTGGCTTCTGACCTCATCGTTCAACCAGAAAGCTTTCTTCAAAGTTATCAGTGATTTCTTAATTAGCAAATCCAATGGCTTGTACTCCTTCTTTGTATGCCCTATAGCGTTCAGCATTGTTGATCACTTTGTCCTCTGAGATACTCTTCTTTTTGGATTTTCATGGCAGTTCTCTCTATTGCTTCTCCTCCTACCTATCTGATGGCTACTTCTCAGTTTCTTCTGCTGGACCTTCACCCATGTTATGCCCACTAACTGTGGGTATACCCCAAGGCTCTGTCATGCCCTATTCTCTTTTCTTTCTGTACTTTCTCATTTGGTGACCTTATTAACTACCATGGACTTAATTATCAACTCTATATTGAGGATTCCTAGCTCTATATATCCAGCTCTAGTTTCTCTCCTAAGCTCCATCCAGTCTTACATTCCCAAATAAACATTGAATAGTTTGAATTGTCTATCCTGTAGGTATCTCAAGTTCAACATAAAACAGAATTCATTATTTCCTCTCCTAAATCTATCCCTCTTCAAGTTTTGCTATTACTGTAAAGGGAAGTACCACGCTCCCAATTACCCAGGTTCAGCACTTCGGTGTCATTCTCAATTCCTCATTCTTACTCAACCTACATATCCAGTCAGTTGCCAAATGTTGTCATTTCTATTTCCACATCATCTCTTACATATCTCCTTATATACATTCCCCAAGGAAAGGGAACAGGCATTTATTAACGTGCCAGGCACTTTAGATAAGAGCTAGGGATACAAAGAAAAAGTCCAATGCTTTCTCTACCATGCCATTGAACCTTGATATTGAATTGTATGTTTCTACATTCTGCTTGTAGTATACATATGACCTTCCTACCTTTATAGAAACTCTGAAGACCCTCAGCTGAATAATGTGAAAAACTTGACAAGGTTTTTTTTTTCCAGTGTAACTGTATGGAATTTTAAAAAATTTTATTTAAACATGCAACACATCTAGATTGAGCAAGGTTACTTGCCCATTTTCAATACTTTGAATTCATTCATTTATTCATTCATTGTTCATGACTTAAGTAAACTACTTTGGAAAAAGTGCCACTCATGAATTTGGCACTTCAGCAATGCATGTCAAATGAATGAATGTCTTTTTATTTTATTTTTTTATGTGGTAGTGATGAACATTTGGTAATACTAGTATTTTTTTAAGTTTCTTTTTATTTATTTATTTATTTATTTAAATTTTTT
>CM053580.1:468062130-468111273 GCA_028627135.1 Pseudochirops cupreus
ATGTCTATATAGGAGGGTATATATGCATATGAATACACATGTGAGTGTGTGTATATATGTGTACATAGACAGAGGGCACAGGATCAATTGAATAGGAAGGGATGATATTTTAAAAGGTGAAATTGAGAGGTGGGAGAGGACTAGAGTGAGAGGAGATAGGAAGAGACAGAATGGGGTTAATCATCTCATATACAAGAGGCAAGGGATAACTGTTAAAATGGAAGAGAAGAACGGGAAAGCAAAAGGGAATGGGTCAACCTTACTCTCATTGAATTTGGCTTAGGCAGGGAATGACATACACTCTAAATTGGGTATCTTGCCCTGCAGGAGAGTAGGGGGGATGGAGACAAGAGGGGGAATGATGGAGGGAAGGGCAGGTGGGGGAGAGGGTTGTTAGAAGCACACACTTCTGTAAAGGGACATGGACAAAGTAGAGAATAGAACAAGTGGGGGGCGGGATAGGAAGGAAGGAAATATAGTCAGTCTTTCACAATATGTCCATTGTGCAGATGTTCTACATAACTACACATGTACAGCCTGTATTGAATTGCTTGTCTTTCCAGTGGGGGTAAGTGACAAGGGAGGAAGGGAAAGAATCTAGAATTTAAAGTTCTAAAATCAAATGTTTAAAATACATATATGTATATATACATATATATATATATATATATATATATTTTAGTACTATTATTATTTACATGCAACCAGGAATTAAGATATACAGGCACTGGGGTAAGGAGATCCATCTTGCCCTACCAGAAAGTCAGAAGGGTGATGGGGAGGATATAGGTGAGAGCAGATTGGGGGAGACAGTAAACATAGGATCGCTGTTTTGGGGTGGTGAGTAGGGGAAAGATGGGGAAAAAATTTGTAACTCAAAGTCATGTGGAAATGAATGATGTAAACTAAAAATAAACAAAAGTTAATTTATGTAAAAAAAACAAAAAAATAAAGTACTAGGTGGATACTTAAAAAAAAAAAACTATGTGACCACTGTAGTGAAAATTATGTGGCCATTTTAGTGATAAGTTGTTGTGAATGCTGTATTTTTATTTTCTGGGATAAGTTGTAACATTGTGAATGCTGTACTTTGATTTTCCATGAATTTTTGCTCTGATTTGTTATTGAATAAATAGAGTGTTCACTGTACTGTGTAATCAGAACCTTGAAAAGCTGTTCACAGTAGCATTCTTCTAGAAAGTTGCTCATGTGTGGCATTATAACAACTCATATTGGATGTCTCAAACTGAATGTTCCATAGACATCTTAAATTCAACATGTCCAAAACTGAATTAATTCTTTTTCCCCCAAGTCCTCTTCTCTTCCTAATTTACCTATTACTGTATAAGACAACAACCATCTTCCCCATTACCCAGGTTCCCTACCTAGGTGTCATCATGTACTCCTCATTCTCTCTCACTCCCCATTTCTAACCTGTTGCCAAGTACTGTCAATTTTACCTTTGTAACATCTCATCTCTCATATATGCCCCTCCTCTCCTCTGACACTTTCACCATCCCAGGGCAAATCCTCATCACTTCACACCTCAACTATTACAATAGTCTCCTGAGAGATTTCTCCTCTTCAATCTTTCCTGATTAAAGTCTATCCTCCACTCAGGTGTCATATTTACCTTTCTAAAGCACAGCCTAATCCTGTCACTCTCCCTCCCCACACTATTAATAAATTCCATTGGTTCCCTATTTCCTTCAAAATCAAATTATAAAATTCTCTGTTTGGCATTCAAAGCCATAATTTGACCTCTTCCTACCTTTTTAGTCTTCCTACACCTTACTCTCCTCCATGTCCTCCATGATCCAGTAACACTGGCTTCCTTGGCATTCTGTACACATGATTTCATCTTCCCATTCTAGCATTTTAACTGGTTTTCTTCCCAGCCTAGAATGCTCTCCTTCCTCATCTCTACCTCCTGACCTGACTGGCTTCCATCAAGTCCCAGTTAAAATCTCACTTTCTACAAGAAGTCTTCTCCCCTTAATGCTAATTTCTTCTTCTTGAGATTATTTCCAATTTATTGTTGCATATGTATGATATATATGTTATCAAAGCATACTATGTGCTGTCCCTCTTTATTTTTTCTTCTTTCTCGTAGTTCATTCCTTGGTTATAATTCTTCTTTGCAATATGACTAATATGAAAATATGCTTAATATGAATGTATATGTAGAGCCTATATCAGATTGCATGCCATCTTGGGGAGAAGGGAAAGTACAGAGGGGATGAAAATTTGGGACTCAAAAGATCATAGAACTGAATGTTGTAAATATAAAATAAATAAATATTTTTTAATTAAAAAAAAAAAAGAAATGATAAGCAGGCAGGCTTCAGAAAAACCTGGAAAGACTTACATGAACTGATGCTGAGTGAAGTGAGAAGAATCAGAACATTATACACATTAACAGCAACATTATGCAGTGAGTAACTTTGATAGACTTAACTCTTCTCAGCAATGCAAGGATCTAAAACAACTCCAAAAGGTTCATGAGGGAAAATGCTATCCACATCCAGAAAAAGAACTATTGAGTCTAAATGCAGATCAAAGCACACTATTTGCTCTCTTTTTTTTTTTAAGTTTTCTGTTTCTTCCTTTTTGTGGTTTCTTCCATTAGTTCTAATTCTTCTTTACAACATAACTAATGTGAAAATATGTTTAATATGGATGTATATATAGAGCCTGTATCAGATTGCATGCCATCTTGGGGTAGGGGAGGGGAGGGATGGGGAGAAAATATGGAACTCAAAATTTCATGGAAGTGAATGGTGAAAGCTAAAAATTAATTTTTTTTAAAAAGACCATGAGCATCCTTCTTGCCTATACTGACAACTTGAGAATCATTCCATCCTTAATTCACTCTCTCTCACTGCCTATATCCAATTAGTTGTCAAGTCTTGTTGATTCTGCTTTCACATCTCTCATATTCATCCCTTTCTCTCCACTTGAATGGTTACCACCTGAGTTCATACCCTCACCATTGCATGACTGGACTATTGTAATAGCCTCTTAATTGGTATCCCCAACTCAAGTCTCTCCCCTTTTCAAGCCATATTCCATAGAGTGACTAAATTGATACTCATAAAGCTTCCTCTGTACCTTCCCAGGCTTACTACAGATTAATCCTCTTCAAGTGCTGTCACTTCCAACCAACCACCTTGAGGACCAGCTGCTCCTCATACACAATACTGCATCTCCTGTCTCCTTGGCACAGGTTGTCCACATGCCTGGAATGCACTCCATCCTCATCTCTATCTCTTAAAATCCCTGGCATGTTTCAAAGTTCACAATAAATGCTGCTTCCTGTGAAAGGCCTTTCCTGATTCTCTGCCCACACCAAAAAAAAAAAAAATTACCTGTATTTATTTTGTATACATTTTAATTTACTTTTGAAGTAATTACTTTAAAGCAGTATCATGTGTCAGGTGAGCAAGATGAAACTACTAACACTATAAAGGAGTATGTTGAAGCAGGAGTGTTAGTCCCTACAACCACCCAATGGAACAATCCTGTCTAGCCAGTATTAAAATCAGATGGGACATGGAGAATGACAGTGGATTATAGACAATTGAATAAGGTGACTTCTCCCTTATATACTGCTGTTCCAGATACTGTTACCTTAATTGAAAGGATCCAGAAATATGATGGGACTTGATACACAATTATTGATTTAGCCAATGCTTTCTTTACCATCCTAATAGACTCTAAACAATGGGACCAGTTTGCTTTCACTTAGCAGGGCAGACAATATACTTTCACCAGCTTGCTACAAGAATATCTGCATAGCCCTACTCTTTGTTGTAGGATTGTGGCTGAACATTTGGATGAATTAAAGCCACCTGGTGTACAGTTTACCCACTACGTTGATGATATTATGATACAAGGAAAAAAATGTAAAAGAAGTGGAGGAGAGTTTGACATTTTTAATAAAGCATAAGAAAAGCAAAGGGGGGGAAATTAGTCCCACAAAGATTCAAATCCCAGCTCAAAATGTAAAATTTTGGGGAATAAATTGGAATAAGAGACTGTGAAATATTCTACCACAAGCTTGACAAGAGATTCAGGATTTTTCTATCCCTACCAATAAGAAAGAAGCCCAAAAGTTTATAGAATTATTTGGATATTGGAGACATCACATTCTGCATCTGGGACATATTTTGAAATGCTTATATAAAGTTACTCAAAAGAAATATGAATTTGATTGGGGACTTGAGCAGAATAAAGCTTTTGAAGAAGCCAAGGCTGCTATACAATTGGTCCTACCTTTTATGGCTTATGTAAAATGGCCCTGTGGAATTACAAGTGACTGTACAGGATGATTATGCAAACTGGAGTTTATGGCAGAAACTACAAAGCCTAAACGTACCTTTAAAAGTGTGGTCCAGGAAACTTCCTTTATCTGGAGTTCAATATACACCTTTTGAAAAGCAGTTGTTAACTTTAGCTTTGGTAGAGACTAAACAACTGACTCTGGGCCATGAAGTGATAGTAATGCCTAGAATCCCAATTCTGACCTGGGTAATGAGTACCCCAGCTTCTCACAGAATTGGACATGCCCAAGAGGCCAGCATAATTAAATGGAAATGGTATATTCAAAATAGAGCTAAAACAGGCAAAAGTAGAGTTTCTGTTCTACAAAAATCTGTAGCAAACATCAATACTGAAGGAAATGATGCATCCTCTGAACCTAAGCAACAGTTGGTACAGTCCTGTACCAATAACAGATATGATGGATTAACAGAAAAAGAAAAGAAACACACAAGGTTTACTGATGGGACAGCAAAACATTTGGGCCATAAAAGACATCGGAAAGCAGTAGCCTATAACCCATGTACCAGGCAGACTTTGGAAAGCTGTGGGATAGGTGGAAGTAGTCAGCAGGCTGAACTTATGGCAGTACATCAAGCCATCAAAACAGAACAAGGAAGAAAGTGTCATATATTTACTGATTCATGGGTAGTAGCTGATGGATTATCTACATGAATGCCCACATAGAAAAATCAAAATTGGGAAATTCATAGTAAACAAGTCTGAGGCAAAAGAATTGTGGGAAGAGATATGGCACGTCTTTGGTTACTAATTTGTCAATTTTTTGTGTAGAAGCTCACTGCGCCCTCACCACACCAGAACACAAGTACAATGCACATGCTGCCTGACTAGCAAAGATTGCTAATCAACATATTGTCCCTACTCTGACATCAACTGATGATTCAACACCAACAAAATGGGTCCATCAAATAGCCAGTCATTTAGGGATCCAGGCCACACACCAGTCAGCATAAGATTGAGGTATTAGTATCTCTCATTCATTGTTAAAACAGATAGCAGAGGAATGTCATGTATGTCAATTGGAAAAGAAATGAACTATTTCTCAGGTAGTAACTAGGGAGAGAGAAAGAGGGAAAGTCCCAGCCCAAATTTGACAAATAGATTATATTGGTCCTCTACCCCAAGATAAAGCATGCAAATTTATATGCACTTGTATTGACACCTATTCAGGTGTACCAGTGGCTTGTCATTATAAGAATGGGACCCAGAAAAACACCTGCAAAACTCTAGATCTCATAAGTCTATATTATGGAACCCCAATGCAGATTCAAAGGGACAATGGGTCACATTTCAAAGGTAATGAAATGAAGAGATATTGTATATTAAACAATATAAAATGGATATATCATATTCCATATTATTCACAAGTATCTGGGTTAATTGAAATAATGAATGGATTATTGAAAGAACAGTTAAGGAAGTTAAATTCTAATAATTCCTATTAACATTGGAAGGATAATTTGCTTACTACTTTATGTAATTTGAATAATAGACCATTGGGAGGAAATACACCTCTACCTAGAATGATGACCCCCAAATCTGCAAATTAGAAAAACAGCAGACATAAGATCCCAAATATTGAATATTGGGCTGTGAGGCAAGATGTCCCAGCACCATATCCAGGAACACCTGATTTGGCAAGATATGGTTTACATTGTTTAGAAGACTTTTGGTTGGATAGAAAAGAAATAAGAAACATCTCTACTGGAATATGTATGAGCATCCCTAAAAATTATTTTGGGCAAATATTATCTAAACTAGGTTTAGCAGCTCAAGGAATATATGTATCAGCTGGAGTAATAAATTCTAATTATAAAGGAGAAATTATTGTGACATTGCAAAATTTGAGTGAAAAACCTATACAGTTTTGTAAAAATGATAGAATAGTTCAAGTGATTATTATTCCTTGTGAAACAATGTCCCTTGTGAAAACTGACCCTCCTTCTGAAATAATTATGAGAGGAACTGAAGGGTTTGATTCCACTAATAGAATAAAATTGGGAGCTAAAGTATGGGTAAGGTGGAAGCCAGATGATGTTCCAAAGACTGTAGAGATTATAGCACATGGGAAAGACAATACCATAGCTGTTGTTTATTCAGGAAAAGATGATTACCAAATTGCACCCTTAATTCATAAATTCTACTGTGAATGAGGCTATGATAGTGAGTTCATGGACTCCAGAAACACAGCTGACCCTGTATTTGTTTCTTTTTGGCTTTTTGTCTGTTAAACTTGTTTGTGAGATTTGTTTCCTGCAGGTTTAGTACCGTCCACCTGCAGATGCCTCATCGCTTAAGCCAGATGTCACCCCCTGTTCATGACTGTGATGTACCACCCCTGGACCTGGCATCGACCAAGCTCCAGATACCAGCTAAGGAACTGACCTTTCAAATGGGACCTCCTAGACCTAACATCAACCAAGCTCCAGATGCCAACTAAAGAACTGACCTCTTGAATGGGGCTTCTTGGGGCAGGGGCAAGTCTGCATTCAATTTCAGCTGGAAGTAGCTTTGGAGAAGAGTTCTTCACTCCTTACCCCAAGATTTTGAGCCCCATTCATTAGAGGGTGTAAAGATAGGGTGCTTGTGCCCAAGCCCCCACCTTAAGATATTGTTTTATGTACTTATTTTCTATTATCCCTGTTATATTGTTGCAAAGTTCTGTTGACACCAGTTACCCCTAACCTCTCATTAATCTATGTAATGAAATATATTGTCAATGCATTTTTGTTACATAAGGGACATGAAAGATCTTGGAGCTAAATGTAATGGTGATGGGAATTTGAAGATCTTCCCTGCCCCTTAATAAGCCTAAAGGAATTTGAAATTTCCTGATTTGAAAATAAACTGTGCTCCCTTAAGAGGCTGAATGTAATAACATGAAGCCTGTGGTAACAGGAGTTTGCTTAAGGGTGTAGCAGAGCCCACAGAAAGCTGGGAGTCAGAGCAAGCTAGATGGTTGAGAGGAGAGGACACCTCCAAGGGAGACAGATAGGCTTGTGAGTAAACATTGGTATTATGTTGGTTTGTGGGACGGTTAAAGGATGGTGTGGCTCTCTGCTACATTGTGGTACATTAACTTCTTTGCTTCTATGATGGAATCTGCTTACTGGTTTTGGGATTTGGTTTTCTGATGTCTGAATAAATGCTTTGCTTCTGTCTTCTATATGGAGAGTCTGTTATATTTTGCAATCAAGCACTATGCAGGTATATTTATCATGACTGTGGGTGCTGTGAATATTGCATTGGCACTACTAATACTTCTAGTGAAAGGAAACTTATCTCTTCAAAAGGTAACTAATTTCATTTTTTTTGGCAGTTCTACTTGTTGGAAAGGTCTTCCCTGTATTTAAACAAAATCCACCTTTCTGTTAATAATTCCTTTGATCTTAGTTAACTTCTATGGAACCCTACAGAATAACACAACTCATAGAATCACAGGATAATAGATAGAATCATAGGTTTAGAGGTAGAAAGGATTTTAGAGGTCATCTAGTCAGAGATCACAAATCTAAAGCTAAGAGGAATCTCAGAGACCATCTAGTCCTACATCCTCATTTTGCAGATGAAGAAACTGAGACCCAAAAAGAGTAAGTGACTTACCCAAGGTCACATAGGTCACAAGTGGCAGGACTGGTATTCAAACTGAGACAGGAATACAGGATCATGGATTTAGAGCTGGAATAGACCTCAGAGGTCATTTAGATCAATTCTCTCACCTTAAAGACAAAGAAACTGAGGCCCATAGGAGTTAAGTGATTTGACCAAGGTCATACCCAAGGTTAAAAGTAGCAGAGCTAGAATTTGAACCAAAGTGACAATCCTACACAAAGTTGAAGTTATCAAATTGTTCCTGAATCTTCTTGGCACCGTTTCTTCAGCAGCTCCTCATATGATATGGTTTCCAGACTGCAAATCTTCCTTGTCACTATCCTCAGGCCATTGCTGGGTGGGTGAGGATTAGAAGTCCAAGCTTAGTTTCTACTGTCAGCTCTCCAAAAACAGGGCAGCCCTGGGCCTAAGGCACTCTGAATGTTCCCTGCGTAAGTAAACTCACGGGTTCAAAATTCTGAAGTACAGTTATCCCTTCCACATTTCGAATTTCTCTATCATGATTTCTGTATATTGCATAAGAAATTAAATGGGAATATTTGGGGAGTTTTACAGAAGCTTCAGGTGATACAGGTAAGCAGACAACATACAGTCTATGTCTAAATACTTAAGCCAAATTTTACAATAAAGTACCATAAACATCTCATAAGAGAAAAAGAAAAAAAATTTAGACTTTTTCTCTAGCATGGGGACCAAAAAATTTTACTCTGATTCTCTAGATCATGGAGGGTGCTATGCCACTAAGACCCATGATGTAGAAGGGATAACTGTATAGTCTTTTCCTATTTTTGAATATCAGAACATTTGTCACTTTCTAGTCTTCTGGTGCCTCTCTGATTTTCCCCAGTTTCTCAAAGATTTTCAACAAGGTCTCAATGAGCACATCAGAAAGCTTCCAATATTTTCCAGTATGTATCAGCTTTTCCCCCCTTATGTCAGGAAACCTGAATCCACCTTGGCACCAAGATACTCACAATCACCTGGAAAGAGCTACAAATAGGAAAGGATAACTGAAGTTTTGATCCAGAATGCCAAAATTTAGAGAGCACTAACAGCACCTACGCTCCTTGAGTAGGTAGACTCAAAGATGGCTCAGGTGAGTAGCCAAAATACAGGAAGAACAACTCCTGTATGCAGTAGACTTTGGGTCCACTATCCCTGAACCCTTAGCGCAGAGATTCTCAACCTGTGGGTCGCAACCCTTTTGGAGGTCGAATGACCCTTTCACAGGGGTCACAGAGGTTGCCTAAAACCATGGGAAAACATATATTTCCAATGGTCTTAGGAACCGAGACACTGCTTCTCTATCCATCTCTAGGCAGGTCTGCCCACATGCAGATATGCCCACATTTGAGTATTAAAGGGTGGCGGCATTAGGAAGGTTGAGAATCACTGCCTTAGCACAATGACTGGCACATAGTAGGTGTTTAACAAATGCTTGTTGCTCACCTACCCGAATCCCACAAATCTCCACCTGCTTCACTCCATAGTCTCCTGCATTCCAAGACACCGTCCAATTTACCAATGTTCTTCTTAAGACACGAAGTAAACTCAGGGTTCCAGCTATAGTTTGACCAGGTCAGACTTCATAGGAACTTCTTTATTCCTGGAAGCTATGTATCTCTTAATCCCATCCAAAGTCACACCTGCTTTGTTGGATGCCACATCATACTACTAACTTCCATTGAGCTTGTGGTCCACTGAAACCCCGAGATCTTTTTTTTCAAACTACTGTCAAACAATACCACTTCAACCCTATATTTGTGAATATGATTTTCCAAACCCAGGTTAAAGACACTTATGTTACAGTTTATGGCAAGCTTTCATAATCAACCTTGGCTCCCTGCCCTTCCTTTTATCTTTTGCACACATCCTTTTAAAAATTCAAATTCATTGGAAAGCATTACATGTAGTCATGTTAGTTTTTTAGATGTTGCTTCCCATGTATGTTATAATACTTTCAAAATGCTTTGCATGGTCCCTGGCACATAGTTAGGGTTTTAATAAGTGTTTATTTCATCCATTCACCTCTTTCACATTTATATCTTTTCAAACTGAAATCCAGTCTCAGACTCTTACTAGCTGTGTGACCTTCATCAAGTCACTTAACCTCTGTTTGCCTCAGTTTCCTCATTTGTAATGGTACATATCTTCCAGGTTGTTATGAGGCTCAAATGAGATAGTAATTGTAAGATGTTTAGCACAATGCCTTACAAGCCATATAAATAGCAGCTAACAAATTTTTAGAACTTGCCATTGCCCTTAGAGCAATTTTCCTTTCTAAAGTTGCTGGTCAGAGTAACAGAATAACTATCTTCTTTCTGGGCTTTCTGAAATCTGTTTTTTCTTAAGAGAGGGTCTTTATTCAAACGGAATCACTTCTTGAAAGGAGAGGTTATTATGAACTCTGAGATGAGATAGTGACTACGGCTTTCATTAGTTCCACTTTACCATCTAGTTCTTCCTTGTTGGTTAAGTCCAAGGTGGAAATTTCCTTGTTTCTTCTACCATCTGAGAAATGAAATTATCTACACATGAATCAAGATTACATTGGATACTTTGTTTTTATCCAAAAAAAATTCCTGCCAATCTTATCACTAGTAATGCATTCCTCTATGTTAAATACGGTTTTTTTTTTCAAATATGAGTACTTCTAGGGGAAATAAGGCATAGAATAAACAGCTATTGAGGGTCATAGAGATCATTTGGTTCATCCCCTCATTTTGCATATTGAGGAAATACACGTTCAAAGAGGTAGACTTGGCCAAGGTCACATAACCAATAAATGTCAGAGTTGAGATATTTGTCCTTTTTTTCCCTTAATATTTCCCCAATGTATCATACTGTCCTTGAAAATTTAATGTGAAATAAGTAATTCATCTCCTACTGAGAGACCAGGGTAACATGAATATACCTA
Source organism: Pseudochirops cupreus (assembly GCA_028627135.1). Lineage (NCBI taxonomy): Eukaryota > Metazoa > Chordata > Mammalia > Diprotodontia > Pseudocheiridae > Pseudochirops > Pseudochirops cupreus. The sequence continues at coordinate 468,073,001 of CM053580.1, forward strand.
GCACCTTGTGGGCAGGAGAAAAAAGGGAAGAAAAAATGGAACAGTCTGAAAAGGAAAAGAAACAGTCCCAGAGAAGTGTACACACCAAATCTGTTCTACTTACCAATTTGACCTGAGAATCGCGCGAAGCACTTGTGGGATGTTCTTAAGATGAAGGTGGTGGCTTGAATAACCTTCAAGATAACAACACAAATCAGTTTCAGGTCAGGTGAGCTCAGTTACCATACTAGAGAAGGGCTAACTTCACTTGGAACCAAACTGAGCTGGCCCTTTGGGAGCTTACAGCCCAGGACCAACTCAGAACTAAAAGAAACATTTTGAATCCTCTCCTCTAATCCCCTCAGCAGCTAGTCTCACTCTCTAAGTTATTTTGTATTTACTTATAACTACACATAGTTTCTTGCAATAGAATGTGAGGTTCTTGATAGGAGAAACTGTTCATTTTTTGTCTTTGGATCCTTAATGCCTGGCACATAGTAGGCACTTTTAATAAATTCTTGTTGATTTAGCTAAATTTTCTAAGCACATTCATATTTTGATTATTTCATTTCCTAGGTGGTGGTCCTGTCAGAGGCAGAAGATGGACAGAGGCAAAGTGGAAATAAGCTTTGAATTATTTCACATAGCTATTTATTAACAACTCTAATAAAAGGTTTTATGGGAGAAGACATTGATACAAATGAGAATGCCAGAGGTTTCCTATGGATTTCCTTTATGGAATTTTTTTTTACCTGTCCCTCATTATCATGACTGTGAGAAGTTATCTATTCAATTAGTTATGAATTGCTGGATCAAAGTAACACACCCTTCCCATCCCTCTCTAAAAAAATAAAAGTAGGTAGATGTTACTTATATTTTAGCTAAGTTCAATATCTTCAAGTGGGGGGGGTAAATTATTATCTTCCTAATTTTTACCTTTGGGCTCTATGGTGTACCTTTCAGGACATGGAAGAAAAGAAAACCTTCCTACACTCTTTCTGTACCCTACTTTTTTCTTAATTGAACATGAGAACATATGAAAATAATTATAACCACACTTGGAAAGCAAAGGTAATGTTTCTCTCTTCCTTGCAAACTCCTTGCAAAATGGGTCTGTGCCTTAGCCCTTTTCCATGGGCTATCTGTATTCTAGCCCTTTGTTGATGAACTTGCACTTTGGAGTAAAGCAGAAATCCCTCACTATGCTTATGGATTTGCATTTGGGATGACAAGGCAGTCTCTTATTGGTGCCTATGAACTATGATACTGTCTTGAAGAAGATGGGCAACTGAACCAGGAAGAGCTGCCCACTCAATAAACTATAAGAGGACCTGAAGAGAAGCAAAATGTTCTTTTTTTAAAGTATGTCATATAGAATTCTTCCAGATTTCCCTTAAACTTGCAAAGTGGGTGGGGAGAGGAAGGAAAGAGGGAGAGGATGGTTTTTTTTTCCCTAGCAACATGTATGGTGACTACACACATGTAAAGCACATGCTTGCTTAGGTGAGCCTGAGACTGGACTCAAAGCATAAACTATGCCTACATTATCCCCTAGAACTCTAGAGTAAGGTGATACTGAGAATGCAAGAAAAGCCCAACTCCTCTCTTTTAGGGGTGAGGCTCCCTCCCCAAGAATGAATTTGGGCCCATAATCTAGCCCCAAAGTCAGGACCCTTTGTGAGAAAGGCATGTTTACTAGTCCAGAGGTAAGAGTAGGCCTTAAAGACTAGGCAACAGCCTCCTCTTCTGCTTTCGTGTTTCTTTGCCTAAGAACATTTGACTGAACCATAATCATAGCCTTGGAGGTTAACTTAGGAGCTTAAGAGTTTAAAAGTTCTGAGTCAGGTTCTAACTGCCTGCAAGGTCAGTACTTCTCAAAGGTACAGCATCACCACCATGAAAGTTCTTCAATTGATGGGCCCAAGTTAAAGTCAATTGCTGGCTTCCTTAGAGATCCAAACTCACACAATGCAGAGCAAAGGTGAACACCAACTATTTGACCAGTAGCCCTACAAGTGTTTCATATGGAGTTTGTTGCTGAGTTTTATCTGTGCTGCTCAGAATTATAAGACCTACAGTTAATCAATTATTCTGCTTCAGTTACCAGACAAGTTGATCAGTTTTGAAGTGACAAGCTATAGTAAATATGGATATCAGGTTAAGTTACTTAACTAGGTTGTATGACAACTAGAATTTGATAGTATTATATTTATATAAATTATTTACATATATTTGTATATATTACATTTAATAGTATTATTACTATATTACTTCTGATTCCATATCTAATTTTTTTTCTGCTCTGCTCTCTATTCTACTTCACTTACTGCTTTTACCCAAATGACTCTCAATTTTTATATCCAGCACCAATATCTTTCCTGAATTCTAGTCCCAGCTGTCCAAATGTCTATTGGACATATCCAAGTGGAAATACCCTCTGGCACTCCAAACCTCAGAACATACAAAACATTTTATTATTGAAAAGTTCTCCAAACTTCCCTCTTGCTGTTGAGGACATCATTATCTTTCTGGTTATCTAGATTTGAAACCTCAAAGTTATCATATAACCTTCCTTCTCCCTCACTCCAATATTCAATCATTTGACAAATTCTGTGGACTCTACCTACATATCAGCTCTTACATCTATCCCTTCCTCCACATGTATATAGCCACTGCCCTATTTCACACCCATACTACCACTCACTCAGACTTGTAAGAAGCTTCTAATCAGCCTCTCCAGCCTGCCACAAATGAATTTTTGTGAGTGGATGTAGCTACTGTGCCTCCCCAACTCCACCCCCAACGCCCTAGTTGTACTGCTGCTAAGTTTGTGATTTTTCATTATAGTAAAGAATGCAAGAAAAAAGTTAGAATGCATTACATTTTTGCTAAGTTAGTGCCTCATCTAACAATATTAGAATAGAAGTAGAGCCTGGAATTGTAATTACATTGATAAAAGGAATTCTCAGGTAAGGAATTTCCTTTGACCAATAAAGGCTAACACATCTTCTATGCAACTTGGTTAGAGCATTGTGAAATTAAGCAACGCAGACAGAATGTGTCACAGGTGGGACCTGAACACATCTTTCTGGCTTTAAGGCTAGCTCTCTATCACTGCACACGGTATTATTACTGTTAATAATATTAAGATGTAATTACTGCTGGAAAAAAAAAAAACCAAAAGTTGAATCTGACATCTGTTATTAGAGCCAAATCTTCTCTCATGGGTGTAGAGAAACGGTAACACAAGGCAAATAATTGTCCTCTAAATATGACAATATAAATTAAAACTCTCAAATGCTTCATATTTATAGGATATTTATAAAGTATTAATAAAGTGACTGGTTCTGTGACCTAAAGCCAAAATTATAAAGTAGTTCTAACAATTTAAAAAATAAATTATCACCAATAAGGAATATTGAAATTCATGCCAAGGATAAAGCAAATAATAGATCTTTCCACTTAAAAATTGGTCATTTTCCTAGGACTCCAACACAGTAGGACCAGATTGACTTTAATTGCCTAGCTGTGTGTTTGGGAGAAGAATTTTAAGTACTGGATTTCACCACCAGAGGGAGACCAGGGATCCAAAATTGCTAAGACAACCAATCAAACCTGTTGGCTAAAGAGTTGTATACTCTGTAAGTATTGTCAATTTACAGCTAATAAGTATCTGAGGCCAGATTTGAATTCAGGAAGATGACTTCAGGTCTAGCATTCTATCCACTGAACCACCTAGCTGCCCTGATAAATAGAAATTCATTTGCAAAACATTCAGAGGAGACTGAAGGAAGTATGTCTCACAAAACAACAATAAAACTAATATAATGACAGAGTAAACAGGAAGAATGGCATGAGGCTTAATTAAATCTGATAGCATCAAAAGCATTATTGGCAGAACTAAAAGAATAATAAATTAATGGAAAATGGAACAGATTTGCTATCACTGTATTTTGACTCTAAAACCTTAGTTCCCAACGTTCTATATGGGAAAGTAGAAAGCACATTCAGAAAGATGAAGGCGGGATGCAACGCTCGACCAAAGTATTTCAATACTTCTTAAGAGTATCTGTGATCTCATGCTGCAGTATTTTCTATATTAGCGCAGATTTCAACCCTTTCAGCCTTTCTTTGAAGGGTCAGAGGATTTTAGTTTTTCATCAGCATCCTAGCAGTATCCCCTGAACACCTGGTGGCAGCATCTGCGTCAAGAGGTACTACAGTAGCAATTGTACTAGAGTGTTCTTTGAGGAAGTCTATATAGACCAAGAGGTGTCCAGAGTAGTGCCAAGAGAAATAAAGAATAATAAAAGTACATTCTTCTTGGATCTGAAGCAAATGCAAGCCCATTTAATGAAACAATCAAAAAGCATTTATTAAGTGATTACTATCTATGAATATAGTAAATAAAGGCTAAGTGATTTGCCCAGGTTCACACAACTAGGAAGTATCTAAGGCTAGATTTGAATGCAGGTCTTCCTAACTCCAAGTCTATTGCTCCATCCACTGCACTACCTAACTGCCCAGAGCTGAGGTTCTTCTTCAGACAGGAAATGGGAGAAGCCTAGATTCTCCTGCTTGATCCTTATCCAAAGTAGACTGCCTTAGTAAGGCAGGTTGTTCTTTTCTTACTTACAGTGACCAACCAGTTATACTTCCCAGATTCTTATTTGAGTGTCAAGGGAACAAAGGTATGGAAACAGTCATTGCCCTCCAACAAGTTCATTGTCTCACTGACTTATTCATATTCATTTGAATTATTCAAGTATCAGCCCATCTCTAAGATTACTTATATATGAAAATGACTGCCTTTTTATATGTCATTGTGTGAGTTTCTTCCCAGTGTGAACTCAGTTTTGCTAAGTCTCAATAGGGCATACTATTATATTATATAAGTGCTAATTAGCACAATGCCTGGTACATAGTAGGTACTTGATCATTAATTGACTGATTGATTATATACTAATAGTATCTAGAAATCTGCCAGCAGCGGGTTTATTACATAATGATACTGTATCCTGTTGCTGCCCCCTTCTCCCTACCAAACAGAAAGTCCAGATTGTGGCCCCTTGGCACCCTGCTTGAAAGCCCTCCTCTACTTCCCCACCTCTCCACCTCCAGTACTCTCAGCTTGGGATTCCTCCTGGGCCAGAAATGTTCTCTTTGGTAAGTGAGTGAAAAGTAAAAGCAAATTACTTCTCCTGTCGGATTGAGCTGACTCTAATGCTTCATACCCTTTCAGAAACCTGCAAGGATACCTTGGCCTACACAGCACAGGCATCTTGCCATTTGCCCTGCAGCTAAAAGTGGAATCCCTTCCCCTCCCCCCAACTTAAACTTTCTCTACTTCTTGCTTTTGACCTGGGAATAATATTCAAATCAAAATCATTATTACTGGATAAGGGTACAGTAATCTGATACCATCTTTATAGCTTCATTCATAAGCCCTGTGATTGCCTTGATTAAAAGTCTCTCCTCCCTTACATGTGTTCAATTTATACTATTAGAATGTAAGCTTCTTGAAACATAAAGTCTCGATTTCGGGGCATAGTAATATACAAATATTACTATTGTTGTTGCTGTTTTCAAAAGGGAGAGACTTCTATCCATCCTAAGCTAAGAGTTGTCAATATTGGTGAAGAGAGGGCCAATTGTGACACATTCTCACTATTTAACCTTATCATTGAGAGTGACTTAAACTCATAATGCTCCCAATCAACTTTCAAAGCTGTAGAATTCTCTAAGATTATTATTTGCCCATTGGCATTAGTGGAGAAAGTTTCTTTATCAGAAGTTCCCTGAACTAGCTTTGGAGTAAAAAAAAATTGGGTTACCATTTTTTGGTTGTCATTATTAACACTCAGCTTGCAGCTCATTACAATCCCCAGATATTTTTAATATAAACTGTTATTTAGTCACATTTTCTCCATCCTGTACTTGTGCAGTATGAATCCAAATAACAGTCTAGTGAGACTAGGCCCCAACCTCCAAGTGGCATGGCAGACATATAGGAAGACCACGATAAAATGAATGGTGAATCCCTAAGTGAAAGACTGAGTACCAAAAAAATTTTTACCCACCCCAGTGTGCATCCTTACCAAGTTTAATCAAGAGCTGTGTATTTAAAGGTGGCTTGGGATAGTTTTGTTCATTCATAAAGAGTTCTGGTTCATTTTGTTCTGTAAGTATAAAACAATGTAAACTCCTCCACTCAAGGCCACTTGCTGACCTTAAGTACGCTCTAGCACAATTTGAATTAAAACAAAAGGAGTCATGGGTAATTTAAACTTGTAACAGATGCCTTTTCTAGTGCCCTTCTATTTGCCTGCTAATCTGCCACATAAGCATGAGACCCACACTTCAATATAGAAACTGATTCAGTTACTAAATAATCACTGTGTAAGTTGTTTTATGTGGTTTTAAGTTCATAATACTGGGGAAAGAAGTTGAGATCTAGATTCAAAGTCACAGTGCTTAGGAATAGTAAAGAGAGCAAGCCTCTCTCTGCTTTTTTTGTCATATTTAATAAACTCTCTTGGAAGCAGTGAGTACTAATCAGGCGATAATATAGTCATTTATGCACCCCAAACAAGACTTGAAAATTGTGTTCCATGTGTCTTAGTGTCCAGCTGGGGACACATGATATTAGACATTTCACAAAGTAAATACACCTATGCCATGGGGGGAAAAAAGAGGTTTCTGACATTCAAAGTATTTCAATGTGGTCCCAGGAGGTAACTGCAGGTTTTCTAAGACAATGGTATAACACATAGAAAGAGATTCCTGCAGGTCTCCCATTGCCCTAGAAAACCACAAATTAACATTATCTAAGTTGTATTGCATCTTTATTTTACTAAACACTTCCCAATTACATTTTAATCTGGTTCTGGGTCTTTGCAAGTGCTTGAGTTTGACCCCTCTGCTCTAAGACTGTTAATAAAACCTAAGTTTTGACAGTTACTGTATCAGGCTGTAAAGTCTTGAAACTTGTCTGGACTAGCTCGGCTGGGAGAAATGGCAACCTGGGAATGCATGGGGGGGGAGGGTGAGATAACTGAAATTTGAGAAAAACTGTCCTCTAGCTCTTACAGGGGCTGGGATCTGCATCTGTAGCCAACCCCACACATCAGGACTTCATTTATTGTTTCGTTGATTATCTAGACTTAAGAAAGTAATGGAGAAATTTTAATGATGCTGATTCAACTTTAAAAGTGCTTCCCCGTGTACAATTTCACATTGACCAAGGCGCTTGCATTCCACTTAACTCCTCGTGTGAAGTTGGGCAAACCAACCTAATTAGGCCCCAGTGTTCCCTTCTGTCACCGGAAAGGTTAAACCTAGGACGACCCTTAACGTCTCTCCTAGCTCCTTCAGTGGTCGCCCCTTCCTCTCCTTCCCACACTTTCCACCTAGTCCACTCGCCTCCACCAGCCCGTCTCCCCCCACTCCACTCCAGGCTCGGTCAGTCGGAGCAGCCGAGGCTGAACACCAGGCTCCCGGTTCTCCTTCCCCAGCCTTCCCAGCTTTCCCCATTCCCCCTGCCCCCTCCCCCCTGCCCCCTCCCCCCAAGCATTTTAGATCGGTCTCCATAGTAACAGCGGGGGCGGAGGTGCTGGCTACTCGAGGGCGTGCGCGCGCTTGGAAGGGGGTCGGGCTCGCTCCCGCCCTCTCTCCCTCCATCCCTAAAGCGCGGGCGGGCACGCGGGCTCCCGTCCCGGCGCGTGCCGCGGCGGCTCCACCGCAGGGCCCGTTGCGGGCTCCATCCCGGGGTCCCGGGCCACTCGCGAGGCGACATGCTGAGGCGGAGTTTGGAAAGCCGGTAACAATTCCCCCCGGGACCCGAGGGAGACCCTGCCAGGGCTGGGGAACGGGCTAGGGGGGCGGTCGTGGAGGGGAGGCCCGGTAGATCATTCGTTTCTCCCTCCTCCTTCCCTCTACTTCTCCCTCCCTCCTACCTCCCTTTCTTTCCTTCCCCCCTCCCTCCCTTCCCCAGAAGGGGTCCTCGAAGGCCCACTCGCAGACCCCGGCCCCGCCAGGCTCTGGTAGGCGAGCCTTGTCCAGGCCCCGCCAGGGTCCAGAGGCCTAAGGGCGGTCTCCAGCCGGGAGGGAAGGGAGAGTCACCTTTTTTTTGGGGGGGGGGGGGCAGGGGAGAGGGGTCGGGGGATGAAGGAAGAAGGAGGGGCACCGGCGAGGCTTAGTGCGTGCGTGTGTGCGCGCGCGTGCGTCGCCGCCCTCTCCAGGGACGCCCAGACCAGACAGCTGCAGGATGCCGTCTCCAACGTGGAGAAGCACTTCGGTGAGCTATGCCAGATCTTCGCGGCGTACGTGCGGAAAACGGCCCGGCTGAGGGACAAAGCGGACCTCCTGGTGAACGAGATCAACGCCTACGCGGCCACCGAGACACCCAACCTGAAGCACGGCCTCAAGAACTTTGCCGACGAGTTTGCCAAACTTCAGGATTATAGACAAGCGGAGGTAGGAAGGGAGCGGAGCAGCTCGCAGTGATTTGTGCCTGCTCTGTAATGGGCCAGAGAAGTTGCAGTCTTTTCTTTATTATTACCTTGATGATAAAAAAATATTTAGGGTAGCAACATTGCATAATAATTGGTAATCACTCTGGAAAAGATGATAGTGGAGGGGAAAGAGCCTGGTTGTTTGTTGTTTGTTTTTTCAATAAATTAGGTTCAACAAACATTTATTAAGCGCCTACTGTGTGCCAGGCTCTGCGCCAAGGAAGCTGTGGGAGAAGGGGTGAGATAGGAGGGAGCATCCTGTTACTTGGAGTTGAAACCAGGAAAAGCAGCCAGTGCAAAATGGAGTCCAATTTCTGCCCTCTACAAGGGAAGGTTTGGGGAGGAGTACTCTACTCCTAAGCCCTCCAGTCCGAGGTGAGAGGAGGCTGTAGGAGGGTGGTATCCGAGGCTTGAGTTACAGTAGAAGTGATAACCTTGTCCTTGAAGGGGCTTCTTGTTCCGTTGAAACCAGGCAGGGCTGCAGGTGGCAAAGTGGAGTGAACTGGTCTGGTACCTTAGGCAAAGCACTTCACTTCTGAGCCTTGGGTTGCTTAGAGTGTTTTTTTATAAGTCACCTGAGGCTCAGGAGATTGTTCTGCATAGGACCCTGCCAGTTGTAAATACTGGGTTCCTGTGCTACGGCATGAAGCCCTAGATTTCCCCACTCCCTTTCACAAATTTTTGGCTGTAATTGACTGAAGAAGAAAGGATGTATATGTGTAAATGTACAACTCTGGGAATAAAGGGTGTAAATGACTGAGCGAAGGATAAGAAGTCACTCCCTTGCTGTCTCTTCTGATCTCTTCCCAGCCTATCCTTCAGTTTGCCCCAACAAATTTATGGATGTGTTCCAACCTGAAAAAGGTTGGGACATCTTGATTTATGTCATGGGTACCAGTAGACTATGTAATAATGTACTGATTATTTTGATGGTATTTTTCTTTATAACAGGGCAAAGAGCTTTTACTTGAATTATTTCATTAATATTTATACTATTGTAAAGGTATTTAGAGGAGGGAAAGCTTAATTGGTCACTCAGAATTGTGATTCCCAAGTGGTGGTGGTGTCTTCACTAGAATACATTTTTCATTTGTAGACGTATTCTTTTCTTGATCTGTTACAATTCAAACATTTAAGTGCCTGTGCAGGGTATGACTTCTCGGAGTTTATATTCAGGTGATGGGTTATGATACTCAAATTACTATTTTCTTATAAAGGCTTCTGTACATGACTCTCTTTTGCACTTTTATTTTCAGCGAAATTGGCCTTCTTTCATTCCCCACACACAGCATACTGTCTCCTTAATACCTTTGTGCAAGTTGCTCCACTACACTTCCAGTTTTCCAGCTTTACAACCTCAAAGTCTCTTCCACTCTTCTCTCTTGATCACTTCTCAATTTATATCCAAAATCTTGTCATTTCTTACTCAGCAACTCCCACACACAGTCCCTTTCTTTCTGCTCACAAAACTACCACCCTAATTTAGGCAATAATCAACTCTTGCTTAAACAATTGCAGCAGCCTTTCAGTTTTTTGTCTTCAAGTCTTTCCTTACGCAAATACATCACCTTTAGCACAACTGCCAAATTGATTTTCTTAAATCATAGGTCTGATCATATCACCTCTCTTAATTACTAACCTCTAATCACTCCCTGTTACCTCCATGATTAAATATAGTGTTTTGTTTTGCATTTAAAGTGCTTCACAACCTGGTACCATCATTCCTTTCCAACCATGTTACATTCTACTGTCTTATCACATACTCTTTAAGATCATACTGGCCTGCTTACTGCTCCTCAAATCCCATCTCTTTGCCTTTGTATTGACTGATCCCTGTACCTGGAATGTTTTCCTCCCAACCTCCCAATCCATAGAACTCCTGGTGTCCTTTATGACTCAGCTAAGGGGCAGCTAGGTGGCACAGTGAATAGAGGACCAGCCCTGGAGTCAGGAGAACCCGAGTTCAAATCCAGCCTCAGACACTTGACACACTTACTAGCTGGGTGACCTTGGGCAAGTCACTTAACCCCAATTGCCTTGCCTCCCCTCCCCCCCCAAAAAAGACTCAGTTCAAGTAGCATGTAAGGGCAGGGCATTGAGTATGGTCCCGTGGCTAGAGCACTGAGCCTGGAGTCAGAAAGACCTAAGTTCACATCTGGCTTCAGACACCTACTAGCTGTGTGGGCAAGCCACTTAACTATGTTTGCCTCAGTTTCCTCACCTGCAAAATAACTGGAGAAAGAAATAGCAACCCACTTCAGTATCTTTGCCAAGAAAACCCCAAATGGAGTCATAAAGAGTCAGACACAAGGTTACCTTCCTTCCTTCTGTATTTATTTATGTTCTGGTTTATATATGTTGCCTCCTCCAATAGTGTGTAAATTTCTTGAAGGCAGGGACCTTTTTATTTTTTACTTTTTCTTTTATCTCTCTAAGCACAAGGCCTGGCACGTAGTAAGCACTAAATAAAGTTTTGTTGATTGGTGGATTGCTTTTCTTATTTGGGATGTCAGTGAGTAAACATTTTTTAAGCCCCTGCTATGTGTCAGGCACTGTGCTAAGTTAAGGTGATAAAAAGAAAGGTTAAAAATAGTCTTAGCCCTTAAAAGGCTCATAATCTAATGAAAGAAATAACTTGCAAATAAATATATACAAATAAGCTAGGCTAAACTGGAAATAATCAACAGAGGAAAGGTACTATTATCAAGACAGACCAAAAAAGCTTCTTATGAAGGTGGGATTTTAGCTGAGACTTGAAGGAGGCTAAAGAAGCCAAGGAGCAAAGATTGTAGAGCATTCCATATATAGAGAAGAAACAGCCAGAGATAATGATTAGAAGCCAGAGAATAAAGTGTCTTGGAGGCCAGTAAATTCATTTGAATTGTACATATAATTTTTAAGATTTTTAAAGTATTTCTGATAATTGTCCTTAGGATTTATTTAGAAAAACATATGTTAAAAAATCTGACATGATTCTTTTTTTACAAAAAAAAAATTTATCTAGTGGTTGTACTCAGATAAAATTAGCACTAGATTTAATTTTTAAAAATATTTTTTCCTATATTTTGTTTCAGTTATACTTTATAATCTTTTCCAATAGGTTGAAAGACTTGAAGCCAAAGTAGTTGAACCTTTGAAAACTTATGGAACTATTGTGAAAATGAAACGGGTAAGTGCATGGATTTCCATCCCCTATTAATCATTTCTCTGGCAAGGGTTATTCATACACATGTACCAATGATCATTTTATAAAAAGTACATAGAGTGGAATGAGGGGTCAGGCCATCTTTTTTAACTGACTTTGAAAGATGATTGCCTATAACTAAAAAAAGGTTGTTTTTGAAAAATATTTTCAAAATTACGAATGTGAGACATTTTCATTTTATTTATATTCTACGCAGGGTGTTCCAAAAATCTTACTACAGTTTTAAGCTATTAAAACTGCAGTTAGATTTTTTGGAAGGCCTTTTATGTACAGGTTAGTCATAAAAATACAGGGAATAAAATTATTTTTAACTATATAACTTAATCTCCCTCCTCTAAAGCCATATTTACTGTAATGAGGTGACTGCATGTTCTTGAAGACAGTCCCAGGGGAGCATAGGTTCCAGCAGGTCCTGCCAATCTGGAAAAACTGCTTGGCCTCAGCAGTGGACTTTGTACTCTCTGTCTGAGGCCTATGGGATCTTAGAGATATAATCTATTCCAACCCTTCTGTTTTATCAGTGAGGTAACTGAGACCTTGGAAGTGTTAAGTGACTTGAGGTCACATAGTGGCAGACCCAGAATTCTAACTTAATTATAGCAGCAGAGCTAAGTATGAAAAGGGTCACCACCAGAGAATTAGTATTCAGGTTATAATCACCTTTGAAGCATAGCAACTTTTTGAACTATCTTCTAAGGCAGGGCAGAGTTGTCATCTAAATCTTTAGAAGAAAGGTCTTTCTGCATGGATGGTATTAAGATTCTTAAAGTATTACAGAAATAGCATTATTTTTGTAAAGTGAAGAGTTTTGTAAACCTATACATGTGCAAAGTGTGTAAATCTGAATTCTTTTAGTAAAAAAGTATTCCTATTAAGCAAGGGACTTTTTCCTATTATTATAGCTCCGAGTTAATGGGTAAATAAAGCAGTAACTTACCAGAAAGTAAATATATCTACAGGAGGATCTCAAAGCAACTCTAACAGCAAAGAATCGAGAAGCTAAGCAGTTAACTCAACTAGAAAGGACACGACAGCGGAATCCATCAGATCGGCATGTTATAGTATCCTTTAAATTTCGAAGAAAAAAACTTTTTTATTTTGTTTGACAAAAAGGTAATATCTTTGAAAAACTGACATTTTCATTTTTATATTTACTAAAAATATGTAGTGGACCAGAGAATTTAGAGTTCCTACTTTAAAGGGATTTTAGGCCTTTTTTTCCCCACTGTAGACATTATTCATTGTGAACAGAATACTTTGATTCCCCTAAACTTCCACAGGGTTTCTAGAGAATATACCAATGTATATTTTGTTATGGTGATAATTTAGAAAACAACAGGATTTCCATGAACCAAGGGGGATTTGATGGCCAAAAATATAAAATTGGCTTGTAGGATTCCAGTTGTACCATGGATTGGCTAGTCAATCAAAGCATGTTACCTTATTTTTACCGGTTCTCATAATTTTTCCTTATGTTTATTTTTTGGGAAGAAAATAAGTTTTCCTAACATAACCCTCAGTCCCATACATACTTTTTTTAAAAATCACCTTTGAAACAACCACCTGGTCTACAAATAACCAAAGTTCCTTAGGATTTTTAAGAATAATGTTAGTGATTCATTCCCATATTGAAAAATAAAATTATGAAGGTAGGAATTATAGAAGAAAACTAAAAGTTTTACCTTTTAACTGTCTTCCTCTTGAATGTGCTTTGTTATTGATAATTTTACATTGAACAGAAAATAGTCTCTGGCTGCTCTCTGCTTACCTGTAGAGAAGAAAAAATATAACACCAAAGTTATCTGTCTTCTTTCCTCATCTACTTTTTGTCTCACTCCCTTTTTTTTAGAGTTTTTTTAACTTTTTGTTTTTATGTCACCTATATTTCTCACTGTTAACACTCCATCCTTCCACTCCCATCGCCATCCCTTATAACAGAATAAAGAGGAGGAAAAACAGTTCTGAAAGGCTAAAAAACACATCAGAAAAATCTTAACATTATATGCAGTATTCCACACCCATAATCCCCTACCTCTGCAAAGAATAAGGAGAGGTATCTTCTAATAGCTTCTCTTTGGGGCCCAAATTGGTCATTATCATTTTAAAGCATTCAGTTTTACATGACAGTAGTCATATGCTTTCCTGATTCTCCTTACTTCACTTAGCATCAGGTTATAGGTCTTCCCATTCTTCACATAGGGTCTTTGTCATATTTCTGTCATATTCTTTAAGCATTCAATTCTTCTTTCACCTCTCTACCCCATTATTTCTTCTACTACTTTACTAAAAATACTGAGGCCATCTTTCCTCCTCAAATAGTCTAAACCCCATGATACCTTTATTCTCTCTTCCCCTTTCATCTAAGAGATAGAAATTATTATTTTTGCCAAAGCTCATACCATCATCTATACCCTTTATTGCAATTATGCTATCTTCTGTGGCCTTGACTTCGCTCTACTTATCAACTCTATTTTCACTTTCATCTTAAACTTTTCCTGTACCACTTATCCATACAGATAGTAAATTTTTAGTTTCCCCTTAAAGTGGAAAAAAAAGCTTCCCATGAGCATGCTACCCATCAAGTTGAAGTACTATCTCCTTCCTTTGCTGACAACCTTCTACAAAAAGTGTACTGGAAAAAAAAAAGTACTGATACTTCATATTTGAAAAAGAGTCCTCTAATCCAGCACTTAACCTGGATAAGACTTCCGTATACAACAAAAATGATGATCCAACATGTACTTGAAGACCTCTAGTATAGATAAGCTCATTTCCTCTTGAAACAACAAATTCTGTTTTGTTCAAATTTTTAGGAAATTTTTCCTGACTTGAAACATAAATTCTTTGTTTTGACAAGCCTAATTCTTCCATCAGACAGCCATTCAAATATTTAAAAGACCTATCATTTTTCCTCTAAGTCTTCAATATAAATATCCTCAATTCATTCAACCCTTATATGACATGGGTCAAAGCCTTTCTCTATCCTAGTTACACTGCCCTAGATGTTTTCTAGGATATATACAGTCTTCCTAGAATATCATCTGTGTAGATAAAGTGAATGCAATCTAAAGTAAGCCTATTGGTTTGTACTTTGTAGTCTCTACTTTAACCTTTCTCTCTTCAGGTTATCCCCAAGCCTATGTTTTCTGCATATATTTCTCCCTTAAATTATAATTGTGAATTTCCAGTTCCCCTTTTGATACTTCCACCTAGATGTTCTACCGGTTCCTCAAATTCAGCATATCCAAAACTGGACTCACAGAATTTTACACTTGGAAAAGAACTCAGAAGTCATTAAGTCCAACTTATATTTGATTAAGAAACCACTCTATAAGACTAAGAAGAAAAATATTCTCTTTTTTCTTTTTTGAAAATCAAGACTGCCTTTTTCTTGGGGCAACTCCTGTTTTTCAAAATTTTTGAAAATAAATGAATAAGGCTTTTTCAGTCATATCTGCCAGTTCAGCATACTGGGATGTAGTTCATCTAGTTCTAGTGATTTGAATTTATCAAAAGCACTTGGGTGTGTTCTTAAGAATCTCCCTGCCTGTATTGGATGGTATCATTTGTACTCTGTACCTTTCAGTACAAGGATAATTTTCTTTGGCAGAGAAAATGAAAGCAACGTAAGATTCACATTGCCTCAACCTCTGTTTGTCATCTCCTGCCTTTGGCAATCCATTATAAGTAGGGTGTCAGGGTTTGTCAATCAATACTGATTTAAGGGCCTACTATGTACCAGGCACTATGCTAAGCATTGTGGATACAAAAAGGCAGAAGATAGTCCCTGCCCCCAAGAAGCTCACAGTTTAATGAGGGAGACAACAAGCAAACAAATATGTGCAAACAAGCTACATACAGAACATATAAGGAATAATTGAGAGGGAAGGCACCAAAACTAAGAGAGGTTGCAGAAGGCTTCTTGTATAAGGTAGGATTTTAGTTGGGATTTTTAAAAAATCCAGATAAGCCAAGAGGCAGAGAGTAGGAAAGTATCCCATGCATAGGGGAGAACCAGAGAAAATGCCCAGAGTCAAAAGAGAGCATGTCTAGTTCAAAGAACAAGGACGTTGCTGTCACTGGATTGAAGAGTACATGGCAGGAAGCAAGGTATAAGTAGATTGGAAAGGTAGAAGAGGACTGAGTTATGAATGGCTTCAAATGTGAAGCAGAATTTTATTTGATCCTAGAAGTAATAGGGAGTTTCTGGAGTTTATTGGGGGGGATTGTCATGCTGGAGCCTATACTTTTTCAGTTTAATAGCTAAATGGAAGATGGATTGAAGTGGGAAGAGACTTGAAATAGGCAGACCCACCAGCTGGTTATTGTAATAGGCCAAAGATAAGATGATGAGAGCGTGTACCAGAATAATGGCAGTGTTCGAGGAGAGAATGCCCAATGTGTAATCAGAAGGCCTTGGTAACAGATTGGATGCATATGGAGAGAGAGAGAGTAAAGAAGAGTAAAGAATGACACCTATCTTGTAAGCCTGAGAGAAAGGGGAGGCGGGGAGAGGAGTGGAACAGAGATCAAGAGTTTTGTTTTGAATTTGTTAAGTGTAAGGTATCTACTGGGCATCCAGTTCAAGGTGTCTAAAAGGCAATTAGGAGTATGAAATTGAAGGTCAACAGAGTTTTGGGTTGGATAGGTAGATTTGAAAATCAGTATAGAGATGGTAATTACATGTATGGGTATGAGGAGATCACCAAGTGAAATAAGACTGAGGGAGATGATAAGGTTGTTAAGGACCAAACCCTGAGGGATACCTACTATGAGGGTATAATTTGGATGAGGACCTAACGAAGGAAGTGGTTAGATAAGTAGGGGAACCAAGAGCATATCATCTCCGGAAAATCTAGAAGAGAGTATCAAGGAGGAAAGGGTAATCAGTTGTCAAAGGCTGCAAAGAGGTCAAGAAGAATGAGGACCAAGAAAATGCCATTGGATTTGGCAAGTAAGAGATCATTGGTAACTCTGAAGGGAGCCACTTGGTGTAATGCTGAGGTCGGAAACAAGATTGTAAGAGGTTCACGAGAGAGTGAAAGAAGAAAGTGGAGGCACCTATTGTAAACAGCCTTTTAGAGGAGTTTAGCTACAAAGGGCAGAAAAGACATAGGACAATAATGGGAATGGAAGAATTAAGCGAGGGTTTCTTTGGCTGAGGGAGACAAGAACATGTTTGTAGGCAGTAAGAAATGAGCCAGTAGAGAAAGAGAGATTGAAAATAAGCAATAGATGAAAAAAAAAACCAACAGAAGGGAAAGAAAGGACTGTTGCTTGTGTGTCAATAGCAAAGAAGTTAGTGCTTCTTAATCTCTTATTCCTATTGCTTAATATCTTATTTTGTTTCTATTTTCTCTGCCAAGGAGAAAGGTCATTAGACTTGAATTAATAATACAAAATATGTTAACAAGGAATTGAAACCTATTGTAAATAAAGAAGTGGTGAATAAAAGCTGGTTATCCTCAATGAGTTCAATTCTGTAGATTCAAATGAGCAAACATAGAATACTTAAAAAACAAAAATAAAACTGAAATATATAAAAAGAAAAGCAATAGAGTGGGGATGACAGAAGGGGCGATCTTTTGGAAGAAGCAGGATGGAATGGGATCACTTGAACAAGTTAAAAGGCTTATCCTTGGTAAGAAGCAAGGCCACTTCGTTGAAATAGAGATAAAGGAGAAGAATGTGGCAGAAGGCATCAAAGTGATAGATGAAGAAGAGGGAGCTCATGGTGAGCTGGTAAATGCTTTCACAACTAGCTCTCCAGGAAGAAAAAAGTATGTAACACACAGGTTTAATATGCATTATTAGTATTTTCTCCATCACTTAAATCGAGACAATCAACAAAACGGTAAATCAAGACCTGATTTGTAGCATTTGCTGATTTCTAAGGCGTGAATGCAAACACTGATAACTTAGTAATTAACAAGTGGGTTCATACTGGCCCCAGCACACCCTTGGAATCAGCCCTTCATGGATATTTCTTTTTTGTTTTTTCCCAAAAAGAGCTGGGGAAAAACATTCACATTCTTAACCATCCTTACCTCTTTCTGAGCTTTAACACCTCTGACAGTATTTTTTACCAGGTTGTACCAGATTCTCCTTCATCCTTCATTACCTATTCTGGTTTCTGTATTCTCTAGATTTCTTTTTTTTTTTAATTTTATTTTAGTTTGCATCATTCATTTCCACAAGATTTTGAGTTACATATTTTCTCCCCATCTTTCCCCTACCCACCGCCCCAAAACAGCCATCCCAGTGTGTCCCCCCTCCCCCAATCAACTCTCTCCTATGTCTTGCCCCCTCACCTCTCTGACCTTTCGGTACATCAGGATGGATCTCCCAACCTCAGTGCCTGTGTATCTCAAGTTCCAGTTGGATGTAGTTAACAATAATAATAATAATTGCGCATATATATATATACATATATATTTTTTTAACATTTGATTATGGAACTTTAAATTCCAGATTCTTTCTCTTCCTCCCTCGTCACCCACCCCCACTGGAAGGACAAGCAATCAAATACAGGCTGAACATGTGAAATTACGCAGAACCCCCTCCGTAGTGTATTCTTTATATTTCTAAAGTCTAGATTCTAAGTCTAAATTTCTCATCAAGTTCCCTGAACATTCACGTTGATTTCTTTGGACAGGTCTTCCTTTTCTTTCTCACTGGAATTGTTTCTGTTTAATAAATTGGTTGGGTATTTTGTTTGTTTTTGTTTTCTGATTCTTGAAAGCTTTCTGTCCTTATAAAATTTTGGGCCATGGGACCCTATCTATTCTTTCTCAGTGAATCCTTTTAAAATCTGCTATTCCTAAATCTGGGGTATATGTCATATATTTCTAGATTTTCTCTTCTAACGAATTCTAAGATGGTGTGATCATTTTCCCCCTTGCCACTGTTCTCATTTTTTTCAGCCTAGTAACTGCTTTGTACTTGGTGAGAATCAGGGCCAGCATAGAAACACCTGTCTTT
This sequence comes from Pseudochirops cupreus, assembly GCA_028627135.1. Lineage (NCBI taxonomy): Eukaryota > Metazoa > Chordata > Mammalia > Diprotodontia > Pseudocheiridae > Pseudochirops > Pseudochirops cupreus. The sequence goes on from CM053580.1 coordinate 468,091,679, forward strand.
GGTTCTTCTAGTTTTTGAAGATTAAACTTATTTTTAAACAAGAACAGAAACAGATTATTTGCTCTGTTTTGGGCAGTGAGAGCTTCTAGTAGATAACTGAATAATCATGCCTCCATACTGGAGTTCCTCTCTTTCTACCTCCTGTCCAAATTGTCCATAGTGTCCTCTTATAACAGCGTTACTTCTTTTGATCCTTACACAAATGTTCTACATTGTACTTTCCACTCTGGTAGCTAGATTTTATCACATGAGTGTTTATACTTAATATATACTGCTGTTCCACCTTATCTTTTTCTGTCTGTGTTTCACTTTCCCCTCAAGTCTCAGTGACATTCATGACATTAAATTTACTTCTTTGTGTTTGAAATGCATTATGGTTATATTTAGAAGAAACTCTTAACAGAGAATGTTTTTTATTAATTGATAATAATAAAAATTTATGTTTTTATAGGGGAAAGGGTTAGTATATATGTCACCTAATTTTTGAATGATTGCTGTTTCTAAGTTGTCACAATGTCTCTGAACTATCAATTAAGTTTGCTTAACTTTAATTTGAAAATATTATTATATTCCCTTTGAGAATCTTTTTTTTTCCTTTATAGACAATTTCAGTCACAGGTGGGTAATTGCATGGTGTTTCTCAAGATGGATCATCAGAGTAAATCCTTTTTGAGTTTTATTACAAACACATTTATTTCTAAAATCGCTGTAGGAACCACTTTCTGAGGCAGAAGTTGATTAGCGAATAGCATGCTGGACTTGAAGTCAAAAAACTCTAGATTAAATCGTGTCTCAATCACTTGCAAGCTATCTGACTTCAGGCAAATAACTTAACTCCTCTCAGCCTCAGTTTCTGCATCTGTAAAATGATGATAATAATAGCATCTGCTTCACATGGTTGTTGTGAGGATCAATTGAAACGATATATTTATAGTTCTTTGCAAACTTTAAAGTGCTTTATAAAAGTTAGTGTGATATAGCAGCTAGAGAGTCAGCCTCTGAGCCTCACTTTTGACACATACCGACTTAGTGAACATTGGCAAGTCGCTTAAATTATCAATGCATTAGGCAACTCTCTAAGACTCTTGAATTGTAGAGAAGATACCAGTCAGCATTAATAGAAATAATTTCCTATACTAATAAAATCATTGGTCCAGTCTCTGTCCTCAGCATTATCATCGTCATCCTCATTATCATAAAATCTCAGAATAGGATGGGAATTCAGAGTCATCTACTCCAATCCAACCTAAACAGGTATCTATCTCTTCCACAACATCCTGAGTAGTCACATTCAACCTTATCCTGAAGACCTTACCACTACCTCTAAAAGCAGCCCAGTAATTTTTGTACAGCTCTTAGTTGTCAGAAATTTTTCTTAAAATTTCATGTTTTAATTTATCTCAATAGCTTCCACCTATTCCTTCTAATTCTGTACTCCTAGTGCTAGTCAGAACTAGTCACATGCCAGTTCCACATGATAACCCTTCTGCCCGCAGTTCCTGGCTCTGTATTTTTGGGCTAAACAAAACAACTTTAATATCTCTTCTACTTGATGGCCCCTAAGATAAGTCTCTTAAGTCTTCTTTTCTTCATGCTATACATTTATTTTCTTAATCCATCTTCATATGGTAACTTAAGGCCCTTTACTATACTGCTTTGGCTCTGAATGTTCTCTAATTTGTAAATGTGCTTTCTAAAATGTACCACTCAGAACTGAATATGGTGCTATAGAAAATGTCTTAACTAGGGCTGAGTGCACTGGAGCTACCACTTCTCTTGTAGGCCTGGCCTGATTCAGGCCAGTTTGGTAGTTGAGGTTCAAGATTGGAATGAAATGAGATATCTGTGAGGTATTTAACTATTAACGAAAGGAGATCTACTTGGCTATAACATGAAAGAGATCATCTGCAAGAGAACAGCATTAGCTCAACAGTAGGTGCAGCTTGCCTCCATACAAAAACCTCTCTGAGGGGCTGGTAGGTGGCACAGTGAATAGAGCACCGGCCCTGGAGTCATGAGGACCTGAGTTCAAATCCAGCCTCAGACACTTAACGCTTACTAGCCATGTGACCTTGGGCAAGTCACTTAACCCCAACTGCCCTGCCCTCCCCCCTCCAAAAAAAAAGCTTAAAAAAAACCTCTCTGATTAGCAGGGTGACTAACATGATTAATGGTACATCCTCCAGGTCTGAAGGACACTGATTCCTTTGAGGTTTGCCCTAAGTGATGAGCCCTGAACCAGTCAGGTTTCACCCTTGGCTTCCTTGCCTTTTAAGAAGATAACTAGTTTGGTCTACATGGCAGGGACCAGGTGGACTATTCCTATCACAAATTCCCTAGTCCTTTATTTTTCTTAATACTTTGTGAGATTTTGTTAGTTTTCTTGCCTGCCATATAACATGACTTCTAATCTGTTTCCAGTCTCATTAAAACCACCCTATCTTTTCCAGACAAACTGCTGTCTAGTCAAGGCTCTCCCATCTTTTGTAGTTTATGTTTTTAACTTAATTGTACATTTTATATCTGTGAATTTTCATCTTAGTATATTTTGCCCAGTGTTCTAGCCTGTCTCTTTGAATCCTGTCTTCAGTGTATTAATTATCCTACCAATTCTGTTGCTAAAATCTTTGAAATATGTTTTCCCAAAATGTGGAACTCAACTCACATTATGCCTGGCTTTTCCCTCCTCAGTGACTCAGAAAGGTTGTATCATATATAAAGAATATACACTAAGAAGAATAGCAGTAGAAATATACAGAAGACAGAAACTGAGGAAGAAGTCAGTAATGAAATCCATGGCCTCAGCTGTCTGTACACGAACGCACAAAGCATGGGGTGAACTAAAGAAGCAGATGCAAAGAACCTTATTTGCTATCGTAGATATCTTTGAGACTTACTGAAAATACAATTAGAGTATGGTTTATAAAGGTCATGTCATATATAAAACATGTACACTAATCAGGAACCACACATGTTTTCTGAGGTGGTGAGAGTACATGTAGAGAGCTTCTGGATGAAGATTGACATAGAAATAGAAGGATTATTGCTGCAGAACATAACTCGACAGAAAAAGAGAGTGGATGATAAATTCAGGATGAACAATCCTTGCAGTAAAGAGACATAACAAAGTAGCACTGGAGGATTTTTCATTTATCTAGTTATCTGCTTGAGTTCCCTCTGTGCCAAAAGCAAAGCAGATAATAATTGATCAACAAGCCTTAATAGTAATTTATATCATCCTTCAAAATGGAGAGGCACTAATGGGGCAACTTACTCTGTAATTCATTTATCACCAGCAAGGAAAAACCAGTTGTTGGAGTGAAATAATAGGAATGATGGGGAGGAAAAGCAAAAGATGACCATTCTTGCAGACTTGTACTCTTAGTTTTTTAGAAAGCATTTCAGAAAAGTCAAAGAACAGCATAGACTAAAATCCTAGAGGGGAAACCAACCATGGAAATATTGGAAGTTCTCAAAATTAAATACTAAAGACATAAAGAGGAAATATTCTGATGATAAAAAGGGGTATTGTATAGAAACCTTTGTGAATACTCAGGGAATGTACTGATGAACTTGGATTTTTGAAAGGATATGAACAAGCACTTTTCAAAAAGAAATCCAAGGGATCAATAATAATATGAAAAAATGCTCCAAATCACTATTAGAGATAAACTATAAAACACCTCTAAAATTCCACCTCGCACTTAACAGATCGACAAAGATGACCGAAAAACCCCAAAAATGACCACTGTTGGAAAGGGTGAGAGAACATAGGTACATGGGTAGCCCATTGGTAGAGTTAGGAATTGTTCCAATCATTCTGAAAAGCTGTTTTTTGAACTGTGCCTCAAAAGTCACTGTACTCTAACTTTGACCCAGATATACCCCCAAAGAGATCAAAGAGAAGAAAAGGATCTGTATGTACAAAAATACTTAGAGCAACTCTTATTTATAAGAGAGATTTCCATTCCCACCAGCACCCTCTCAAGGGTCCTATTTTCACTTCTAGCAACTAGTTTTTTCTTGTTGGTAAGAACTGGGTATAGAATAACAGTTTCCCTGAGTAGTTCCTCCACATTTTGAGAATCCTGGATAATACGAATTAATGAAGAATAAAGTAAATGGAACGTCAAAAACAATTTATACAAATCAGTGATATCTTTTTAAAAAACAATTTTGGGGGGTGGCTAGGAGGCACAGTGAATAGACCACCAGCCCTAGGGTCAAGAGGACCTGAGTTCAAATCTGGCCTCAAGACACTTAACACAAAAACTAGCCATGTGACCTTGGGCAAGTCACTTCACCCCATATGCCCTACCCTCCCGCCCTCCAAAATGCAAAAAATAAAATTTAAAAATTTTTTAGAAAACAACTTTGAAAGACATGAGAGTTCTGATTAATGCAAAATCAACCATGATTCCACAGGACCAGTGATGAAGCATGCTACCCTACTTCCTGAGGGATGATGGAGCAAAGGTGCAGAATGAGCCGTGTTTTGGGCAAATGTGTGGATTTGTTTTTGGTTGACTAAGTTCATTTGCTATAAGGATTATGTTTTTCCTCTTTATGGGGGTAAGGAGGAAGGAAAAGGGAAAGCTATTGATAGAGTTGTCCAAAAAATGAGAAAAGAACATTATTAAAGTATCTTTAAAAATGTGCAGAAGGAAGTTCAGGGAGAAAACTCAGACAAGTGGGACAACTTTGAAAGTAACAATGAATTTGTTTTCTATGTGTGTGTTTGTAAAATCAAGCTGTATATAATAGAGGATCAGTTTTATACATCTTCATTCTGTTCCACTTTGTCTAAAGAAATGATTGCATTTTTGGTGTTAAATGCAGAATAATTTTGTTTAAATGACATGTAGAATATGGAAGCAAGGGCAGGCAATATAAGATGGATAAAATAGTATGTCAGAATCCTGTAAGAATAGTTCAGGAGTATGAAAGCACAGAATGACTCGAGACTAGCAAGGATAAAATGGCTTTTTAAGCCACATTGAGGAAAAGTGGAAGATCAAAGCAAAGATAGGGCTATTACTGAGATAGGTGAGACAATACTAATGAATGGCACAAAGGAAGTTGTTAAATTCTTACTTCTTTTCCCTCGGCCAAGAAGAATGATCTCAGTACTGTTAATAAATGAATAGAAATTAATTGCTATAGAATTATATAATACTCACCAAGATAAAGGAGGTGGGGCATAGTGAAAGAGCAGTTCATTGCTTGCTACAAGTTTGAGTTACCAGGCCAAATGAACTACATTCCATTGTATTGAAAGAACTCGCAGATATGATTACAGAGCTGCTTTCACAGGAGAACAGCTCAGGGAAATAGAGTTTTCAAAAAAACAGAAGTGTGGAGTTTCTAAACTCTTAATGCAGTGAGCTTGACTTTGATTCCAGAAAAAACAAATGAAACTCTTAAAAATTCCAAAGGAATAGTGAGCATTAGAAGAAAGCACTTAGCAGAAACAGCAAAGCATACTTGTCTAAACGTTTCCTTTTTTTTTTTTTTGTTACTAGGCTGCTAGAGAGGTATATTGTAATTTCCTTTTCTTGGATTTTAGAAAAATAGTTGGTAAAATCTCTCGTGTTATTCTTATGGGAGGAAAAGGTAGAAAGATGCAGACTATTATCATTTCAGGTGGAATCAGAAGAAGTTGAATGCTGACACTAAACAAGTAAACATTGATGGTTTGGTATTATCTTGAAAATGGTTTTCAGGGGTCTTGGCTTGGCCTTGTTCCATTTAACATTTTTATTAATGTCTTAAAGATAATAATGATAAAATCATTGAATTTATAAGTGACAAAGATAGGAAAAATACCTAGATGACAGGATCCCAAAAGATCTTGTCATGCCAGGCTTAGACATTGAGTTGAATCTAGTAAAGCTTTATCGAGATAAATATTTTCTTAAAGTTATATTTTAAAAAAAAAACACAAATTTCACAAAGCCAAGGGAAGGATGACTGGATGGCAGTTTTCTGAAAAAGCTCTAAGGGTTTTTGCAAGCTACAAATTCCATATGAGCCAGTAATGTGATAATGGTGCCCTAAAGAGCTAATGCAGTCTCAGAGTGCATTAAGAAAAGCAGGCTGCCTCCAGACTAGGAAGATGCCACACTGTATAATTCTCTATTCAGCATTCCTCTGGAGTATTTTATTCAGTTCTGGGTCACACATTTTAAGAAACATTGTACATTTAAAAGAAGACAGTTGGGATGGTGAAGTGCTTCAAGATCATGCTGTAATTGGAGACATTTAGCTTGGAAAAGACAAGAAGGACATGAGAGATCTTTTCAACTATTTGAAAGACAGTCAACTGGAAGAGGGATTAGATTTGTTCTGCTTGGACCCAAAGGAAAGAATTAAAAGCAATTAGAAGAAGTTGCAAAAAGTCAGATTTAGTTTTTGTACAAAGAAAGCTTTTTTTTAAAAACATTTAGAACTTTACAAAAAATATCCTGAAGTTCTTTTTGAACTACCTCAGGAAGCTCAAGACCATCAAGCCAAAGCTAGCTAGCAGGCTGCTTGTTCAGGTGTGAGTTGGACCAGTGACTTATTAAGTCCCCTCCAGTTCTGAGATTCTGTATTTTTTTTTTTGCCAACCATTTGTCACTTAATGATTTCATCTTTACTGAATGCCATAGGATGCATATTCACTTTCCAAAGGCGAAGAGAGGGGATGAGTGGTGCCCATGTTGTTTAATACTTATGCCATGATTCTGACTTGAGGATGACGTTGGTATTTGGTAATTAAAAATAAATTCTGCAGTAGCAGTGTAGTACTATCCCAATATATCTTTCCTGGTAGGCTTAGAAAATCAATTCTGAGATGTTTTATTTTATGTCTTTTGTTGATATTTTTGTAGGCAGAAACTGAATTACAGAGAGCTACAATAGATGCTACCAGAACAAGTCGGCATCTGGAGGAAACAATTGACAATTTTGAAAAGCAAAAAATAAAGGACATAAAGGTAAAAAAAAAAAAAACGCTGGCAAGGCAGCACTGTGTAGTGAAAAGAGTGCAGGTTGGGAGTCAGCTATCTTGGGTGCTAATTCTAGTTTTGTTCCTTACTATCTCAGTGCTAATTGCTGCCTTTGTAAGTCCGTTCATTTCTTTGTGCTTTAGTTTACTCATTTGTAGGGTTGGACTAGAGGACTTAAGGTCTCTTACAAACCTTTCTGTGACCCTGTGACTGTTAAGGTTTAAAAAATGCTTTTCTTCAGAAGTCTTATTTTTACTTTCTAGGGATGATAGGCTATAAAATCCTAATTCTATGAATTTAAAACATATGCAACCTTTACACTTATAGAAAGGTTTATTCCTAGAAAAAGAACTTTGAATCAAACCAGTATGTGTTATCTGTTTATCCACAGAAATCATAATAAAGGGTTATGTTACTGACAAAGATCCTGATGGCCAGTTTTTTTATAGAAATAACCACAAATCAACGCTAAAATGTCTTTATATAACAAATCTTTTTCAAGCATAGCTATCTCAATTAAATTGGACACAATAGCCAAACATATAAAATTGTATGTTTCATGATATGATACTATACTGAGCTCTGATAAGCCTTCATACTTACTATACATACTATATCTGATAGATTATAACAGATTTTTAAAAAAGCATAGAATTTAGAAGTGCCTCTTTGAAGAAATTTTCACAGGCACTGCTGAGATAATTTGGGAGGAGTCATATAGGCATATATGGTCTTTTGAGAAAACTGATCCAGAAAAGATTTTCTTGCTTCATTTTCTCATTGTAAGCTTCTTTGTAACAAGCACAGTCATTTTCTTCCTTGAGTTGGCATTTAATGTCTGATACATAATTCTTGTTGATCAATTAGCATTAACACTTAACCAAATCTGACATTTTCTAAAAGTATATCTACCTTTAAAATGAATGAAGCAACTCATTTTGCACTGAACTTTTAATATTTTTAATCTCCCATTATGATGTAGCTTACCTTGTTAGAAGATTTATGCTTAAGAGGTCGTCCCACTAGTAGCCCAAATTGATTCTCAGTCAATAAAATCTCAGCTACAAGTCCTATACTTTGTCTTATAATGGCACATTACAGTGGTCTCTAGTACACCATCCCTCTCCCCCTTTTTAATCATCTTTAAAAATTGAATAAAATGTGAATATGAAGTAATGAAGCTTATAAAATATGTATGTAATACATAATTATAATGTACAATATATAAATTATGTGTGTAAATTTAAATTACAGTTGTCCTTTACAACAGCCCTTTTGGATAGCCAAATGCTTATTCAAATGAAAATACCATTGCTCAAAACAGTTTGGGAGTTTCTATTTTGGCACTGTAACCACACAGGAAAATTATTCTCATTACTTTATAGCCAAACACTTCTTCCCACCTCTATTTCATTCTCTTTCCTTTTTCTCTTCCCTCTCTCCCCTCTTTTCCCTACTGTCCTCCCTCCTCCCTCCATTATATTTCCTTTATGTATCCTATCTTTCTTTGTTTTCTTCCTCCCTTCTCTTGTTGGAATAGGTAGGAGAGGTAGAGACATAGGGAGGGTCCTGAGACACAAGATTAAGGAGAGTCTATCCCATAAAGTAGACTAACTAAAACTGATGTTTTGTGCTTACCTGACTGCTTAAAGTAATATAAATTAGCCATCTGGATGGAAGCTTATTTATTTGATGTTGGATAATCTGTTTTGCAGATTATTCAGAGACCACTATAAAGCCAGCCCATTTCCTATGTAACTCTTCCAAAGAGAGTTTTCAACAGTGGTAGACCCAGGAGAAAGGCAAAACAAAATAATTTTATAGGGGTTGGCTTCTGCTATTCAACTAGGAGCAGAGAACAAAGAGGAAGATTATCCTAAAATAATTAGCTTTTACTTGAGGGACAGAACAAGTTAAGTAGGAGTCTAGTTGCCTTACATGAACTAAGTTTAGACAAGTGTCTCTCTTCAGCCAATCATTCATGAGGTTTTTCATTGTTGTAAGAAGGAGTACTAATTAAAAGATGGTGCTGAGGAGTTTTAAATATGAATATTAAAGTCTGCTTCTCCAACAGAGGACCTATGAACATACTCATTATTTTGTATCTGAGTTGAATATGGTTACATATTTTTAATAAACTCGTTCCTTGTTATAACTTCTAGTTTAATGGTTTTTTTAAAAAATGTATTTTAATCAATTTTCCTAGTTATAATTTCAAAACTCTTGCTTTTAAGATTTTGCCTTGTCTACATGAACCCGGACAAGTACTATACTGACAAGTAGTGTATCACCTGTGATACTGTTTTTTTCTTTCAACTCTATGTACGTAATTCCTTTCTCTTCCCCACCTCCATTATTAGAAATAATTAAATGTCAGTTGAATATATGAGAAAAAGTAGTTTTCAAACTTATAAGTCTTAGTGCAGTTTTAAGCTTTAATAGCTTCAGAGATATAAATGCTACAAAATTACTGAAAAAATTTGAAAGTTAATTTAAATTTCATTTAACCTTACTTAACTTTGTGAATTTTGAATACTAAATGCTGTTTCAATTTTAACAAGACAGGGCACCCTATTACTATCTCTTGCCATGGGAAAAAGCTTCTTGATACCATTTTTTCAGACTAATAGATTGGTAGAGGAGAATCTTTTGCTTGGCCGCTTCAGTCACCTGATCTATCTGCATTAAACTTTTTTTTGTGGAGTTATGTTAGAATTTTTACATATGCATCAAAACCTCATTCTTGGATAATTTTAAGGTTTGGATTAGTCCTTTCAGTTACTGAGTAGTAGTAGCTGATGAAAAGTTTTTACAAAGTTCAAAACTCAACAAGACTGGTAACATAAAAAAGATGAGTATGTTGAATATGATGTTTTTAAAAATTAATGTTTTTCTAATTTAGTCTGTCAGATGTTTGGCTTTTTTTTTTTAAGCTTTATAGCATTTATACTTATTAAAGTTTAAAACTGCACTAAGACTTTTGGGACACAACATATTTGTGAAATATCAGATGGTTAGAAAGCCCAAAGAATAACTTCTCTTTCTTTAAAAGAAAAAATAGTACCATAGATTATAACTTGCATGATTGTTATTTTGTTGCTTCTTAAATTAGAGCTCCATAGTCAGTGGATTAGGAACTTATCAATTGATTGGCTTTCGCCTTAGCCTAACAGATCTTTTATGGTGGTTGCTCCTACAAGGACCCCATGTCTGGAGCATGCAAGGATTCTCAGTTGAGAGGCAGAGACCTTGTTCCACTAAGGAATCTAATTGTTAGAACTCTACTTTCCTATCTCCATTCAGAATGATCTCAGGGCTTCAGACAAGTGAAAATTTAGGAATCACTGTTATAAAACCGTGGCCATCTTCCACTTGTCTACATTTATATTAAAGTTGATTTACACATTCTTAGTGATATTGGGGGGTAGGGAAATACTGTTATTTTTTTCACTCAGCTCTAATTCAGATTTGATAAATTTAGCTTTCTGTAGCTTCCACAAAAGACTTAGTCTATTGTATAACTGTGGCATAGAAATAGCCTGCAGAACCTTTACAAACCCTCTGGCAGTTCATATAGTTCATGGAATGCTCTTTAGGGTCTCTTACATCTCTAAATCTATGGTCCTACAGTCCTAAGTAGAGTTGAAGTTCTCTTGAGTAGTTTAATTTTAGTCCTACGCTAGATTCTACAGGAAGTAATATCTTGAATTTCCCTTCTAGATACATTATTTCCTTTACCTCTTCACATTGGTAGTATGGATAGGTCTCTTACCTGTGCAGAATCCTATTACAGCCTAAAATAAGAGCAGCCGAGGTATAACAATGTCCTTGGATTTTCTAAAGCAAATTAGTCATAACCCTGTGGTTTTTTTGTAAGACTTTCCTTACAAAGGACAAAGATGGTTATGGATTGGTCTGAATTCACTTTTTTCCTTAAAATTTGTGTTTTACACAACCTAACAGTAACCCATTACTACCTTTTATGTGGTCATAATTTTAAGAAGAATTGGAAATAGGAGGATAGTAATCAGGGGCAGCTAGGTGGTACAGTGAATAGACCACTGGCCCTGGAGTCAGGAGGACCTGAATTCAAATCCAGCCTCAAACACTTAACACTTTACTAGCTGTGTGACCTTGGGCAAGTCACTTAACCCCAAGTGCCCTACCTTCCCCCCTCCAGAAAGCAAAAAAAAAAAAAGACAATAATCAAAATGAAAAAGATAGAACAATAGTAATAAAAATACCCTAAACAACTTTATTTGATGACTTGAAAGAAATTATTTTAATATGGTAATTTTATGCAATTATTTTTCAGTATACTTTTTTTTAAACTTTCAAAAAGATCTCATTTTAGAGAGAAGTGCAGCCTATATTTAGGAAAATATGTTACTCATGAGGGAGAGTTATCCTATTGGCCGCTGTACATAACTAGTGATGTAGCCACTGTTTCTCTCCTTAACCTTGGGAAATTAATATTAGACATTTCTGTCTATGCTCTTTATGAAAAAATTATTAGACTCAGAACTCATTGATTCTGTAGTGTTTTAAAGAAATGTATTGGAGTTTTGATGTAGTGCTTTAATCAGAAACTAGAAATGTAATGAGTTTTCTGCCATGCATACAGGATGAGCCAAAACTTCCTACCTCATGCTGAATAAAATGACTTGAGTTTGCATGTCTTTGCAGATGTTGGCAATGTAGGTCACTTTGAACATTTAACAACTTAATTGTAATTAAGCAGGCCTTTAGCTGATGTTTATAACTACAGATTACATTTTACATGATCCATTGATTAAACAGTGTTAAAGTATATATGAAGTATGACTATAAAAATGAGACTAGTTTTTGCATATGAAATTACTAATTACTCATAAATAAGTTATATACCTTGTACATAATAACTTTTGTGTAACGTTTAGCAGAGTTAACTTACATTAATGTGGAAATGCTCAATTAAATGAATAATTAACTTTATTTCCATATATACTCACAATGTAGAGCCAGAAATATAAACCTATAGTATTCCTTGATAATTTTTACATTTAAAATCAACTAAAATTATCTTCCAAATTTTAATTGTACACACAAGTGACATCCCAGGGAAAAGGGAGGCATTTCCAAGAATAAAACTATGTGGTATTTGGAGCAGCAAGCACCCTAGCATACCCAGGGTGGCTGCTAGCACAGGTTCTTTAATCTGCTTTTCTAAAGGAAAGCAACTCAAAAAAGAGTTAACCGTCTTTACTTTAATCAAACATATATCATTTACCTAGTTCAGGGGAGAAATCCAGCACCCTGAACTTCGAAGAATACAAACAGAAGTTACAAGCAGACAAAAAACACAGACAGAGAAACAAACCAACAGACAGGGCTTCCATGATGTCTGACCATTACATCCATACCTATTCAGTTACCAGAGAGAAAAGCACCAACATCTGGGTTTTCAGAGCTGGGAGGCTCAATGGCTGCCCAGAGTCTCATCTGGCCAAATCACATAACTCTTCCCATGAGTGAGCCCCAAAGCAAAACCTCACATCAGGGTATATTATAGCCTTCTCCAGGGTCAGAGAACATCACAAACCTCATAACCCACTGCCCAGTCACAAAGCAGCAAGGTGTGGGCATTCCTGAAAAACAAGCTTCCCACCACAGGCTCCATGTGACCACATTCAGCATATTGGGGGCAGAGTATTTTTTGACATCAGGGAGAGTCCTCAAATTCACTTAAGCCTATCAAGGGGCAAGGAAGATCTTCAAATTCCCATTACCATTACAGTATTATGTTTTTGAAAATATTTTTGCTCCACTTAATTGTATATCCTGTTTTATATAAGTCCATTTTTATATCTTAAAAGTGTTCAGTATTGCTGAGGATTTTATCATTTAATACAACAAAGTTTGAAAATACAGTGGTACCTTGACTTACAAGTTTAATTAGTTCAGTTACTAAGATCGTAACTCAATTTGCTCATATCAAATCAGTTTTCCCCATTGAAATTAATTGAAATGCCATTAATCCTTTCCAGCCCCCAAAATGCCACCCCAGTATTTTTTAAGTGTTTTTAAATAAGAAAAAGTATTTATAAATAACAAATATTGTATAAAGACATAATAAAAGAGAATGTAAAGAAATAAACTGGTTTTATAAAGTATATATTTACCTTGGATATCTGAGCTAACAGAAGATAACTGGCGGAGGTGGAGGGGGTAGGAGATAGATGGAGGAGGTTAGAGGAGTTTTGTTTCATGCTCTTTTGGTCACTTTCGTTCACTTATTCACTACACTCTTAATGCTACACTTTATCCCTGAACTTAATTGCTACAATATCTTTTTTACTTTTGCTTAACTTAATTCTCTTCACTGGCAAGGTAATAAACACATGGATGGAACAAGTGAGGCACGGGATGCTGGATGGGCGTTGAGTTGTGGTGTTTTCTGTGCCAACTAACGGTGGCTTGTACCTCAAATTTTGGCTCGCAATTCAAAGCAAAAAATCGACCGAGTGACGACTCGTATCTCGGAAATCTCGGAAATTGGTGCACTCATATGTCCAGGAACCACTGTAGTTGCTTTCTTTTTATTCTGTCTTAGAGACTAAATAGATCATCCTCCTCTGCCTCCAAACCCTGTAAGTTATTTTATGCAACAGGAAAATGTTTGTATTTTGGGGCCTATGTTTACCTTTGCATAGAAAGACAAGTTTATATAAAATTTAGATATATACAAGTGACCAATTTCATATATTAACTATAAAATATAATGTTAAAATTATATTTAAATTTTAAATTAAACAATGACATTGTCCAAAGCCTGGGGTCTCCAGTCTGTCATTTGAGACCTTTTGAGTGATCTCCAAGACTAACTATATAGGTTCTTCCTTCCAGGCTACCCATTCGGAGATGCTGATTGCTCCAAGAAACTGCCCAAGTATGAGTATTCCAGAAACTGGAGACAAGAGTATTGGAGTTATCTAAAATTGGTGTGAGGAGGGATGAGTAATATTGTCGTGTTTGAGAGAGTAATAGGAGATACTTGTTTGGTTAGATAGAAGAGAGAACAGCTATGTTAGTGGGAGCAGGTACTTGAGGCATTAGAGATCGGTGTGAGGGGGCAAAGACCCAGCTGGGTGGGGTTTGGTGGCTTCCTAAGGCAAAAAGTGTTCTGACATGTTAGTTATTTCCACTCTATCTGACATCTTCACCCTGGTCCTTAGGAGTTCTGTCTGTGCCCTTGTGGTGAGCATGGAAAAGTAAGCCTCTCACTGGGGCCACAGAAAACAGTTTGAGGAAGAGGTAACTTGTGAGGGTAAGCTACTCTGACCTAATATGTTCCAATCTGTGGATGTGTTAAGAGAAACATAGTGTTTAGAACTAGGAGAATCATACTCCCTAGGCTATATCTAGATTGTCGTATTTGTTTTTGGAGGTCATACTTGGCGAGAAACAGTGACAACAAGCTAGAATGTGTCCAAAAGAGGAAAGTTAGGATAGTGAAGGGGCTCAAAATCATGTTATTTTAGGATTGGTTAAAGAACCTACTTAGCCTGGAGGGAATTTATTGTGGGTTGGGATGAGAGAGAAGAAAGAGATAAATAATAGCTGTCTTCAAATATGTAAGAGGTTATCTTACGGAAGATGGAATAAACATTCTGTTATGAGGGTAAAACTAGGATCAAGGGATAAGTTACAGGGAGGCAAATTTCAGCTTATTAGAAGGACAGATTTTCAAACCACCAGTTATCTAAAAATGGAATAATGATGTAATGAGTGCCTGTCATTACACCTATTCAAGTAGAGGCTGGCCAACCATTTGGCAGTGATGTTTTAAGGAAGTTTGAAGCAAGGAATGGATAGAGTTGAAACTAGATGGTCTCTAAAGCCTTTTCCAACTCCTAAGTCATCAACAAGCATTTATTAAATGCCTATATTCCAGACATGGTGTTAAGCACTAGGGGTACAAAAAAAGGCAAAAGACAGTTCTTGCCTTGTAGGAACTCACAATCTAATGGAGAACACAACATGCAGACAGCTATGTATAAACAAGCTATATATAGGAAAATTAAAGATAATAAAGGAAAGCCACTGGCAGGTGGGCTTTTAGTTGAGACTAGAAGGATGCCAGGGGATTCAGGAGGTGAAGAGGAAGAAAATTCAGGTGTAGAGTGTCATGTATGAGGAACAGTCAGTGTCACTGGATTATATAGTACATGAAGGGAAGGAGTCAAGTTGTACAAATACTGGAAAGGTAGGATTCTTTGATTCAGTAATAGGACTCTTGGGTTTTGTTTCTGACTGCCATTTCACTTGCTAGGTGATACTAAATAGAGAAAGCTAGGTTGATATGGTAGGGGAGCCTGCTGTAGCTAGATTTTGAACTTAGGCATTGAAGTGTTAGAGCCAGTCAACAGTTTCATACCCATTGCACATTTATCACCGTTGATAATGGTAGATTGCAGAAAAAATGGGGTCAGTATTTAATCTTGATAAGACATATCTTTAAAATAAAGCAGCTATTTAAAATTACATACAGCTGAAATTCTTAGCTATAAGTAGCCATTTGTGGGACTATTCAATGCAAATATGCACTGCCTGAGGTCGTTAATTGGTTCACATTAGGTAAAATACTATAGAAGGACAGTTGTTTTAGATTGTTGATGACCATCCAATATTTGCTGATAAAACAGCAGGATTTCAGATTACTATAGTTGAGTGTTCATGTTAATGTATGACTACAACATATGATGTTATTGGGAAACCATGTTTTGATAATATCATAAGATTGTACTCCATAGTAGAGTATTTTTTTGGCTCTTGCAACTATTTAGAATAAGCAGTTTTTCTAATGTGTGAAAGTATCAAAGTAAATATTATGTGACAAGTAAGTTGTATTAACCCACACTTTACATTTTCAAGCATAAAAAGTTAAATCATAATATAGAACAATGTGCAATATTCATCTGAAGGAATGCCTGACATTTTTACAAATCACACAACAAACTTTAACAAACTGAGAGAGAATATGTAATGTTGGGTTTTTAATTAGTGAAATCTTTCTGTTAAATATTTTAATACAAACTGTAGACCAAAAGATTTCAAATAAACCAAAATAAATTCTTCATCAATAAATGATTAGAGAATCTCTGTTCTACATTAAGTTTCTAAATTCTCTGCTAAAATAGGCCATACCAAAAGTTTTCACTCTTTCTTTTTTTTTAGCTCTCTGTAGCTGAACAAAGTGATAATAACCTTAAGTCAGTTATTAAATGTTGAAACGACAGCCAGAGATAAAGAAGAAAAAAATCAAATGTGCCCAGACTAGAGTGCTGTGTGCTACCTCTGAACTGCTTAGAAGCTATAGCCCATCAAAGTAGTGAAATGGTTTTTTAAAATCCTTCCAACTTCCTTCCTCATCCAATAGGTCAGTAAACCATCACTTTGAAATCTTGAGGATTTCTAAATTATACATCTGGAAGACACTACCTCATCATAATTGTGCATTCTCTCTTGGCATATAGTCTGTCTTACTCTATTTATATTCTCATCCCGTTAATTAAAGTCTGCATTTATGCAAAATGAAAATTTTCTAGAATGAAAAGACAGTGTTTTTCAAGCTCAGTGGACTTCATTTTACTGAACACATAACCTTCATGCACCAATCTGGTCACATCACTCCTTTACTCAGAAATTTTAAGTGGTACTTTATTGCCTACCAAGTTCAAACTTCTTTACTTGATAGTCATTCATGATCCTTCATAATCTGGCCATCCTGACTTTTTAGCTAATACTGCCCCCATCTGTGTGCTCTATTTCTGTCAGAAACATTTTTTAAACTCCAACTCATCTTCCATCTTCTTGGATCTCCCTCTGTCAATAATGACTTTCCCCTCCCTAGACCCTCATGTAACACTTTCTTTTACATTTCATTTATGTACTTACGCAGTATTTTACATCATATTTATCTATATATGTTTCAGATCGTTCTACCAGATTGTAAGCTCCTTAGGGATAGAGACTGTATCTCATCTAAGCTTTGTAGCTTCCTTAACCCAATCTAACAAGCATTTACTAATAAGCACAATGCCAAGCTCTGGAGATATAAACAAATCCTATCCTTAAGGATTATATTATATATTGTATTATATTACTGTATATTATATTGTATATTATATCCTCAATTGATACCCACTCTACTGGGGAATATAGCATGTAAAAATTTAAATGTATGAGGGATAAACTGAAGAGGAAGAGGGAACTAACAATTAGGAAAATCAGGAAAGGTCTCTTATAGAAGATAGGGCATGACCTGTTCTTTAAAGGAGGAAACTAAAGAGTCTTAAGAGGCAGAGATGAAGAAGAGTGCATTCCAGGGAGAGGAAGCAAAGGGAATAAGCATTATTAAGTACCTACTGTGTGCCAGGTGCTTTACAAATATTGCCTCATTTGTTCCTCACAACAACCTTGGGGGGCAAATGCTATTATCCCCATTTTACAGTTGAGAAAACTGAGACAGGCAGATTTTAAGTGATTTGCCCAGGGTCACACAACTAGTAAATGTTTGAGGCTGGATTTGAATTCAGCTTGTCCTAACTCCAGCACAGTGCTTTTATTTACTATACCACCTAGCTACTTAGGTGCTATTCCAGGCATGAGGTACAGTCTGTACTATGGCAATAAGAGGCAAGAGATGGAATACTGACTTTCAGGAAGAGCAGGTAGGACAGTTTGAATTGTGTGAAGTAAGCTTGGAAAGTTAAAATTGAGGTAAAATTGTGAAGGATTTTAAATGCTAAACTTAGGAATTTAGACTGTCTCATTTGAACTTCACTTTACCTTGGGAGGTAGGTACTACAGACATTATTATCTCATTATTCTAGATGAGGTAAGAGGTTATATGATTTGCCTAAGGTAACACAATCAGCAAGCGTTTGTTAAATGCCTGCTATTGTGTGTTGGTCACTGTCCGAAACGCTAGAGAAAAAAATGCAAGGAAAACAATCCTTGTCCCACACATATGGCACAGAAAGGAGTACATAGATTACTGTGGTACATCTTATTTGACTCGTGTTCTCATTGCCAACTGTAAACATTTTCTCAGGTATAGGTAGATGTGCTGACCAAAACCAAAAGAAAATGAATGGCAAGTGGAGGTAATAAAATAGTTCCCATACTAATTTAAAAGTTAACATTAATTCCTCCCCAACATGTTCTAAGCAAGCATCTCAGTATTTCCCAGAATTCTATAAGCCACATTTCACAGAATGTTTAAGAAACAAAAATTTGTTTTAATTATTGTGGATTAATATGATTGAATAAAATTTCACTCCTCTTTTTAGAATATATTTTCAGAATTTATAACAATTGAAATGCTATTCCATGGCAAAGCTTTAGAGGTCTACACTGCAGCCTACCAAAATATACAGAAGATTGATGAAGAAGAAGATATAGAGGTAAGTGTATTAATACATAAGCCCGTTTCTCTCATTAATCTAAAGGTATACTGTGTAAATGTTCATGATTGTAGTGTTTTAAATGAGAACATATTGGTGATGACAGTAATTTGCTTATCACAACATCCCTACACCATATCTCTTCTTTTTTTTTTCATTTTTCATTTTATTTTTTTAATTGATTTATTTACTTTTAGTTTACAAGATTCAGTTCCACAATCCCTCAAGTTTCAAACTTTCTCCCCTCCCTTCCCCCCCCCACCCATTGTGGCATGCAATCAAGTACAGGATCTGCAAATACTTTCACATTGGACATTAGTGTGGTTGTATAGAAGGGTTTTAACCAATGGAGTGAACAGTGGGAAAAAAGAAACAAAACTAAACATGGAAAAGAACAATAGCATGTAGATTGCTTCAGTCTCCATTTAAACTCTGTTCTTTCTAGATCTTTCTCTGAATATAGATATCTCCTTCCATCCTAAGACTTGTAGAGTTGTCTTATAACTGTGCATTGCTGAGAAGAGTCCAGTTTATCAAAGTTGGTCACACATACAATGTGTCTGTGATTGTGTACAAATTTTTCCTGGCTCCACTCTTCTCACTTAGCATCAGTTACATGATTACATGAAAATTAAAAAGTTTCTGTACAAACAAAGCCAATGTAACCAAGATTAAGAGGGAAGTGGGAAATTGGGAAAGAATTTTTACAACCAATGTCTCTGATGAAGGCCTCATTTCTAAAATATACGGGGAATTAAGTAAAATCTATAAGAATGCAAGTCATTCCCCAGTTGATAAATGGTCAAAGGATATGAACAGGCAGTTTTCAGAGGTAGAAATTAAAGATATCTATAAGCATATAATAAAATGCTCTAAATCACTATTGGTTCGAGAAATGCAAATCAAAACAACTTTGAGGTACCACATCTCACCAGTCAGATTGGCTAAGATGACAAAACAGGAAAATGCCAAATGCTGGAGAGGATGTGGAAAAATTGGAACACTAATGCATTGTTGGTGGAGTTGTGAATTGATACAACCATTCTGGAGAGCAATCCGGAACTATGCCAAAGGGTTATAAATAATTGCATACCCTTTGACCCAGTAACACCACTTCTAGGGTTGTATCCCAAAGAGATCATAGAAGTGGGAGGAAGAC
>CM053580.1:468111373-468135733 GCA_028627135.1 Pseudochirops cupreus
GAAGCTCTCTTTGTGGTGGGAAAAAACTGGAAAGTAAGGGGATGTCCATCCATTGGGGAATGGCTAAACAAGTTGTGGTATATGAATGTAATGGAATACTACTATGCTATAAGAAATGGGGAGGAGATGGTCCTCATATTCACCTGGAAAGGCCTATACAAACTGTTGCTAAATGAGAAGAGCAGAACCAGGAGAAATTTGTACACAATGACAGACACATCGTATGTGTGATGACCAACCTTGATAAACTGGACTCTTCTCAGCAACGCACAGTTATGAGACAACTCTACAAGTCTCAGGATGGAAGGAGATATTTACTTTCAGAGAAAGATCTAGAAAGAACAGGGTTTAAATGGAGACTGAAGCAATTTACATGCTAGTGTTCTTTTCCATGTTTGGTTGTTTTTTCCCATTGTTCACTCAATTGGTTAAAATCCTTTTATGCAACCAGACTAATGTCCAGTGTGAAAGTATTTGCAGATCCTATACTTGACTGCATGATGGGGAGAAATTTGAAACTCAAGGGATTGTGGAACTGAATCTTGTAAACTAAAAGTAAATAAATCAATTCAAAAAAATTTTTTTTGCTAAGAGTACCTTTAATAGTCATGGTATGATGAATAGAGGGTAAATTTTAGAAACGGCACCAGTGTCCAACTCTTAACTCTGACTTATACTGGCAGATTTATCCAGGGTTACATAAACCTCTCAGAGCCCCAGGTAAACTGTTATGTTAAGACTAACTGCAGGCTATTTGCTGATCTGCATTGTTAGAGGAAGCATCCCCACTGAAAGTTATCTAGATTTATTCAATTTGGGGGAGGGGGAGATAAACACCTTTAAAAACATGACACAACTTTGAGGATAGCACTAAAATATTTTATAAATAACCCAGTTATCCATGAGTGGATCCAAGAAGACAGATTTTGGGTTTCCCTTCCCTCCACTGTGTCGAGTACCAGCTAACTGAACAATGAAGTAAAATCAAGAGGAGGCTGTAATGAATTTATATAAAGGTCCATGTCTGATTATTTGTATTACAAAGTTGGGGGGGGGGGGTGCATTGTTTGTTTTAAGCTAGTCTCTGTAGCTTTAAAGTTAAAATTCCTGTAAATAGTCTAATTATGAGGGAGCTTAGCTTTCAGTAAGCCGAGAGGATTAATGTATTTGTAATTTTGAGTCATCGCTCTCCATCAATTATTTCTTCATTTACAATGCTAGAATAAGTTTTGTGCCAAAAGTTAAGAAATTCCTAAAATATTTCCACAATGTCATTTGGTGAAATTAGCAAAAGAGCAGCCAAACTGACAGTTGCACTAAGTCACACTGTTAAAAAGCAGAGTTGTCCTGTGCCATCAGCCATTTGGTGCTTAGAATGTACCTTCAGATATCAGAAGCCTCCCTAAATTGACTGTTGGGGAGCTAGTTACCATAAATAAACCTTTCCTGAACCTGTTTCATTTTCAGCTGACTTGCTTTCAGATTATTGCTGAATAATAATAATAACTTGCTATCAGTTATTTTCTTGCTTCTTAAAGCAATTCCTTTTAGTGTCTTGAAACTTTCAGGCTCAGAGGGGATCACTTTGAAGTGTAAAATTTAATTATTTGTTGGATAAGTCCATGTTATTTGTGTACTTACATTTCCCCTGCTAAAAGCTCCATGTTGCTCAAATTTGTATCCCCTAATGGGGCCTAGTTTATTTCTTGCACATAATAGGTGCTCAGTGAACACTAAGTTAACAAATGTTTATACCATTTATAATTCTGATCTTCAAGCATTACCTTCAACCTTAATCTTTCCAAAATGAAGTCTTAACCTAAAATGCATTGAAAACTTTTTTAAAAATACATCATTCATGCCTTTATCTAAAGTAATAGACTATATTTGTTAAGGAAGCTTCTTAACTAAGGAGAACTTTTCACCTCCACGTATAATTTTTTTTTATCATTGTAATAGGTTTTTCGGAGCTCTCTTTATCCACCTGACTATTCAACACGTTTAGATATTGTTCGAGCAAACTCCAAATCCCCTCTTCAGAGATCTGTATCTGCCAAGTGTGTATCTGGAACGGGACAGGTAAGCTAAAACCAAAGAAATCAGTAAAAATTTTAGACATTAAAATGGAATGAGATAATATTTTAAGGACTTTACCAACCTTAAAATACTAACATTATTATCATAAATTTGATTCTTATTTATTTGAAGCATATCTGTTAAATGACCAGCACGACCTTGGACAAATCATTTTTCTCAAAATCTCCATTTCTTCACTGAAAAAATGTGACTAGATTAAAATGTCATTATTGACAAATGACATTATTAAAATGTCATCAGAGCTGTTTCACTGTTCTAAGTGTGGTTGGTTGTAGAATTGTGAATTCTCTTTTGCATGTACTAATATTAATATGTCCATGTAGTACACCACATATATAGTACTGGACACACATAGAATGGATTAGGCACCCAATTAGAACTTATACTCGATATTGGAACTTTCACCTATATAGGAAAAGTTTGCTAACAAGCCACCAGATACAGAAATATTAATTTGTAGAACAGCTAGTTATTCCATTGGCCTTTATTCCTCCTCCCACCATACCCAGAAGACCTGAAGGCACTCCAGCCTATTTGAGTATAAAAACTTTAAAGAGTACATTTAAAAATAACTGAACAAAATTATAAAATTAGTCTTACCCAGCAAGTTTTTTTCCTACTTTTCTTCATTTCACCTGAATTCCTTTAGCACATATTATCACATTGACTTTGCCACTCTAAATGCTTTGTATTTTGTGTCTCCTCAGCTAGATTAATTTAAGCTCCTTGGACATACTGCATTTTTTGATTCATTCAACAAACATTGCAAAGGTTAGATAACCAGTCCCCCACCCTCCTGGAATCTAGTAGCAGGCTATGAATATAGATAACTACAATATACTACATGAAATAAAAGCTAATACTGAGAAGTGGTACACAAAGTCGAGTAAGGTTGTCACCTGCTGATAATAGTTCCTGTGGTTAAAGATAGAAGAGATGGCATTTAAATTAGACTTTGAAAAATAGTTCGAAATTCAGCCATTAAAGAGGCTACTGGAAGGACTTTCTAGGCATACAGAATAGTATAAGCAATGACAAGGGGCAGGACCTGTGTTTTAGGCATGGATAAGCCAGCCTGAACAAACATTAGAGTACATAGTGAATAGTAATAGAAGGATGAAACTATTTTGGTACAAGATTAAGGAGAGCTTCAAGTGCTGAGTAAAGGGCTTTGAACTTTACATGAGAACTTACAGCCACTGAAAATATCTGACCAGCCATATCTTTGAAAGGGCAAGAAAACACTCTAGCAAGAGTATAAAGGGTAGTTATAGGACCAAGTTGGTGAGGAAAATGCCAAGAGAGGAGTAGTAGAAATAAAGAAGTCAGCAATGTGAAACAGTTTGGTGGTGGAATCAACAAGACTTACTAACTGATTAAATGTAGAATAGGTAAAGATAATGCCAAGGTTTTGATTATACATTGGATGAATAGTGGTACTATAGACAGAAATAGTGGAGAAACATGTGCAGAAAGAATATCAGCTTGGCATATGAGTTTGAGGTGATGGTGGACTTCTAAGTAGTGTTCCTTGAGACAGTTCTAGATGTAGGAATGGTACAGTAGAAAAGAGTGCTGAATTTGGAGTCAAGAAGACTTGCATTCAAATTCTAGCTCTGCCACTTATTACTTTTATGACTGTGGACACACCCTTTACCTTCCAGTCCTTGTTTTCTCATCTGTAAAACGAGGGTCAGAGGGGTTTATACCAAATGACATCTTAAATCCTTATCAACTTTAGATCTGCAATCTTGTTTGTCTGGAGCTCATAAGATTTGGGAGTCATTTTCATAAGGATTTCTAATACAGGGAGTAAATGAGATAATTTAAATTGACAGAGAGAGAGGTCCCAGGACAGACCTTTGTAGAACACTCACATTAAGGAACTGGGAAGAGAATGAATCAACTAAGGAGTCAGAGGAAGATCTGTTAGGGAGAAACAAAGAGTGTGGTATCTCTAAAACCAAGAGAGGAAACAATCAAACAAGTATTTATTATTAAGCTCAGCACCTACTGTGTGCCAAGAAATGTGCTAGGGACACAAAGACAAAAAAAAGGAAAACAAAAAAATTGTACAACAAAGTCTATATAGAATACAAAATAAATGTAAGGTAGTTAGGAAAGAGAACTACCTAGTAATAGATCAGAAAAGGCTTTGGGTAGAAGATAGTGCTTGAGTTGAGCCTTGAAGGAGGTGAGGGATTCTGTTGAGGCAAAGATGGAAAGAGTACATTCCAGACATGGGGAAGTGTAAAGGTGCCAGGAGATGGAAAGTTGAGTTTTGTCTTTGAGGAATACAAGCCAGACTGGCCCAACTGTATGGGAAGGAGAACACTGTAATAAGGCTAGAAAGATAAATTGAGGCCAGGGCTTTAAAAGCCAGTTTTTAGTTTAGCCTAAAGAGAATAGAGTTTGAGTAGGAGAATGCAATGGTCAGGCTACATCTAAGGAAAATCACGTTAGCAGCCGACTACTAGAGTGGGATAGCCTTGAAGCAGAGATATTACTTAGAATGTCATCAGTTAAATGTGAAAATGTTTAATAGGAATGTATCTTTCTAGTTGAGGCTATTTTTACTTCTTGGTAGTTTAGATTTTTGTGGGGAAGGAAGATTTAGAACAGACACTTAGTAGACAGGGAATCATGAAGGGTAGAGTAAAAAGTTAAGGCCCAGTTTGAGATTATGTAACATAAATTTGTAATTGACAGTCACCTTAATTTTGTGATTTTTCTCCACTAATAATCAACAGCCCTGAAGCAGAATAAGTGAAAAAGAGAGTGGCATTAACTTAGAATTGGTCTCTCCCTCTTTTTTTGGCTAGTTGGGTACAGTTTACCATAGTTTTGTTACTGTGGAGTGGCAGAACAAACCAGATATATAGGCAAGTAAAGTGGAAGACTTTGAAAAAGGGGTGAGGAAATGAAAATCAAACTTTAAGATTGAAAATTAAGAAGGAAAGATTGGAGGGATTGAGTAATTGTGAACAAAATGTAATTGCAAAACTGTTAGAGACAGTACAATTCCAAGAGATCCTGAACCTTGATGTGGGTGAGATGGAAAAGGTATGCATTGAAATGGAGACGAAGTTTTTACATAAATCATTGCTAGCAAGAGTGAAGCCTCTGGGGATGTAGGCAAGGAATGACCATGACCATGAGCCATGACCATGAGCCGTCCACCAAACTCACCAAGTTCAGTCACCTGGAAGTCAGTAGATGACAGCTATACAAATGGGAAGAATAGTAAACACATATTGCATAATATCAAAAGATTTGAAGTTATTAAGAGATAGCTTTAAAAAGGACTGGATTTAGATGAAAAGACCCTATTATTTTTTAAAGTTTCAAGAATAGCAGCACTTCTATAGTTACAAAAAAAAACTTTTTTAAGTCATTATTCATCAGTTCATCAATGGTTCATTATACCACTGACTAAATACTGATATATATGAATGTAATGGAATATTAATGTACCATTAAAAAAATGTTCATAAAGAACTCAGAAGTTTATGAGGAACTTTATAAACGGATTAAATGCTAAGTAACCAGAGCCAAGAAAATTTTTTATTCAGTGTATACAATAACATAAAGGAAAACAACACTGAAAGACATTAGGCCAATTTTGACTTAAGAGGAACAATAAAAAACACACTTCTATACTCAAAAGGTATGGTGGTTTTGTAGGTACAAGAACACACATTGTCAAGATATTGCCAATGTTTGTGGGGTTTTAAGCATCAGTTTTTTTCAAATTAAAAAAAAAGTTAGTCTGAAATTACATTGGAGAATAAAAAATATTCCCACCTTTTTTTTTTTTAGCCTTTGGTTAAGTAAACTCCATTTAGGTATTGCAAAGGATATGAGAAGACCAGGTTTCAGTTGAAGTGAAAATGTTTATGAAAAAGTTTGAGATATAGGGACATTTGATAATATTAGTGGAAAGAGGTATTGCAACTTTCAGTGAAATGGGTTGTAACTGTAGTTCTTAACCTTTTGTGTGTCATGGACTCTCATGGACTCCTAAGGTGGTCTGGTGAAGCTTATGGATCCCTTCTCAGAATGAAGTTTTTAAAATAAAATTTTACATATACAACAGCTACACACATAATAAAATGTTTGCTATATATATCTGTGTGTGTTGCATATGTATGATTTTTAATGCAAAATAAAATGCATGGGATTACAAAGAAAACCAATTATATTGAAAATTACCAAATTTTTTTTTAAAAACCCACAGGTTAACAACTCCTGGGCCAAGGAAAATTGGGTCTAAGGCAGATTAGAGCTTCTAAAAAGAGATTTAAGTTTCAATACAGTGGGAAATGAATTGGTATGATATGAAATCATCTCCAAAATTTGAAGTAGACTTTGAAGTACCTCTGCAGTTTCTTTCAAAACCCAGTTGAAATACGGGGTATAATAAAAGCTCATGAAGGATGATTATTCTCATTTGTGTCTTAAGCCCCAAGACACAAAGCACACTAGGCTAGCATATGATAGACATGACTGTTTGTTAAAATTTGGGTCTCCAGGTAGGAGACCTGTAAGACAGATGGCTTGCTGTTCAGATGGGGGTCACTTTGAGCTCTCTATTCTAGAATAAAGTCTTATACGTTAATAAACATTAAATATTGCTTAAAAACTGCTTTGAGAGCCACTGTGACATAGTAAATAAAAGGACAACCTCAAAGACAGGAAGAACTGGTATACAGACAGTCCTGCATCTCATGGCCAGTGAATACTTAACGTCTTAATACTGAGAACTCCAGACAACCCCCTAAAGCGGTAAGTCAAATCAACAAACATTTTTTAAGTTCCTATGTGCCAGTTGGTGGAGCTACAAAGAAAAAGTAAAGTATGTTCCTTGCTATCAAGGAATTAGCGATCTAATAGAAGAGCCAATATGCAAATAAGATACATATACAGGGTAAGGGCATTTCAAATTTAGAAGGCAAGCAATTTAATGCTAATTTATATGCTGAACTGTATCTATGTAGAGACTACATGGAAGTTAACCATACCAGTAAAATCACAGGTCCAACCTCAAAATATAAATGCTTTTAAGTGGGAAAGTTTAATATTACAATTAACTTTGCTAATTTTATTTTTGGCAAAAAAAAAAATTAAAGTGATAAAGATACGACTTCATGATAATCATTTTCTTTGTGAATTGGGAGGTTTATATTTGCTGATGGTTATTAAGTTTTTTATCAAAAATACCACAAAAAGCTTGAACATTTAGTATTAATTACATGGTAACCTAAACAAGCACAAAATAAGATGGTCTTTGGTATGAAGTCAGTATTCACCCTCCATTTTAATCTCTGTACTTACGAGGTTATCATTCATGGTGGTATTTATAATGATGTGCTGTAAGATAAATTTTTCAAAGGTTCAGTTCTACTTGAGACTTTTTGAAAATAGTATATTATCTGATATTGTCTGCTGCTGGTGGCATATGAAAAGTGTTTTCAAGTCTTCAGTAATGAATTATGGGATTAAAAGAAAGCTAAATTAACAGCTTAAAAACTTTAATTGTTTGATTTTTAAATGTATTGGATTCTACAAGAATATTTCATTAGAACAAAACAAAAATTAAACCATCCTTTTAGAATGTATCTTTATAAATTGTTTATGTATTCTCCTGGTCAAGGCAGAACTAATGCTTTTGCCCCAGAGGCCATTGCAAGCAAAGTCCTCTGTCATATAACTTCGCCTTATTTTTTTCATGCTTCGGCTAGTTTGAGTGTCATAGTCCTTTTTGTCACAAAACATGACTTTATTGTAGACCAGTTATAAGAGCTACACCCTTTTGTTCAAGGAACCTGAAAATAAAGATTAATCAGTATTCAGATTTAAAAAAATGATTTATGTTAAAACTTTATTTTTAGCAGATTCCCACCAGTCGGATAAGAAAAGAACAAGATGATGATGAAGATGATGATGATGAATTAGAAGTTACAGAGGAAGAAAATTAATTTTACATGTGCTTTTTAAAAATCATCAAAATTTTGATTTAGATCATCAATTATTAAAATTTTAAAACTAGGCAACAGAAAACTAACTTATATTTATGCACACACAAACACCATAACAAATATTTCAAAGAACCTAAAGTTTTAAAAAGCAAATCCTCAGAATGGAATGTGATTAAAGGAAATTTCTGTAGCCCCAAAATTTAGCAGCTAAAATAAAATTTAAAATATACTACTAGTTTCTTTCTTTTATCCAAGGTAATGATATTTGTTTAAATAATCTTGAAAAGCTTTCAAATGTTGTTCCATCACAGAAAAATGACAACTGCCAAAAGAACTGTATTACTTTCTCTTGATTTTATATAAAATTAAGTTTTCATGTCTTCATTTTAAAAAATTGTATCAGTTAAAATTTCTTCAGAATCAATCTGACAAATAAATAAATTTCATAAAGTACTTAAATGCAGTTGTTTTACTTATTGTTTGCCGAGTCAGATCTACCTAGTTAATAATACCTTAATAGTCAAAGGAGCATAAGCAAAATAACTAGAAGGCTAAAGAAAATTGGTTTTTATGTATTCCATGAAATACAAAGGGGATAAAGTTGTTAAAGGGTGAAAAAATGGGGCAGCCTTTGTGAATTTCCAATAGCAATTATTACAATGTGTGATCCTGACTTTAGATAACCTACTACATTCTCTGGGGGGGGGGGGGGTGAGGCACAAGCCAATAGTAAAAGTAAAGAAAGCCTAAAATCGAATTAGGATTTCTAAATGCTAAAATTTATTAATTACTGATTCTTGTACCCAGAAATATCAGGTTGGAGACATTTGAATCATAGGATTTTATGTCTGACATTTTTTCACTTCCAGAATTTCCTTCTGAGAAAACATTTTTAACCTTCATATTTCATTGATTCAGACAAGCATATTTTACTAATTGTGAAATTTATTTCCTTTGGAATGCTAGAAAACCAACTATTCTCACAGCACATAAAAATAAAGACTTTACAGAAACTGTTGGTTTTGTGATTTGATTTTTAATAAAAGTACTGCTTCTGAAATATTACAATTAGTATATAGTCATTTGTTTTTAATGAACCACTGTAAAGATGTTTAAAAGCTGAAACAATCTGATATGTAGTACTAAAGATATGAGTTAGCCAGTTACAGAGGAGGTTCAGTTCTGTTAGAACTCTACTAAATAACATTGCTCTCTTTTCTGCATATCTTAACAGTGGAGTTAGTTCCCTCTGCCATACATGACCTTCTATTTAAAAAAAGTTATTTCATAAACATCAAAAAAATTAAGAAATCTGAATTTTAGAACCCTATGGAACAAGTTTTCTATTATTTAACCTCTGGGACTGTATCAAGCTATTCCATTATCTTCAAAACTATTGCCTCAAAATTCCTAATGTGGACAATTTGATTCATTTTTCTAATCAGCTTATGTTTGTTCTGCTTCACCTGGAAGATAAATCAGGTTACCTCAAAATTAGTTCTGAGTAGTCTTTTTTTCCAGTTCTCAACATTTCCAACAGGATAACGGTTACACTCAGGTTCCTAGCATTATTTACATAACTACTGAAATTAATAAGTTGATTAGTATCTTTTCAAATCAGTTTTTCCCAAGGATAAGTTGGTACAAATGAACTTTTGCAAAACACGTGTTACAGACCAAATGCCAATGAAACTTATGATAAAAAAATCTAGTAAATTATACTTCTAATAATATTAACATTTACTTCTAAGAGTACACTAGTGCCTTCATTACTGCAGTTTAAAAGATTTGTTAGACACTAAACAAGAATAACATGCCATCATGTGACCTTTGCTCATTTGTTTAAAAAAAAAAAACATTTAACAAAACACCCACTTCCAATTTGAGGGCTACTGATGACTACCTGCTTTATAAATTTTCAGCCACACAGGTTTATACTATTGTCTGTAACATGCAATAGATAACTCCCTGGTGTACTGGTGTACCTTTATGTCCCTTTCAAAAGGCTTTTTTTTTTCCAAAGTACTCTTCAGTAGATCAGGCTTCTTGGAAACTTTTCAAGATATAGGTAGGCTGAGTTTGAAAACAGTAACTTTGAATACTTCTAACAGCTAAACTGAATTTATTTTTTTGTTTATTATAGTGGGAAAATCCTGATACATAAAACCACAGGAAAACTACAATTACAGAAACCTGGTAAATTTTTTGTATGAGTGACCGGCCATATTTTAGAAATTGCTAGGCCTAATGTAAAAGTTATTTTAAATTTATATTTTAGAAGTACAAGCTATAATGTAGTTGCTATACTAGAATTCCCAAAAAGTATATCTGCTGAAATGAAATGCATCAATTAATCCAATGCCCCAAAGTGGCAGAAACTTGGAATACTTTCAAAGCCATGCAATAAGATACTCAAAATACTTTTTTTAAGAAGATCTAATTTTCTAAGTTATGTTTACCTATGGTAATTTGAGTCTTTGAGAAGAAGCAGTATGCTGTAGTAGCGTCATGAATGCCTGAATTCCTGACCCATTTTTCCTAGTTGAGTGATTTTTTGCAAATTATTTTACCTGAGTATTAATTTCACATCTATAAAAAATTATTCCATGATCTCTAAGGTACCTACCAGTAACACCTAGAGTCATCTGTTTGGAAACTAGAAATGATAAATATTAACTACGTAAAATTAGATAAACTGGGATGTAGCCCTGAGACCACTCTGAGTCTGTCTATTCTTCCTCAAAAAAAGACCCACAGAGTTCCTAATTATTTTTATACACCAGACTCATGCCTGTAGTTAATAAATCAAGGTATCTTACAAATTCTGTCAGATATCATTTTGAGGAACAATACCATTATACTGTAGTATCTGATCTGATCTTACTCATAAACAGTTTTAACATTTTCATTAAAAATCCCCCAAAATACCAAGCTAGGTTTTCCCCCTTCATTTTTATACAAACACAAGTAAACATTGAGTAGTTGGTCCATTCAGTTGTATCTTTATTTTTTTTTTAATTCTGTAAAGTAATGAACATGGTAACTTTAAGAATCCCTGTGAACATAGGAAACAATTTAACAAGTCTAATAAGATTTTCACAGAAGAAATTTTCAAGTTTACATTCTGTCCATTTTGAAATATTTAACATGGGACTAAATACAGCATTATCCCAGGTGGTGGTTAGGGAACTGAATTTGTACAATCAGGTAAGCACTGAAAATGTCATACCTGAACAATCATATAACATTTCCTTAAACATTTGTATAAAGATACTATGGATTATGGAAAGGAGGAATTAAAATTTCCCTTTTCCCAAATACATTACAACTCTACTTTTCAATTTTTGAAGTTAAACTATACAATTTACATAAATCATTTAAAGAATTAGTGCTATCTTACACTGTCAAAGAATAAAAGCATAATGAAGTTGAAAATTTAAAAAAGTTAGATGGCAATTTGCACACACACACACACACAAAAAAACTTATGAAAAAAAGATCTAAACATTCCACTATTTACAACTTGCTCTGTTCACAGAAATTGTCAAAATTAAAGGTGTGGGGGTTTTTGGTAATTAAAAATAAACACTTTTTTATGCAAATGCATTTTGCTGCACCAATACTGTGGGGGGTGGGGTTGGGGGTTCAATTTATAAGTTGCCTCTAGAGCAAAATTAGTTTAACTTTACGTGGGCCAACTGGTCTGTCATTCAGGTCATTAATAGCAGCCATAGCCTCATCATAGTTTACCATTGCAACAATGGCCTCCCCTAATGGTAATCCTTGTTCATTATACTGTATTGAAACTGATTCTGGTATTACTCCATAACCATGGAAAAAGTCCAAGATTTCATTGACATTTGCTTTAAATGGAAGGTTCATTATTTTAATGGGAGTTACTCTACCTGAGCCACAATTGAAATTTGGATCAGACATAAACCTTCCCTCTGGAAAGCCTCCCATGTTATTGTTTCCAAAATCAAACCTGCCAAAAGGTTCACCTTCAGGGGGGCCAAAATTCATGAAAGGACGAGGACCTCTGAAATCATCAGGTGGGCACATGAAATCATCAGGTGGTGGTCTAAAATTATCCGGCTGCCTGAAATCATCTGGAGGGTGTCTGTCTGGAGGGTGCCGGAAATCATCTGGAGGGTGTCTCTCTGGAGGGTGCCGGAAATCATCTGGAGGGTGTCTGTCTGGAGGATGCCGGAAATCATCTGGAGGATGCCGGAAATTGTCAGGTTGTTGATGAAAATCCTCTGGGGGATGCCGGAATTTTCCAGGAGGACCAAATGAATGCACAGATGGTCCTTGTGTATCAACTGAATGGGAATGTTCATCTCTATCTCTTGTCTGTGAATGATCTTGCATTTTCTCGCTTGGGATAGATGAAATATTCACACCAAATTCCTGCATTTGTTCCTCAGATATAAGTCTTAACAGTACCTCTGTTCCCAAGAACCTTCGTCGGTTTAAACTTTCAGCTTTCATTGCCTGTTCTTCTGATTTAAATTTCACTAATGCCTCTCCCAGACCAACTCCTTTGTCATCATAAAGCAAGTAAACATCATCCTCATCGATAGAAAACCCAGCAAAGAATTTTTGCACCTCAACTTTAGTGACATCAAATGGAAAATTTCTTATATATATGCACAGCTTTGGGCCAGAATGTCCTTCCCGATAGTTTTTTTCTGGAATATGCCCAGGTCGTTCTCTCCCCACTGACCCTGATCTTTTCTTTTCATAGCATTCAATGAATTTCAGCATTGTTTTTTTGGATATAGGATCAATAAGAACTTGACGATGAAATAATATAAATTTGTGCAAGGCGAGAGCAGAATGATAGTCTCTCAATGTCTTGAACATCACAAAGGCAGATCCTGTTCTTTTCTGATCCTTATACAAAAATTTAATCTGGTCACTGGCCAGATCAGTATCTCTAAAGAAATTTTTAATATCTCTCTTCTCAACACTTAGTGACAGATTTTTTAAGTGAACATAAAATCCGTATTTGTGAGGGGAACGAGAACGTCTTTTCACTCTTCTTGGAGACTTTGATCGTGATCGTTTTTTTGAATGGGCATCATTTATTCCTCTTTGTGGAGAACGTTCTTCACTTCTGAAATGAACTTCATCCTTTATATCTACACTGCCACCACAGTCAATCCACTGTTGCTCTGAAGCTGGACTAACTTCAACAAATCTTGAGCCCATGTAATGTCTATGGCGTTGAAGCCCTCCTAAAGCATCATGAGATGTAGCAAATTTTACCAAGCAATCACCATTATTTCTGCCAGTTGGATGTTTTAGTAAAATCACTCCATCCACACATAATCCAGGAAAGAAAGCACGTACTTCGTCTTCAGTTGCTGAGTATGGCAAACCACGTAAAAATAAGTAACGGTTATCTGATTTGAATGTACGTGTTTCTTTTCTTGGCCCTGTAATACCATGTCTTGTACCATTGGAATGAAAACCAGCCTCTGGATCATCCGAAGGATCATAGCCAGGTTTATTTATTCCTTTCTTAATAGCCTCAACTAAATTAGATAGGCTGCCAACCCCTGATGCACCAGAGCTACTAGATCCCGGTCTTTTGGAGCCTGATATCAGTTCTCTTCCTCCACGATCAAATCTTTTTCGTTTCATTTCTATGGTATTCTGCATTTCTGTCTTGCTGCTAAGGAAAAGCTCTACAGGGGAGTCCTTGATAAACCCTCCTGACCGACTCATGGCACGTCGTGCATCTTCATCTGTTGCAAAAATAATAAAAGCCTCCCCAATTTCTCCTCCAATTATATGCACTCCTCCATCAGGAATATTCAATCCCGAGAAGAAGTGACGAATATCCACAGGCCCCGCAATAACAGGAAGCCCCTGTAAACGGATGACTACAGCCATGCTGAGCTCAAACCACAGCAATAATGACCTGCAGACAAAAAGGTACACATAATAGCAAGTCTTACTTTTATAATATCTTAGCACAAACTAAACCTTTAATTACTAGTTTCTGTCTCATTCAAGATTTATCAATGAAAGCGAGACTCAAGTTCACAAAACATTGATCCTATCTTATTCTTAAGAAATCATGGGAAGAACTAAAAAAGTAAAAACAACTTCTTCCTCAAAGAAACGTCCCATATCACCTGCCCTGCACAATCCAAATGCCAAAAAAGAAAAAAGAAAAAAATCAAATCTTCCATGGCATGGCTTCAGTCTGCCAATTGCAGCTTCATACCAAGACCAAACTCTTAGTAGTTTGACTTAGAAATCTCCCTTACACTGAAAAGTCTTAACTGATAGAATATTAAAAGACAAAAATAAAAACTTTAGAATTAAAATAATTCACCATCCATGATGAATTTTGTTCTCAGACAAGTTCTATCAGTAGATGATTTCTGCTCACCAATGTAAAACTACCTAGCAATGACGCACTGTAGATCAGACATAAAGAGCAGAAGCCATGAGTACCCAGATGGACTATTTTTCCGGGTAGAGTTCTGTGAGAAAAGCCATGATCTTTGACAAGGCTCAGTGAAAAGCATTACGCTCTGGACAGCTTACCTGTTTGTTTATTTTTTTTTTCTCGAAGACCTGATAATTCTGTAAAACCAACTTAACTGTGGAAAGAAAATGAAACATAATTAATGCCTGCTCCATCTGTATTTTGTCTTAAACAATGCCAGATTACTGTAGAATGTCCATTTCAGTGGCTATAACACAACAGTGAAGCACTGTAGGGAACCACGATTATGGGCACATTTTTATGAAACAGTCTTCTTTGTTCCAAGGGCAAATCAGGTCTCCTTCAGCAAAAAGCCACATACTGTGCCTTTGCTTAAATATTTTTTAAAAGTTATCTGACTGATTCCATTTTAGAAGTAGAAAAGAAAATATAAAATGAGAATTGAGGTCAGCAAATGGTGAAACCATGTTTGAAATTAATTGATCAACTGTTCCACAATGAATAGCTGAAACTCAAGAGCTCCAAGAATGTTCAGAGGAAAAACCCTCCAAATTTACTTCCATCCAAGAAAGGAACAAAAATCCAGCTCATAATATGATTACACTAATGTTCAACTCTTCTTCCTTCCTCTTTTTTGAAAACAAAGCAATCCAACCATTCAAAGTACTAAGAAAGAAAACAATAAAAGCCCTTCTGTCACATGTAAACCACAAATCCAAACCAACCAAGTGTCACCACCTGAGACACTTGTAGACACTGGATACACTGTGCCTTTCAGACAGAACCAAGCTTTCATGCACCTTCATAAAACCTTGAAACAATTTCTACACCGTCACTAAAATCAAATGAGCTTTTACTGAACAGGAACACAATATAAACCAGAACTCCTACAGATAATTACTGTTACAAAGAAAAATGTGATTAACAAAAAACTACTACATACCAGTTACCCACCAAGTCAGTCAGACAAAGCAGCAAGCATCTGTACAATATGATCTTAATTCATTTCAAAATAACCAAATGCAGTTGTTTACAAAAGTTCTAAATAAACTATAGAAAAAATCAAGACAAATACAATAACATCAAATTAATTTGGAATATTTTACATTTATATATCACTTCAACTTTACATAGAATATTCCTCACAACAATTCTGTAAGATAGGTTGTTACAAGTATTCTTATCCCCATCATAGACAGAGATGGAATGTTACAGAAAAACTCAAGCATGTTGAAGTGACTTTCCCATGGTCACACAAATAAGTGCCAGGGTCAGAACTGAAATAAGGCCTTCTATTCCAAGGCCAGTGCACTTTATACTACACCAAACTCTCAATGAAGGGGATTTAAAGAAATTAGTCAAAGGTTCAAATTATGGAATATTTTTAGAAAAGTGGTTTTACTACTTTGCAAGCCAAGCAGAACTAAAAGTATGCCCAATTAAATATCTTACCAAGCCTTATTTAATAAACAAACAGGCTTCTTCAGCAATTAACTTTGTATTTTAAAAAACTGAAACTTGAAAACTGTTTGACTTAGGGAGATTAAACACACCCTCACCCCTTTTTATTTTCATGACAGAAACATTTATTTCAGTCTTTGTCTTGAATTAGAATTAATTTCAAATTAATGAAGTTTACTGTAACTAAACTAGCCACCAAGAAAAAACTGCCAGGAATACTCCTAATCTTTTCTTTTTATACAAGCAGTATCTAGAACACTCAAAGTAGTTATAAATACCCTAAGCAAGCCCCTCTGACACTGGGTCTATGCATAACTACAGAATTCCCTAGTCCAGAAAATGTCCAGAAAACTTTTTTTATATGATTAAAACAGATGAAAACTGTAATTAACTATAGAACGTGGTCAAGTAAGGTAAAAATGTGCCTATTGCATAGTAAAATCAATTAGTTTCTTGCAGCAATTTATATTTCTTGCAGATATTAAAGAAAACTAAAGGCTGAAGCTTTTTGAGGTACATGGTACTAGTAAGGGGCAAAAATATCAGGTTTAAAACCATCTCTAATGCCACTGTCATTAAAAACACTAAGTCATTTTTAACAAAGTAGTTTTAGTGAACATTTAATGATTATGATGAGCTGCAGGCTCTGGGAGCCCCCTTGAGCTCTCCTTGAATCTTTGAGGTACATGCTCTGGGATTCCCCCCTCTGGAGCTGCCCTAGAATCTTCCCATGGAAGGAATTTGCCTGAGGTCATGGGCCTTAGGTAGTGGCTCTGCCCAAGTCTTTAGCTTAAACCACCACTGTTATAATAGTTTCCCACTTTTGATGCTCCTGTCCCCACCCTTCAACTGGCCTGGGCAACCATTGTCTAGGGTCTCCAGGTAGCCTCCAGCAACTTCCCACCCTTAATCACTCATTACTGGAGTCTGACCCCATCTAACTCCTCCTGAAAACCCTCCCCAAACTCCTCCTCTAGACCACCCCTGGATTCCTCCCACAACCTTTCTGTGTACAGAATCCCATCTTCCCTCCATGTGGTGTGAGAGCACCATAGAATGATCTAGTATAGACTGGCTCCTTAAGAGTCTACCCGATATGGTGAACTATTAATAAACTTTACTTTTCTTTGGCTGAGAAGACTTGAGTGGAATTATTTCAGCAGCACCAGCGTGTGGGTAATTCTCTTCATTTTTATGGTTCCCTGTAATGAGTTTGTGGAGGGTCTTCAGGAGTCAGATGAGGTCAGACTCCAGTAATGAGTGATTAAGGGTGGGAAGTTGCTGGAGGCTACCTGGAGACCACAGACAATGGTGGACCAGGCCAGTTCAAGGGTGGGAACAGCAGCATCAAGGGTGGAAAACTATTGGAACAAAGGAGGTTTAAGCTAAAGACTTGGGCAGAGCCGCAACTTAAGGCCCAAGACCTCAGGCTAATGCCTCCCATGGGAAGATTCAAGGAGAGCTCAAGGTGGGGTCCCAGAGCCTGCACCTCATCATTCTGGAGTCTGACCTCATCTATTCCACTTCAGAATTATACCAGTTTTTTTTTTAAGGTGGTAGCAAGTTGGTATTCTAACAAGCACCACAGCTACACCAAACATTCCCATACATTTCATGAAAACATTTTGGTCCTGAGATAATGGGAAAAGGGCAAGTTTTTCACTGTACAGTGAAACCTGTTTGACATACTAACCAAACACATCCAAAGACAAAACTTTCAAAAGTTTGTCAAACCACCTAGTGTTTATGTCTACCCTCATACAAATAAAAAAAAGGTTAGACAAAATGACAGTAACACAAGACATATTCAATTGCACTCTGAAAACCAAGTAGAGAAATTTAAGTTTGTCTCCTTTTGTACAGTTACACACAGACCGGTCAACTACAACAAAAACCTTCAGAGCTAAATGAAATCTTTTAGTGGGGAGGCAGGTGACAAAAAAGTTCATTTAAAAATTAACTCAACCGCAACAAAGACATCCAAGATTACACAACCACTAAATGCAAAAATGTTTTCACCAGTCCTTCCTACGAAATTCACAAGTCTTCCTCTAATTTGAGCCAAAAATCACACGCACAAACAACCCTTTCAGTCCTGGCAACAGTTCCGAGCTACATTCCTCTAACTAGAACACCACAAGTTGATTTCCAGACATGACGACTAAAACCGTTGTCTCTGGCTCATGGATCAAACCTGATTGATCCCACAACTTAAAGAAACTCCCAACAACCTTACGGATCTCCTTCTTCCTCTGCCATTCTCAATTAGTTTCTAGGATCGGTGGACTGCCTATCTGGGTGTCTTGGGGAACGATTCCCTCAATTGAGCGCCAAAGCCACTGACTGCCCAGAGCCTTAGTCTCCGATAGACACAAGAAAATAATGGAGACGATGGTTCCACGGGGTGCACGGGATTCCCCTCAACATCCTCCATCCTCCTCAAAGGGGGGGATCCTCCAGGGGCCTCCATTACCACGAGTTCTAGAGCCAAATGCCGTTAGAGTCCGTCCACATTCCCAAGAGAGTCAAGCGGCTCCTTCGTTCCCGCCAGGCCAAGGTCGCCAGATGGGATCCGACGCCGTCCCCCAGGCCCGGGGCCAGCCCCCAGGGTCAATCAAGCCTGACCTCGCAGGCTCTTCCGTCCGTCTCCCCGGCCGGGCCCTAGGGCACTCAGTCACTCACTCCCCCCGGGGAGGCTAGCACCCTTACCCAGGGCTCGGCCAAGGTCGCCCGCTACCTCCATCCTACCTAACGCCGGGGAGCCGAGGGGAGGCGCGCGGCCGCCGCCGCCACCTCCCTCCCCGAAATCGAGGCGGGCCTGGGCCTCCCCCGACCGCCACTACGCCTGAAGGCCGGAGCCACGGCCCCCGAACACAGAGGAGGGGGTCAACACGGAGAGGAGCTGGGGGAGGGAGAGATGGAGAAAGAGGGAGACGGGCAGTGGCTGCCCGCGATCGGGAAGACCGCGCCGCGGGAGCCACGGCACAGCGCTCGTGTCGGGGGCGCTGCCCGCAGCAGTGGCGGCGGTTACTTCCCTGCGCGGGCGCCGCGGCCGCCGCTGCCGCCTCCGCCGTCGCCGTTTCCGCCGCTTCCTCCTCCGGCGCGGGCGAGCCCCGCCTCGGCCTCGGCCTCGGCCCGCTTCCTCCCCCCCAATCCCCCCAACCCCCCCAACTTGCCCGGACCCCTCCCACCATTCCTGGAGCCTGCAGCGTAGTTCTTCCACAACCCGGTTATTAAACACACACCGCGGCTCCCGAGTCTCAAGCCCCCAGCCGCGCCTGGGAGGTCTCCTTCGGCTCCACAACTGCTTCCCGAGGGGAAAAAAAAAAATTTTTTAAGGGAGGGGGGGGCTAAAAAAAAAAAGCTCCAACTCAGAGCAAGCCTACAACAAAATGGCGGCTACTCCTACCCCTCCCCCTCGGGGTCTCTAGACAAACCGACTTGCAGTTGGTCCGCTCATGCGCCTTCTCTTCTCGGAGCTCGCGCTCTCCCCTTCCTCCCGCCCCTCTCCGCCGGGCAACCAGGGGCGCATGCGCAGTCGGTCGCCGAACTCAAAGTCCTTTTTCTTCGAGGAAATCTGCCCCTTTCCTCTACTTCGTGACTCTTGCGCATGCGCCACGTCTGTCTCTCTACATTTTGGTTTCCCGGAAGTTTAATGAGAGCAGAGGGAGCGAAAGCATAAAAGCCAGTTAATCCGTGAGCATTTATAAAGCTCCTACCACGTGCCAGGGACTGTGTTAAATGTTGGGGATACAAAGAAAAGCATAAGAGAGTGCCCTGAATGTACTTACAATCTAATGGGGGAAGACAACACATAAAACCCAGGGTGGGGGAGGAGGCAAGAGAGGGCAAGTATCAGAGGAGAGAAATGGTGTAGTCCCGAACAGCGACAGCTTTGCGACTCACACCCCCTCAGTAACCTCTGCTTCTTACTCCTTCCTCCCTTTCCCACCTGACGGCTCCACCGAACTTCATCTTTTGTCTCCAGAAACTGATAATTCAGCAGGACAATTCACTCTGCCTCGGTATCCTGGCCCCTTAGGCCCCTCCTTCTCTTTGATTGGAAGGAGTGAAGGTTGGACATTTGAGAGCTCCTCCCAATTCCTCTGTTTAAGGGGGTTGTGGGAGTCAAGCAGACATTTCATCATTTCCCACCTGGCTGCTGCTCTCTCTCCTTGTCTCCAGAAACTGATCATTTTGCAAGAGGAATTCAGCTCTAACTCACACCTCCTCAGTACCTCTGCCCCTGATGCTCTCCCTCCCTCTGAATGGAGAGGATGGAGGTTAGACGTTGAAGATCTTTACAGATAACCCAGCATTTAAGGAAAGCACCCAAAGGAATTCACCTCATCCAATACTGATCTCCAGGATGTTTCCAGAAACTGATCATTCTGCAAAGTTATTCACCTCTGTAACTCACACCTCCTCAGATCATTTACCACCCCTAACTGCAGAACTTAATCATGAGACTCATCCTACCCACTCCTACCCCTCTTTTCAGCTTCTTTTTATGTGTTGTCTTCCTCCATTAAACTGTGAGTTCCTTTTGTATCCCCAAAGTTTAACACAGTGCCTGACACATAGTAGGCACCTAATGTGTACTGACTCTCAGCCAGGTAGGAAATGATAAAGCGTCTTCCTGAGTTCTCTCCCTCCCACTCCTTTTAAAAATGGATCTGGGAGGAGCTCTCCAATTTGCACTCAAGAAAAAAAAATTCATTCAACAAATATTTATTAAAATGCAACTGTGTACATTTCCTTCAGGGATACAAAAATGAATAAGCAAAGGTAAGTAGGATATGCCTCCTAAATGGATTTGGGCTGTTATCTTTCTGATTACTCCTTCAAGTGGTACAGATCAAACCAGTGCAAGGAGTTGTATTCAATGTGTATCTCATCCCTGGCTTCCCTTAAATCTTCTAAAAGGGACCACCAGTGAGGGAGAGAGCTTCCTCTAAGAACTAAAATTTGTCTTTAGACATTCCTTAGCTCTTCACTACTTAAATGTCTAGTTGCTCTTTATTGATGAGATCTTTTATGGCATTTCTTCCCATTTCTTTGGGAACCTTGATCAAATTAGTACTTCTATAACACCATTATTCCTGGAAAGTTATGTCATTTGACTGTTTTACTGATCAACTCACTGTCCCTGTTAATTCCCCACATACTCCAGTTCCTTGGCCACCCAGTCTTAATAAGGATACTTTGCTGGATTTTTACTTAGATCACAACCTCTAACCACTCCACCTTCTATATTAAGTTACTTGGTGATCTCATTAGCTCCTCTGTACTTAATTAGCATCTCTATACAAATTAATTCACAAGTCTACCTATTGTTGACCTTTAAAAAGTTTGGTTAAAGGAAACAGTGATATGCAGTTATTTCATTTTATTCCCTTAAAAACTAGCAGACTTGTACAAGGAGCCAGACTAAGTGAGTCTGACTGATAAACAAAAAAATGAGAGAGCTTAAGTACATTTTAGGACCATCTCAATTCAGGGTGTCTGTGTCACACAAATTTATGATCCCCATAAATGTTTAATCATTCTATGAGAAAGGAATTTTCTTAATTGAATAAATGGTAAATACAATAAAACAAGAGAGTTAACAAAGTGTCAGTTGAAATTATGATCCAGGATATCTGTTTTCTTTACTATACATTCCATAATATAGTATATGTCCAGAAATATTAAGATAAGAAAA
Source organism: Pseudochirops cupreus (assembly GCA_028627135.1). NCBI lineage: Eukaryota > Metazoa > Chordata > Mammalia > Diprotodontia > Pseudocheiridae > Pseudochirops > Pseudochirops cupreus. Next base: position 468,133,080 of record CM053580.1, read on the forward strand.
AGTTCCATTACTCAAGTTAATGCCTTGTGTTAAGGGTCTCATCCTTAATGGCCATAAAGTAATCCTCATCTGGTTTGTTGACTCAGAGAGCAAAGACAAAAGCAGGATCTGTTTGGAATTTATGGTCTCTGGATGCTCTGGAGTTGCTGACACAGAAAAAGGTATTTTTAAGGCAAGGGAAAGCAGTCTGTTTGATTAATTCAGACTTTGGCCAAAATGTGATATTTAATGATTATCACTATCCTGCCCCAACCTCTCTGGTGACCTCTACTCTTGTATCCCCTTGTAACTGCCTTTCAGACATCTCAAACTAGATGTCCAATAGAGATCTTAAACTCAGCATTATCTTTCCCCCTTACTTATATGGGATGTTCAAGAAGATCTAGCCCCTTTGGTGTGAGGACTTGCTTCAGGACTGCTCATGCACTTTTTGTACCTTCCTGATACACTCAACTCTTGCCTGTGGCTCCATGAATGAGCAGCAACCACACTGTGGTAAAACTCTCAGCAGAAGGGCTAAACCAGGTTGAGGGTAACCAACAGGCCTCAAACCCATCAGTGGGCTAGGGGGACGTCTGCCCTATGTGAAAACTTTCCCTGTCGGAATGGTCAGATGAGAACAATTTATTTCAGCTGCCTTGAAGAAGGCTGAAGAAGATGCTATAGAGTGACATCAAAGATGCCAAGGACATTCACTTCATCATGGCCATGGCCAGTCATCTTGACTTTTGTCCTGCCTGTCCTGGACTTACATGACTCAAGAAGAGAGAGTGAGGCTGATGACTTTGTGCAACTCTGCATCACTTAAATTCAATTCACCCATGAAAATGAAAAACAACAATAATCTTTCCCCTAAATCCTCCCCACTTCCTACTTTCCTCATTTCTGTAAAGTGTAACACCATCCTCTCAGTCCCTCAGGCTTATAACCCCGCCATCTCTCACTCCTTCATATTCAATCTTTTGCCTAGACTATCAATTTCACCTTTGCAACATCTCTCAAATACTCTCCCTTCTCTCCTCTAACACTGCCACCAGTGTGGTACAGGCCCTCATCACTGACATAAGGACAAAAGACTCATAATGGAAAATGCTACCCATATCCAGAGAAAGAACTATAGAGTCTCAATGCAGATTGAAGCATACTATTTTCACTTTTTTTGTTTCTTCCTTCTCATGTTTTTTTTACTTTGGTTCTAATTCTTTCAACATGATTAATGTTGAAATGTCTTTAGTTTGTTGACCTCTAGAAAAGGTTCAGCTAAAGGAGACAAACAAATAGTAACATAAAAATACAATATTTATTCATTATTTCCTTAAGGCTAGTGATACTTATACAAGGAGCGAAGAGCTAAGTCCTGATTGAAGAACAGATGAATCAAAAAAGGTTTTATACATTTTAGAACCATCCCAATTCAGGATGACCATGCCACAAAACTTTATGACTTCCATTTGTTATAGAAAGAAGTTCCTTGGTTGTAAAATTGACAACAGCAGGATCTATTCACATTTTATGGTCTCAAGATGTCTGTTTTTCTCCCAAGATAAGGGGGAATCCTGTCTTTGGCCTGTGAAGTTGCCTACACAGGAAAACAAGGGAAAGCAGTTTGTTTGATTAATTTAGACTTTGGCCAAAATATGATATTTAATGATTATCAAGTTTGTACATGTATAGCCTGTATCAGACGGCATGCTGTCTTGGGAAAGGGGGAGGGAAGTGAGGGAGAGAAAATTTAGAATTCAAATTCTTATAGAAGTGAATGTTGAAAATGAAAAATACATAAATTAATTTTTAAAAAAAGATGTCTTCCTGATTCCAAGCCCAGTGCTCTATCCTCCACACCAACTAGTTGCCCAGATAAAATAGAAATTCATTTGCATTTATTGTTCCTCAGGGTAAATGATAGGGATTAGGGAAGGTCATCAGCCCCTGTGGCCTCTGCCAAATGGTACTTAGTTGACTGAAGTGCTAGGTTTCTGTTTCTCTATTGAATTTTACCTAAATACTATCCTCCATACTTTTCCTCTCTAGTTCCAAGATTTCCTCAAGAGTATATCTTTATAATATTCAGCAATACTGCCCTCTTTTCATGCTTTATCTATATTCTTTCTTTTCAAATCAAGTCAACATTTTTTTATTAAGCTCTTATTCTCTGTATGTGAGGGATTATGCTAAATTCTGGGGACACAAAGACAAAAAGACAGTCCTGGCTCTCAAGTAGCTTACAATCCAATGGGGGAGGCAAAATGAAAACTACATACAAATGAGGGAGAGAGACACAGAGAGAGAGAAAAATTTCATCTGTTATAGCCTTTTTTAAAGATTCTCCATCACTACCCAATAAACTGACAGGAGATAGAGAATTTGTGTGCATGCTCTAAAGCAGAAATGAAAGGGCACCTTCCATTACAAATTTCAGGAAGCAGAGCCCCCAGTCCTCCATTTGGATTAGTAGTGTGTGGGATAAAAAAAAGATCCCTAAATCACTCAGAGACAGCTCAAGGTGAATAGAGAAAGGTCTCTTTATTAGAATCTTGCAAGAAGCAGGCAGTCCAACCACTGAACAAAAAGTTCCAGGGTGGGGAGGGCCAAGGACCCCAAGGCAGACGGGTTAATTTATGCTAGCCAGGTGGGGGGGGTGGAGTTTGGGAGGG
>CM053580.1:468136233-468184065 GCA_028627135.1 Pseudochirops cupreus
AAGGTAATACAATGAGAACAACACAAAGCAATAATTTAAAGCTGTAACAGTTCTGGTGCAGGCCTGGATTCCTGGAGAGGCTGTCCACATCGTCCTTTCCAGGTCCCTTGGCTCAGACATTCACTCAGGAGCAAAGGCACAGTCAGACCAGACAGGGGTCCACAGAGACATGATCCAACACCACAGACACATATAAATGGTTCAGCTTTCTAGCCATACAGGCTAGGTAGATTACAATAAAGTTTCACAACAGTTACAACACTGTATCAAAAAAAAATTCCAAACTTTTAATCTTATTACCAAACATGCTTAAGGTTTGAGTTTCCATGATAGAGAAATTTTTGAAAGCCAATCTTATACAGCTATATAGTTCTTAGAAGAATCAATCTGATCCTGTTGCTTTCCTCAGAATTTTAGAATCAACTTACAAATCTTTCTGCTTTCTAAAAATACTTCCTCACACACTCTCAGCATACTTAAACCTTTCTGAAACTGATATCAATTATTTAGAGATAGGAGGGGCTTGGATAAACCCTCATTTGTCCCCAAACCTTCCTATCTGTCTTTCATGTTTCCCATAAAAACTATTATGCAGTTTATTTAGCTTCCTTTACATTTGTCAACCTCAAAACAAGATGGTTCATATCTTTTACTGACTACTTGCTCTGATCATAGAAACTCACTATAGAAGGGATAAGCAGGGACATATGACATTCCAACTATGATAGGATAACCATCCTTGGCTCTGTTTAAATTTAGGTAAGGTCACAGATATCCATCCATCCAGTATTAGGTACCACCTCACAGTGAGACTCGGGAATAGGTGGACACATTCCCTTTTCAAAGGAATTTCATGGGCAATTTGCTAGAGGGGTCCTATCCCAGCTGAGACTGTGATCGCCCCTTTGGCCTTTACCAAATATAGACTTCCACCTGTTATCAGTATAGGATCACACTCCCTCCGAGTAGCTTGTGAGGCAGTTGATACAGGCACTGACTTATGCAGACCACCATACCCAAATTCAAACTCCAAACAAAATTTAGTTATGGTCCCAAATGCATTTCTCCTCTCCTCAAACAGCAAGTCTCATTAATCACAGCTTAGAACCAGTTCTCTTATTTATTCATTTTCCTTATGGCCCTAAGGCCAAAGGCTCTATATACTTTAGCAAATGAGAGACCACACTACATCCTACACAGTAGCCAGCAGGGTTGATTGCATATGATCTCTTTGGTTATTCCTGTGATGGCACATACACATACAAAACCCTAAGGAACTAATGAAAAAAACAGAGACAGAAATTTTAGTAGAGGAGCCACATACAAAATCAATATACACCTACACACAAATCAGCATTTCTATATTTTCCCTCACTGGGAAGATACTCTTTAAAAACTATCCAAAACATGTCAAATAAAGGGCTGTCTGTTAAAATATTTTAATCGCCTTATTAACAAGAACCTGGAAGAGATAGAAAAATATCATTTAAAAGTACTGTGTAATGTTTTACAGAGCTGGGAGGTAATCTGCTGTGACCAGCACAGTAATATGGCCCAGCAACCAGCTGAATAAAAGAGAGACGGGGGTGTATTCAATAGTCTGTTTATTATAGAACCATTTCATACAGAGCCAAAGTACAAGAAAATCACAGGGTTTATACACCTTATAACAGAGACTCTGAGGTAATTGAAATGCAAGGACCCTTCTTTAGTCCTGACCACTCCCTACCCTAGCCTAAGGCTATTTATACATTAAGACTTAATCCTAGGACCATGTCCAGAAGCAGAAACAAACAGAAGTCACAAACAAGACTTGCAAATTAACTACCCTGTACTTTCTTTTAGTCATTCATAGATCCAGTGAAAGCATCCACCCAACAAGATTATATTTTTTCTTCATATCTGCCTCATAGAAGAGGGGGAGCATGAAAGTCTGGTCTACTACAGTAATCTACCAAGACACACAAAGGACTTACATAATTAAATAGATATAAGAAAATATTAAAAGCTTACTATGTGCAAAGCACTATGTTAAGCACTGGGGATAAAAGTTAAAAAGCAAAACAATCCCTGCTCTTGAAGGATACATGCCAATAGAGAAAGACAAAACACATAGGAGGTTTCATCTATAAGTCATATGGAAAGGCCCAGTAGTCCTTAGGGTATGGCAGCAAAGTAGATGGTAACGTATCTTATTTAGTGTCATTTCCTTTGATAAAATATGATTTGTTTCTGATGTTGAACCATTTGACAATGCCAAGGATCTTGATGTCAAGAACTTTCTCTTCTGGATTTTTAGTAGTTGTGGCTATAAAATAATATAAATATAAAATTATTTTTGCAGAAATTAATGAAGACAATTTTATTGTACTATAGTATAGTAATATACTAATACAATACTACTCAAATTTATCTACATGTTTAATGTTATGTCAGTCAAATTATCAAGTTATGGCCACATGGCCATAAGTATGTGGCACCACTATATCTCTTGTCTCTGTGATTTTTTTCTCCTGGTCTTAGGTGAATGAGTATCAAAGATAGAATTAACTAGGTTAGGTATGTATGGAATAAAGACCCCAAGGACCCTTACCCAAAATAAATCCAGAGGTTTCTCAAGGTAAAGCTAATAAATAAAAACATTCTAATAAAGCTAATAAATAAAAAATAAAATAAAATAAAATAAAATAACATAAAAAAGTATAAAAATAAATAAATAAATGAATGAATTCTAAAATAAAGAAGCTCTTTATTCTAAAGGCAAATGTCGCGAGAGTTGGGCGTCACCTGCCCCAGACAGGCCTGCTATAGGGAGGCACCCAACAAGAGTCAGGCAAGCAGTTATGTACCCTTATACAAACAATTCTAAGAAAAACCCCCCAAATCCCCAGGTCCCCTCCCATCACCCCGCCCCTAGAGCTGGACCATCAGCCCATTGGGGGGGCTGTATGGCCTCACAGTCTGCGCAAGGACCTGGAGAATCCCTCTTACCCAGTAAAAAAGATTATCCATATGTAGCAAAAGGGGGCCGTTACAAAAAGCCCCTTACAGAAAAAAGGAGGGGGAGGAGGGGCACACCATCTGATTTCCCTGAAATAAAGTGATTTACAGGAACATGAAACTTAGGCCTAAAGAGATCTAGGACCTAGCTCAAGTTGGGTGACTGTCTCTGTCATTTTATGAGAATGTTTTCACCTATCCCACTTAGGTATATATGTATTATATGTGTATATGTGTATATGTGTACATACACACATATATAATATATATACATACATATATGATGTTATATCAGTCAAATTATCAAATTATAGCAGACCTACTATAATGGTAATGATTATTCAAAGATCTTCCCTGCCTCTTAATATGTCTAATGGAATTTGAAGACCTTCCCTGCTTTGAAAATAAACTCTGCCCCTTAATAGGCTGAATGTAATCACATGGAGCCTGTGATGAGAAGAGTTTGTTAAAGGGTGGAACAGAGCCCACAGGAAGCTAGGAGTCAGAGCCAGCTAGACGGTTGGGAGGAGAACATGCTTTTAAGGGAGACAGATAGGCTTGTGAGTAAATATTGGTTTTGTATTGGTGTATGGGAAGGCTAAAGGATGCTGTGGCTCTCTGTGCTGTTATGGCTTGTTAACTTCTTTGCTACTATGATAGATTTGGCTTACTGGTTTTGGGATTCAGTTTTCTGGTGTCAGAATAAATGTTTTGCTTCTGTCTTCTATATGGAGAGTCTGTTATATTTTGTGATTAAGCACCATGCAGGTATATTTATAGTGATCATGGGTGCTATGAATACTGCATTGGCACTACACCTGCACAACTTGGAAGTAGGTAGGGGCCAAAATTAAAATAGGCTAAACTTCTTCAGGCCGCAGATAGGTTTTTAAGCAGTTTACTTTCCAAGTAAAGATATAATTAATGATTAAACTATTTTGCAAGTAAACCATATTTTAAAAAGGAAAATTTCAAGTAATATAAATTATTTACACATTATTAATATTTTTATTTATCATGAAATTACACTAATTTTTTTTAAAAATTACTTTGCTAAGCAGTGCAAGTTTTAACACATTTTTCAGGCTTTCTTACTGTTTACATTTAGTTAATGGGACATATTACACTTCTTGTCAGCAAGGCTCCAGTTTATCATACTCCAGAATGATGGTGGAAATCAATTTCTTTAGAAAACTGAGAATTAACCTTGGTAGCTGCCTCATTTTCTGAGTTTACTTTCTTGACAAACAATTCTTTCCCACTAAGATTTTTCAACAATTTGGATACTTCAATTTGTTTTTCAATGGTGTCCAATTTGCTTAAATCAGGATGTTTTGATTCAAAATGGCAATGAAGATTGTATTCCTTCTGCACGGCTATTACTTCTCAGCAAACAAGGCACAATATTTTGTCTCTCGTAAGTCAACAAGTATCTATTTGTCCACTCTGGATTAAACATTCTGTTCTGATTCAATCTTCTGGGTTTTTTAGCACCCATTTTACAAAGTTATCCCAAAACTTTAATGTTAGAATCAAAAAATCTCCACAACAACTGCTCACATACAAAGAAATACTGAGTTGAGTGTCTGACCTTGGAGAGAGCGCCAGACACTCATGTAACTTGGAGGGCTACCATGCAGAGAGGGAAGGGAAGAAGCCCTTGCATTGTTGCTGCTTGTTGCATAGCAGGCATACAGTTCTCAGCTGTGTTGGTGCTTGGCTGCACTCAACTTTGTCTCTGTTCACCACCAGTAATGACAGAAAACACAGCAAAAAGATATGACTCTCATTCCTCTCAGACTAGAGACTGACAGTGGTTGGTTTCCGTGGGCCACATGACAAATGGGAGAGAGTGCATAGTGGCAACCCACCGCCAAGTTACAGGATGGGCACAAATACCGATTCATGGAAGATGGCTTAAGCCAGGCACAGACAAAGCAGTTGCTACATCTTTACTTTCTTTTACATCCTCTGTGTTTTTCATGGGTTGACTGAAATCCTTTGGCTGGCCATAAGCAGCCTACGGACCATATGCTATGCAGGTCTGCTTTATAGAATTACATAAAATAATAAAAGTCATATGAAAAAAACATTAAGAATATCTAGGCCAGGAATTTTTAACTTGAGATCTGTGGATAAATTTCTGGGGATCTATATCAGTGGGGAAAAAAATTACATCTTTTTTTTTAAACTAACCTCTAAACTGAAAGTTAACATTTCCTTCAACTACTTAAAAATATTATTCTGAGACAGGATCCATAAGATTCACCATACTATCAAAGAGGTCATAACATAACAAAGGTTAAGAACTCTTCATCCAGGAAAATAATGGGAAAAAAAAAGTTTGAGTAAAGTGGTGGTGGCATTATCACATTTAACTTGTATTATAAAACAATAATGATCAAACTATCCAGCATTGGATTTTTTAAAAGACAGAAAAGTTGATCTGTAGAAAATTTAGAAGGCAGCTCAAAAAGCAGTTTAGACTTTGAGAAACCCAAGAGCACAAAGTATTGGGGAAAGAACTTATTCAAAGAAGAAAAGAATGAAACAATATTTATTGTTTACTATATGCAAGGTACTTTACAAATATTGTATCATGTGATCCTCACAACCAGGGAGATAGGTGCTCTCATAATCCCCATTTTATAGATAAGGAAACTAAGTCAGACAGAAGTTAGATAAGGATCACATAACTAGCCAATGTTTGAGGCAGGATTTGAACTCAGGTTGTCCTGACTCCAACCTTAGCACTCTATCCACCACACCACCTACCTGCTACCAACAAAGCAATAACCTCTGGGAAAACTGTAAAGCAGCTTGACAGAAAATTGAGCAAATTCAGACCATCTTGCTATTTAATATACCACAGTAAACTTCAAATGGATAAATGAACTCTACATAAAAAGTTGCATTATAAAAATCAGAGTACAATGCAATCCAGCAGTATGCAGGAAAAGTTACAAAAGCAATGTACTCCTTGAGCCAATAATTGCATTACTCAGAATATACCCTGAAAGTATTATACAAAATAAGCAATATAAGGAGCAATCTTTATTATTAGAATAAAGAAATATTTTAGTAGTGGCATTATTGCCCCAAATCAGAAGAAATTAATATGTCCAGCAAAAGGGAAATGGTTTTAAAACTTGGGTACATTAATGTGATAATACAATGTAACTAAAGCCAACAAGTATGAAGGATACATGGAAATCTAGAAAGAATTCTACAAAATAATGCAAAGAGAAAAAAAAGAATAAGAGGAAAAGTGAAGGATAACAAATAGAAAAAGAGAAAAAGATTCCCAAAGGATTCTTCTAAAATAAAGTTCTATTGTTAACTTTTGTTTTCATATCATATAAATTTCATTTTTTTTTTTTGGAGGGTGAGGTGAAACAATCAGGGTTAAATGACTTGCCCAAAGTCACATAGCTAGTAAGTATCAGGTATCTGAGGTCACGTTTGAATTCCGGTTCTCCAGACTCCACAGCCAAAGCTTTATCAACTGCACCACCTAGCTGCCCTCTTTAACATAAAAATTTCCTCTGCATTCATCCCTTTTTCCCCTCCTCAGAGAGCTAGCCCTTCTTCAAAAAAGAAAAAAGATGAAAAGAAAAAACTCCATCAAAACCAATCAAAACATCAAAGAAGTGTAACAATATATGCAATGTGACACACCAACTGTCATCCCACCTCTGCAAAGGAGTTGGGGAGAAGTATTTTCTCATATCTCTTCTTTGGGTTAAACTTTAAAAAAAAAATTCTGGTCATTGTTCTTTCCATTTACATTACTGTAGTCACTATGTATGCTGTTGCCTTGGCTCTGCTTACTTCACTTTGTAAACCTTCACCTTGTAACCTTTCCACACTTCCCTGTATTATCACATTAATTATTTCTAACAGGGTAACAAATATTCCATTACATTCAGTCATTCCCTAACTGATGGGCATCTACTTTGTTTCCAGATTTTTTATTCCACAAAAGATGTTTCTATAACTATTTTGATATATGAGACATTTCTTTATATCATTTACCTTGAGATATGCACCAGCAATGGATTCCCTGGGTCAAAATATGGCGTTTTAGTCAGTTTATTTGTATAATTCCAAACTGCATTCCAAAATGGTTGTATTGATTGACAGCTTTGCTAACAACACACTAGTAAAGGATATTTCAGATATTTTCAGAATTTGAAAAAGAAAATTGGAAAGATCCTAATAGTCACCTGGTCCAACATATTCTCAAAAGGAACTTCTACCATGATATCTTTAGGAGTGGTTTTCCAACTTCTGACTGAACTTCTCTAGAGAGTGGAATCCATCACTTCTCCAGGCAAACCATTCCACTTTTGTACAGCCCTAATTGTTAGTAAGTTTTGCCTGACATCAAGTCTAAATTTACAGACCTCATTGCAACTTCTGCACATTTCTCCTGGTTTTGTTCTATACTTCAACAGAATTAGTTATCATCTGCTCCCTGAATATTCTCTTCTCCAGGTTAATATTCTAATTTCCTTCAAACAATACTCCAATTCATGTACCCAAGGTTCTTCAGCATCCTGGTTTTCATCCTCCTTATCAATGTAAGATGAAACTTAATTGCTCAAGATTAAAGAGAATACTCCAGATCAGGTCTAGTGAAGGCAGAATACAGAGAGACTATTGCTTCTTTATTCCTGCAGGTTGTATTTCTATTATTGTATTCTAAGATCAAATTAGTTTTTCTCGCTGCCAAATCATGCTTTTGACTCATATGAAGTTGGTAGTCCACTAAAACAAACAAAATTTTTTCAGACAAATTGTAGTCTGGTCACCCTTCTCCCATTTGAAATTTGTGAAATGTATTCTTATATCCAAATATAAAGCTTTACATGTAAATGCATTTATATTATTAGATTTAGCCCAAAGACAGAATGTATGACTTTATGTTAAAGAAAAATCTGGCACCAACAAAATAAATGTAGTTAAAATAGGAAGAAAAAATATAGATTGGTAAACAATTTTTTGAACAAACTCTTTCTGATAATAGCCTGACATTCAGAATCTATGGGAAATTGACACAAGGCAGTAATATTGAGAGCCATTCTGCAGAAATGGTCACCAGATATGTGTACAAATACCTCTCAAAAGAACAAAACCAAACCATTAGAAACTGTTTAGTAAGTGAACAAAATCACTACGAATTAGTGTCAGGGGGCTTTGGAGCAAGCCCAGATCATCTGCAATGGAAGAGTGTTGTATCCCCTACCGTGCATGTGTGGTGTGTGGGGGGGGAGGGTAACCTTTTTTCATTGGCTACATAGCCAGAGAGTCTGCTTCTGTAACAACTGGCCAGATTGAGACAGTTGCCTCCCTTTTCCTGCTCTCATTCTTTCTCATTCCTTCCTGCTTGTCTAGAAGGGGAAGATCACAGTTCACCTACAGGGGTGCCATGAACCAAATGAGTGAAAGGGGAAGAACTTTCTTCCTTTGCACACCCTTTCTTTTACCCCGATGAGAAACAGACCTGCAGGTGTTTGTCTTATTCTGTGTTGTTTGTTCTTAGCGTCGGGTGGCGATCCCCACCAACTACGAGTGTGAGCTCTAGCAAGCCTGGAGACTGGATTACAAGCAGAATGATACAGCCAGTCAGCCTGTTAGGGAATCCTTGAGAAGCCAGGGCCTAGAACTAGGGTCCAAAGAGGGTTTGGGGCTTAGAATTGGGATTGTTCTCTATAGGAACTAAGCTAAGATATGAACCTAACTACCTTCCCCTCCCCAGAGACTGAGCTGGTGCAAAGTGGAGGGGGCAGGCATTATGCTCCATGCATTGGAGAGCATATCTATATATTTGTTATTATACCTTTTTTTTTTTGCTTTTTTTTTTTGGAGGGGGAAGGCAGGGCAGTTGGGGTTAAGTGACTTGCCCAAGGTCACATAGCTAGTAAATGTTAAGTGTCTGAGGCCACATTTGAACTCAGGTCCTTCTGACTCCAGGGCTGGTGATGTATTCACTGCTCCCCCTAACCGCCCCTTTATTATACCTTTGAAATAAATATTCCTTTTAAAAAATTAATCTGTCAATGGCTAAGTGGAACAGAGGTGCAGGTGACCACCCTTACAATTAGAGGGAATACAATTGGTAGGGGCTAGAATAATATGCAGAAAGCTCAGACACCTCAAAATCCCCTTAAAGGTACCAGAGGATGATGGAGAGCTGACACCTGGCTGTAATGGTAATGTAAATGGGAAGATCTTTCCTGTTCATTAATAGGCACCTGTTTAAGTCACATGTAAACCTAAGACACATGAGTTTGAGTCACATAAAGCCTGTGGTGGGAGGAGCTTGCTGAATGGGTAGAATAGGAAGGGTGGAGCAGGAGGGTGGAGGAGAGCTGAGAAGGAGTTAGAGCAGCTAGAGTTGAGGGAGAGAGAGAAAGCAGGCAATGAGTTGTGAGTATTTGTGTGAAAGCCCTAGCAGGGGGAAGACTTGGAGGATGGCAGTGCCCCCTGCATTGCTATTGTGTATTGCTATGATGGATTTGGCTTTCTAGTGTTTGAATAAATGTTTTGGTTCTGTCCTTCATGTGGAGAATCTGTTATATTTTGCAATTCAGAATTATGCCGACATATTCATAGCCACTATAGGTGCTGTGAATATTGTGTTGGCACCACGCTGGCTTTCAGGCAGAGCGAACCATGGTAGCTATTGTTACAAGAGAAATAAGAATCAAAGTAACTCTATGATATTACTTCATGCCAATCTAAATGGCAAAGACAGAAAAATTTATTGTTGCTAGCAAAATAGGCACACAAATACATTGCTTCCATAGCTATGAACTGGTACAACCACTTTGTAAAACAATTTTGTAGGTCCCCTGAAAGTTACCCCAAGTTTGAGTCACACTGTTATTTAATATCTACTCTAACCCTGGCTCATAAATTCCCACTGATGAATTTCTTTGATTAGTCAACCAGAGGACTTATTAGTTCAAAGCAAATACTCAAAATATTCAAATGGATCTGTAATATCAACAATGTGTCAGTCCCTTCACTGATGCAGATTGCTACTCATACATGCCTGACCATTCTGAGTGACTCATTTTCATGTCCTAAGATAAGTTTCCCAGAGGGGGTCCAACCTATATGCTGGAAGACCTCCTTGCTTTCTCTTAGTATTATGAAGATACAGGCTTTTGATGGTTATCTTTTACTCTGGCCACCTACTTGTGTAAGATATGACTGAATTTTGTTTCCACAAAAATTATACTGAAACGTGATTTGAAGTCATACTGGTGGCTAATGTCAGAGATAAAATTGCTTGTAGGGGGCAGTAGGAGATTTTGGCCACCTAAAAATCAGCACATCTCTACTACTTTTCTCTGTTCTGAGAAGGCCTTTTTCCTGTATATCAAAAGGCCAAGTTTCATTCACAAAGAATGAGGGTGAGGTCCATAAGTCCAGATGGGATCTTAGATAATAGGACTTTTATCTATTGATATCCTGGGTTCAAATCTTCAAACTCACAGCTTTTGTCAATTCCCTTAGCAATTGAAAATTCCTTTCTCATGCTATTTAATGTAGACAAATAGACAAAAAGTATAAATAAGAATAAAGTATATGAGAAGGGAGAGTGGGATTGCAATGTGGAATGAGAAGATGTAACCATGAGATGGGATTTATTGGACCCTGGAATGCTGACCAATGGGATTCACGTTGAAAAATTCAAACCTGGATGAATAATAAAAGGGCTTTTGTAACTATTTTAATATATGCTGAGGCCCAGGAAGGGACCCTTTTAACACATGGGCTAAAGGTCAAATCACTTGTCAGAAATGACGTGAAATAAAAATCTTTTTTTTCTAAATTCACTCTTGGCCAGGTGGATTTTTGGTAAGACGATTCTTTCTAACACTTGACAAGATAATCTTCTTTCTTCCTCAAAAATGTCTTTGATGGCATCTTTTATACCATTTCCCTTCATAATATCTAGTTTCAGTCAACAGACTTTTATTAAGCACCTACTCTATCCCAGACACTAAATGATGATGATATAAATACAATTAAAAAAGGAAGAGTTCCCAACTTTCTAGGAGTTTACAATATAATGGGGGAAGATAATACACACAAAAGGAAGGAGAAAGGGAGGGCAAGGGGGAAGAAGGTACCCAGTGATGGGTAGTTTAGGAGTAAAACTAAAAGTGACTAGATATAGCGGGCAATGCTGGCAAACTGCCCTACTTACCTCTCAATCATCCAATCCCTACACTTCATAGCTATCCTATACCCTCTCTGTGACTAAATAATTACATTCCCTGCACTGGAATTATCCACTGGTAGGGAGATAATTCAGTTATTTGTTGGCCAAAACTTAGCTTGTACATAATAAAGGCAGGGTTTTAGGCCAAGTAGGACAATGATTATGCCTCTATTTCTGATTTTCTATAAGAAAACAAATCCTAAAAGAATGTCCCCAGGCCAAGATAAAATCACTTTGTTTAACTTAAAGTTATACTTATATATATTTTAATATATATTATATTTCAGTTAAAACAATTTCTTTATCTGAATTAGGGTCCTTTGAATCTGACTTATGGCTAAAAAGTACAAAGATCCCCTCTAGCTTGGCATACAAATGAATATGATCCAGAACAAAAGATAAACAAAAAAGATAATGTCATTATTTTTGATCTACCCAACCCTACATTCTGCCTTTATTTTATATCGTATGTTGGTCCATTGCCTCTTGCTGTGACTTGTCAACTGGACCAAACTGGCCTCTAACCTGTGGATGGCCAGAGCCAAACGGAGTAGATTAGAGATAGGACAGACAGGAATCAAACAGAAGTTTAATTTCAAAGTGAGAGAAATGGCTTACACGCAAGGAGGGACATTTGACACATGTGCCACTCCCCGCCCCCCAATTGGGGGAACCCGCTTTAGTGATGGCAGATCTCAACAGCTACCTAGTGAACTGTAGCCCTGACAAGAAGGGGTAAGAGCAACAATGAGACAAATTTGATTCATAGCAGGGCTTCATGACCAAAACTTGTCTGAGCTTAGGAAACACCTGGTGCTAGTCAAAACAATACAATGATTATGTGAAACAATCCTGGGATTTTCCTGCGGTTGAGATCATCCAGAGGGTGAGTGAAAGGATTTCGGTTATGCCATGCTCAGGGCACAGCTTGCTTGCTAGATCTTAGCTCTGGAAAACAGGGTGTCTCCTAATAGTAAGTATCCTAATATAAAGAGTTAACCTGCCCTTATAATGTATAAGTTTGCAGTCACTGAACCCTAGCATATATGAGCTGATGTTGCCAGCCTTCGATTCTGAAAAGAGGACACTCAGAAGCTGGTAGCAGAGAGTTTAGAAACCACATGTTCATCACAGATTCACAGTATCAATACCCTGTCAAGTGCTAGAGAATAGAAGAATGACCTAACTTCCTTCAACATAATTTATTTCATATCTTGTTATTGACGCCCCCAATTGCTAGTCCTCCTCCTCCTCAAATGATGATGTATGTGCTTATCTTTTTATGTGTTATATCTACTAAGTAGAATGAGTACTTTAAAGTGGGGGCAGTTAGGTGGTAAAGTAGATAAATTGCTGGGCCTGTAGTCAAGAAGACTCATCTTCCTGAGCTTAAATCTTGCCTCCCACAATTTCTAGCTGTGTGACCCTGGGCAAATCACTTAGTCCTGTTTGGCTCAGTTTTCTCATCTGTAAAATGAGCTGGAAAAGGAAATGGCAAACCGATTCAGGATCTCTGCCAAGAAAATCCCATATAGGGTCATAAAGAGTCAGGACATGACAACAATGTCCAGGACTGTTTTTTGTTCTCTCTTTTTATCTTCACTGGTTGGCACAGAGCCTGGCAGCTTTACTGCTTTACTGATGCTTGCTGAATTGGACTGAATTGAGCTTGTATTCCACATCCTAGCCAGTTTGCCTTCTTCCTGGGCTAGGGTCACAAAGCTTGTAAGTCAAAGAACCAGGACTGGAACACAGTTCTGATCTATGGTCTGATGCCATTTCTACCACTATACCTGAACCTGGAGCAGGGATTCTTACCCAGGTTCTAATCTAGGATATGTGAATCTGTTTTAAAAAATATTTTGATAATTATATTTCAATAAAACTGGTTTCACTTGTTATCCTATGCATTTAAAATTTTGTACTTAAAAACAGTATTCTGAGAAAGGGTCCATAGGCTTGCTAAAGGGGTCCCTGATGTAGAATTAAAGGACTAGGATTCAAATCCTATTTCTGTCACTTTGTTTTCTGTGCAACGAGATAAGAAAGCAAGTATTTTTTTACATGCCAGACAGTATGTAGTTCACTTAACTTCTCTGGATAACCAACAGAGGGAGGGCATTCAAAGGCAGAGGACTGGCAGACGACCTTCTCTACGTATGAACGTTCTCAGAGATGCCCGGGGCCGCAAGGGATCTCTTCCGGGGAGCCAGACACGTGAGCTCCCTGTTGCGCCTGGTAACCTAGCAACCGCGTCCAGCCGCAATCGCCCCCTTTTTTCCCGCCTCACTCTTTACTTTAAAAAAACGCTGAAGGTGGGCGTAGGGTTAGGGGGCGCGGCACGGAGCGGTCCAATCAGCTGGGCAACTTGGCCGCAGGGCATGATGGGCTCTAAAGGCTGCGGCTCCGGATGTCAGTACCATGGCGACGGCTGAGCTTGGGCTGTGGGCCGCGATGGCTGTTGGCAGGGTTCCGAGGCGGCCGGCTACCCCAGCGGCCTTGGCTGTGCTCGTGGCGTTGGTGTTCCTGGGGTTCTCGTCGGCCCAGAGCTTCTCGCTGCCTTTCCGGCGGCCGGAGACGTGCGATCACCACCAGTACTTTGATGTCTCCTCCCTGTCCTGCGCCCAGTGCGGAGAAAACCAGACGCGGGACTCCCGAGGTGAGAGCGGGTAGCCTCTGGAGAGCCTCGGGAGAACCGGGGCCCGGGCCTGCCTTCCAGCCCCTCCTGCCGCTGGAGCAGGTTTGGAGGTTCAGAAACGTGAATGGTGGAGGGCATGAGAATTGCTTATTCTGGCTTTATTCTGCTGGGCGTTCGTGCAGGTTAATCATTTGCTTTGGGTTAAAGGGGAACAGGGCAAAGAAGCGGTCTACTCCTGCTTTCTCCTCCACCCCGGGCATCACCCCACCTGCCTTCCCCCAGCACGGTGAAACCCACAGCCTGAATCTATAGTGTTCGGTGCTGTTTAAGGACGGGAAAACCACTTGAACTGTGGGGATATGGAAGATTCTTTTAAAAATCCTTAAAAATTTAAGATTCTCCTAAAAAGTGAAAATGGCTATTGGAGAAATAGTGTCGCTCGGGCGGATTTAGATTGGATCTCCACATTGTTGTTGTGAGTAACCCTATTGGGGGTTGTCTTTGCAAGAGATACAGGAGTGATTCGACATTTCCTTCTCCAGCTCATTTTGCAGATGAGGAAACTGAGGCAAACAGGGTAAAGTGACTTACTGGGTGTCACATACCTAGTAAGGGTGTCAGATTTGAACCCATATCTTCCTGACCCCTGACCTGGTGCTCTATCCACTTCACCATCTAGTTTTCCTGATTTCCACATGGCACTGTCAAAACCAGCAGTCTGAGGAACTGTGGCTATATCTGTTCCTATACAAAATACAGTAACTTCAATATCAAGAACACCAAGGTCTTCCTGTTAGCAATTTGTTGTGATCAATTATTATATAATAAAACATTTTGTGTATCACTATCAACTTGCTTCTAAAAGAACACCTTTGTGACAATGGCACTCTACCTCTTGATTCTTTGTTTTTCTCACTGGCTGAATGAATTCAGTGCCAGAAGCTCCCTACCTTATTATCTCAGCCTTCTGGTTTCCTTAATTTCTTCCAAAACTCAGCAATAATCCCACCTTCTGCAAGAAATGTTTCCTGATTTCCTCCCCCCTCTTACCCCTTTGCCTCTAAGATTACCTCCCATTTACACTGTATAGATTTTGTGTGTACAAGTTGCTTTCTTGTTGTCTCCCCTCTTGGAATGTGAGCTCCTTAAGGGAAGGAAGCTTTTCTTTGTATTCCTAGTTCTTAGTATAGTCCCTGGCACAAAATAGATGCTTAATAAATGCTTGATAACTTACTGATAAAAGACATCTCTTCTCTTGACACCTGGAAGTACAGTACCATCATAAAATCATTGATTTAGGGCTAAAAGGATCCCCAGAGATTAGGAAATTCACTCTTCAGGGTTTAAGCAACTTGCTCAAGGTCAAATTTGAACACAGACCCTTGAACTGGATCCAGTGTACTTTCCTCTGTCTCAACTTGACCTTAGCCTGTCTTCTTAACACAGTAGATTGTTATAGTATAACCCTGGCATTATTTCTAAATATTTACTTTGACTATAGGTTCAACATCCAGTAATTGACTGATGTGATACTATTTTTTTTTTGGAGGAAACATAAACACTCACTCAGTTTAATTTGCCCAAAGTTATTAAAAGTGATAGTGGCAGAATGGAAGCACCAAACTGGAAACCAGATAATAATAATACTATTAATAATAATATAATTAATGTGGTAGCATGTTATGTTAATATTATAAATACCCAATATTTATATAGCGCTTACCTTGTTCTGTATTAAGTGCTTTAGGATCATTATCTCATTAGATCCTCATAACAAACCTGAGAGATAGGTGCTATTATCATTCCCTTTTTAAAGATGAGGAAACAGAGACAAAAAAGTTAAATGACTTGCCCAGGGTCACACAGCTAGTGTGTCTGAAGCTAGATTTGAAATCAGGTATTCCCAACTCCAAAATTGAGTTATTCTTAATTCTAAAATTTATACATAAATTGAAGAAAGTAGTAAAAACTATCAGAGTATATAGGGATGGCCTAAATAACGTCCCCTATGAATATAAAGAGGAGGTGAGGAATAGATTTGAGGGATTCAATCTGGCAGAGTGCCTGAAGAACTATGGACATAGGTTGGGCAGGAGGCAGCAACAGAAAACATTCCAAAGAAAAAGAAGAGCAAGAAAGCAGAATCGCTGTATGATGAGGTCTTATGAATAGTTGAGAAAAGAAGGAATGTGAAAAGGAAAGGAGAAAGGGAAAGATACCCAACTGAATGCAAAGTTCCAGAGAATAGCAAGGAGAGATAAGTTTTCTTAAATGAGCAATGCAAAGAAATAGAAGAAGACAAGAGATCTCTTCAAGAAAATTAGAAATGTTGAGGGAAAATTTCATGCAAAAATGGTCGTGATAAAAGACAAAAAATAGTAGATATTTAAAGGAAGCAGAAGAGATTAAGAAAAGGTGGCAAGAATACACAAAGGAAAAGCATTGCTAACTATAAGTGGAGGTGATGGAATTCCACCTGAACTATTTGAAACCCTAAAAGATGATGTTACTAAAGTGCTGCATTCAATATGCCACCAAATTTGAAAAACGCAACAGTGACCACTGGTTTGGAAGAGATCAGTTTAAGACCCAATCCTAAAGAAGGGTAATACCAAGGAATATTCAAATTACTGAACAGTTGTTAGAGATCAAATTGCCAACATTTGCTAGATTATAGAGAAAGCAAAGGAGTTCCAGATAAAAAAAAATCTACTTATGATCTGTTGACCACAATTAAAGTCTTTTGACTGTGTGGGGTCACAACAAAATGTGGGAAGTCCTCAAAGAGATGGGAGTACCAGATCACCTTATTTGTGTCCAGAGGAACCTGTTTCCGGAGGAACAGTTGGAACTGAACGTGGACCAGTTGCTTGGTTTAAGATTAGAAAAGAAGTATGACAAGGATGTAAATTGTCACCATGTTGATTTAACTTATATGGAAAGCACATCTTGTGAAATGCCAGACTGGATGAATCCAAAACTGGAATTAAGGTTGGTGGGAGAAATAGCAACAATCTCAGATATGCAAGTGGTACCACTATGATGGCAGAAAGTGAAGAGGGATTAAGAAGCTTCTTGGTGAGGATGGAAGAGGAGAGTATAAAAACTAATTAAAAAAAACTAGGATCTTTGAAACTGGTTTCCTAACAAATAGAGGAAGAAGAAATGGAAGCAGTATCATATTTTATATTATTGGTCTCAAAGACCACTGCAGGTGGTAACTGCAGGCTTGAAATTGAAAGATACTTGCTTCTTGGAAGGAAAGCTATGGCAAATCTGTAACGCATACTGAAAAACAGAGATCATGTTGTTGACAAAGGTCCATATAGTCAAAGCTATGGTTTTTCTGTAGCAGTATATGGCTGTGAGGGTTAGAGTATAAGGAAAGCTGAGCTCTACAAAGTCAATGCTTTGGAATGGTGGTGCTAGAGAAGACTTTTGAGAGTCCCTTGGACATCAAAGAGATCCTATCAATCAATACTTAAAGAAATCAATTCGTGCTATTCACTGGAAAGTCAAATACTGAAAGTGAAGCTTAATTATTTTGGCCACAAAATGAGTAGATGAGACTCATTGAAAAAGACCCTGATTTTGAGAAAGATTGGGAAAAGGACAGCAGAGGATGAGATGGATAGATGTGGTATCATGGAAATAGGAAACATGAACTTGGACAATGGAGGATAGAAGGGCCTGATGTACTGTGATCCATTGGGTTACAAAGAGACATTAATGAAAGACTGCAAAACAACAGCATTCCTTACTCCAGGGCTCAAAGCCCTATCTGCTATGCCACCTAGCTACACTTAAATTACTGAGAAAGTATAGAGCAGTGGTTCTCAATCTTCCTCATGCTGCGACCCTTTAATACAGCTCCTCATGTTGTGGTAACCCCAACCATAAAATTATTTTTGTTGCTACTTCATAACTGTAATTTTGCTACTGTTATGAATCGTAATGTAAATATCTGATATGCAGGATGTATTTTCATTGTTACAAATTGAACATAACCCATAGGTTGAGAACCGCTGGTATAGAGAGATTAAAGGGATCAGGATGGATGGAGCCTTGGGGCACATCCACTGTTATAATGGGGCATGGATGATCAAATAGGTAGGAAGAGAACCATGACAGAACAGTGAAAACCCCAGGAGTAGAGAGTATTAAGAAGGAGGGGAAGTAGTATCGAATACTTCAGAGAGGTGAAGAAGGAGGCCAAGAAAAGGCTACTGATTTTGATCATAAAGAGATCAGTTTCAATCAAGTGGTAGGGACTGAAGCCAGATGGCAGTGAGTAGGAGGGGAGAAAGTTAGATAACTTTTTATAGGTGATTTGCTATGAAAAGGGGAAAAACATAATCCCTCTTTCATATGACATCCCCTCAAATCTACGTCATTAATATTTCATTGTCTGATGTTAAAAATATCTGGTTGGAAAAATATTACATATGGTTGTGATGGTACTTTGAAATACTTAGAATTCAAAGTCAACAAACATTTACAAAACACTGTTGGTGTGCAAGATTCTGTGTTTGATGCAAAATCTAGTTTCTTTGGAATTTTCAATCAAATTCTGTCTTCCCAAGTTGCAGTATTGTTATGTAAGATGGAATAGTTCAAGAAAAACTACACATGAACCCAATGGCTACACTACCTGCATCTTTCCCTCTTCTTTTGTCAACTTCCTCATTTTGATAGTGTTTTTCTTTAAAGCTTATCTAAAATGAGATTTTTTAAAAATGCCGTTCTTGGACTATGACAACTTTCTCATTTTTAATTTATGTTCAGGTAGATCTGATTTGGGTTAAGGACCCACTCTAATTTAGGCAACTTTCATTAATTATTAAATGATCACAGAATTCAAACAAGTTCTTCCATAACATCTTATTAGATCTATTACCTCCTTTCCATCCCCATTGCTCATGCCCTAATCTAGGCATTCATTACTTTTCACTTGGACTGTTTATTGTATGATTCTCTCTGTTTACCACGTGTTCTCTTTCAGTTCATACTACTGAGCTGTTAGATTAATATTCCTAAAACAGTTAAGATATTGTCACTCTCTTGACTCTGTATATCATTCTCTGCAATTTCAAAACTTCATCTACTTACTATACCAACTTTGCCTCTACACCTCCCCCACCCTTTCCCCTGCCACATTTACATACAATGACTGAATTATACTGTGGAGAACGAGACCACCTCATAGAAACTCCCACCCAGTTCCCGTCCTCTTCTCCAAACTGAGCCTTCTTACTTTGCTCTTTGCTTTTGTTTTAGAAATAATATTAGTAATAGTTCTTCCAAAATCTAATTATTCTACCTGTGTTTTTGATCCTGACCATTTTGCAGCCTTTTAAAAAATTAAAACAAAATTTTTGTTGATAGCATTTGTTTTGTTTTTACATCAGCTACATTTCCCGATGTACTGCTCCTTCCATCCCTCCTAGAAAGCCATCCTTTATGTTTCCTTTATCCTTAAGGATCTTGTTTCCCTCTCTCTCAGATATCTTTATATTTTTTTTTCCTTTTTTAGTATGAATTTAACAAACGTGGACATTTCAGTCTATAAAGAACAGAAGAGAGGATTGTATATGAGTCTGGAATTCTGTTAGTACATTTATTTCTTGTAAAGTATATATTAAATTTAACATGATTGCCCTGCTTGTCTATATTTCATTCTTAACTTCCTTCTGTTCTCTGTTTGGTATTTCTATTTTTTGGCGGGGATTGCTATCACTACCTATTAACTCTTCTCCCTCTCTCCCTTTAGGAGCCCTTTCTTGTAACAAATAAATATAATTGAGCAGAACAAATCAACACTTGACCACATCTCTCTGCACCTCTAGTTTATCATCTCTCTGCCAAGAGGTAGGAAACAGGTTTCATCATCAGTCTTCTGGAGCCATTATTAGTCATTTCATTTATTGGAGTTTTGAAGTCTTTCTGAGTTATTTTCCTTCACATTGCTGTGATCACTGTATAAAGTATTCTCCTGATTCTGCTCAATTCATTTTGCATCAGTTCATTCAAGTCTTCTCAGATTTCTCCCAGTCCATCATATCAATCATTTCTATGTGACAATAATATTCCTTTACATTCTTACACTATAGTTTTCAGCCATTTCCTAATTGACAGGCACATACCTTGTTTCTAGGCCTTTACTACAACACAAAGTGCTGCTGTAAATATTTGTGTAATCTGAGTCTGTTCCTCTAGCTTAGACCTCTTTGGGATCTATTCCTAGGAGTTCTCCTGACAAGGGATGATAGGTATTTCAGGGACCCCAATGACCAGAGTCCCTTGGTGGGCAGTCAGGAATGAATTCACAGGCTCAAGCATTCTGAGTTGAGTTGGTAAAAGTTTATTGTTGCTATATAGCAGGCAGAAGGTCTTAGGGAATCTGCAACCTTAAAGGGGTAGAATTAAAGTTTTTATGGGATAATTTGTATAACCTGTACCAATTATGCTAACTATGTGAGTAAGGGTGGGATTAGGGAGGAGTTAAGGAGTGGTCAGTGCTTAAAGGAACATGCACTTTTAATATCTACTGCACAGGTGTAGTGTCCAGAATTCACTGCGAAATAGCCCAAGGTGAGGCTACATGGAGGTGTGGTTTTAGCCTTGAAATGTCGCTAAGTCAGCTAGTGGTCAGGGCTGACTGAGAAGTGCCCAGACTGCTACCCATCAATGTCCTGTTTGACCAGATGGATGTTGGGAGTATACATATGTTCCAAGCTAACAAGGGATCCAGGATGTGCATAATGGGCTAGGGAGTTACTTATAGATATCCAGTGAAGGATTCATAGGTGCAGCTAGTTATTATACTAAGGGGAGATAAACATTTGTCTGAGGTCTGATCATGAATGACTGCTAGGCAGAGTCCTTGCAGGGGGAAGGAGCAGAGATAATGCTCCGAGGCTGGGGAGATTTGAGGCTAGGGAGAAATGTGATTTTGCAAACTGATGTGATTTTACAAACTGTGGTTCAAGCACAGGTACCCAAGCACCCCATCACTCCCATTGGATCAAAGGGTAGGCACAGTATACCGACTTCATGATCAGAGTTCCAAATTGCAGTTCAAAACTCTACCATCACTGGGCCTAGCCTCCCATAGGCCCTTCAGCAATGGCCGTTTCATGTTTTTATTATCTTTGCCATTTTAATGAGTGGAAATGCCTCATGTATCTTCACGTCTTCTTGCCCTTATGGCCAAGGAGTGTAGCTCCTTACTTTCTTACAAACATACCCTTGCCAATCTAAAAATCCTTCCTTCTCCTCCTCCCCCCCTTCATGCTAACATTCTTTTTATTTTTTTAAATTCTTTTTTATTTTTTGTCTTTTTGGAGGAGCAGCACAGTTGGGGTTAAATGACTTGCCCAAGGTCGCACAGCTAGTAAATGTTAAGTGTCTGAGGCCGGCTTTGGGCTCAGGTCCTCCTGACTCCTAGGCCAGTGCTCTATTCACTGCATCAGATAGCTGCCCCAACACGCTAACATTCTTTAAGAAGCTGTCAACCCCCAGTGCGGGCTTGACTTTGACACTACTTTCTCAGCTTAACCCTTTGTACTTTAACTTTCCTTAATTACCACAGGATTTAGCACAGTGGGATATTTGGGACATAGTGCCTCCCAGAGAAGCCAAAGATATCCTGAGCTTTTTAGCCTGTCATATGACACTGTTTCCTCACTGAAATTTTAGTGCAATAAAATTACAAAGTCTTTTTTCCACACAAATTACTTTTCTTCAGTTCCCTACCCTGCTCCTTCCATCCTATACATATAGAAATCATTTTTTTTAAATTCAAGTGTATAGTTGTACATTTGCCCCTATTAAATATAATCTTGTTAGATGAAATCACTCTGACTTATTGAGATCGTTTTAAATCCTCACTCTTTTATCCAGTGCATTTAATTAGTCTTCCTTACCCTATATCATTGGTATTTATGCCTTCATCCATTGAAATAGCATAGGACCAAGCTCAAATCACAGATTTCTTCTAGAGGCCTCTCTGTAGTGTCACACCCTGTAGATAATATAAGTAAAATAGTTTTAAAAGGACATATGTAAAGTGATATAGCATAGGTTCATAGGTCAGGTCACCAAACCTCTCTAAACCTCTTAAATCCCCTTAAGGTATAAATAAAAGTTTGCTATGATATTTTATTTATTTGTCATAATTATTTTAATAAGTATTAACTTTTCTATTATAAACTTTTATTTTTGTCTCAAATATTGCAAAAAAAGTCTGGTATTTTTTGTTTTGTTTTGTTTTGTTTTAGGGATTTCATGCATATGTCTTCCTGGATTTAGGATGGTTTCTAATAATGGTGGACCTATTATTTGTGAAAAATGCCCGGACAATATGGTATGGACCAATGTTTCATAACTTGATTTTAAGAAATGTAATAAAATGCAACTTTTAAATATCTTTTAATTTGTGAAATTTATTTTCTCATAGAATAAATATTTTCTCAGAATTAGCTTTGGTGAAACAATAAAAGATTTTAAATTTTATGCAAACATACCATGGCTGAAATAGAAATCTGTATTAGATATTAAATTCTTGCTTTAACTGGAATCTAAGCAAGCACTTAAAATAACAGGATTTCTTTTTTTCATGTTCTAAATGCAACTAGTATGTTCTTTACTCAGAACAGTTTTAGCCCAATCTACTATCTACATCTTTTACTTCCATAGTATTATACCATAATAGATGATCAGAGTGATAAACTTGTCACTGCAAGATCCTGAAGTACATTCTTGAATAATCAAAGATTAGGTTATGTTGATATAGTTTAAATTGATATGTGTTTTGTTTTATTGTAATTATTTTTAAATTGGTGATTTTACTATATGGTGAATCACAGTTATGTTGAATATTTACTTATCCAGAATGAGTATGGAATGTGTAGTTAAATAAAACTCTCCTATATATTGCACATTCTACTTTTGAAAGTTTGGGGTACTATGAAATAGGGGTTTTTTGTGATTGCTATCTTATTATAGAGTTAAGATTTGTTACACATCTCAGATTTTTATATTGTCTGAAAGACTGGTTTTATTAAATATTAATCAGTAATCAGCCCAAATGAGGTAAGCTATTAAGAGAAACTACAGTTGCTGCTGATGTACAATGGTGTCACACAAGAATTCTTTTTCCCAGTGACCACTGAAAAAACTTCATGATAGTCAAACAGCTTTATGAGGAATTTGTAGCTGAGTTCCAGCCTTAGGATACTCTCTTTCTCAGGAGGACGTTCCTCAAGAGACTTTCTTAAGTTGCATAACACTTGCAGATGTATATTATTCAAGGGATTTTCTTCACTGGGAACCACTTATACCAGTGAAATCATGGGTCTGGCCCTCCACCCTCCATAATTTTAGACCAGCTCTTTAGGAGTGCTGACTGTCAGTATGCTAAAGCACTATAATAAATGCTTTTTAAAGAAACTAATAAATGGATTACAGTTTAGAATCACTGTTTTAGAATACACAGTATTCTTTACTTGAAGAGTCCTGAAACCAGTGAGTGGTCATACTGTTGCATTTTGACTTCACTTCTTTCCATAAGCATGGAAAAGGATATTCAAATTTATCTTTTACTTTATCATAGAATCAATTTGACATAGTCATGAGGATCAGAAAATTACCTGAATTTAAAAAATAATAATAATCATATATTATATTTATAGACTCATTTACATTGTGCTTAATAACTTAAATGTCCCCTGCATATTCAGTTCCTGCTTTTGTTCCTCAAATATGCATATGTATATGTGTGTGTAGGTATATATAAAATAATATGTTTTAATATATTGATGAAGCTATTGTAAATTAGACTTGTAGGAAAAACTTTTTAAAAATGTGTTCTCTTACTCAGAAAGGAGTTACTGAAGATGGCTGGAATTGTATTTCTTGTCCCAGTGGCCTCACTGCAGAAGGAAGATGCCAGTGCCCCACTGATCATATTTTAGGTAAGGAATAGATTCTATATAAAGCAATGCTAATATATCTAACCTTTTTTTGTATCAGTGAGCTGATCAAATTAAATATTCTCTTTTCTGTCTTTATGCCTTGGTACAGCTGGTCACCCTTGCCTAGATTATATTCTCTCTTTGATCTGCTTCTTAGAATTCCTAGTTTTCCTCAAAGCAACCTCCTACATTAGGTTTCCTTGATATGACCTATTGATGAAGCCATAATGATTTTCAGTGATCACTACTTCTCTTCTTAAATATTCACAAACCATAGCTTTGACCATATGTTCTAGAATTTTGCCATAAATAATCAGTCAAACAGGCCCAGATGAGTCCAAATGAATCAAATAGAAAGAACATGTCTAATGAAGGTAACCAAGGTGATGGCCAGAAGAATGATGCTCTATTAACTACTGTAGTGGTATTATTAATACTGTAGCTACTACTATTACTAAATATGTTTCAGCTGTATTACTTGTTTATTGCAAGATAGCTGAGGTTCTTTAAAACTGTCTGGGTAAGGGCAAAATATAGGTGTCCCTCAAAGAAAGGAATCAACAAGTCATTTTTTTCTGCTATTTAAAAACAATACAAAATCAAACAAAAACCCTTTCCGCTGTCTTGTGCTCTGCCACTACTTGGCTATCAGCTATGAAAATGACACTCTGTCTGTGCCATGCTGCACTTGACTCTTAGAGATTGCTACAAGTTTAAAGGAACAGCAAAACCATGGCTCTGCATCAAGGAAGCACCACTTTGGTTACTATTTTGGCCCTAGAAAGTCTTTCAAGATTACATCTATTCAGTACTATTGTTGCTTTCAGAGATTAGCAAATCAGTGACAGGTAGAGGTAGGGAGAGAAGAGAAGAATCAATTCCCACTGTAGCATAGGGCAGTGCCAAGTGTCTCATGCCAAGTTTTACTATAATTTAGTCTGAATGTTTTTAAATGTGGTGTAATGGATAGAGCAGTGGACTCGGAGTCAGGAAGATCTGAGTTCAGACCCTGCCTTAGTCACCTCCTAGCTGTGTGTAGCACCAGTGTAATATTTACAGCCCCCACAATCATGATAAAGACTGTGACTATAAATATTACATGATGTTCCATCACAAAATATGCCAGACTCTCCATATAGGGGACAGAACTGAAATATTTCTTTAGACACCAGAAAACCAAATCCCCAAACCAGTAAGCCAGTTCCATCATAGTACCAAATATATTCAGAAGCCATAATAACACTGAGAGCCATGCCTTCCCACAAACCAATATTAGATCAATATCTACTTAGTAGCCTATCTGACTCCTTGCCTGAATCTCCTCTCACCCACTATGTCTCTGGCTCTGATTCCCAGCTTCCTGGGGGCTCTGCTGTACCCTTCAGCAAACTTCTCCTACACAGTCTCCATGTGATTACGTTCAGCCTATCAGGGGGCAGAATTTACTTTCAAAACAGGGGAGATCTTCAAACTCCCCCCTAGGTCTATTAAGGGGCAGGGAGGATCTTCAAATTCCCATTCCCATTCCACTGTATGACCTTGGTTAAGTCATTTAATCTCTTTTAACCTTAGTTTCCTCAACTATAAAACGAGGACAACTATGCCTACCTAACAGGCTTGTTGTGAAGATAAAAAAGATGATGCATACAGAACATCTTGCAAACCTTAAAGCATTATATAATGCTGCTAGCCATTATTATTATTTTATTATTATTATTATAAGTAAGCTCTTAAGCAGACACATTTTAACACTGATTTTTAATATTTGTATATATTATCAATTTGATACTCAATTCCAGTAGAGGAAAAGACATGCTTTTTAATATAATTTTAGAGATGAGAGGAGTTCTAGAGATTATCTGGTCTGACTTTTTCATTTAATAGTAAATATTTATTAGGCACCTACTGTGTACCAGGCACTGTGCTAAGTACCGAGGGTACAAAGAAAGGCAAAAAAACCAGTCCCTGATCTCAAGGAGCTCCCAGTCCAGTGGGGAAGACAACATGCAGACAACTAGGTACAAATAAAATATATACAGGTTAAATTGGAGATAATCAACAGAGGGAAGACAAGAAAGGATGATAAGAAAACTGGAAAGCTGGTGGAATGGGGGGAAAGGGGCAGATTTGCTTTAAATGCTAAATAAAATTTTATATTTTATCCTGGAGTTAAAGAACCACTGGGATATTGAGTCAAACTTATGCTTTAGGAAGATCTCTTTGATATTTGAGTGAAAGATGGACTAGACTGAGAAGAGATGTGAGGCAGTGTGAGGTGAGGAGGGCATGCAGTAGGGTGATGGTTGTGTCAGAGGTGATATGGTGATAAAATACTTTTACAGTGACCATTGATCTTGGGTGCTGTTTTAGAAGATCAAGGGGAGATTTAAAGCTGGTAGTTGGTTAATTATCCAAACCTATGGAAAAATTTAGGAGCTATTTCTCAGTGATCAACTGAACATTTATCATTTTTGATAAGGCATTGACTTATAATTAAGTATAATTGAACATTCTTAACGGGGTGTCATACAGCATAGACATGTTTACACACCAGTCAGCTAAGAGAAGTGAAGGAAATTTATTTCAAATTTAGCAATCTGCGAATTCATCCTTTATCATTAGTATTACTTATTACTGAGAGTTGTGAAGGTCTAGCCCTAGGACAAGTTTTTAAAAGTAGAAAAAAAATTTTTTTATACTTAATTTTGTTTCTATGTTGGTCCTTACATTTCTACAGAATTCTAAACATAGAATTATAACATATATGATGTCCTGAAATAATACTTCAAAATACATTTGTATAAATAATTTTAGTCAGCCATGTAGTTTGTATATATAAAAGCCCATTCATTGGAGAATAGTTGCAAGTATGTATTATGCTTTTTTTTAAGTAAAGAAAAAGACTTTTTGTTCTTTGTGAAATAAATCACACTTATATATTACATTTTAATTTTGTTTTTAAATTATTTAGTGGAACGAGATACTAATGGAAAGTTGTTTTCTGAAGCAAATTGTACACTTTGTGATGGAAGTGAAGACTCTTTCTCAGCAGCAAATATCTTTAGAAATAGGTAAGTTACATGATGAGGACTTGAGTGATGATGGGGATAAATTCTTAACCTGGAGTCTGTGAACTTTTTAGAAATTTTATTTTGATAACTGTATTTTATTGTAATTGATTTTTAAAATAATGCTATGTATTTTATTTTATACTCTTTAAAATATTATTTTGAGAAGGGATCCATAGGCTTCATCAGACTGCCAAAGGGATCTATGATACAAAAAAAGTTAAGAGCTCTAACTTTATGGCAGATAACATTGAAAAGGGAAAACTGCAGTAGACTAGGAACTAAAAACTCATAGCATTTAATTTTGATGTATTTGATGATTGGTTTTAAAAAACTTTTTGAATGTTTAATTTACCTAACATTTGTCATCCATTCCATACTATCTCACATTAGTACTGTGTAATTTTCAAAATAATATGTTTGTTTCTGGTCAAAATTTAAAATTTGCTTTGTTTGAGATATAATAACTTCTGAGTTGAACTGGTTTTTCTGATTTATCATTAAGGCAGGTGACTCTTACATTAATACTTTTACCATTCATGATTATGCTTTAAATTTTTTGGTGTGGATTTTATTGCACAGGTGCGTCAGATGTGAACCAACATTCATCAATACAACAAAGTCCTGTACATGTTCAGAGAATGCCATTTTAGTAAGGAAAAAGTATAATAATTAATAAAATACATAATTTTATAAAATAATTTATGCCTTTTTGCTAACTGGAATTTTTCTATTGCTTATTTGTTAATAAAGACAGGTGGATTATGTTTCAGCAGCAAAGGAAGTTTTCCTCCACCAGCAGTCACAACTTGGCGTTATGGACATGCTGTAAGTAATTTAATTTTTTGTTCTTATGGTATTAAACCTCCTCAGTTTTTATCTAGTTAGTAATTATATCGAGACCAAACTTAGCAACATTTTTGTTTAAGTTAATTTAAAGCTACACTTAACAACTAAGAAATATTAGAATGAAATAGTTTAGGATTACTGTAATTTTCGGTTCTTTTATCACATGTCCAGCTTTTTATTTTTATTTTATTTCTTTAGATCTTTATATATTTGAGTCACTTAGTATTCTTTTGATGTGTTTTAATTTGAAATATAAGTTTATCTTAAAGTGGTTTGATTTAAAATCTAGTGATTTAAAATTTATTTTTTAAAGTTTCTAATGCCTTTTGTTTTTTGCACCATGATCATTTAATATATTACATCCTGTCCTTTGTTAAAAAGAAAAATACCCTAAAAATCCTATTAACAGTGACTGTCTAGAAACATATGAACATTCTGTGTCCGTAGGCCCTGATCTCACTACTTAGAGGAAGACTATATACTTCATCTGTTCTCTGCAACTAAGACTACTCATTGTAGTTAATGTGAGCTCATCTGCTCCGTAATGTTGTTTGTATTCACTGTTCCGTTCCCATCATTAGAGCATGTTCATCCTGCTCTGAGGTATTACAGAACATATCTCAGAATCACAGAATTTTAAATTTGGAAAACATCTCAGGTGCCATCGTTTATTCTCCACCTGGCAGTAATCTATACTATAAAATAATCAACAAATGGCCTCCTTTCCTTGAAGACTTCCTGGAGAGGAACCCTCTTTCTCCTGAGGCAGTTAATTCTGCTTTGTGTTGCTTTCATTGTTGGGCAGTTTTTCTTAAATCAGGACTAAATTTGCCTCTTTGCAACTTATTCCTTACTGTTTGTCTTCTTTCACCCAGAATTCCTGTTCCATTATGTCTTGTGCTTGATAGGACCACAATAGTCTCGCTCCTGGTGTCCATATGCCTGTACTACTGCTTCAACCCTTCTAGTTCTGCCTGGCTTCTTTTGGCCTCCCTCTCTACAATTTCATGCATCTACATATCTCATCAGAATTTGATTTCCACCTTGGGTCTGGCTGCTGCCTGGACCCCCTCAAACTCCTTCCTTCTGAACTCTTGTACTATCTTCTAAAGAGTTACCTTGGGACATGGCCAATCATTCTTTGATCAGTGCCATTATTTATTGTTCTCCTTTACTCAAGAGACATGTCCCTACTTCATAAAGGGGTCACGTGTAATTTTTACACTTAGTCTAACACCGGTTATATGCTCAGTGGGAGAATTTGTTTTATGTAGCTATGCATATTTATTATAAGAATTTTAAAAATTTTGATAATGAAAGAGGTAAAAGGGGGAAAAATAATTTTTCTTAATTGAAAAAATAAAATAAAAATAAAATCCAAGGGGTAGAAGGGAAGCATGTCAATACTTTTGCTATCCGCCCTTTGTCATCTGTGACTTCGTCAGCTGGCAAGGTGGAAATCAGTCGGTCAAAGACTGACAGTCCTCACATGTTTTAAAAAACCTCAAAACAATAAGAACAAAAAACCCCACCTTTTACTTAGTTCTTGTTAAGCTTTATCGTTCTTGGCACTTTTCTACTTTACTTTTACAGGACCACACCGCAGTTTTGTTTTCCTCTTTGTTTGCCTGCTCTTATATCCATATTCTGTTCATATCTTTAAAATTTGAGTGGTTTCTAGGTTCTCTTGCACGCATGTCAGCCTCTTCAGGTAACTCACATTTCTGTTCTTTTGGAATTGTTTCCCTTTATGTCATAACAGTTTCATTCACGATAGTTTTCTACCCATCCTGAGCTGACTTCGGGGGAGAATTTTGGTCCTTTCTTCCTTGCCGCTTTTACTTTAATTAGTGATGAGAATTGATCACTATGGAATTGCTGGTACATTTTTCTCTTTTTCTGCAAAGCATTCAGAAAAATCTTCCATTTTAAACTGTTTGTGGTTGGACATTAATAATTGGTAAAACCATATGATATAAGTAAAGAATGTGAAGGTTCTCCAAGTTTGGTATTTTCGTTTGAATGAAGCTTCACAGTATTCAAACCCTACCTCTAATCAGTTTTCACCAAGTCTGTAGTTCTTCTCTAAGCCCTCAGCTCTTGGCTGTCCAGAAACTGCTGCCTGTTGTACATCTCCTCCGCATGGATGAACCGCTACCACTTCAAACTCAGTATGTCCAAAAATTAACTCATCGTTTTCCTCCTTAACCCAATTTTCCTTTATACTCTCCTAGGTTGCAACCAGCAACCTCTCAGTATGGTTCTTCCCTTTCCCTTTGCACTACTCATATTCAGTTAGGTGGTAAGTTCTGCCAGTTCTGCTTCTGTAGTGTCTTTTACATCTGTCACTTATCCTTTCCCGAGGATACTTCTCTCATGACTCCGTAGCTAGATTTTGTTGTCTCTTAATTGATTTCCTTGTCTTAAGTGACTCCTCTCTCTAGATAGCCTTTGCATAGCGGACAAAACAGTCTTCTTAAGGCATTTGGGGATGGGGAATCTGCAGTCTAAGTTTTAGAGAACAAATCCTTTTTTTTTCTTTTTTGCCTTTTTTTATTGCCTTAAAAAAATTTACTATTAGTTTAAAACATGCAGTTCCACAAGTTTTTGAGTTTCAAATTTTCTCCCCTCCCCCCCTAAATACTTTTATTAAGGGGATTCCCACAGGGCGGCTAGAATAGAGCACCAACCAGGGAGTCGGGAGGATGTGAGTTCAAATCCGACCTCAAACATTTAACACTTACTAGCCATGTGACCTTGGGCAAGTCACTTAATCCCATTGCCCTGCCTTCCCCTCTCCAAAAAAAAAAAAAATCAAAAGGCCACACCCAAAGACCTAGCAGGCACTTGTGGCCTTGAGGCTACAGGTTCCCCATCCCTGGGCCATAGATGAATATGTCCCTTCTCATCACAGAAATTCTTAGCAAGTCTCTTTAGGACAAAATACAGCCTCCTAAACCTGGTATTTAAAGATTTCCACATCTGGCTATAACCTACCTTTATACAATTAATTTATATTATTTCTCTTCAAAAAACTTCTTATGTTTCAGCCAAATTAGATTACTAGCTTTAAAAAAAAAAACTTGGCTTAGCATCTTCTTGACTTCTTAAAGACAGGAAATGTCTTGTTCCCTAAAGCTGTGCCTCACACATAGTAGATGTTCATGAAATGTGTGATTTTCTTTGTCTTTTCATAGCTAAGGTTTTCTGTATGATAGCGCTGCATCTTATCTAATATAAGACATAGGATTGATCCAGAAATCCTAGGATTTGATTCTAGAATCTTACTAAATGAAGGGGGGAAAAAAAAACCTTACATAATCTTTGGAATTAACTTTTCACTAGCATTGAAAAGATAAATGTTAGTTCTTTCTTATTCAAAGGTACACATGAAGAAGAACTAGTCCTCTTAAGTTAAAGAAATTTCCATTTAAATTTTTAAATAAAAATTCATCTTTTGTTGTTTACAGGGGGCATTTCTTAATTCAGAGTGGTTTTCAAAACATTTGCAATCAGCAGCAGCTGCTTGTTGGGTGAGTTCAATTTTTAAAATTTTATTAAATATGAATTATATCACTTTTTTCTTATGATAAAAGCAGTGCTTTTGTACTGAATAGGTGAATAGCTTCTGATTTATTCATAGAAAACATTTAAGATAAATATTTTTTAATATGCCTGTATTTTATCCCCAAGATTACTCAGCTGGGTTTGAGTTTTTAAGAGGATAAATTAATTAATTTTATGATTTATTTATGATTTACATATGTCAGTAATTCCAGCTAAAATTAATATTATTTTCAAGCAAATGAATATCAAATTGTTAACATATGACTACTTTAGATTCTTTAAAATATGTTGTATTTGATCATTTCTTTTAAATTTAATTATGTAAGCTTTTGTTTTATATTTGTTTTTATAAAATTTTTGAATTGTTAAAACAGGACTAGAGACTAGATCTGTGATTTCATTTATAGAGACAATTCCCAGATGAGAACTCTTGTTGTGAATTCATGTTGGCATTTTCTTTGCAGGTTATAGTCTTAGAGAATTTTGTAGAGCGCTGTGAGGTTAAGTGACTTGCCTGGAGCAAACAGCCAGTGTGTCAGAAGCAGGATTTGTACCATTTGTCTCTCAGACTTTGAGCCACAGCTCCAAGCTGCCTGTTAAACATTTTTCAGTTTTTAAAATAAGTGTTCTCACAGACATATGGACCATATAACTTAGTTTAATGCTGAGCATGGAGTCAGGAAGACTGGAAATTAAATCTTGTGCTTGAGATTATATAACCCTCGCTTAAATTTTTCCCTCAAGTTTTCCCCCAGTAGAACCCATCTGCCAACATAGGTAGGTTGTGATTTATGTTGCTAGTTTCCAGATCAGGAGTTCTGCATGTTGATTAATTCCTTTATATACATCCATTGTATAGTCTAAGAGAATATTTTTATGGATTTGTTGTTTCATCAGTGTGAGTCCTCCATCAATGGATGTAAATCATAACCCATTCAATACCTAATGCCTTCTTATCCTGTATAATTCTGGTTTATTTCTCCCTATAATATCATATAGAAGATCTGTTCAATTAAAAGCCCTCCTCTTGTTTTTTTAATATATTATTTTTATATTAATTAATTTATTTTAGTTTTCAGTAATTCACTTCCATAAGCTTTTGAATTTTACATTTTCTTTGCTTCCTTTTCCTCCCTTCTCCCTAAGACAGCATGCAATCTGATACAGGCTTTATATATATATATATTCTTATTAAATATATTTTTACATTAGTCATGTTGTAAAGAAGAATTAAGACGAATGGGAGGAACCACAAGACAGAAGAAACAAAAGAAAAGGAGAGCAAGTAATATGCTTTAATCTGCATTCAGACTCCATAGTTCTTTCTCTGGATGTGTATGGCATCTTCCATCATGAGTCCTTTGGAGTTATCTTAGATCCTTGAATTACTGAGAAGATCTAAGTCTATCAAAAGTTACACATACAATGTGGCTGTTACTATGTACAATGTTCTCTTGGTTCTGCTCAATTCACTCAGCATCAGTTCATATAAGTCTTTCTGGGTTTTTTTGAAGTCTGCCTGCTCTTTATTTCTTAGAGAACAATTACATTCATATACCACTTGTTGTTCAGCCATTCCCCAATTGATGGGTATCCCCTCAATTTCCAATTTTTGGCCATCCTAGAAAAAGCTGCTATGAATATTTTTTGTACATGTGGGTCTTTTTCCTATTTTTATGACCTCTATGAGATACAGTACGGATGTGGTATTTCTGGGTCAAAGAGTATATACATTTTGGGCATAGTTTGGGCATAGTGCCAAATTGCTTTACAGAATGGTTGGATCAGTTCACAACTGCACCAACAATGCATTAGTGTTGCAATTTTCCCACATCTTCTCCAACATTTATCATTTTCTTTTTCTGTCATATTAGCTAGTTGGTTATGTGTGAGGTGGTACCTCAGAGTTGCTTTAATTTGTATTTCTCTGATCAATAGTGATTTAGAGCATTTTTTTCATATGACTATACATAGCTTTAATTTCTTTGTCTGAAATCTGCCTGTTTATATCCTTTGACCATTTATCAATTGAGGAATGACTTGTATTCTAGTAAATTTGACTCAGTTTTCTGTATATTTTAGAAATGAGGCCTTTATCAGAGATACTAGCTATAAAAATTCTTTCCCATTTTTCTGCTTCCTTCCTAATCTTGGTTGCATTGGCTTTGTTTGTGCCAACACTTTTCAATTTAATGTAATCAAAATTATCAATTTTGCATTTCCTCTACCTCTTGTTTGGTTTTCTTAATATATTAGGGATACTAAGATCCTTACTATATGACAGACTCAGTTCTTGTTCTAGTGGTACATGTCTTTAGTAATAGTATAAGTTACTGTTTATAGAATATTTACTTCTCAATTCCATGATTCATCTTCTCATTGCCCTTTAAATTATTTGCAGTTTTAATTCTCTCAAAAGTGTCATGTTCCATGATTCACAGCTATATAACATTGCCAGGTATTAAAGAAATGAACTTTTGAAAATAAGGAGTCATCAAGGACTCCTAAAAACACTGTGCAGTTTTAAAAAATCAGTTAAACTTTTATTAAATTTTTAATTTGTGCCAGATACCATATTAAGTACTGGAGATAAAAAGACCAAAAAAAAAATATGAATATCCTTGACTTCAAAGAGCTTACATTCCACAACTATGTGTGGGAGATTAGAGAAGTAGTCTTCAAGTAGAAGATGACAGCTGGGTTATATGCTTTAGGAATTCTAGAAGGTGGAAGACAAGGGGAAAGGGAATCTCAGACCTGAAGGGTCTTTTAAAAAGACTACCAGCTGTTCCCTGTTATGATATTGCCTGGAAAAAAGGACTGTCATTCATGGGAACAGCTAGCAGGCAAATTTGAGTGTAATGGAGAGTCAGCTAAGAGGAATTATATGAAATAAGATAGGAGGGGAACATGGAAGCCATATTGTGGAAGGCTCTCTAAAAACTAGCCTGAGTATTTCTTCTTTTATCCTATAGGTGATAGGTTGCCACTGAAGATTTTAGTAAGGAAATAATGTGGTTAGATATATTTTTTTAGAAATATCATTTTGGCAGCTGTTTGGAGAATAAATTGGAGAATGTATAGACTAGCAGAGAGGCTAATTAGGAGGCTATTTCAGTCGTCTACGTAAGAGGGATAAGGAAAAGGAATCTAGAAGGAAAATGCATTTATTAAGCACCTACCGTGTTGTCAGACACTATACTAAATGCTGCCAATATTATGTCATTTGATACTAACAGCAACCTTGTGAAGTACGTGCTGTTATTATCCTCATTTCACAGTTGAGGAAACTGAGTCAGACAGGTTAAGTGACTTGTCCAGGGTCACATAACTAGGAAGTATCCAAAATCATGTCTGACATAATATTATATCTTTCTGACTCCAGGTCTAGCACTCTATCTTCTGTGCCACGTGGGTCTGAAATTAGGATAGAGATTAGTCAAAAGATAGATTTAAGAGATATTTTAGATTTAGCATCAACAAAACATGGCTGTTGATTGAGAATAGTGGCAAGAGGGAGGGAAAAGTCAAGAATGATTCCAGAGTAACAGACCCAGATGACTGGAAGGGTGGTAGAGCTAGCTTGGCAAAGGAATAAGTTTAAGGGGAAATAGGAATCTGCTTTGGACGTGTTGAATTTGAGATATTTGTGGGGCATGGAAATAGACCATTGAGGAGGTGATTTTTAATGTGGGACTAGAGTTGAGGACAGATATTAGGGCTGGATAGGTTGATTTGGGAATCCTCTGCAAAGAGATGATACTTATGAGAGCTGATGAGAAAGCAAGAAGAGGATAGAGAGAAGAGGGCCTAGGACAGAACCTTGAAGGGTACTTGTGCTTAGTGGCTAGGGGTAGGATGATAATCCAGAAAAGGAGAAGTAGCAGTAAGAGAGACTATGAGGAAGCCCAACAGAGAAGAATGGCCTGGAAGCTGTGGAAAGAGAAAGTGCCCAGGATGGAAGTGTGGGTCACACTAGAAAAGCTATAGAGAAACCAAGTAGAATGAGGACTTGGATTTAACTTTTATGGGATCTTTAGTAGCCTTAGATAGAGTAGTTTTAATCAGTGAGTGTGGTAAGAAGCTATATGAAAAGGTACTGAAAAGAGAGTGAGAAGGGAGGCAATTGAAGCAGTGGATGTGGATGACCATTTCTGGGTATTTGGCTATGAAAGGAGCAGATATTGAGTGATAGATAGCTTCATGGGGATGGAGAAGAGGGCACTCAGGACAAAGGTGACACAGATATTTGGAGCTGGGAGGGACCTCACTGCCCAGATAGACCCAGACATAACCAGAAGGAATCCTCACTAAAAAT
Source organism: Pseudochirops cupreus (assembly GCA_028627135.1). NCBI lineage: Eukaryota > Metazoa > Chordata > Mammalia > Diprotodontia > Pseudocheiridae > Pseudochirops > Pseudochirops cupreus. Next base: position 468,171,887 of record CM053580.1, read on the forward strand.
ATACCTGAATCTCTTCTTGAAGACTAGTGAGAGGTAACCCAGAACTTCCCAAACATCTTATTATTAGGGAGAGTTTCCTGAGGATATTAAACTTAAATTTGCCTTTTTGCAACTTTCATGCACTGTTCTTGGTTTTGCCCCCTAAGGCCAAGTAAAACAAATTTACTTCTTTTCCCAGTAATAGCTCTTTAGATATCGTGTTCTCCCTTAGTCTTCTCTAGGCTAAACATCCTATGGTTCTTCTTTTTATGATATGGACTCAAGACCCTTCACCATCCTGGTTGTTGTTATATGGGTGTTCTCCAGCTTATCAATGTCCTTCTTAAATTGTGACACCCAGGACTGAAGAAGGTATTTAAGATATGGTCCAGCCAGGATAGAATATAACAAAACGAATACCTTCGTATTATTTCTGAAATCTTTTCTACTCTTTATAAAATATCTTCTATTTTTATGTCACCACATCTTCCTATCAATGCCCAGAGGATCCTCTCTTAAAAAGTAAAAGAAAGGAAAAAATCCAAAAGTTCAGTAAGACTTGTTCATTAATTTTTCAATGTTGTCTGACTTTTTGTGATCCTATTTGGGTTTCCCCTCCACTTAATAGTATTTTATTTTTTCCAATTATATGTAAAGATAGTTTTCAATATTCATTTTTATAAAATTTGGAGTTCCAGATTTTTCTCCCTCACTCCCTCTTGTCCCTTCCCCCTTCCCCAAGAAAGCAAGCAATCTGATATAGGTTGTACATGTACAATCATGTTAAATATATTTCTACATTAATCATGTTTTGAAAGAAGAATCAGAAAAAAGGGAAAAACCACAAGAGAGAAAGAACAAAAAGCAAAAAAAAAAGTCAAAATAATATGCTTCAATCTGCATTCAGATTCTATATTTCTTTCTCTGGATGTGGATAGCATTTTCCATCATGAGTCTTTTGGAATTTTCTTAGATCATTGTATTGCTATCATAATTGGTGATTGCAGTGTTGTTGTTAACTATTTTCTTGGTTCTACTCACTTCACTCAGCATCAGTTCATATAAATCTTTCCAGGTTTTTCTGAAATCCACCTGCTTGTCATTTCTTATAGCATAATAGTATGCCATTAAATTCATATACCACTACTTGTTAGCCATTCCCTAACTGATGGGCAGCCCCTCAATTTCCAGTTCTTGATCACTACAGAAAGAGCCACTATAAATATATTTGTTATACATATGGATCCTTTTTCCTTCTTTATGATCTCTTTGGGGTACAGAGCTAGTATTGGTATTTCTGGATCAAAGGGCATGCACAATTTTATGGTCTTTTGGGCATAGTTCCAAATTGCTCTCCGGAATGGTTGGATCAATTCACAACTCCACCAACAATGTTAGTGTTCATTTTCCCACATCTTCTCCAACATTTATCATTTTCTATTTCTGTCATATTAGCCAATTGGTTAGGTGTGAGGTCGTACCTCAGAGTTGTTTTAATTTGCATTTCTCTGATCAATAGTGATTTAGAGCATTTTTTTCATATGACTATAAATAACTTTAATTTCTTCATCTGGAAACCATTTATCAATTGGGGAATGACTTGTGTTCTTAGAAATTTGACTCAGTTCTCTATGTATTTTAGAAATGAGGCCTTTATCAGAGACACTGGGTGTAAAAATTATTTCCCCAGCTTTCTGCTTTCCTTCTAATCTTGATTGCACTGGTTTTGTTTGTACAAAACTTTTTTAATTTAATGTAATCAAAATTATCTTGAACCTTGGACTGCTTCAGCTCTCAATCCTCAACCTTTCTTTGCTGGTACCACCCTTTCGTGAGGCCTTGTCCTTCTTACTTTTTTCAGATATGTATCAAATGTCAATATATATATTTAATATCATTAACTATGTATTTAATTTACTGGGTTTTGGAATAAGTCTCACCCCTCCTTGGAAAGGAAGGAATGGCAAATCATCAAAAGGTACTTGTGGATCTTATAGGCAAAGCGGTTAGTATGAAATGGTGGTTTTGCTGATGATGCTTAGGATATTTCAGTCGTCTCTTCTATAGAAAGAGACTGGGGCAGCTAGGTGATGCAATGAATAGAGCACCAGCCCTGGAGTCAGGAGGACCTGAGTTCAAATTCGGTGTCAGACACTTGACACTTACTAGCCGTGTGACTTTGGGCAAGTTACTTAACCCCAATTGCCTTGCCTTTCGCCCTCCAAAAAAAAAATAGAAACAAACTGAGAACTGAGTGAGATAATATAAGTTTAGTGAGTGGTCAAGAGGGAGCACTGAACTTAAAAACTAAAAAGAAACAAGAGTATATTTCTAGCTGGTGAAGCAGTTTGATATTATGCAAAAATGCACCTTGCAAAGATGTAATCCACTAGACAACTAAGAGCAATAGATGAAGAAACCTAATTTCATAATAGGCACACTATAAATTCCTTTGCTATACCCTTTTTGCTTAAAAAAAATTATAAATTTACTATTAAGCATCAGTATACCAATTAAACTTTCTCTATGATTATTTACATTTAAATATATGAATCTTAGTTCATAAAATATTTTTTAAAACTTCAGCATTCATCAGGATTTTTTTTCACTAATTCCCATTCATTTTTCCTTTAATATGGTCACAGTTGAAATTATTTTGACCTACTTCTGCTTTTTTGCTTTTCAGTATTTCACAAAGGTTGGTTTCCATGCCTTGTATATCCTTCATATTACTAATGACATTAAAATGTAATTTATTATAATAATGAAATATTATGTTACCTCAATGTAGTACAGCTTATTTAACCATATTCCCGTTACTGGACATTTAGATTGCTTCCTCCTCTTTTTAAAAAAAAATGAATTGGGGCTGCTAGGTGGCGTAGTGAATAGAGCACTGGCCCTGGAGTCAAGAGGACCTGAGTTCAAATTCAGCCTTAGACACTTGACACAACTAGCTGTGTGACCTTACACAAGTCACTTAACCCCAATTGCCTTGCCTTCCCCCCTCAAAAAAAATATGAATAGTACTGCTATGAGCATTTTCCAATAGATAGTTCCTTTTTGGCTTGTTGTAACTTTCATGGTATTCCTAGTAGTGGAATTATTGTGTCAAAAGGTATGTTTACTTCAAAGATATTTCAAGTTCCCGATAGCGTCAGCCGTTAAAGGAGTGCGTACACACGTGTTCTTCGGTAATTGATGAATAAATGTACTTTTTCTGTAACACCATTTTTTACATTTATTGACATAATGCTTATATTTTATCATTCACATGTGCGTATATGTATGTATATACACACACGCATGTATATGAACGATGCCCCGATTCAGGTATTAGTTCTGCCACTTTTTGTCTCTAGGCTTGTTTCTGTCTCTCTAAAATGAAGGAGCTGGATTAAAGGTCCTCCAGGGTCCCAGCTCTGAATCTATGGCCCTAGAAATATGTGAAAAACTCCAGTAGTAATAGAGGTGGGAGACTAAGGTGAGGCTCGTAATGAGGGAGAAGCAAGCGGGGTGATTAGAAGAGTGGTTCTCAGAGTGTGGTCAGATGACCCCGTAGGTCCCCAAGATCCTTTTAGGACGCCCATGAGGTCAGAACTGATTTTATAATAATACTAAGATGTCATTTGGCTGTTAAAATACTCTTTCCTTTTCTAACCGTATATCTTTGGGAAACTGGATTTTCTTTATGTACTTCAACCAAAACAATATATCACAACAGATTGAATGTCGAAGCAGATGGGAGAATATAACTGTCTTCCATGAAGCTGGGCCATAGATTTGTAGAAATATGTAAAGCAACGCCGCTCTTCTCACTTTTGTTTTAGAAAATATAGTTATCTCTCAAATAAAAAGTATGTTATTTATGTCAACATGTAATGAGTTTATTATTGCTATTTTAAATTAATCAATCATTTATCAGTTTAAATTTACAATAGAGTATATATTGATAGATATAATCCACATAAACAAAAGTTTTCAACAACTTTTAAGAGTAAAAGAGGTCTTGATACTCAAAAATTGGAAAGTGCTAGATTAGAATAATCAGTCAGAGCTAAATTTAATTTTCTATGCTAACTTTTGCTTAGTTTGTTAATAGTCATACTAACTTTTATTTTTATTTTCCCTTAAAGATATATTCTAATCTTACATCTTGCCAAGCCCTTGGAAATATGTGTGTGATGAACATGAATTCTTGGAACTCTGTCACCGTTGATGCTTGTTATCTGTTTCGGTATATCTTTGAAAATACTGCTGGACTAGGCACTGTTCATTCTATATCATTCTGGTATGAACATTTTTATTGATGTACTTTTTTGGTGCATGCAACTATTGTGCAAATTTTAATAATAGAAATTTTGGATTTCCATGGTTTAAACAAAAATTACTTTCAGGAGACAGAATCTTCCATGGTTGTTCTACGGGGACCAGCTAGGATTAGCGCCCCAGGTGCTCAGGACTACACAGCTTTCTACAAATTTCAGCTTTAAAGGTCAAAACCAGGTAGGTATGTTGTTAATTCCTTAAGACTCAATACTGCAAGAATCATATAACATCTGAATTTAAGAACTAATTAGAGTGGTTAAAAAAAGTTGCCAGACAGTTTTTTAAAATTGTTACAAAGTCGTTTTAAAATCCTATTTTAAAAAATGAACCTTAACTCTATTCCCTAATGTCAACTACTTTTAGCAACTAAATAATACAGCTGTTAATGTTTGCCTTCTGTCGGTACTTCTGGACATTTGATGTGGCAGTTCCTAGTACTTAGGGACATACAGATCTTAGATACAGTATGCTGTCTCTTTAGGGACAGAATTCTTTCCCCCAGGAGTCCTGAAGGTACCGTTTGTACATGTAGGGAAACTCATATTGTGGATCCTTGACAAGAGTCTTGAGGTGCAAGAGTTAAATGATGATTTTCATGCCCAAGTCATAGGAAATTTCTGCCATGTCATGCCTTCAGCATCCTAGAGATTGACCTAATAGGGAATATGGGCCTTTGCCTGCATGCTCAAGGTGCCTTGGGCCCTTGAATCCATGAAAGTGGGGAAAACTTGATTTTTTTTCTAATTTATCCATTTAAAAAAAGATTCTTTTATACATGAAAACAAGATGCCAGAAACAAAAGTGCTGTATTCTTCAATCTTGAATCCATTTTTAATAGTTAGGATACCAAAACTTATGTGCTTTTCTTCAGTGTGCTTGACTATGGTTTTGACTAAATTAATCTAGTTTCAAAATAGAATCAAACTAATTTGGTAGTTTAGCAGTGAATGTTCTCTTTCTCAAAATTATCATGATGTAAGAATATGTAACATTTTAATTTAGCCTTTGCCTTTCATTATTAGCATTTGAAGCTGAAATTCATTGCAGCTTCCTATGATGTGAGAGGAAATTTTCTTGAGTGGAAGACTTTGGAAGGAGGTCTTTTACAGGTGAGCATAATTCTAGTTAAAGAACTACTAATATACTTTAAAAAATTACTCTCATCATAAAAGGAAAAAAAACCTCATCACTGTTTTAAATGGAGCATCCTTTTAAATGTTAAGCTTATATCACACCTTAAACTGAGAGACTGTGGCTCATGGTTGGGGTCACAATGCCCTGGAGCTGGGATTTGAACCCAGGTCTCCTATTTCAAGTCCAGCATTCTCTTTAACACTACCACATCTGTAAATTGGATCTGTTATCTATACTGCCTACATGATAGACCAGTTGAAAAAAACCAAGTATTTTGTAAATTACGAAGTTCTGTATAAATCTAAATCATTATTTTATTAGTTTTTTTAAAGTTATCCAGTACTTACCTTAAACATCAGTGTAATAAAGAACAACTTCAATACAGTGTCCTCCTTTAATTTTGCACATTCTCATAATGTAGAACAGAACAGTATGTGGCCCACAATGCTCTGGAGTATAACCTAAAGGAGGACATAGATAATGTTAATTTGTGGCTTTTTGAGTTAATGTGTGGCCTGCAGGGATCCTTAATTATGAGTTAGTGGCCCTCTTTTCTTGTTCAGTTTGTCAGCACTTGTGTGAGAGTGCCCACACCCGTATTATTGAAGCTACTGTACGTTTTTTTCTGTTGATAAACTGACCCTTTTGCTTTTGAATTGTCTCATTTCTCTACTTCTTTGACTGTTTTGATGTAGCTTTGTCCAGACACAGTGATCAGACTGAATGCTGCTTATGACTTTGGAACAACTTATCAGCAAAATGTAAGCTTAAAGTATATTAAGTTACACTTTTATTCTGTACTTAAATCTCATTTTAAAAAAATGCCAGTAATACTGGAAGAAAATGTTTTTCCTTGAGAAAATATTGTCTCATGTTTTAGATGATCAATGAAATTTCTTGATTCACTGTCAGATAGTGATAAAATACGAGGTAGCTAATACTATCTAGACTCAGAAAATCCACATAATTGTAATAGTATGAGAAGAGTATCACATATTTTAAAATTTTATGAAGTCATTTTGGTTCTCAGATTGATTTGCAAGTTTTTGCTAATTCCTTTGCAGTAAGTATTGTTCTTAAAATAATAATAGATTTTCATAATCATGTTTGTCTTGACTAGATTTACACATATAAAGAAAAAGATTATTATATCTAATGTTGAAATTGTTGGAGAATGTTGTGTATTTTATTATAACATTTTTTCTCAAAAAAATTCTGCATATGGGTTTATGTATGTGTGTATGCACATATAGATTACATATATCATCTATCCTAATTGAGTCCCAATACCTACTCATAGTTTAAGTGACTATATTTTATAATTTTCTGGAAACTCTGATGGAATTTAGGGGCATGCTTAATAAATCTGTTTTTGGGGCCATTGATCAGTAAGATTCTATTGATGTGACAGTAATAAGCTTTATAGCCCACACTTAAATTGACTAGAACACTTAACAATAGTAGAATACTCTTACTTTAGAGAAATTTTATGCCTCTAGTCTTCAGTTACTAATACATTCAATTTTAAATCTACTACTGTTTTGCCATACTTTGAAGGTAGAAACTGTAACTGCAACTTTTGGCACCATTCTTGGCTAGATCGTAAATTAAAATTTAAATTGTGGAGTATTTCTTGAAATCTAATTAAATATTTTTGTACATCCCTTCATCAGGAAAAATAATGTAATTAGCCTCATGCTGCCCAGTGAATTGTACTAATCAATTTAAAAGATGAGTTCATGTTTTAAATTATCAGGATACAATTTAGTGCTTTAAAGACTTTGGTCACCAAAAGACAACTAGTGGCTTTAAATTGTCCATTATTTCTAATGAGCAAAGTATGCCTTTTTGACTAGGACAACCAAGCCTATTATTTATTCTCTACTTGTTGGTTTACCTATTTTTTCCCATTTAAAATGAATTTTTATGTTTTTAAAGAAAGCATGGAGTTATACATATGTCCTTATTCAAAGTATTTTGATGAAAATTTCCCCTAAATTTATTTTAAAAGATCTTTGAAGATTACCAATGGAATTTTCAAGTTTAATACCTTTTTTTTTAATAGTGTGAGATTCCCGTCTCCAAGATCTTAACAGATTTTGCAAGTCCAGTATTTTATGATGTGTATCTTGAGTATACTAATGCAAAGCAAGAACGACATCTTTGGGCTATCCCAGTATTAAACCTAAATCTTCAACACAATGAAATCTTTGTGAACCAAGGTAAGACCTTCATTCTTATATGCCTTAAATTGACTCAAAGAGGTAATAATAATGATAGTTAGCATTTATTCACATTTTGAGATTTGTAAAGCACTGTAGAAATATCAATCTATTAATAAACAAACATTAGGCATCCACTCATGTGCCAGTTACGGTACTAAGCACTACAACCTTACCCTCAAGGAGCTTATAGTCTAATGAATGAGAGAAATATTATCTCACTTTATCCTTACAACCACCCTAGGAGGTAGGTGCTGTTATTATCCCCATTTTATAATTGGGGAAACTAGGGAGAGAGAGGTTAAGCCATTTGCTCAGAGTCACATATCTAGTAAGAGTTTAAGGTTGGATTTAAACTCATGTCTTACTGACTCCAGATACAGCATTCTATTTACTGTGGTACCTACCTGTCTAGGTAAGTTAATGAATGTAAAGGCTTAATATCCTAATGACTTATTTTATTTTTAATAATTTCAGTTGTATTGTTTTATGTGGAGTTAGATTCTTCATTGTTGTCCTTGACATGATGCCTCGCTGAAAACTTCCCAAGGAAAATTATAGAAATCACTTGGGATCTTTTTCTCAAAATGATGAACAATTTTTCCACTTTAAATAGTTCTGTATTTAGCAAACTCTCACTAATTCAGATTAGTTGAGGAGAATTATTTTTCCAAATTAATGAAAACTTAAAGTTACAGAAAAAATAATTGGATGGGATGGAGGCAGTTTAATTACCAGGATCACACTGGAACCACTATCCCCAGTATTCTTACTATTATTTTCTCTTCAGCCTCCTTTATACGAAGCAAAATATATTTATTTTGCATATTTTGTTTAGTGTATTTTTTTCCCGAATTGTTCTTGGACAGTTATGGAAGTTTTTGAATGTCATGCTGTTCACATGCCAATGATGGGCAGTGATCACAAATTGGCACAGTACTGGAGAAAATGACTTCAGGAAAAGTATGGTTTGTGATCGAGAACTAAACAAATTCAAAGGCTTCTGAAGCCTGTAATCCTGAATCCTTTCTTCATTAAGAGAGTCAGAAAATGCTGTTATTAAGTAATTAAAAACAGTTTTACTTTTAATTTATTTCTTTGTTGACATCTTCTCCTACATAATTCCTTATTTGTAATGTACTGTAGTCTTCTTAGCTCCACTGTGAGCTTCTGCATTGCCTTTTGGGTGATCTTTCATTCCAGTTCTTTGGAGACTGGAGGGTTCTGTGACTTACAGTCATATAGTAACACTGGAAGAATATTAATATTAAAAACATTAAAAGGGAACAAATGTGAGATTATTCAAAGAACTCAGTAGTTTTCCAAAGCCAATCCCAGCCACCCTTCTGTCAGCTCTGGGTCCAACTCATTGTCCATTTGTAGTGTCTTTCTAAGATGTGTGTGTTTGTGTGGGTCAGTCAATAAATAGTCAGTAAGCATTTATAAAACTCCTACTATGTGCTAGACACTGTGCTAAGTGCTGGGGATACAAAAAGAGGCAAAAGACAATCTAGGAGTTTACCATCTAATAAAAGAGATAATAAGCAAATATGTATAAACAAGTTAACTCCAGGATAAGTAGGATGTAAGAGGGAAGTTATAGAATTAAGAGAGTTGGGAAAGATTTCCTAAAGAGGGTGGGATTATAGTTGGTACTTGAAGGAAGCCAAGAGGTGTAGATGAGGAGGGAGAACATTCCAGGCCTGGGAATAGACAGAGAAACTGCCCAGAGCTGAGAAATGGAGTGTTTTGTTTGAGGAACAACAAGGAGGCTAGTGTCATTGTATCAAAGAGTATGTGGCAGGGAGTAAGATGTAAAAAGACTGAAAAGGTAGGAAGGTGCTAGATTATGAAGGGCTTGAGTGCTAAAGAACATTTTATATTTTCTCCTGGAGGCAATAGGGAACCACTGGAGTTGAGTTAGGGGCTGTCATGGCGGGACCTATGCTTTCTTATTTTAATAGCTGAATGGAAAATGGATTGGAGTGGGGAAGAGACTTGAGGCATGCAGGCCCCTCAGCGGGCTATTGCAGTAGTTCAGGGATGAGGTGAATAGGGCCTACACCAGAGTGGTGGCAGTATTAGAGAAGAGAAGGGGAAATATTAGAGAGATGTTGCATAGGTGAAGTTGACAGGCTATGTGTCTGATTAAGGAGGTTCAGGATTCGCGTGAATGGAACAGTCAGCACTTCAAAAGATCCAATATAGTTTATTGGCAAGTGGGAAGGAAGCCAGAGACAACAGAGTAAAGGCTTAGGAAAAATAAGATAAGAGCAACTATGATTTATATATCTATATGTCTGTATCTATATCTATGTCTACATATCCACGATCATCACCGATGCAGGGAAGCACCAACACCTGACCACCCATCAGGGTCCCGCTCAGGACAGGCAGGACTCCAACTGCATAGTAGAATATATCTATACATATTTACAGTCATCACCGATGTGGAGAAGCACCAACACCTAACCACACAAGCTGGGGAATCCTGGGTACAGCCATAAGGGTTCCTCTCAGGAGGGTCCCAGGCAGGACGTCTCCTCCATGAGTGAGATTCCAATTTGGGGTGTGAATCTTACATTTTAAGTAGTGCTGAGAACAAAGAAGGCATACTGCCAGGTGTTTTATAGCAAGCATCATCTTGTGTGAGGATGGGGAGGGAGGCCAATCCCTCCAAGGGCCCCCCTGTCCCCAAGAACAATGTTTCCTTGGAATGGCTAGTTCCAGGAGTTGGGCAGTTAACCATATCTCTTCTCAAGGTCCTGGCCAGGGTCCCAGGACAAGCACAGCCCTCATGTTCCCAGGATTTTCTGTTCCAAAACAACTCAGGGTAATAGAAAGGTCTTATTGAGTTAGGGCCTTGGTTTGTATAATCTATTCCTTACAGAGGGGCTTACCTTGCACCTTCACTGTGGCAAAAGTTGGGAAAGGGGTAGGGAGTGGGTGAGAGATAATGAGATATTGAGGAAGTTGTCAGCCTGAGGGACTGGGAGGAAGGTGTAAAGGTTAGGGGAACTGCCTCCACAGTGATAAGGAAGGTGTAAAGGTTAGGGGAAGATTTAGGAGGAAAGATAATGAGTTTTGCTTTGAACATATTGAGTTTAAAATGTCTACTGGACCTTCAGTCTAGATATCTAAAAGACAGTTGGAGATACAAGATTGGAAATCCACAGAGAGGTTGGTACAGGAAAGGCAAATTTGAGAATCATCAGCTTAAAGCTGGTAATTAAATACTTGGCAGCTGATGAGATTCTCAAGTGAAGTAGTATATAGGGAGAAGAGAAGAGGGCTTAGGAGAGAGCCCTGTGGTTAGAGGGTATGATCTGTATAAGGATCCAGCAGAGACCGAGGAGTGGTCAGATGCAGGAGAAAGGAACCAGAAGAGGAGAACCAGGAAGAGAGTGGTGTCCTGAAAACCTAGAGAGAAGAGAATATCAAGGAAAAGAAGATGATCAGGAAGCGGAGCCAAGATGGTGGTGTAGGAGCAGCAAGGCACCACAGCTCCCACATAGCCACCTCAAAATACCCATAAAATATGACTCTAAACAAATTCTAGAGCTCTAAAACGCACATAAATATACTTTCTGCTGAAGGCAGCTTGGCTAGGAGGGACCATCTCAGTGCTGGGAGCCTAAACCAGCCCAGCCTGAAATGGCAGCTTGGCCCTGGGGGCGGCCTGATGAGCCGAGCTGCAGCTGGAGCTTCAGGAGAGCGGATCTGTGGCAGCTATGGCAGTATCCAGAATTATCAAGCCATAAGAAAAAAGGACTAAGTGAAAGGTCAGTGGAACTTGCCTAAAATTGGGAGAGATAAGTGGGCCTGGACAAACTGCTTCCAGGGCAAGGAAGCGGCAGAAGCGGAGGCCCTGCAGCCACCTCCACCTTGCTGCTTCCGAGCTCCCGGCCTGCAGTCTGCAGGGGGCCAAATGATCCTTCAGAGGCCAAGTGCTCTTGCGCTGAGCGGCCTGGATCTGGATCATGGTCTTGGGTGGTGGTCCTGGGGTGCGTTTTCAGTGAGCCAGAGCTGGTGGGGGCTGCAGCAACCTCTTAAAAGCACCGGCAGCTGGAAAAACCCCAGCCATTTGGGACAGAGTTTTCCCCTCTGGAAGCAGAGTTCCACAGAGCTAAAAAATCCTTGACTGGCCAACCATGAACAGGCAAAGGAAGCAAAGTAAGAACAGCAACCAAACTCTAGATTCCTTCTTTGGGGAAAAGAAGAATCAAAGCAGGGAATGGGAGGAATACAACACAGTCAGAACTCCCACACCAAAAGCTTCCAAGAAACATGAAGATTGCCTAAAAGCTAGAGATCAGCTTAAGAAGGATTTTGAAAACCAAATGAGAGAAATGGAGGAAAAATTGGGAAGAGAAATAAGAATGATGCAAGAAAATCATGAAAAGAGAGTCAACAACCTGACTGAAGAAATTAACACCTTAAAAAATAGATTAACTCAAATGGCAAAAGAGGCCCAAAAAGCCAATGAGGAGAAGAATGCCTTAAAAAATCAGCTTT